>OX419693.1:12955029-14155029 GCA_948474745.1 Oligia latruncula | reverse complement strand
TTATGATTTTTTGTCAGATTATTCTACAGCCAACATACTAAAACACTAGTGTTTTAATTTTTTAGTCCAAACAATAGATTTTTTGGAAACATAATAATTGCTTCATTTACATTGCAATAAATTACCGGCGTTGTGTAATCGCGGTTCTCTTTCTTTTCTATGCAGTCCAACAAAGACCGCGCTTTAGGTCATGTAAAAAGACTGTATGAATGACAGTTGCGATTTGAATATACGGAGAATTTAAGTCGGTAGTCAATTCGCTTAACATTTTCCTTGACTTACATTTACGATTTGGAAATTGTAGAAACATTTTAGACACATTAAAAAAAATACGATTGCTTTAGTTTTCATCACCAGTACGATACTATGCTCAGAATGTGATCATGTCGAATGGAAGCCTCATAATTATGTGTTTCTATTTTAACTTATCAAGGTACTGCCTTAATTTATTGAGTGAGCTAGGGTTCGTTGAACTTTGCGACTAACCAAGACAATAATAAAAGACATACAATAGAAAGTGTCAAAGAATGATAGGTAGTTGTCGTGAAAAATAAGCGCTGAAAAATATTCCCAAGACGATTTTCTTACAACGTTTTCTGCATTACCATTTTATGATTCGAATTGCGTCGAATGCCATCACATTTCACTATTTTATTAATTTTTAACTTCAAATGCTGCATTTAAATTCGTTCATATCGGAGTAAAAGCTGCATAAAATGAGTAGATATGATGATGAAAATAAGAGCGGCTGAATCGATAGATTAAATGAGTTGCTACACTTTAATAACTTTAATTGAATGCCAGTCGACAATTCAGTGAGTTAAATCGAAGCTTAGTGTGAACTATTATCGTAATAAATCCAGTAAACGATTTATTTATTGATAAAATAATGTTTAATGAAGCTTTTGACTGTGGTGTAGGTTAATCATTCTTTTGATTTATGATATTTTTTATTACTTTTGTGTTTTTATTTATCAAAAAAAAAAAAAAAATTCAAGCACCACGTTTAATCGCCATTTCGTTGACAGTAAACACACGAATGGTTATTGAGGAAATAATGTTCCCACTGCTGGGACACAGGCCTCCTCTATTCGAGATGGAGTGGTCTGTAATTTACCGCACGGCCGGTGCGGGTTGGTAGATGTCACATGTTTTCGAATTTTTGGTACATGTTTTCTCACGATGTTTTTCTTCACCGTTTTGAGAGCAGTGGTAAAGAAATTATTTACACAAAGTAAGCGCCTGGGTTACCACTGGGTCACCACTGCTCCCCAAGCTAACCCCCTGCGCAAGATTGCGATATAAGTATTAAATAAAGGGGTTGAGTGAGAATCTCATTTAAATTCGGCGAAATGGGCTTTTTGGCTGATGTAAGAGCCCTAGAAAGTTGGGAACGAGCGTATCAAACCTCGACAAATCAATAAAATGGAAATATGTAAACGTTTCTAATGTGACTGAATCCTAGACAAAGAGTTAGTTTAGTTAGATAAGTGATTTTATTTGTGTAAATAGGTTTGTACAAATACTTTTACACGTCAATCATATTTTTAAAAAACAAGATGGTGTCGGCATTTCCTATCTGACTACCCTGAGAAGAAAGGCCGAAACAAACTCAGAGCTCACAGTCTCTTTTAAAGTCCAGACATAATCTTGGTCAGATCATGTGAAGACCATGTAGGTACAGCTAACTTCAGGCTTAGGGCCTCCTACACCCATAACAAATTAACAATCAATCATTCTAACTTCAAATTTCCACCCAGCTTTCTAAGCACAATAAACCACACACTTGACATATTCGATAAAACCGATGCGATAACCGAGACTGAATTCCTTATGATTCGAATATCCATTGGTAACACAATACTTAGCTCAATGGAGCGTGGACGCATACAATATGATCTGAGGACAAAGCGACCTCTCGGATTGTGTTGCTGGTCAGGGTTGGCCTGAACATGGTTAGCAAATGGTTATTGCATATTTGTGGTCAATTAACACATTTTTTTATGAACAGAATGACGTGCGAAGGTCCGTCTTTTGTGACACCCACGGCACATTGTCTCCGATAAGTCCGTATTGAGAAATCACTGTTAGCCTTTCAATAATAGTGTTTTATTAAAAAAATAGCGTAGCGTTGGAAGGCCTCCTACAAGGTGGACCGACGACCTTGTGAAGGCCGCAGGAACCTGTTGGATGCGAGAAGCACAGAACCGGTCGAAGTGGAAGTGCTTGGGGGAGGCCTATGTCCAGCAGTGGACGTCTTTCGGCTGAAATGATGATGATGATGATTAAAAAAATAGCTGACCTGCCAAAATTTCAATATGGTCTTGAGTTCATACACAAATTCCATAGAAAAAGCACGTTCAGCTTTCCCGTATGTGGACAACTTTTCCAAATTTTCTTTCCATAAAAACCTAATTGAACTATTGCGAACATTTTAAAAACAAAAAGTAGGTAACCAAAAACGCCCAGCCGTTCTCAAGTGATGCGTTTACGTACGAACTGCATTTAATTTTTATTTATGCAGACTAGCGCCCTGTTCCTTCTTGGCATGGTTTCCAGAGATTTCTTTATTATATACTAAATGTAATCTTTCGGAATAAATTCCGTAAATGATGGTAAAAACCGCATCAATATCCTTTGCGCAGTTTAGTAACGACTTCAATTTATAATATGTATTGAGGTAGATATAGAAGAGCTCTGTTAGATCTCAAACTCATGTTCTATAACGTACTGGATCTTGTACTAACTCGCAACAGTCACAAGTCGAAGTTAGCACTGAATGAAGTCACCAAAAGAGATAAGTAACCAGGGAAATCGGATAAAGTTGAAGTTTAGTAAGAAACTGATGGATGTTTTTGAATGAAAATATCCGAAAAAGCTATAGGTACACGACGACTCTGGTTACTTATCTCCTGTGGTGACCGTACTTATTATCTTGGAAGGTAAAATTAATAATCAAAGCCATAGCAGTCCCCACACATGCAGTGCGATCCCATATTCAGTACCTACGCATATAAATTCAGTAGGTCCCGTTACTCCACCACAACTTTGGGAGGCATACAGGGCACCGTAAAATATCTGAATATTCATCATGTGCCAACCCAGTCGTTTACGTTGCAGATCGTAGACCAGAAACCATGTAAACCATAATTGGTCCTACTCTTGCGTTAAGAGCGTTTACGACGTACGGCATTTCATACAAACTTTAAAGCCCTTATTTTTCGAATTGAGTGAACCGATTGTAATGAAACTTCATACGCATAAAAGGTCTAAAAAGTTAGTAGTGAACATTTTCGAAAAATATTTTTACAGCCAAATTAGACCAATTTTAAATTTTCCATAGAAACATAGATTTCCAGTTATGTTTTTTTTAAATAAGACATTTCGAAAATGTTCTCTACAACTTTTTAGACCTTTGTAATTTTGTATCCTGCTTATGCGTATGAAGTTTCATTAAAATCGGTTCATTAATTTCGAAAAATAAGGGGTTGAAAGCTTGTATGAAATGTACGTACGGCGTAAACAAACGCTCATAAGTGTTTCAGTTTTGTCCTTTTAAAAGGGAAGCGCCAGTGTAGCCCGCGAAATTCAAATACGCGTTTTGCAATTTAAAGGTCAGTGCCAGGTTATATGTAGAAAAAATATGATTCGCGGCTGTAATAAGTATGTATTTACAGAATTATAATCATTAAAATTATCAATACAGACTATTTTATGAAATATCAGAATTTTCGTGAACTCAAAATATCTGAGAAACACCTTAATATGGTACTAAAACACGTTGTCTGTAGCTCCAGTACATTTTAAAAGCCTTCAGCCTTTTTCTCAGAAAATAGATTTGACACCTCTGCGGTCTGCATAATTCGCAATATCTGAATATTCCAGCAGCTTGATACACACTGTTGAATAACGAACGGGCTTCAAATATCATAAATTGATGTAGTTCAACACTCTGGGGTATATGTCTAAGAGTATGAATAAGACAAGGGTTTGACCGACACGACTTCGACTGTAACTTGCGATGCAGAATATCTCAAGCCTGTAATAGGCATCAGCATTTATAATTTTTACTATGTTGTAGAAATACCCCAAAATAATAATAATCGGTTGTTGCCTCATTTAATTAAAATTGTCTAACGGGCCCCTGCGAGTTGGCTTTGGCCACTTGTGAGCCTTCCGTAGGTCCGACCAATACCTACCTATTATAAGCGCCAAGTATGCATACCTTGGAGCATTATATCTGTGTATGCTACATATTTTTTTAAATCAAGATGCTGAAGTCTTTCTGATTTAACTGCTGCAAAATATGACAGTTTTACCAATCAAGAGTTCAATATGAACCCTATCATCAGTTCATATTCTCCACACGAACACTCCTTCCTATACCTAAGTAAAATTTAAATCATTGTCTAGTTTTACTATACGGGAAACCATAATAAAATTGGGGCGGAGACCTGGTGGCCTGAAATACAGGCTTCGGCTTAGCTTATGCACCAGTCTCCCACAATATTTTTTTTTAAAGCCCGTGACTGGACAATATCGTTTTTTGTTATTATTTTATAAGGATATTGTTGTGAGAAAATAAATAAACATTGTTAATAAAAAAAAATATATATTAGATATTATTATATTATTTTGTGCTAACAGTTCATACTTCCCTAAGCATACGTAGCTTGTCTCATTCATACTTTAAAGCCCAGATTCTCCATGTTGATGAGAAGCGTCTATTTCTCGGTAGAGTCTAGAACACCGTGAAATGTCTGTATTTAGTTGCGGCAGCCCTATACGTCGCAAGCGGCCAGCCTCCGAATGTGCCGCAAATTGATTTACCCCCTTTATCTCAAGACTGGCGTTGCGACCCGATTTGAGCTATACATGTAATTGGTTTCTATGTCGGTGAATAGAATAATATTGCCTCATTGGCCTAGTGGTCGCAAGCGTTACTGCTAAGCATAAGATCCTGGGTTCAATTCCTAAGACGGGCAGAATATTATTGAGTTTTTCTATCTGGAATTTCTCAGTAGCAGCTCGGATTCTGGTTTCGTGCCCGGTTGATGGCAATAGGGTTGCCCCCAATTATATGGGACTTAAACAAAAAAGGCAAAATGCCCAACCCTTCGGGGCCCAACAAAGCGTAATGCTAGGAATAAAGTACAATTTCATTGTTACAGAATAATACCTATTAGGATGAAATCGTTAGTTTGTGATCGGAAGCTTGTGAAGGGGAAGTTAAATTATCTGTAGGTACTTGTTGATATTATAAACTAGCAGCGCCCCGCGGTTTCACCCGCATAAGTGTCGATACCGTGGGAATATCGGGATAAATATTTCCTGACGATTCAAAAAATACACACGTAATTGTTCAAGTTGTCACTTCTGTCGGCACTCCCGGAGTGCCACTGTTTTTTTTTAATAACCGGCCAAAATTTTTAACGCAGGGGTGTTAAGAATCATGTATTGAATCCGTGGTAAGAGTTTGCGCTTCAATGTCCCTAACTCACTACGAGCCCGTATATATTAGTATGGAAACGTCTAACTATGAAAGGCCATTGTAATAATAAAGTGCAAGGGTGAGTACCTAAATGGCCATCCGCAGTCCAGATTGAGTAGAGAAAGTTCCAGAACTGAGTAGTTAGATTCACAATCATAGTTTAGAGTCCAAGTTATTGTACTGTAACTACAGTTCTGATTGTTGAACCATTCTGTGAAATGACCCAGTTTCATTATGGTTTGCAGTACTAAGAAAAACAATCTGGTTTGTTCAACTGATGGCGTTCTGAACTTCTAAATAAGCTCCTTTACAAGGGGCTACCACAATGTTTTGTCATTTGAAACTGTGTGCGTGTGCGATTGTGTGGAATTACCGTTTAGGACTTTATTTTCCTGCAGTTTTTATAACGTTGTAAGTCGAGCTACGGTGACGAAAAAATAACGAATTTATTTCTTTGTTTGTCATAGAGCAGGATGGGCTCGTGGCTAACTAATATCAGTTGCACGGGTCAATCGAACAGCTTATGTTACACTTGCCGCGGTCGGTCCGTGGATGGGTAAACATATTTGCATACCGAGACCTCCGAGACCGTGTCTCGGAAAGCACGTTAAGCCGTTGGTCTCGGCTATCATTCGTGGATCTTTGACATTCGTTACTGGTAGTCAAGCCCGAAAGTCTGACAACCAGTCTTAACAAAGGGTATCGTAATTACCGATTGACTGGGTTGTCGAGGTCAGATCGCCTATCGCTCCATGTAAAGTACTGGTATTCAGCTGCATCTCGTTAGACTGGTAGCCGACCCCAACATAGTTGGGAAAAGGCTAGGTAAATGATGATGAGTTAGAGAAGGAGGTTTCTGCTTTTCTGTTCCTGCACCCAGTTCAGTCGTATGTCTTAAAATTCAGATGGGTGTTTCAGAAGCTGACGTATAATAATAAATAACCGTATTTGTGAAAACATTAAGTAAAACGAATTTCTCAGATATTTATATACACTGCTAAGTTATTTTCCAAGTCTTTGTTAATAGACTTTATCGTGATGTCCATCATAGCGGCGAAGGCAATGAGGACAGTCAAGAACAACTTTATAATTGAATTGAAAACTAAACTGACGGAAAGTGAAGTTAAGTAAACAGGCATTTTGACAATTAGATAGCGTCTTTCTAATAATGAAAGTTTAATTAAAGTTCGCACTTCAAGATAGGACACGCTAGACTGTCGTAACTGAATTTAAAGTTGATCTTTATCGAAATTAGGTTACCCAATTTGTCGAAGTGGGGGATTACTGACCCATCCAACACACAGTGCGAGTGCAGTGCTTCTGACCAGACCATGCCCCACTTGCCGGAGTGTCCTAAGTGCCCGTTCACCTGCACTTCGGATGACCTAAAGAATGCCACTGATGCCGCAATCAACGCGGCCTCCTACTGGGCTCAAACGATTTATAAAAAAAAAAACAACGAGGGAGAGTACCAACGACATGAACAGAAGATTTTATTTATATAGGTATACTTTATTGTACTTACACCAGAAAAATACATTGCAAATAAGATAAGTTAAATACTACAAAACATAAATAATGGGCAGCCTTATCGCTTTCTACGATCTGTTCCAGGCAGGGACTGGAAACGTTACTCAAAATAACGTTACGCGTAGTTCCGGTAACGATAATTTGTACCGTTCCACCAGGATCGTAAAAAAATTAATTCCTTGGCTTTAACGATACTGACAAACGGAACGAAATCTTAAACTGTTACTCATTTCGATACTCAACTTTGCCAGCTGCATGACATATAAGATGACGAAAAAGACGAAAAAGTATGAAGAATAACGTTACAAATGAACCTTTAACGTTTCTCCAGTAACGTTATTCAAGCGGATAAGCTTAATGTTACTGTTACCTATAACGTTACTTATAATATTGTACAGACGCCAGCACATCAAGTTACTACAATCTGTCAGATTTCTTTAATAGATTTTCGACTTTATTGCTAAAACATAAGGTTCAAGGTTGATTGGGAAAATCTGACAGTTTCGGGTAGGTTGACCTGCTGGTGTCTGTACTACGAAAATGGTATTCTATAACGTTTTCTTTGGTAACGTTATTGATATTTTTAGGTTTTAGGGTCGTTACAAATTTTGGAACGTTATACGATAACATTAGTTAGGTAACGGAACGAAATTCATTTCGTTTTCAAGTCTCTGGTTCCAGGCAACCTTGGAATGGATAGTGATTGCCTAGACAGAAAATGGGGTTGTTATAAAAAGTAGGTAAGTTTATAGAAACAATATACACATATTATAATAGATACACAGATTTATATTATATACGTTATGTGTTTGTAATTAGGATGTAAATAATATGTACGTAAATAACAACTATTACCTAATTAATTAATAAAAATAACAAAATTATATCCTAACTTAGGTAACTAAAAATATTCACAAACTAAAGTATAGCGTCGAAAAATTTATCCGCATAGCTGTCGACTGGTAATGTACCCAAGAGACTGGTGGCATTACCACGTTGAAAGGCAATGTTTAGCCTTTGGCTAAGGTAAAAGCCAGCCCTATTGGTTTGACATAGATTTAACAGTGAAATCGCATTCAGTAGTTTGAAATTGGTAAAGTTTGGCTTATTTAAATACCGACAGATATTCGTAATATTCCTAAAGTTTGTTTTTAGTAGGCCATTACGAGTTTATTATGAATATTATGCTAACGCTTTAGATATACAAAGCCTAACACACTGCGTAGTCCTGACTTCAGATAACATTTTAGAATTTAATCAATACATTCAAATATTGAAATATTCAGAGCATGTTAGTTTAAGCGTTGAGTTTCAGTCCTAAAACAATATTGAAGAGCTACATTTATGTGAAGGTACCATAACCAGGTTCGCACGGGCGATTTTCTCCTCCGGCGATTTTTTTTCGTACCCTGGATTTTCAACGGTTTGTTTAAGCGCCTAGAGTTGTAAATCCAACAGAGTGTTTTTCGACGCACGGGGATGCACGCTGTTAGATTCTCAACGCTCAGATCAACACCTAACGTTGCACATCCAGTACGCAGTATAAAATCCCACCGCGATATTTTTACTTCCGAATATGGGCTAAGGGCTGGAGCACACCTGGAAAAATGCAGGCCTGTGCGGTATTCAGGCGAAGCCTAAAACAGTATTCCGCCAGAGTATCAAAGCGATACACACTTACCGAAGCGCAATCTTCTTAGCGCAATATCCATGACAAATGAATAAAAGACGAAAATGAACTAAAAACATCTCTGTCCGCTAAAATACTCAGGCGGAATACTGGTTTGAATACCGCGCAGGCCTGCATTTTGCCAGGCGTGTTTCAGCCCTTAGCCCATATTCGGACGTAAAAATATCGCGGCGGGATTTTATCGCGTACTGGATTTTCAACTTTAGGTGTTGATCCGAGCGTCGCGTTACAAGCCCCCTCAACAAAACAACGAGTCATTTTCGCAAAACAAAATCATGTCGAAGTCTGCAAAGTCAAGTTAAATAAAAATACTCCCAAACCAATCGCCTAAAACCACAATAACATTTAGAAAATAACCAATACAATACAATAAGTTGTAGAAGCAATCAAGCTAAGTGTGGCTGACGACACAATATGAACAGAGATAAATCTATTTACGGTAGATTTGAGCTGCAATCCGCTTGGCTGGACTAAACCAACGAACTGAGAGGTATAGGATATCTTAGGAACAATATTGAGACTTGGAGACCGACTTACAGGCTAAGTTAACTGATTTGGTAAGTCAGTATTGGTGTTGAAAGGTTTTGGTGTAGAATAAGTTTGGTTTAGTAAGATAAAAGTTAATACATGCGGAGGAATGAGGTAAATGACGTGCGAAAGTTTTGAAAGAAGGAAAGAAAAGGTATATAATGGGAGTCGCATAGGAATATCACGAACTAAACATGTAGGGGATGTAGTTAGTATGTATATGGATGGCTATAAGAGTAGGGGAAGACCAAAGGAACGATGGATGGTCTGTGTGAAAGATGACATGGCTATAAAGAGGGTGACTACTGTGATGACGACTATTAGAGAAGTGTGAAAGAAGGAGACATGCTGCGCTGGTCTCAAATAAATCGGCATATGGGCAAGATAATGAATGATACTGTATCTATTTTTGGAGTAGGTAATGATCGTTTCTTTTAACCTGTATTGTATTGGTAAGCTGTGGGGGAAACCTTTGCCCTGCAGTGGGAATTGCAGGGCAAAGGTCTCCCCCACGGCTTACCACTCTTCCCTGTGTGTTGCTTTCTCCGGCCAATCTCTCATAAATGACAGATATATTGTTATAATTGAATCTACATAAATATCCTAACTACCAGATACAGCTAGTACAAACTTTCGAACAATATGTCTTGTATTAGTCTTTTAAGTTAATTATTAGGGAATACCGATTGACGTGTAAAAGTGTTTGTACAAACCTACTTACAAAAAAATAAAATCATTTCATTTCATGAAGAAAACAAAACACTGGCCACGACAAAGGAGCGCCATAAAACAATAGAGAAACAAAACTGGATGCAGTATCGGCATAAAGCCCATTGTACCGTCAGCTCCAAACATATAGGGGCAAACGGACTTTCTGCAATCAAAATTATCGGAACAAGTGAACAGACATCCAGGAAAAAAATGGTGTGTGCTTATAACCACACGACAGTAATGAAAACTTACGACTAGGGGCCAAGTATACCCGTTTCAGCGTCACCGCCCCGAGTGTGACGCTTTAGTTCCGTTTACTTTTCAGAAAGAACGCGAAGTGTGCTTGAAGAAGCTTTCATTTAAAAAATCAATGAAATACTTGTCAGAATCGGAATGACAGCTATCTTGATTGGTGAACTATGGTCATACTAAAACACCCCTTGTGGTATTAAGATATACGTACTTTTTAATATATTTTGCACCCAAATTGTGTAACTCACTCATAATCCCTTTCATTTGGATGGGGATTCATAATCCATTGAAAATTTATGGTCTACAACGTTGCAACATACTCGTAGGAATGAATATTGCTGAATTTTCAAAATGAAACGTTTGCAAACTAAATGATTTGATTTGAAAGGGTTTTGTTTGTGTGTTACGTAATTAGGCTGATAATTTTGAAAGGTGTGTCTTTATATTTTTGACGCTCACTGTACCTTTGTCTGTGTGTGCGTCACAGGCCTGTCTTCCCGTCAGCAATACAGGCCCTGTGGGAGACACCGTTCGGAATTGAAAACTGAACGAATCGCTCTTGTCACATGTCGAGAAAATTGCACATGCAAGGCATTTTGTGAACGTGCCTTTGGATACAAGGCAGATGATTGGGATTGTACGTGTAGCGTGCGTAGGTTTTCTGTCGGTTTTTAGGTCTAAGGATGAAGGGAATGAAAATGAGGTGAGGGAGGAAATGGCTCTAGTAATATAGATTAATGATCTGGGAAGACAAAGAAAATGAAGAAATAAGCCATATTATTATAAATTTAAGTCTGTGCGACCGCGTTGATCTTCTAAACTATGTAACAGATTTGAATGCGGCTTTCACTGCCATTTAGAGAATTTATTCCGAAAAGTGTTTGCGTATGTTTTATTTAGTTATAAAAACCATGGGAAGCAGGGGCGGGTCGCTAGTAAGGCATTTGTGGGTTATTAATTATTACATTCAGTAAATTAATAAAAGTACCTATATACGTCAACGTTAGCAGCAGTTTTTAGCGAATCAAACAGAAATAAATAACTAAATTAAATCGGTGCAATTCTGGGTTTTTATCCATACACATGAAGAGCAACTAAATATACGCGAACAATATAATTTAGCGAAGCAAATAATCATAAAATAAGTCCAACCAGCATCGGGCCCGCGTGGTGGCATCTCACCGAGAGGTCTGTGTCCCAGCAGTGGGAAAGTTATCTGTCGCCATTCAAATATTCAATGCAACTAGGAACACAGAGCTGGAAAAAGCCACAAAATGACAACTGTAACAGGTTTTCGACCTTCCTTTGGTGAATTTGTGTAAGCGTTTAGAGGACGCCCCGTTTGACGGAACTGTTACTGCGGTCTTTTTGTTAGCAAAGCTTCTCTACGCTTTTCTAGCCAAATTCGAATGTTAGCGCATGTGACGTGGTAAACGGAAATTGGCTTAGATATCAGTATGACTTTTGAAGCTGGTAACAAATGTGGACGATGTTAGTGGGAATATTTTTGGATTCTCTTTTGTTTTAATGAAGGTTCAGTGGAATTCATGAGAATCGGTTTTGATGTTATTGTATCTTAGGTACCTACGTATATAATATCTAAAATTCAATTAATGGGATCATCGTGTATCTATTAAGTAATGCAACATCTACCTAGACATTATTTACAGGTAAGATCAGGAAATATAACTGACACACAAATCACGCACCCTGATAATTTCTTAATTTTACAAGCAACAACCATTCATGAAAATCACCGATCCAGTTGTTTATGGGCTACGATATGTTCGAATCTTTGACCATTCAGATTTAAGTTGTTAGATTCGCCCTACCGCGTCAAAAGATAATGGCCTTTCTGTTTCGTTTTGACACTGTAGCGGTATCTACAACGCCACATGCGAACAACGCGTCATACTGACGTCACGCAAAATCCTGCATCTCGCAAGTAATGTTTACCGCGCAACTAGCATAGATACAATGGCCCGACATGAATCACAGGGCAGTTGCCCGCCAGACACAACACCCATCTAGTCGGAGGAGCCTCCTTTTTCTATGGAGGTTTACACCCTGTTCCTCATACCTCTATAACACCTCTGAGTCAGAGGCTCTGACTCACAATGACGCAGTGACTTGACTTGATTGTCATGAAAGGAAACGCTGTTTAATAATGTGTAAGCTCTCTTCTCAGTATGGACACTTTGTCGCGTGACGGTGAGGGTAAATCTAGCGATTTAAATCTTTGCGAATAGCTAAAAACGGGCCGCTTGAATGGCCGATCGCGGCCCACGGGCTTAAGCGAAACAGCTTTTACTCTGAAATGTTGGCACCCTGCCATCACCCCCCCTCCCCCTTCTGATCCGTAATTACGTTCTGTTTACACACACAACAAAACCTGCAATTAGAATAAACAACAGTAAAATAAAAATGTTTGTTTTTAAAAACAAAACAAGGCCCGGACGACGAACGTAAATCGCGTTACAATACGAGCGAAATCTACTTTATGAAAAAAAAGTTGATTTTGTTCGCGTTTGTAGATATACCTCAGTGAGTTGTTACAGGTTTTTACGTAGACTATTGTATGAATACAATTCTGGCATTGAATTTATAAAACGTCATAAATGGAAATATATTTTAATAAAGCTGAAAGGTTTGTTTGTTTGAACGCGCGAATCTCTTGAACTACCAGTTGGATTTGAAAAAGTCTTTTTGCATTTGAAAACGCAATTCCTGAGGAAGGGTATTTAACATCACGCTATGTCCCTTAGGAGCCAAGCAAAAAGAAAAAAAGTAAGAACTTACTATAAGCGAAAATGAAGTAATAGCACAGGCAAGCTATGCGATGTGACGCGCTGGGTCGGGGGAACAAGAAATTTCACGCGGACGAAGTCACGGGCATAAGCAAGTGAGTTAGAAAGTTACGTCTTCGTCGGTTTTGTTCAAAATCAAAAGTCATTTATTCATACTGGGCTGAGAATCAGCACTTTCCGAACGTCAAAATTACAAAAGACAGTCCCCCAAAACGCCCGCCCTTCACCACATCCTAGTGCTTTCGCTGGGGAGAAGAAGTGGCGCCACAAACTCCCCAGCAGCACAGTTCGTAGAACCAAAAAACATTTGAAGAATATCTTACCCTTTACCGTAGAGCTAAAAGCAATCTTTACAAATGGTACCCAATTACTTAAAAGTTGACTCTACAGTCGAGTGTTGTATCAAGAGATCTATTTACAGGAGGCTAAGCTTCTAAGTTGCTGCGTTGCTGCCGTGTTTTGTAGTAGTGTAGAGAAAACTTCATACTAACTTGCAATGATAGGTACCATTGCAAGTTAGTATGAAGTTTTCTCTCTGTAGGGTTACCTACTCCGGTCGCAATCGTCTACTCAAAAGTTTTGGATTTGCATATAGTTAATCTATAATTTTGTAACCATTTAATACAAAATAGGCGAGTATTCTGTGCTTTTCGCATTCAACGGGTTCCTCCGGTCGAAGTGGAGGTGCTTGGGGGATGCCTATGTCCAGCAGTGGACGTCTTTCGGCTCAAATGATGATGAGGATGAGGCAAGTATTTCTATGTTTCAAACAGCTGTATATTAGATTTCATCATCGCGCGTTTGCAGTTTAGAAGATAGACGGTGATTCCCGAAGTGCATACTTTCCTTGGGATACCTGTAGCTAACTCTGATTCGCTCCAATTTCACAAAAAAAGAAGCTTGAATCTTCTCACTTCCCCATCCCAACATCTATTAAAAATCCAAAAGGTGCTGAACTACAAAAACTGCTATTTTTCATGTCTAGGTTATTATTATTGTACTGCATCTACCTTCATAGTAGGTACCATCATGTTTTTTCACGCTTTAATAAATACTTTATTAAAGACTGTATAATTTACATACTATCGGTCTTATTCATAAAAAAAGCTTATAGAAGGTTTAAAGCACACATTAGTTAAAATGCTCATTAAGCCTTTAAAACGTTCGATAAAATTTTGTATTCATAAACGCTTCATAAACGTTCGATAACTAAAACGTCCTATAACTTCAATATAAATATAAATGTTGCCATTTTATTGAAGTCATCCAACAAATTGGTCAACATATTGAGTCGTCAAACGAGAATATCTGTCTACGCACCGAATAATTGTGACCATAGACATTATGACGTACGAAAAACTAATTTATTGTCTACGGTCTCGACAGTTTTGCCGCGTTAACGTCATTTTTGACAGTGAATTTGTTAATGTAATTTTATCGTCAGGCGAGCGAAAACCTTTGAATATTTTTTTGTATTTAAAAGAAATGGAATTAAGACCGGAGACTAGTTCCAAGAAAGGGCAAAGAAGTGAATACTCGTTTTGGTTGGAGGACGATAAGGTTTGTACTGTTACAACTAAAATGTGTTCAAAGTAAGTTTTGTTTTGTAAACAATCTTTATTTCTTAAACTTATTCTTGCTTTTGCTTTTCCTTAGATCTTTGGAAGAATTGGTCAGGGAGAGAATTTCCATAATAGAAAATGAAGGTGGACGCTGGTGATGGCGCCAAACAGGTAGCTGAATTCTGGGCACAATAAGAAGATAGAAAATAAAAACACATACTGACTGACACCAACGCAAAAAAGGGGAAAAAGGCGGCCTGGCATGATTTACGAATTAGGTGCCTATCCAATTTACTTCTAAGTTACAAAGTTCCTGAGTAAGCATGTCAAGTACTTCGTTTGATGAAGAGAAAGAATGATAACATTAATTTTGTATTTCAGGACAATAGGAAGAATGGTGCTTCACTACAAATAATAAACAGAAGAGGTGGCATAGATCGCAAATGAAAAGAAACATTTTAAAAATGTTGTTCTGCTAGCACAAGTTCTAGAAGCCAAATGAAAGTTTAGAGTATTTTAAAAATAAATTAATTAAACTGATATCTGTATATGTATAAGCTTTTTATTAATGCACTACTTGCTAAAATGTTTCCTCTTTATCTTCTTTGTGTCGCGGGGACGACTGTATTTTAGATCTTGTTGGCCCAAAACTTTACCACTACCACAATGTTGTCAGTGGCAGCGCAGAGGTCACTTTGACTGCATGTTTTGGGACACATAGGGTAGGATAGGAGGCGGAGCATGGTTTGCGACATAGCTTCACAACCACTCCCTACTGGAGCATCTCCCTGCAGGGTGTAAACCTACATGATCGACACGGAAGTCCCTGAACCGTCTCCGGACACAAGTGGGAAGATGTACCTCTAACCTGGTAAAGTGAGGCTACCTCGGTGGAATGTTTCCTGAAAAGTTTGTAAATTAGCATTTGCATTTCCCCTTGCAACTTCTTGGGGTGACTGTATGATATTCATTGATATTGCTACCTACCCTCTAACTGAATGTCTCCATGGTCAACTGCAATATTGTAAAGGACTGCTCTAGCCACTATGGTTGTTGCATGTAAAAGACATTTTGAAAGCGTTGTTTCCACAGCCCAAAGCAGCAGCGTCCCACAGTAATTCTTGTTGCTATTCCTCATATCCAAGACAAACTTACGAATCTGCAGAAAATGCATTTTACAGGGAATGATAAGTTTTTTTTTGTAACAGGTACCTATACCTAGGTATATAGGTACCGTGGTACATTTGGTTTTAAAAATACTACTTTTTTAAGATTAAATCTTACCAAACAAACCAAACCAAATGTACCACGGTACTTAGCTGTTACTAAAAAAAACTTAACATTCCCTGTAAAATGCATTTTCTGAAGATTCGTAAGTTTGCCGTGGATGTGACGAATTATGTGCTTCGTTATATTTTTCCTCGCTTCTATTTTGCATTGTAGTTATATAATAACTAACTAAATTGGTTAAACAGAAGTGCAACATAAATTAAATACAACTGCACATGTTACATTTGTAGGTCAAACGTCATTTTCTATCAGCTGCAAAGACTACAATATGATGCTGTATAAATCAGCTGGTATAGAGTCGGCCATTTTTTTTTCCTTATAGTACTGTTATAGTAGGCTTCTGGGTTTCATAACTTTATAGTAGGTTTATAGAACGTTTTAGGGCTAAAATGCGTTTATGAATAACAATTTTTGACAACGAGACATTAGCAAGACTTTAGATGTTCTATAACTTATTATGAATAAGACCGTTACGGTCTTATTCATAAAAAAAGCTTATAGAAGGTTTAAAGCACACATTAGTTAAAATGCTCATTAAGCCTTTAAAACGTTCGATAAAATTTTGTATTCATAAACGCTTCATAAACGTTCGATAACTAAAACGTCCTATAACTTCAATATAAATATAAATGTTGCCATTTTATTGAAGTCATCCAACAAATTGGTCAACATATGAGTCGTCAAACGAGAATATCTGTCTACGCACCGAATAATTGTGACCATAGACATTATGACGTACGGAAAACTAATTTATTGTCTACGGTTTCGACAGTTTTGCCGCGTTAACGTCATTTTTGACAGTGAATTTGTTAATGTAATTTTATTGTCAGGCGAGCGAAAACCTTTGAATATTTTTTTGTATTTAAAAGAAATGGAATTAAGACCGGAGACTAGTTCCAAGAAAGGGCAAAGAAGTGAATACTCGTTTTGGTTGGAGGACGATAAGGTTTGTACTGTTACAACTAAAATGTGTTCAAAGTAAGTTTTGTTTTGTAAACAATCTTTATTTCTTAAACTTATTCTTGCTTTTGCTTTTCCTTAGATCTTTGGAAGAATTGGTCAGGGAGAGAGTTTCCATAATAGAAAATGAAGGTGGACGCTGGTGATGGCGCCAAACAAGTAGCTGAATTCTGGGCACAATAAGAAGATAGAAAATAAAAACACATACTGACTGACACCAACGCAAAAAAGGGGAAAAAGGCGGCCTGGCATGATTTACGAATTAGGTGCCTATCCAATTTACTTATAAGTTACAAAGTTCCTGAGTAAGCATGTCAAGAACTTCGTTTGATGAAGAGAAAGAATTATAACATTAATTTTGTATTTCAGGACAATAGGAAGAATGGTGCTTCACTACAAATAATAAACAGAAGAGGTGGCATAGATGGCAAATGAAAAGAAACATTTTAAAAATGTTGTTCTGCTAGCACAAGTTCTAGAAGCCAAATTAAAGTTTAGAGTATTTTAAAAATAAATAAATTAAACTGATATCTGTATATGTATAAGCTTTTTATTAATGCACTACTTGCTAAAATGTTTCCTCTTTATCTTCTTTGTGTCGCGGGGACGACTGTATTTTAGATCTTGTTGGCCCAAAACTTTGCCACTTCCACAATGTTGTCAGTGGCAGCGCAGAGGTCACTTTGACTGCATGTTTTGGGCCACATAGGGTAGGATAGGAGGCGGAGCATGGTTTGCGACATAGCTTCACAACCACTCCCTACTGGAGCATCTCCCTGCAGGGTGTAAACCTACATGATCCACACGGAAGTCCCTGAACCGTCTCCGGACACAAGTGGGAAGATGTACCTCTAACCTGGTAAAGTGAGGCTACCTCGGTGGAATGTTTCCTGAAAAGTTTGTAAATTAGCATTTGCATTTCCCCTTGCAACTTCTTGGGGTGACTGTATGATATTCATTGATATTGCTACCTACCCTCTAACTGAATGTCTCCATGGTCAACTGCAATATTGTAAAGGACTGCTCTAGCCACTATGGTTGTTGCATGTAAAAGACATTTTGAAAGCGTTGTTTCCACAGCCCAAAGCAGCAGCGTCCCACAGTAATTCTTGTTGCTATTCCTCATATCCAAGACAAACTTACGAATCTGCAGAAAATGCATTTTACAGGGAATGATAAGTTTTTTTTAGTAACAGGTACCTGGTACCTAGGTATATAGGTACCGTGGTACATTTGGTTTTAAAAATACTACTACTTTTTTAAGATTAAATCTTACCAAACAAACCAAACCAAATGTACCACGGTACTTAGCTGTTACTAAAAAAAACTTAACATTCCCTGTAAAATGCATTTTCTGAAGATTCGTAAGTTTGCCGTGGATGTGACTAATTATGTCCTTCGTTATATTTTTCCTCGCTTCTATTTTGCATTGTAGTTATATAATAACTAACTAAATTGGTTAAACAGAAGTGCAACATAAATTAAATACAACTGCACATGTTACATTTGTAGGTCAAACGTCATTTTCTATCAGCTGGTATAGAGTCGGCCATTTTTTTTCCTTATAGTACTGTTATAGTAGGCTTCTGGGTTTCATAACTTTATAGTAGGTTTATAGAACGTTTTAGGGCTAAAATGCGTTTATGAATAACAATTTTTGACAACGAGACATTAGCAAGACTTTAGATGTTCTATAACTTATTATGAATAAGACCGTAAGTATATAAGCTAACAGACTTAAAATAAAATTAATAATATGTACAGTCAAAAAAAAGAGATAAGTATGCAGGATCGTCGGATATAGTTGAAGTTTAGTAAGAAACCGATGGATGTTCTCGAATAAATTTTAATTTTATTAATAGAAAACAAACAGCTCATTTGTCAAATTAAATTTCAGTCGATAACATCCATCGGTATATCCGACGATACTTATTTCATTTGTCGACTATACATGTATAAGAGGTAAACGAATCATAGGGCATCAAAACATTCGTCCGCAACGCTGTCAACAGGAAAAGTGCCCAAAATGCTGGCAGCATTGCCACGTTGTATGGCGATGCATTTATAGTTGAACACAATACATTAGGTGGCTAGGTAGTACGTCAAGCAGTACCACGCAAGTTTATGCGTTGCTTGCATGTACTCGTAACTAAGTTTACGTGCTTTATGAGAATTTATCACGACTCCACCAAACTTCACATGTAAGTTTCTAAGTAATTTCGGTAGGAAGTAATTTAGTTTATGTGCATACAAACTTTAAATAGGTCGGATTTTATGTAAGTAGATGGTGAATTAATGTTTTTGCCAATAGGTTCCGAAGTTTTTAATTTTTCTGTAGATAATGAGTAGATTAGTTAGCTTGTGGCTAAAGTAATATAGAGGTATGAGGAATAGGGTGTAAAGTTCACTCATCCTCCATAGAAAAGGGAGGATCCTCCGACCAGACGGGTGTCGTGTCTGGCGGGCAACTGCTCGATGATTCATGTCGGGCCGTTGTATCTATGCTAGTTGCGAGGTAAACTCTACTTGCGCGATGCAGGATTTTGCGTGACGTCAGTATGACGCGTTGTTAGCATTTGGCGTTGTAGCTGCCTCCGGTTAGACTGGGAGCCTACCCCAACGAAGTTTGGAAGAGGCTAGCGAGATGATGTAATTAGTAAATATTTGTTCCCCAAGTGTCGGTGATTAACAATTCTACTACTTACCTAAGAAATAAACTAGACAAACTATTTATCACTAAGACCAAGACCTTTTACTTAATTAGATGAAAAATGAAATGATTAATGAAAAATGATGCTTTTGATTAATATTATGCAAATGAAATCAATATAAACCAGAGTGTCCCGATGTAACTAAAGGTTTAGTTACATAATAAAAAATAAAAAAAAGAGTAGGTACTTAACATCTTTTCGAATGTTTTTTTTAATGTCAAACAATTTATTTAGTTACCTTGCAAATATTGACTTATTTACATTCAAATAATAGCTTAAATCGAAGTATATCCGTTAAAAATGTTCCTGTCTCCAATATATAAATGAAAATATTGAACCATTGAACTGCGAAACTGAAATGTATGACGAATTATACAATATTGAACTTTTATTGTGAACATTCTTTGAACTGAAACTTGGCACTGCATTTTGAAAAGATCACTCCTTCGCTACACGACACGTGTGTACGAGTAAGGGATTTATCAGATATCTATAAGAGTGCTATTTTTATATTGTACTTTAATAATGATATTATTATTTGACTACCTCGTTGGTCTAGCGGTTGTAGTGCTGAGCATGGGTTCAGGGTTCGATTTCCACCTCGGGCAAAGTGTTGTCCATATAGAATTTTCGCGTCGGGCAAAGTGTTGTCCATATAGAATTTCCACGTCGGGCAAAGTGTAGTCCATATAGAATTTCCACCTCGGGCAAAGTGTTGTCCATATAGAATTTCCACTTCGGACAAAGTATTGTCCATAAAGAATTCCTCAGTAGCAGCCCGGAATCTAGATTTGTGTCCAGTTGATGGCAATAGGCTCGCTTCCTACGACAGGGGACTTAAATATAAATGGCGAAATGTGGAGGTACTATAGGTGGCCGTCTGCCGGACCCTTCGGGGAATATAGCCGTGATGTAGTAAAGAAATAGGCAGGAGCTCATTGGGCATCAAAAAATTCGTCCGCATCACTGTCTGGGATAAGTGCCCAAAAGGCAGCATTACCGCGTTGGATGGCAATGCTGATTCTTTGATGTAATTCTATGTTTCGCGATGCGGACGATTTTTTTGATGCCCTATTAATGAGCTCCTTCCTTTTTCTTAAATTTTTATTATATACTTGTTTAGGATGATAATGAGATGTATCATCCAATGTATTGTACGTACTCCCCTTATTTTAATAAGCTTTTAGGCTCTTTGTACACGCACATTTTTTTGCTATGAAATACTACAGTTTTTTCGCCGTGTGTAAGCACGGTTCGTCAGGTTTGTATGGATCACTATGGAAGCTTGTTGACGGACACGTTTTTTCTACGGCGCGGTTTATACGCCGTACCGTAAAGAAACCGAGCCGTGCAACAGGCCTTAAGTTGCACCTCAACGCCAGTTCTTCATTATCAGCTTTTTAATCACTTAAGGCTTTTCAACAGCCCCGATAAAACTCCCGCAAGCTAGTTTACGCGAAAGCAAATTGCAGCTGCAGTAGACACAGAAACGCAGCCAGAGGATAGATGTTAAAGTAGGCGATATTGAATTCTTATCTGGGTGTCATTACGTCGGAACTAGCTGGCTGGCTCGCTGCGGATATTGCGCTACCGATTGCGATCCGATACATGTACTGGCGGCAAAGGAAATAAGTGTACAGAGAGTGCGACTTGCTGGCTATTTTGACAAAGGTTGATCAAGTGCAAACACTCAGTAGGTATACAAAGGTATGACGAACAGGTGTAGAGTTCACTCATCCTTCATAGAAAAGGGATGATCCTTCGACCAGGTGCTGTGTCTAGTGGGCAACTCGACGATTAATGTCGGGATGTTGAATATAATATGCTAGTTGCGCGGTAAACTCTGCTTGCGCGATGCAGGATTTTGCGTGACGTCAGTATTATGCGTAGTTCGTATGTGGCGATGTAGATACCGCCACAAGTGTATTACATTTAGTTGGGGCATAACTAAAGTTTTGTTATTTTCGTCAGCCAAAAATCGGTTTCGAAACAAGAACCACTGGATCTAGAAAACGAAGGGCCGGTCGTTGCGGCGATGCTTGGTCCCCTAAGCCCCATCTCTTCTCAGGAGTATTTATTTATGAAATGTCGAGTCCATTTAGTTTATTTTTTGTAAACATGGCGTGTATGAGGTTATTATTTTGTCAATGCTCGTATAAACGCACCTAATGCGTTTTCTTCGTAGTTCAGTAGATTTCAGTATTTTATTCACTTTTTATTTTGTTATTTGTATTTTGTGTTTCACAACCTGTGCCCAAATAAACATATTATAATTATATTTTTATTTATTTTCTTTCAGAAGCCTGCATACTTAGATATCTATTTTGTCGTCTGTACTCGTATCGGTCCTTATATTGTATGATGCGAGCGCAATATTTTCAATGTTTGTTTTATTCTCGTCCGTACAAAGTTCGGCGAGTTCCGTTTTATACAATTTCACCGTTAGCAATGTGTTTTTGATTAACTCAAGTTTGTACCCTGAGGTTACACAAGCAGAAAAAGCTTTGTAATTTTGAATAGATTAAGCGGAGGTCGAATCTTCAAAGGCACGATACGCTTCGATAATCTTAACAAGTACTTTGTCTTCTTGGAAAATATATACCTAATTTACAAATGATGATTTTTCTTCATGCGTTTTATGCTTTTTGTATCACATACAATAAGGATACATCAGGGATGAATTCAGCAAATGATTCTAGACGGTATCGTAGAAACTTTTTTTTTTTTTTTTTTTAATAAAATAAAATTTAAAATTTTATTCATGTATAAAACAAAGTACAAAGGATTTACAGTAATTACAATCTAGGAAAAATTAAATTCTAACTGTAATGTAGACCTGCCTGATCTAGGTTTATGGAAAACCTGTGTTTCAGGCCATCTATTTACACCAAACATTAAAAAAAAAAAAAAAAAAACTTGAATGTTATCAGATAAATGTGCAGCGTTGTTTTAGCTCATTGCAGACAGTAAGTAAGTAAAAATAAGTAAATTAAAAGCTATTTATTAGTACACAAAGCTTTCTCATTTAATGAGCCCCACCTACAGGAAATGGGTGGCCGGGCTAGTCTCATTACCACCAGGAACCACAAGCCCTAAGAACAAAATCTGCAAAGTAATAATTCTATCGTGTCAGAAAGGAAATTAAAACAAACGATAACTCTGTCGACAAATAATCAACTCAGGGGTTTAATTAACGGAAAAAGTTACGAACAAATGTTTCCACGGGCTGCCGTGAGAAAGAAACGATAAAGGAATTATGTACTATCTTCAGTCAATAATTAGATCTTGGCAGGAAAGTAGACTCCCTAATTGATGTTCGTTGACGGTAGCTGATAGGGTAATTGACGTTTGTACTTTGACAGATTGATTGATTGGATGCGGCAGTCGCACGAAGTACAGACGGCTGCATTGATTAGATACCACTCACGCCATACTATTTTTTTTTTCCGGGGGGATCCTTCAAAAGGCACCTGGACTTTGGGGAACTCACGCCAACCTTAGAAAAGTTATAACTGTACATAGACGTGAATATGTTCCGCCCCGACCCGTGCTCGAGCCAGCCGAGCCGCTGATCCTGTGGCTTTAAAGCTACCCATAGAAGCTACCCCTTGCTGCTTTCCCAGCGGGTAAAGGCTTTACCGTGTAGTCGCGTTTACTAGCTTCTGCCCGCGACTTCGTCTGCGATCCAGGAGGAAATGTAAGTCCTTACCCAGGTCATGGTCTACTCATGTGCGAAATAACATCCAGATCCATTCAGTCGTTTTAGCGTGAAAGCGTACTTATAACAAACAAACAAACTCACATTCGCATTTATAATATTAGAATTTTGACTTGGCTGCAGGACTTATTTAAAAGGCATCTACGGGATAACCCGGTTATGCAGCCGACAACCACATAGGTAGACCTTTTTTTTTTCTGTGTGAAACCTAAAGGCACCCGAAATCCGGGGAGGGAGAGGTAGTGAGAATGGGATTTTTACCTCACTAAAACCACCCCGGTGATCACCATCAGCACATAGGGGTGGTCTTAGTTCCTCTTAAAAGACCAATTCCGGAACGCCCCCGTGCAACGCCTGTAAGGTACATCCCTGGGGAGACTATAAAAGGGCCTCCCCTGAGCCTCGCTATGCACGACATACAAAGGGTGACCTGCGACAACCCATTTCTAACATGAATAAAAAAAAACATGAATATGTAGAGATACTCTTCGACGATATCCACCTCGTATTATTTCGGTAGATTTTATTATAGATAGTACCTACTAACAAGCAATAATAAGTTATTTCTAACGCTAACAAGAACATATTAGGTAAGTTAAAGTTCGAGTTTATCCAGCGATCGCGTATAAAAATAGCTTACTACCTAATACGTTCTTGTTAGCGTTAGAAATAACTTATTAGAAAGAAAATCTCATAATGTATGAGCATTCATACCTGCTCATACTTTGCTAGATTTTCTTTCTTACGATTTGGGTAAACTTATTTCTTGTGTTGTTTTCCCATACAGCGAAGGCGCCAGGGTAATCTGCGAAATTCTAATTGTCTTACGTTTTTTGTAAATGGGCTAAATACGATTCGCGGCCGTAACAAATATTTATTTATGGAATTATAATCATAAAAATTATGAATACAACTCTCTAACTTCATTTTACCCTATTGAATGAATTGAATCACACTAATATTATAAAGGCGAAAGTTTGTGAGTGTGGGTGTGTGTGTGAGTGTGTATGTGTGTTTGTTTATATGTTTGTTACTTCTTCACGCTCAAACGGCTGGACCAATTTTGATAAAATTTTGTATGGAGATAGCTGACACCCTGGATTAACATATAGGCTACTTTTTATCCCGACATTCCCACGGGATCGACATTTACGCGGGTAAAACAGCGTGGCGCAGCTAGTCATTCATTAAATCATGACAAACCTGACACAGACCTGCAAAATTGCAAAAAAAAACTTAAGAAAATTTGAATTTCGCGGGCGACCTTAGTGCTTAAGGAGATAAAATATTTTATTCCCTAAGGATTCCTTAACATCAAGCTTGTACACGCTTATCAAAATACCTGACTTAAGTGCCTTTATCTTAAGCAATAGGTACCATAATATTCCTCTTTCTTACTTGTGTTGTATTGTATTCCATATCTCACGAAATGAGGGTATACTGTAGGTACACTCTGCCTAATCCTTCGGGGATTATAGGCGTTATATTATGTGTTTGTTTGTTATACATAAACCCCCTTACTAATAAACGTGATAAATCAGATGCATAGTTGCACACCGATTTCTCTCTTTCAGTCGTCAGTAATTTGACTTTCGAAAGAAGAAGACAAAGCGTTGTGTAACTATACAGACGCCATACAACGTTTATTAGTAAGGAGAAAACATTTGTAAAAAGTAAACACAATCATCATCTGCCTAGCCTTTTCCCAACTAACAGCTGCATACTAGTATTTTACATGGAGCGACTACCTATCTGACCTCTGCAATCCAGTTACTGGGTAATACGATACCCCTTGGGAAGACTGGTTGTCAGACTTTCGAACTTCTGACTACCCGTAACGACTGTCAAAGATCCACGAATGACAGCCGGGACTAACGGCTTAACGTGCTTTCCGAGGCACGAAAAAAATTACCTAATCACAATATGCGAGATAAATTAAGTTTTCGGGCCTTCATATTTTTACTGAACTTCGACGCAAACAACGGTGACGTGCAAAATACAGGGTGGCAGGGCCATTGCCGCACAAACTGATGTAACTATGGATAAAGTACATCATTCTAGACCCCTAGCGCGGGATATTTTCGTCGGTTACATAATACATAACATAATCAGCCTATAATGTTCCCACTGCTGTGACACAGGCCTCCTCTCGGTGAGAGGGAGCGGGCCGTAATCCACCACGCGGGCCCAGTGCGGGTTGGCAGATGCCACATGTCTTCGAATTTTTGGTTCTAGGACATGCCGGTTTCCTCACGATGTTTTCCTTCACCGTTTTGAGAGCAGTGGTGATGAAATAATTTACACAAAGTAAAGCGCCTGTCTGGGTTCGAACCTACGACCTACAACTCGTAAGTCGCGGCCGTCGGTTATTAAAAAAAATCTCCTGTTTCATAGGAAACTGCAATACCTACCATATCAAAATGTATCAAACAGCTATTTCTTTTTTAATAACCGACGAAAAATTCCTGCGCTAGAGACTTTAGAATCATGTACTGAATATATGCTTACAGTTTGTGCGTCGATGTCTCCCGCCACCCTATAACAAAAGATTAAACTTAAAACATCGAAGGGGTAAATTATATGAATTTAGTTATTTATATTGTTTAGGGTCGTTTTTAAGCCCGGGGTCAAAGTAAATGATTAAATCCTAAAGCCGTAACAAATTGCGTGAGGGTCAAGCCGGGTTATTTGTTATAAAGAAGGGTTTAAACAAAATGCCCGGTTATTACGCGTTATACCCGCTGAAAATGTGTTTAATTTCCTTTCTCGTTTATTTAGAGTATCAGACCATCAAATATGAATATTTTTTATGACTTTAATACAAGGTGGGGAACGTTTTACAGGGTTTTTCATTTGATTGGGATAATTAAAGCTTTTAAACTTTAATTTGCTCTGTTAGGAACAGGGGATGAAATGGGTTGTGACGTAAATTGTCAATTTATTAATTTCCGGGACCGAAATTAATGCCCAAGGTAAATGGCACTGTGACTTGTTTTTGATAAAAAAAAAAATATGAAAGTAATTATTTTTTTCCTTTTTTTAATTATTTTTTCCTTCTCGCAGAGAAGAGGCCTGTGTCCCAGCAGTAGAAAAATGATAGGCGATTTCGTTTATTTATTTTTAAATATTTTGTTTTTAAGTAATGTCGTTCGTGGTTTACTGTCGAAATTGTGTTTTCGATATTACGACGCTGTTGCAACCGCCAATTATACTCCAGAAATGGTAGAGCTCCAATTATGCTGAAGAAATCCAGTAAATGACAATATTTAGGGTTGATGTTCTTGTTTGCGTTCTATTGTTTCTGCTTACCCCCATGGGCAAAGGCATTAAAAGTGTAGTAGACATTAAAACTGTTTGTAATTTTGCTAACGTAGGTAAGTAATTCACTTCTATGACTAGGTTGTTACTTTGGCAATACTTTTTCGATGGATCCAATATAAAACTCGTTATTTATTTGACCACAAGGAAGCTCGTATGGACAAAGTTGCGAACCTTTTTTCTTGACAGCTTTGATCCATTTGAGGCCAACGAACTTCTTAGATAAAAACTGCAAAAAAAAAAAAAATTGTTACTTAGTAGTAACTACAGCAAGCCACCTGCTACGACCCTTAAATTCTCCTTTTGTTTCGTTTACGTTCATACATCTGGGGGTCACCTCATAAAGTAGGGCAGAAGTTGAACTGCACTACTTTTTACCGACTTCAAAAAAAGGAGGTTATCAATTCGATACGTATGTATGTAATATTATTGGATTTGCATTATATTCACATATGATGATCTATTAGAGGTTCCAAACAAATATACAAAATTTCATAGACGTATGTATGTATGTATGTATGTATGTATGTATGTATGTATGTATGTATGTATGTTTGTCCACGCATATCTCCGGAACTATTAATCGGATCGTGACCATTTTTTTTTTATTGGCTTACATTTTCTTCAACTTAGGGAACAGTGCAAGTTTCATCAAGATCGATTCAGTAATTTTCAAGATATAGACTAATACGTGTAAGTGTGACGGCCTGGCTTATTGATAAGAGCTACGGGTGTAGTGTCAAAGGGAAAACATCTCAAAACCTTGGTCAAATACTAGTGCAAAAACTAAAAATTACGAAATAAAAAGTAATTTAAAAAAAAATGGTTGCCTGTAAAGTCGGTTTTACGGGCGAAGATTTTACGTGACAACGTCTTTTTCTCGGTAGAATATTTATTGATATGAATATAATTAAATTGCACAATAGGAACAAGGAATTGAATGAAAAACAGACCGATCATAGTTGAGTGGGAGAGAGACGCAAGGCATTCGGCGGGCCTCTCTCTCGTTCGGTGACTCATCGTAACGTTACCGAGCGTTACACTTTTTCATAAGTGACTCCCAGCCGCAACCTAATTTAAGACGTTGTCACGTCAAAAATTAAACCGACTTCAAAAAGAAATTAACTCAAAATTATGAAATAACTTTAATTTCGGAAGTCGGTGGCATAAAACTAAAATACAGATCCCAAGACACCGACTTCCGAAATTAAAGTTATTTCATAATTTTGAGTTAATTTCTTTTTGAAGTCGGTTTAATTTTTTTAAATTACTTTTTTGTAAGACGTCTTAGAACAAAAAAGTAGTGCAGTTCAACTTCTGCACTGCTCTAAGAGGTGATGGTAAGGCCCCTGGTCATACACGTATGCCGGTGGCAAGTACTATGCACTTGACCTTTCTGAACTACATCACCAGCAATGTACAGACGCCAGCAGGTCAACCTACCCGAAATTGTCAGATTTTCCCAATCAACCTTGTACCTTATGCTTTAGCAATAAAGTCGAAAATCTACATCAAGGTGGTAGGGACAACGACGCGCAAACTGTAACCATAAATTCAGCACATGAGTCTAAACCCGTAGATTCGTAAAGCTTAGAAATCTTTCGTTGGTTATCCAAAAAAAAAAACTGGCCAAGTGCGAGTCGGACTCGCACACGAAGCGTTCCGTACCACAAGACATAAACGCCGAAAAAAAACACGTTTGTTGTATGGGAGCCCCCCTTAAATATTTATTTTATTCGGTTTTTAGTATTTGTTGTTATAGCGGCAACAGAAATACATCATCTGTGAAAATTTCAACTGTCTAGATATCATGGTTCATGAGACAGCCTTCAGCCTGGTGACAGACAGACAATGGAGTCTTAGTAATAGGGTCCCGTGTTTACCCTGCTGCTTCATAGTCGTGTGTGTGTAATACCTACGCGGTCAAAATCTATGGAACAGCTAATTTTGTTTTTAATAACCGACGAAAAATTTCAACCCATGGGGTTCAGAACCTACTGAATTCATGATGATTTTTTTCTAGGTTATTTTGAGCGTCGATGTTCCAGACACCCTGTATGTCTTCCTTAGGACGCCCCCTTCTGGTGTTTCCATTCATATCTACCTTGTAAAATACGTTTTGCCATTGTTATTTTAAAATATCTTAAATGCTGAAACAAACATAAGTCAATATAAACTGCTTTGATAAGACTGTAACATATCTCAATGGCCATTAACAGAACTAAGTTTAGTAATTTAGCTGATGAAGTCTCTAAGTTAAGATAAGTCGATAAAAATACTGCTTCCAATTGATTAGTGAAGTATTTGTTATCAGTAAATAAAATCTGACCTTTAGAATCAAATGGATTTCGTATAACCAGAGGAGTAATACGAAATCCATTTTATTCTAAAGGTCAGGTTTTATTGAACTGCAGAATTTGTAAATGTCGTAAGATCTTATTACATTTTTGAATGGGTATCTGTTGGAGGTTAAATAATGCAATGAACTGTCAAAATAAAACCGATTCCGATTGATAATAATTTGTTACGCAATTGCCCCGCTGTGCGGCTGTTATATTTTAGCCACGGGCCCCTGGAAATAAAATTACTAATTATATATTTTTTAACATAACTGTATCCCTCGTTGGTGCAACACAGGCAGCGGAAAATCTAGTGTAAAACGAGGCAAATCTGCTCACGCAATATGTTCTAGTCCTAGAGATACAAAATACGGGCACTTTAATACAAGTGCCGTTACAGCACATAATGGTAGTAGCTATAAAAGTAAGAGGTTTTATGTAAAATCATAACGCTAACTTAACTGTGTGAGCTGTAACGTGGAGGAGCTGCGTCAGGGGAAATATGCGGATTGGACCATTTTACACGGAAACTACACGGACGTGGAGATGTTTACTGGTATTTATTTATTTATTTATGACGCTTTAGTGGCGGGGCTAGTGTGGTTTTAGCTTTATTTGTCTACGACATAGGTTTTATATGGAAGATGGTCACACACGCCCCCTGGGGTTTGCGAGCTATACAGGCATTGCGCATTCGATTGAATCTGTTGTCTCATTATATGGTGATTCGCTTTTGTTATTTTCAACAACTAAGGGCGAATTTCACCGATGAAATCTAAACCGCGTACAAGAACTGTCAGTGTCATCATTCCACAGCAATTAACGTGGTTTAGATGTGCTGATCGCGGATGAAATTGGATGGATAGGAATTAGGATGGAAATTGTCCATTAACATTACTGATCGCAGACTTGATCAGGCTTTATTTATTTATTAGGGACAAAAACAGTTACCTGATACAAAATACAGAAAAATACTCAAATAAGATTAACAAACATGTAACCCACACCATTGTCCACATTTTAACTAAAGGTTAGAAGTGCTAAAGACATAAAAAAGAAAGAGAAAAGTAAAACAATAGTCGCTGCCACAATAATATTGCTGCGTTACTTAGCTTAGCTTAGTCTAACTTAAAGTACTCGCTGAACAAAATATCCAGAGCCAGGCTGTCAGAGGGTAATTGTGTAACACACTATCAGTAGTAATGGCTTTCATTTTGACAGTTAAATAACATTCATTGCGTTATATACGTTGCTGAGCAGGCAAATTTTTCAAATATATGAAGCAATGGATTAGCAATATCCTTCAAAATGATTCAGATTCTGATGGTGCTGGTGTTGTAGTCCATATTTTGGCGAACATGAACTTTGTTTTGCAGAATTTTGTAGACGAATGCTAACTAAGTAATAGTAATTAGATGTCGCTTTAACCAATCGGCAGGTTACAACATTTTACTTAGTTTTAAACCAACTAGAATTTAATATTAATTTTATAATTCGCTCGTGATTAATATGGTCTAGAAGGAGCAACACAAACTTCGGTCTTGAGTCAAAGTTTTCCGTAACAGTTTCTGTTAACGAGGTTTCACTTAAGTTTATAAAGTAAGACCGGCTAATGGAAAATGTTTATTTTTGTACGACCGAGGGATGAGCTGAAGCGCTGGCTGTGTAAGAAAAACTGGAGGGTTGTTTTTGTATCGTAATGGAAGTGAGATTAGGAAAAATGTTATCAATATAACTTACTGGCTGTTGCTCGCAACTTCGTTTGCATATATTTTGTATTAACACGTTGAACGCCATGTGAAAAATCGGGTATTTCCATTCAGGCCAAGGGGCTCACCGGTGAGCCTTATCATACTGAACCATTCGAGCCATAGGGGTCACCCGTGAGCCGCGTGAAAGGTACTACGGAAACGCTTCCTACAAGCCACAGATTGCAGCTATCAAACAAAACGCGTATGGAAGTGAGCCGCGTGGCCCTGTAGCCGAACCGGACCGCGTGGTTTTCAAATCCAACATAAACTTGTAGTTTATCAAGGTAATTGCAATGATGCTAGGGTAACGATACGGTAGTAAATATAAATTATATTTAAAAGCGGTAATAAAACTATATAATAATATTAAAATTCAAAAATACCATTCAACAATCACAAATAGGGCACTTCTTTTTTTTTTAAATCACATTATTAAATATTCAGTCATCATTGAAGCATAAAACAATTATATTGGTGAATCTAATTAAAAAAAAGGTAAACAAAGGTAAGGTTTAGTTGGACAGCTTTGGCAATAAGTGGATACTTTTTAACGTGAATACGTCTTTAAAATTCCTTCCATAGTAGGAGGCAAGTCAAACAAAAAACCAATGATAACAAATTCGGGGGATATAGTTTGGTGTTGCAGCTTCATATCTATCATCTCCATCCTAAATTCAATTATACCATTAGATACCTAAAGGATCAAAGAATTCATTACGCCAAGTGAGGACTGTGACGCATCGGGGGTGGTGAAGGGGGAAGCGCCGTCATTTTGAGGTAATTTTGCTGCGTATCGAGACTTCCACTTAGTATAACTTTTGTTATGGAAAAGCTACGACGTTCGTTTAAGTTTCTATCGTCAGCTCTCGTCAAAATCTATCGAATGTATACAAAACATTAGTGTAAAATAGTGACAGTGAATAAAATGTGTTAAAATAATATAAAAAATATAAGTATAATGTCAAAAAGCCGAATCAAAATACAGAGATCGTATACGGTTGGAAAAAGCTTCTCAAGAGCATTCGAATGGTACCAATATAACACCTTAGGACCGAGTCAAGCAGTGCTGGGAACGTAAAAGAATGAATGCGGCCGAGCGGATCAACCCCGTTACGTAAACGTATTCACGTACAACACACGGTGTTTCATTCTCTTCGGTCTTCACTGTCTGACAATACAATTCGGCGGCATCTTCTTTTCGTTGGGTGAACTAAGTCTTCATCTGAATCTATTTGGAAATTATGGTTCAGAAGATTTATCTCGATGTTGGATAACTGCGTTATCTCCTCTTCCGTTAACTCAAAATGTTCAAAATCATCCATTTTTGGCGGGAAAAGCGTAACCGATCCTCACTTGTCGACGCAGCGCGCGATATTGATCGGCCGGCGTTTATCACTACGCCAGAAGCGCACTCGCACCGGGTGGGCCGTGGCGTGACCCCGCGGCCCCCGCCAACGGAAAAATACACAGTCCTTAGTACCAGGCCACGGGACCCACCTGTGAGCCTTTTACAATATCTTGAAAACTAGACGGTAGAAGTCGCAAATTTTTATTGTCCATACAAATTACCGCATTTTATAAGCTTTGGAATGAAAATCTCAAGTTGATAAAAATTACCGATTTCCTGATTTTGGCTTGGCCCGAACGGTGTATTACGCTAGGCCCACCGGTGGGTCGTAAGGCATACAACGTGTTAAGTACATTATTTTTTAATAGGTACATATTTGTATTACCTACAAAAAAAAAACAAAGGACAGAGGCTAAAATGTAGCCTGTCTGCTTCTTCCAGGCTACCTATTTGGCAAACGTAACGATCGGTTCTGTGATTTAGGCGTGAAAAGGACAAATGGAGTTACTTTCGCATTTATAATATTATTAGCTATCTCCCGCGATTTCGTCTGCGATCCAGGATAAAAAGTAGCCTATGTCCTTCTCCAGATCATGGTCTACCCATGTGCCAAATTTCATCCAAATCCGTTCAGCCGATTTAGCGTGAAAGCGTAAAAAACAAACAAACAAACTTATTTTCGCATTTATAATATAATACATAATATATAAAGTAAGGATAGTAAGTAAGTATTAGTGTGCATATTAGTAAGTATGGATATTATGGATGGAAAAGCCGTCGGGTTTCAGAACACGAAAACAAGAATTTTCAAGAAACAAGAAACTTTTTTTTTTTTTTTTTATAGATATCCTTAGAAAACTGCGTTCTACGATGTTTTAGTATAATATGATTATAATAGCAAACACCAATCTGTCTGGCATAACAGGCAAAATAACTGAAATTCAAGCTTAAACCATTATAACCATTTACAGGCACTTTTGAATTGTCAAGGAGTATGTCAGACAGAAATATAAAGCTAGTTAGTTACTCCAAAGAGTAGTAGTAGGTAACTTTGGAGAAAAACGGCCATGAAACTCCATGGACACTATAATTGAACAGGTTCCTAAATGTTCATGATAATTATGTAATAGTAATTATGGGCCCACGTTCAGTAGAAATAATTCAAGGATCACGTAACTAAATAGCTAAAAGGAAATTAACAGGTTCAGATAAACTATAATTTTCATCAACAACAGTCCAGCACTCCCTATAATTAAAACCCAAAAAACACCAACCAAAAATTTTCTACCACTTTCTTCTTACAAGCTCAAATCAAGATGTCATCGACACCCAACAAACGGTTTCATCTTCAAAGTAGTTTTCAAGAAAAATGTCGCGATTCGATAAGAGTTATCGGAAAATCGGAGCATCAGGAGGACCTACAATCAATTTAGCGAGCCTGGAACTGAGAGGACGAGGGATGGGGAGATATCGGCTTGCGATAGCAGGTCGCACTCTTGATTCCGACGACAAATAGAATGAATAAATCTCACTTGAACTTTGAATAGAATAACAAATCAATTCCATGGTGTAAACCGGTTGTTCGGAAATAGTTGACGAAAACTGAGCTGGAGATATTGTATATCGGAAGTTGAGCTTCGTTATAGAGGTGGGGTCCTGGGTTCGATTTCCGGGTAGGGCAAAGTGTTACTGGGATTTTCCACTGGGAATTTTTTAGTAACACCCCGGAGTTTGGAAATTGGCGGTGTGATACCCTCAAAGATTATAATATATTCTTTTGGTTTGGATACCCCGTTGGCCCTGCGCCTGATTTCTCTCCGGTCGTGTCGGATTGGTTGGAAAAGGGAAAGGGATGCCTTTGCCCATCAGTGGGACATTACGGGCTACATATTATATTTACATACATTATTTTCAATATATAATGTCGTAAGTTTAAAAGTTAAAACTAGATACACTATCATCTTTTTGTTCAATCCATGACAGAAGAATAAAAAAAAGACCTGGCGTCGCCTGCCCAGGCGAAGGCAGCTCTCAGCCTCTTTTAAGAGGGACTGGGACCACCTCTATGTGCTGATGGTGATCACCGGGGTGGTTTCAGTGAGGTAAAAATCCCACACTCGCCGACCTCCCTCCCCGGAGGTCATGTGCCTTTTGAAGGTTTCACCACGACAACAAAAAAAAAGGTTTCAGCCTCTGAAAAACATTGTCTTCCAGGCTTCGCCGCAGAATTCCGTTTACATGCAGATCCCTAATTTATTTACGACATACGTAATACCACACAACACATGATGTACTTACTCATTTTTATTTAATCCTATTCACAATGTTTCGGTACTCAAACCGCTGTGCCGTACTAAAGGACAAAGCCGTTTAGAAAACATTTCCCTTTACAAGATTCTGACCGCGGTCCACCGCAACTATGAAAGCCTCCAACGCATTACTCGTATGCACAAAGTGAAATATTTTCCAGTAAAATTACGACCTTAACGACAAATAACTCTGAGTAAAATGGACGAGGTTTTTGAAAAAGTTTAAGCTGAGTTTTTATAGAAACATGTAGAGTTCTTTCTCAAAATACGATTTGAAACACGACATAACATCACGCATGTATTCATCGGGTATTCAGAGGTGAGTACCCACATTTTGCAGTTATGTTGAAGTCCCGCGTAATGGCCAGCCTACTGCCATTAAACGGGTTCAAATCCAAACTTCGGGCGGCTAATGAACATAACAGCATAATCAGCCTATATCGTTCCCACGGCTGGGACTCAGGCCTCCTCTCGGTGAGAGAGAGAGGGCCGTAATTCACCACGCGCGCCCAGTGCGGTGTGGTAGATGTCTCATGTCTTCGAATTTTCGGTTCTAGGACATGCCGGTTTCCTCACGATGTTTTCCTTCACCGTTTTGAGAGCAGTGGTGATGAAATTATTTACACAAAGTAAAGCACCTGTCTAGGTTCGAACCCACGGCCTACAACTCTTATGTCGAGGCCATTATTACTGGGCCACCACTGCTCTAGAGCTAATGAGAAATTTAAAACTTAATAATTACAATGAAAATAAAACTAGTATTGTTTCTAAAAAAAACATTTTAAAGCACCATGATGAAAGTGCTCTGGTGAAACAATTTTTCATCTCTAACAAGACTTGTCATTTTCAAGGGCCACATAAAGAGACGTTCCTTGACATACAACTATCATAACTTAAGTGAACAAACGTTCCAACTTGAAGTTGAGACTTGAAGTAAGTTCCCTTAATTAACCGACGTTTACCTTAACCGAGTTTAAAGACGAGACAGACGTGACGCTTTCAAGTATCCGTGACGTATGCGTGCGACCTTCAAAGAGTTAGGTAGCGTGGAGTTACCTGAGATATTAAAATTTTAGATAGCATCTTACGTCAAAATTTTATATAAGCCGCCAATATATTCGGTAAAAATCTTACCGTGATAACTTAGATGAAGTGGTCTTGGAGAGAGGTGGTAATAGTGTTAATAGTGTGGCAATAGTGTTAATCCCTAGCATTAGGTCGAATGACAGGTCACTTCAAGCTCCCTTTACCTTAGTTTTCACGGTAACATTTTACAGGTATGATAGTTCTTCCGCATTTATTCATTTAGTTTTAAGTCACATGCAATATGGGGCGAGCCGCTTGCCATCAATCGAACACAAATCCTGCTGATACTGAGAAATTTGATGGAAAAACTAGGATAACATTATTTCCAACCTGGGTATCCAATCCAGGACCAGACACTACGCCCATGACCTCTAGACCAACGAGTCAGTCAGGTTAATTTTATTTAATTTGATTAATGTTGAGGAAACAACCAATGGTAGGTAATTAGTAAACATTGAACATTTAACCCGTCGCGTAGCGGGGTCGTTTGTAACTGTCATTCGGGCGCATTGACACATTGATTTTGTAAAGTGACTTTGGAATTAGCGACGGGATAGAAAATGGTGACCGGAACTTTAGCGGAGTTTAAAATAGAAATGTATTCAGAGAATAAAAATCTAAACTATTTTTTTTCTTATTTTATACTGAAAGATTCCCAATTAGTGCGTAGTAGGTATTTGTTTTTGATAAAAGTTCGAGCAAAAGAGTACGGGTTTATTTAGGAAAGCTTATAAACTCTAAATATAACCCTTTAGATCTTAATAATAATATGCACGAGTAGTTTAAACAGTTCCGTAAACTTGTATAACCAGTTCAAATGGCATAACTCAATGCTTATTCAATGGCTTCGGTTCCGGTGACAATTGAAAATTACACGATTGTCTAACTAGGTATATCAACGAGTGATGACGGAAGCGATGGTTAAATACTTTTTGCTCCTTCCTCTAACGTTTCAGCTTTGTTCAATTCCATTAATCGTGGTGGTTTGCGCTTGAATTGGACAGTTCATTTAATCAACGGAGAATTTGAGGGAACCGGCCTTGGGTAGCTTTAAGGCAAAGTGCGTTTGACCGTAAATGTCAATTTTGGAGTTCTATAACATTAAGGCTGGATTTCCTGCTCGACCGACGGTCAGTGCTGACATCGGTCGCGTACCGATTTATATGGACTTGCGCTCGCTCGCGTCGGTGCTACAGTAACGCGTGTCCGACGTTACGCGACCGACGCCGACGTCAGCGTAAGAGAAATTCAGGCCTAAGAGCTTGTCATCACCATGGACGTAATATATAGAAGTAACTCTATATATTACGTCCATGGTCATCACGAGGAATGTTTAAAATTACACGGCTAAATAGTATATTTCATTACAAGTGCGGAAAGGCTGTCATTGCAAAGAGTTCCGACAAATGTCTACCCGAGCCGAGGCGCAGCCGAAGGCGAGGGTTGACAGTCGGAACAAGTTGTAATGACGGTTCCGCAGGTGTACTGAACGACTATTTTTAATACAGTTGCGAAAAAATTAAGCAATTTAATAAAATAATAAAAACACAATATTGCTTTTTTCTCTTCTCTCCACGCAAAAAATTAGTCGTATGTGGATATGTAACGACTTTTTGACTTTTCCAGTAAAATGTTCTCCGAAGCATTTTGTGCAATTATATCTACTGAGTTCCAGTGAAAAAAAAAAATAGAAAAAAAATAGGGTCGAAATTACTCATTTTGTGCAACAAACAACTAAACTCGCAAAGAAAATTTCTGGAAAATGGCGCCAACCGTAGAATATAAGCAGAGTTTTTTTTTCTTCACCCATTTTGGTAGGCAAAGGGAACTATCCATACAGCTTAGTCTTCAGTATATTTTTTTTATTGATATGAAATGAAATTTAATGAGATGAAATGAAACCTAACCTAACTCATTCAATTAAATCTGATATTGAAATAAATTAGTAGCTTCTTTTTAGAAATATACGTATTTGTATGAATCACAAAAACTCTTTAGTAAAAACTTCATGGTTGGTTTTTCTTTTTAATAGACATTATTTTGACAGTTGGGAAAGAGACACGCACGAGTTCGGGAAAGGTAAAAAAAAAGCACTAGTATGTAATAGCCCACATCCCGAACGCTATACGTCCCTGCAATACACCACTTTTTGAGCAACTGTATTAAAAAAGAGTTTTTAGCGATTTAATACCGTTGGTACGGGGCGCTGTTAGTAAATATTTGCACAATATTTTTGTGAAATGTATTGAAAAACTGGCCAAGTGCGAGTCGGACTCGCACACGAAGGGTTCTGTACCACAAGGCAAAAACGCCGAAAAAAACACGTTTGTTGTATGGGTAAATATTTATTTTATTTTAATTTTATTATTAAATTAAAAATACAACTGAGTATTTTGTGAATTTATCAAGTGCCTACCTGTTGCCATTATTGATATCGAGCAAAAAAGGGCAAAAAAATCGCGTTTGTTGTATGGGAGCCCCCCTTAAATATTTATTTTCTTTTGTTTTTGGTATTTGTTGTTATAGCGGCAACAGAATTACATAATTTGTGAAAATTTCAACTGTCTAGCTACCGCGGTTCTTGAGATACAGCCTGGTGACAGACAGACGGATGGACGGACGGACGGACGGACAGACAGCGAAGTCTTAGTAATAGGGTTCCGTTTTTACCCTTTGGGTACGGAACCCTAAAAAACAAAGTGCCTGTGTTAGTTCCGGTTTTGGGCACGTGACAAAGGAACCTTGTGCAGCTTTAGCAATGTCACTGATGAAAACAAAGGAATAATAAATTGAAATTAGTCTTTCCATCCCGTTGGTCAAAATTATACCAAACTCAGATCGGTGGACGTTATGAAGTCAAGGAACATGTGAACGAAAGCCTAGTCCAAATACCTTATCGAATCATTGGTTTCGTTCGAAGGCGACCCACCTTTCGCCTACAGGGTTAATGGCTATCGGTTTCATATAAATAATTCACTTATGAAATGCGGTTTTCGGATGTCAGAAATTAATAAAAGAGATTTGTAACGACCGCGCATTTGAGGGTTGTAATCATTATTGTTTTAAAATGTATGCTCATCGTTTTTGTATGGAGACTTCGATATTGGTGAATCGCAGTTTATTAATACATGAATATATAAAAGGTACAATCGTTAAAATCTACTTTAGGGAATTCCTACAAAAGCCCAAGAAAGTCTTACGTTTTTTGCATAGAAATTTTGAATTTCGCGGGCTTTTCGTAATTTTAATGGTTATAATTCTGTAAATACCAATAATTTAAAAAACAATGGTAAATACATATTTGTTACGGGTCGTATCATATTTTCACCTGACCCGAAAATTGCAAAAATCGTAAATTTTATTTCGCGATCTACCCTGACGCCTTCTTTTGATCTCTATGTCAAGTTTTTGCAGTGAGCAAGTATTGTGAGTAATGCTTGTTCCTTCTTTGTAGATATGAGAACTGCAGTTTTCTTGATGCACGCAAAACTTATGAACTATATAAGTTATGCTAGAGCTGCACGTTTTAATAACATCCGGGGAAATTTAATTAAAATGCGCAATGCGTGCCCATAGCTCGCGCATCATGACTGTGGTTGTGGATAGTAAGTTGTGTTTCATATTCTCTAATGTTTATATTACAAGAGATCTTACATGTTTACGTTGTAACTTTCAAATATTAGATCTGGGGGCACGGGGGTGCCCCCGCCAAGACGAGCCAAGCGAAGCGCAAGGGCACTACCTACCTTTTCTCGAAGCACTTCGTCGTATTTTCGAACCTTCATAACTTGGGTTTGGATTATACCAGATAAACAAAATTTTCGGGATATGATGTCAGTGGTTGACTTATTAAACCTATTAAGTTTCAATTGCATAGCTTTTATACTTTAGATTTTATTGATATCTAAAATACCCCGATTTCGTCACTGACTCACTGATGATCATCAATATTCTAAGGTTCTTCCTGAAGTCCTAGAAAGCTGAAATTTGGTATGTAAGCTAGTAACAGTACACAAACAACAAAAAAACTCTAAAACTTGGAACTTTTACCCTCCAACCCCTTAAACTAGGGGACGGAAGTTTGTACGAGACTTCCGCAAATTTTGATGCTAGAGTTCTGATACAAAATCCGTCAAAGGTCAATTTTATTCTACGAATAAAAATTATCTGGCGATTGAAAAATCAACCTAAAATATTGTGTAACTGCAATAAACTGAAGAGAAATGCTCTTTTTGTTTATTACCGTTACACAACAAAAAATGAAACACTTAATCTTACTAATTCTCTTGTTCAGATTAAAATACAATTCATCTAACATAACAATTAATTTTAAGCGTACTTTAACTCAATTTCGGTTAGATTAACTTAACAGTTAACGCCATTACGTAAGATAAAGACAGTTAAATTTAACTGCTATAGTTATAACTGTTGTAGATTTGTCATGGTGATCTGAGTGAGAAAGGGAAACATCGACCATATCTGTTGTTTACTTCCATTTATGTAGTAGGTACTAGCTTTTGCCCGTGAATTCATCTGCGTGTATTCTCTATTTCATAATTATTTTTTCACACAAATATCCAGGATGAAATGTGCCTGTCTTCAGCCGGTCTGTTCTGTAAAAATATTACTAAAATCAATATATTTTGTGTCACATAAACCTACATTTGCACTTATGAAATGTCAGAAGCTAGGTGCACCATTAAAATTGGTAGTTTCCTATGGAGAAGAGCCGGCAAGAAAATCCACGGTTACACTTTTAAAAATAATTGGCTTTTACAATGTTTTCAAATGATTACCGTGAAAACTTAGGTGAAATGAGCTTGAAACGAGCTGTCATTCCACCTGCTAATTTGTGTGTAAGTACTTAAATCACCATGGAAACTTAGGTGAAGCGAGCTGTTAATAGTGGCAATCCCTAGCATTAGATAGAATGACAGCTCACTTCAAGCTCACTTAACCTAAGTTTTCACGGTTAGATATTTACTGAATTAATTGGCAGGTCCCAGGCTACCTACCTGTCAAATTACATAACCATCGGTTCAGTGGCTTAGAAGTGACAGACAGACAAAGTTACTTTCGCATTTCGTCCCTTAGCTTACAACACCGCTCAAGTCGAAAATGGCGGTTTTTACATTTAGAATGCCATTGGATGTAGCTGCGTAATACGCGTCGAACCATTGGTCACTTGATAGAGATTTCAGCCAATCAGAAGCCGTAATTTAAAAAATAGTGACAGCGCTCAAGTCGGTTGGCCTCGCAACACCGCACAAGTCGTTAGTCTGTCAAACTTTGCGCGCGTAAGTTCTTGACGCTCCGTGATTATTCAATTTTTATGTGAATTTTATCGCTGAAAGGTCCATGCAAGAAGTTTTAATGGAAGATTAAGAGGTAAGCTATAGAATAAAGTAATGTTTATTGATTTACGCTTATTAATATAGAAACAAAATGATAATAGAATAATATGTTCACTACTTACGCGGTGTTTACTAACAATTTTTTCTTAACTTAGGCGGTGTTTCAAAATGTATTTTATTTCTTTTAGGATACTCAATAATTAAAAATACACTATGGATGAAGAAGAAATTGATTCCTGGAGTAATCTGAGTTCAGGTCGCCACTCCAGAACCTTTCGGCCCCATCGGCCATCTGTTCTGCGAGCAATGTGCCCTGCCCACTGCCACTTAAGTTTGGCAATTCTGCGGGCTATGTCGGTTACCTTGGTTCTCCTGCGGATCTCCTCATTCCTGATTCGATCACGCAGGGAAACTCCAAGCATAGCCCTCTCCATTGCCCTTTGGGTGACTTTTAGCCTTCTTATAAGGCCCATTGTGAGCGACCACGTTTCAGTGCCATAAGTCATCACTGGCAACACGCACTGGTCATAGACTTTTGTCTTGAGACACTGCGGTATGTGGGACGAGAAGATATTGCGTAGCTTCCCGAACGCTGCCCAGCCGAGTCGGATTCGACGATTGACCTCTTTCTCGAAGTTAGACCTACCTAACTGGACAGTTTGTCCGAGGTAAACATACTCGTCCACGACTTCGAGTGTAGCGTCTCCGATCTTTATGGGAGTGGGTGTTACATGGGCATTTGACATGACCTTCGTTTTGTCCATGTTCATTTTAAGACCTACTCTTTCGGAGGCTCTACTGAGGTCATCGAGCATTGTACTGAGGTCCTCCATAGTCTCAGCCATGACTACGATATCGTCGGCAAATCGAAGGTGAGTTATGTACTCGCCGTTGATGTTGATGCCAGCCCCCTTTCCAGTCCAGAACCTTGAAGACATCCTCCAGTGCAGCGGTAAACAGTTTCGGAGAGATAATGTCTCCCTGTCTTACACCTCGCTGCAGAAGGATAGGTTTCGAGGTCTGATCCTGGAGTCGGACTGACATAGTGGCGTTTTCGTACAAACACTTCAGCACCTCGATGTACCGATAGTCGATCTGGCACCGTTGAAGAGACTGCAGCACAGCCCATGTCTCGATCGAATCAAAGGCTTTCTCGTAGTCCACGAACGCTAAGCAGAGAGGCAGGTTATATTCTTCGGTCTTCTGTATAACCTGTCGCAGCGTATGTATGTGGTCTACGGTGCTAAAGCCTTTACGGAATCCGGCTTGTTCGGGAGGCTGGAAGTCGTCAAACCTGCGCGCGAGACGGTTCGTGATGACTCTCGAAAACAGCTTGTAGACATGGCTCAGGAGTGAGATGGGCCTATAATTTTTAAGAAGGGCATTGTCGCCCTTCTTAAATCTTTATTATTTTTGTAATTTTATTAATACTATTTATATCTTGTTTCTTTGGAGTTTATTAAAGACTAAAACTAATAATTCAAAATATTTACCTATTATAATAAAAAAATATAATTGCATTTTCGCACTAACTAGAAGTTCCTATGTTACCAAACAACTTTAAGTAATTTATATCAACAATGTGATTCTTAAGATTTAAGTTATAGATACCTAATGTTATAAAGATTTGTTACTTTTCTTGAAATATTTCCTAATAAAAGCTTTTCTTTGGAAATCATCTTTTATTTAATATCTTAATCCCTAACATTTCCGCAAACAACACCGCCTAAATCTAATAAAATATTAGTCAACACAGCTCAAGTCATAAAAAACAAGTTAAAATAAAGTAAATTGTCAAAATAAGTATAAATAATTATTTCTTAACCGCTAACTAGAGTATGTATTAAGTTATGACAGGAATAATCCCCAGATTTTTTAAAATAGACAGTTTTTTACGTCTCCTGTAAAGTTGGTAAAAATGACTTAGGCGGTGTTGTAAGCTAAGGGACGATTTGTAATATTAGTATGGAAATGGATTAGTTATCATAACGCTCACAGTTATGGGTGGTTGTAAAATTTTAAGACGATTTGAATATCATTAAAAGTTATGCTCGATGCGTGATGTTTGGTTCAAGATGTGGATGGAGGGCGTGTATTTGGATGTAAACCGATTTGAATATTTTTCTACCCGAAATCGACTGAGAAAGGATTGTGAATATCGCTTTGTTCCCAATGCGGATATGTGCCGGATAATGGCAATAGGCCCTATTACTTGAGACTTAAAAATAAATGTGGGTGTTGTAGGTACCGTCAGCAACAAAAGTCGATTAACACTTCAGTATTTTTAATCTTGGTTATTGAGCAAAATATTTGTTCAAAATTGCAGCAGAAGTACACTCTTTAAAATATAAACCCTTTGCTATTAAGTGAAAAGTTAAAAAGCAGTTTATTGAAAAAAAATGTAGTCAATTTAATAACATGTAAAAATTACAGTGTTGATGGAGTTTTGTTGCCGACCACACGACGACATATAATACATTTGCTTTTTTTTTCTTTTAACTGTACCTACATTCATAGCAAATAAAGTTCTAATTCTGATTCTGTTTTATCGGACCTCACATAGGCTTTTCGTAAAATGAGAAATCAGCTTATACTGGAAATATATAGCTTGATATGTCGTCGTGCGTGCTATAGGTACCTATCCCGTCGGGAAATACAGGCTTGGCGATAGATGTAAGAAATTCAACGAAGATTCATCAAAATTCTATTCAAACTTACGTTTCAAATTAATATTGTTTCAAGTTGAACAAATATCAACTTCATTTTAATAGAAATTAAGTTGATTTGAGCACTATTGAAAAAGTTATAAAAATGCTTGAAGTTGTAGCGTAAACTGAACTTTATTATGTAGGATTTAGAGTTGTTTTTCCTTATACTCATATTTGTTTACAGTTTTGTCATATAAATCGCGAACGCAGATTACTTATCTTCGTTTCATCTCTCTTTTGTTTTGTTTATTCATTGTGAATTTGTGTCCGTAAAATAAAGATACGTACACATAGTACGGTAATCTCCACTCCAATACGTCTGTGAAGCGTATCTAAACAAAAGACACCAATTTTCTAAAGAGACTTGACATCAACAATACGCTTATCTTTCTCGGCAATGTTCCACCTTACGTCGGCGGTGCACACTGCACAGTACAGTGTACAGTATACAAAAGAGATAAGTATGCAGGATCGTCGAATATAGTTGAAGTTTAGTAAGAAACCGATGAATGTTCTCGAATAAAATTTAATTTTATTAATAGAAAACAAGCAGCTCATTTATTAAATTATATTTCAGTCGACAACATCCATCGGTTTCTTACTAAACTTCATTTGTATCCGACGATCCTGCATACTTATCTCTTTTGTTGACTGTACATATACCGAAGCTGCTCAACCAATTTTGAATTGTGGGCCATAATTTTGATTTCGTGTCAGCTGGCGCGGCGGGCCGTCTAATAAATACTTGCTGAGTCCGCGACTTCGTTCGCGTCCATGTCGGAAAACAAATCGGAATCCACTAATTCTTTTTTTAAAATAAAAGTAACCTAAGTTACTCCTTGTAACATCAGCTATCTCAGTCCCGTCAAAACTGGTCCAGCCGTTTCGGAGATTAGCCGGAACAAGCAAACAGACAAAAAAAAAATCAAAAATCTGAGGTCAATAATAAAATCAAATCTGAAAATATGTTTTATTGTTGGCTATGGGTTTATAAAAAACAACATATTTTTTAAACCTGGTTTGAAGTCCTGTTCTCAAATTCCCGTTAGCTCACCGTCCGATCAGGACCAGGCCCGTGCCGGACGGTGCGTACGTGTTCCACGCGCGCCTCAGAGATGTCAGCATCGAGGACCCCTTAGGGCCGAAGCCTGCCGGGTCAGCGGGATTGTCCGAAAGGGTTACCACTGGCCCGGAACATAAGGGCTAAGGAAGGAACACGGGTGGGTTTTAGTCAGTAAGAGTCTGACACTCCCTTCCGCTCCACCCAGAGCGGGAGGGGACAATTGATGAATCCCATCCGCAAAAAAAAGGGCCAATTCCCGTAATTATGATAAAAACGAATTAAAATCTAGTCGCAATCTCATCTCAGCGACAATTAATGTCAAAAACTAGTCAAAAATGTATGAACATTAGACGTATTTTTGACAGATTGAGATTAGAATGCGAACGGTCCTACAAAAAAATACGAGAATTGCCCTTCTCAAGAAACTATTGTCAGCTGATAATTTTTGGCGGGCCAATTCAAATGCGTTGGTGGCCCGCGGGCCTGGAGTTGAGCAGCCTTGGTGTATCTGTCGTATCCACAGATATAGATAGACCTAGATAACGCAAGTATCATGATCCATTGGCGTGCCATTTTTTAACTACCTACTATGACGTCAGAAGCACTATTTAGTAATGGGAAAATCAAATCGATTCAAAGACGACGCGCCGCCGCGTGCGGCACCCGTCTCGACCCCGGGGCCTAGCGCCAGCGCTCACGCTCACCCAGCCAGCAGTACACAGGACTGAGCGCCAAAGTGGCGGCTTACGATTTTTGTACGTAAGCTGGTGCGATTTTTGGCACGCGAAGTAGTTGCTCTTGCGTTATCTAGGTGTGTATATCTGTGGTCGTATCCAATGTACGTTTGGAAATAAATTGAAATTCGCTACTTCTGTCTGTTTTATTTGTATCGTTTGTGTGTGCTATGCCTTTCATCGTTTCGTGTATCACTGTTTGTTGTTTCTTTGGCTATGGGAATAATCATTTCTGTTTGTGAAAATGTTATGTTTTTTAACCGTTCGTCGAGTTTTTTAGTATTCAATCTAAAATGTTCGAAGTGTTCGGTTGAGTGTTTTATTGAAGTGTGTTAATGTTATAAGCCTGTGTTGTCCCACTACAGGACAAAGGCCTCCCTTCCCTCTTTCCACTTTTCCCGGTATACTGCGTTTTTTTTTTATCCTTTATTAAAAAGAACTAGGTTCTTAATAATTAATTACAATCTAGCCTATAATATAATAATATATTATAATAAGCAATTTTAATCTAACTTAATTTTTTACGTGATAATTATTTTAAAACTTAGAATAGTGTTTATTGTAGGTACTTTACACAAGTCCATTCCACTTTCATAGAGTCTTTCTGCGGTATACTGCGATTGTGGGAGGAGTCCAGCTCACCGAGGAGTCCAACTCACCGAGGAGTCCAACTCACCGAGGAGTCCAACTCACCGAGGAGTCCAACTCACCGAGGAGTCCAGCTCACCGAGGAGCTCACCTATTTCTGGGCCTGCTGATTATGATGATGATAATTTGCATAGTCTTAGCTAATGTGTGTTTACACTAGCATGTCGAACGGGTAATAGGTATCACTTTAAAGACGTCTTAATCCTAATCCACTCGACCGCGTTCGGGTCTCAAAACCCACACATGTCTGATTGAAAGTAAACTCGGTCCCTGAAACAACTTCATTGTTAACTTTAGACAGGACTTACTCGACGAGAACGGGGTCTTAGGAATAATTACTTACGTACCTACATACTATGGCTACATATAAATCCCACAAAGGTTTTGTTATGAAAATATCAAATTCTCAGTATGTTTTGGGGTAGTGTGCGGTTTGTTTGTGTATTTATATCCTTATAGGTAATTCCGTCTATGTGTTGAAATAGGGTCAGCGTCAGCGCAGACCGAACTGCAAAATGTAGAATGCATACTCGAACACGCAGTCGGCTTGCTGCATCAAATTTGGGAGTATTCAATTTTGCGAAGTATGATAATAATCATAAGATATTTTTTTCAATAATCTCAGAAAATGCTCTGCTCTGCTCTGCTCTTGGTGTGCGCTGACCCATATCGTTATTAAATGTATTCCAAAGGTTGTCATTAAAGAATCGCTTTTGATAAGACTGCCCAGTCACTCCATGTTAAACTTCTACATTTATGTCTGTAATTTTTATGGTGTACAGCCAGCACATCAAGCTACCCGAAACTGGCAAATTTTCCCAATCAACTTTGAACCTTATGCTTTAGCGATAAAGTTGAAAATCTATTAAAGAAATTTGACAGATTATGGTAGATTGATGTGCTGGCGTCTGTACATAATAAAGAGCGTTCTATCTATCTATATGTTTGTGTCCAAGAATTGTTTTATTTTCTTTCTTTGTTTTCATGTGTTTAGTTACAGTCCCTCCATATTATTTTACCTTTGATTTTGCATCACTGTCAAAATCACAGTGACCTTTATTATCGTTAAAATAAGGTAGCTATTGGGATGCTGCGTGAGGTAAAATAACGATGAATGTAGTGGCCAAACTAGTGTCAGAATTATCATAACTATGTTTTATTAACCGACTTCAAAAAAGGAGGAGGTTCTCAATTCTGTTGTTTCTTTTAAACGTACATTCATGGAACATTAATTAACGTATTATGTGCTGAAAACCCAACACAAAAAATTAGATAAAATCCATTGTTGAACATAAACCACAAACAGAATCTCAACACCCATTATTGCGTAATGCAACAAGCATTTCCTTCTAAAATATGCACTAGGCCGGGAATCTATTAGGATTACCCAGCCACAATACCACTTAAAAATCCGTTGGAAAGCAAAAAAAAACACATTCAAGTTTTGTTTAATCCAAGGCCTGGCGCAACGCAGGCTTCGTAATATGAAAATGAGTTTGAAAGTGCCTACGGGCCGGCGTCAACAAACTTTGATGAAGTTCCTCTTGATTTAGATTCATAGCTTTTCTGATGGTATCCGGATTGCTTACTTATGCTCTGATGTTAGTTTTCTGCGAAAGAAGAATGATGGTGATAGTACTTTTTGAATTTATGATTTTGGGTCACTCACTGTAACGGGGAGGCGTGGCATAAACGTGAGGAGGCCTGTATTCAGTAGCGAAGGGAACATGGCTGCCGACAATGATGATGTTATATGGCTTTGTTATTAATAAGGCAGGTGTGATGATAATGGAATCATACCCTAAAGCGAGCGACTGTCGCAACCCAGCGCAGGGCACGCCGCGATAGCGGCGATAAGACCCCTCTTTGAGGAGTGGCTAGAGAGGCGCCACGGCGCCCTCACCTACCGCCTGACGCAGGTCCTCACCGGACACGGAAGTTTCGGGAGGTTCCTGCACATCATCAGGCGGGAGGAAACGCCCGGGTGTCACCATTGCCAGGATCGCCCAGAGGACACGGTGGAGCACACGGTGGAGGTCTGCCCCGCTTGGGCGGAGCACCGCCGTGTCCTCGTAGAGGCGATCGGCAGCGGCGGCGACCTCTCGCGCCCGGCCCTGGTGCAAGCCATGGTCCGGGGCGAGAGGGAGTGGGAGGCAGTCACCTCCTTCTGCGAAGCAGTCATGCTAGCGAAGGAGGTGGCGGGACGGCTCAGGGAGAGAGCCTCCCGTCCCAGCCGCCGCGGGAGACGCTCCGGGCGTCGGGAGCCGCGCGACGACTCCCGGCCACCGTAGGCGCGGGCCTGCGGGCGGAGAGTAATGGGTAGCTCACCGTCCGATCAGGACCAGGCCCGTGCCGGACGGCGCGTACGTGTTCCACGCGCGCCTCAAAGAGATGTCAGCATCGAGGAGGGGCCCCATAGGGCCGAAGCCTGCCGGGTCAGCGGGATTGTCCGAAAGGGTTACCGCTGGCCCGGAACATAAAGGGCTAAGGAAGGAACACGGGTGGGTTTTAGTCAGTAAGAGTCTGACACTCCCTTCCGCTCCACCCAGAGCGGGAGGGGTCATTTGATGATTTCCCATCCGCAAAAAAAAAAAAAAAAAAGCGATCGATTGTCGGGAACATATAAAAAAATGGGATTAAAAAAAAGAGAAAACAAAAGGCTAATTATTTTCCAGGCGACTAACTATTTGCTACTAAAAAAATAACTTGGCAGCGATTAAATATTTTAGCAATAATTATATTGGGTGAGCTTCAAAATGCAAGGAATTATAAAATTATAATGGGATAGTAGAAATTATAATGGCTGCTATTTAAAAGGTAGCAAACATATTAAGGGTAGTTCTTCGAAATTTGATTCTTTGACTGATCCATATGGCCAAAATTTAATTTCACTTTCAGCTCTGTAACACATGTTCATATGAAAATAGGTATACTAAATAACATATATTTGAATGAGGGACTCGTTTTTATAAAGTAGTTTTCAAGATATTAATTTTGTGCCCAGATGAATCAGAATGTGTTACATATTAATCAGAAACAGAAATAAAAAGTAATAAATACACCGTTAGTTATGAATGTAAATTCTAAACAATAATTATTAATTCTTAAATAGGACTAAGACATATCAAAAGTATCATATTTAGAACAAGATTATACTCCTGTCATTTTTTATTATTCAAAAGGTTATGGCTAAGTAAATAATAATAAATAAGATTAAAACTACTGACTTGTACACGGTCAAAAATTGGACAAGGAGAATTACGCAACAAAAGCGCTCCTATCGTGCTGGAGAGGGGAAAAACTAATTTATTTTATTATTCATATGGGGTTTTGACCATACGAATCAGGCACAGATGAATCAGGATTTTGCCTACAATCATGCATAACTCATCGTACATACAGACTTCATTATTTTCATTTTTCTACAAGAATCTATAACCCAAAAGCATCACACGAAACACAGATTGAAGTTTTAAAACAATAAAATAAATTTTATAAAGTAGGCATTGTAATCAGGATGCCACCTGAACCAAACACAGATGAATCAGGTATTTTCCTTCGTAACACCGGATCTAAGCCAACCAGCCGCACATCCACCTTCTAGGTCGTCCGTTGCACGACTGGCTTCCCCCCGCGCTGGAAGCCAGACTCTCATTATTATTACCCGACCAAGTACGGTCAAGTGCAGCTTACGCCACATTAATCAGTATTATACGCCGGACACTTCTTTTTTACTTATTTATAAACAGACTAACGTAGTTATAACTAATACACATTTTTTTTGTAAGAGGACAATTCATTTCCTTTCGATATAATTATAATTTATATTGATGTATCAAAGGGAAAATGCGACATCGACCATTTTGTTCCGGAAAATGGCAAACGGACGCGCTATATGAATCAGAAGAACGACCTTCAAATATTTTTATTTTGTACCTAGACAGCAATTATTAAAAAAAATCATTTGTCCTAGTAAGGGATAAAGCTAAACTGTACAAAAAAAAATGTTACATGCCGTTTTTTTAGTTGGTTACAGAAATATACCCACAGACATCGAAAATTTGGTCCCTGAAGAATTACCCTTAAACAGGGCCAATTGAAATCATAGGCGATGTCCTATAAATAATGACATGGCGGATAATATTAACAGTGGGATAACAAAAATTGTATTATAGGAAACTATAGGCATCTCCGAAGACTCATTCCCAGAAACACACAAAGTTGAACTTGAGAATTTAGGTTGCAAGAGCGAGCGAAGCGAGCTCGGGACTTGGGACACCCTGACTCGGACAGGTTAGGTTCGAAAGGGATGACGGGTCTCAAGTGAGCGAGCAAAGCGAGCGAACGAGCCCCAGTCATCTCTTTCGTGTTAGATTACTTTAAGCCCCGTAAACAGAAATAGGGGCCCCGCGAAGCGGCGCTCCGTCGACTAAGTCTTATTATTATTAAAGAAAATTAGTTAACTTTATATACAACCTCATTGTATAATTTAAGAATGCCCTTTCTTCTACTTTTTATTCGCCGTCAAGTGTTCGCTTAACAAAAAAATCAGTTACCAAAACAAAAACTCGATGCCAGTTTAAATTAAAACAAAGCTAACAATTGATTATTAAGTTGCTACTTTCTACTTAAAATGATCCTTCGCTGTAGCTGCCAACCTACTATTTTTGCAACCGGCTTTAATTATTGGTTAATCCCATAATTCAGACTTATTTATCACTGCGTTAAATACATGGCAAAATAAAATAGGTAAATAGGATAAGCATAATCCGCAGCGTACTTTAAGCAATGTTTATAAATAAACCCCACGATATGTTTTATGATAATTTTATTTGCTTAGCAAAAAAATTGGACAAGAGAGAATTTTAATAACGTAGGTATTTGTGGTTCCTTTAGTTATAGTAACTACCGAAATAAAACTGATAATATTAAATGCAAAATCGTAATTTTATATAAAAATAAACAACATCTTATCGTTCTAGATAAATAAAATTGTTAACAGAAAGTGGACCATCTCATCGATAAGATTACTTGATCTAAATTGGAATATCGTCCGTCATTTCCGACCGGACGGAAAACACCAAATATGTTAATAAGTTTAAAATTGACTTTGGAAATGGTGTGCTTGCTAACTTCAATCAATCTAGGACCGATGGCCCATTAAACACATCAACAATATGTAGGTACGTATAGAACTATAGATCATACGTACTTGTATGATCTGTTCTTCAAAAAGCTCTACATGGCTCTACATATTATTTTAGATTTTTCTACAATAGATCCTTATACATATATATGAACCGTCAGAAGCATATCTTGGTAACGACAAGCTTGATGGTAAATATCGACGGTAGTTGTCTGACAGTACCCTGAAAGTGTACCATTATCGGACTGTAGATGGTTTCAATAGGTTCCGATTTCCAAATCCGTTAATTTGGGTTCTTCGGAGAATATCCATCAATAGCACATTTCAGCGCGCCGTAACTATTCCTGAAACTGTAGCATAGGGAACCGGATAAGATGATATAATAATGTAGTTAATTATAAGGATTCAACAAATAATTGATTTTGTTAAACTACTTCGATTTACTGTTAGTTAAAGGGCTGATTTTTCAATCATCTGAGGAATAATTTTAAAATTTTGACAGTTATTTCATACAAAAACTGTCAAACGTCAATTTTATTCCTCGAATAAAAGTTGATATAGCGATGGAAAAATCAGCCCTTAGTGAAAATAAACGAAAATAGTTCATCATCTTCTGCCTTTGTCCCATGTTACTTGGGGCCGGCAAAAATAAGACATGGAGCATGCATAATCGGCCCATAATGTTCCCACTGCTGGGACACAGGTCTCCTCTCTTCGAGAGGGAGTGGGCTATAATCATAGCTACCACGCGGGCACAGCACGGGATTGTAGATGTCACATGTCTTCGATTTGGTTCTAGGACTTGCCGGTTTTCTCACGAAGTTGTCCTTCACCATTTTGAGAGCAGTTGTGTTGTGACGAAATTAATTAAACAAAGTAAATATCCTACCTGGATTCAAACCCTCGACCTACATCTCGTAAGTCGGAGCCGTTGCCATTGGGCCACCACTGCGCTCAAGAGATGCAAGTAAATGAAAATAATTATCATTTTAATAATAAAGTAGGTCGTAATGTAGGTCGATATAAACACAATGCAAACAAATTAAATATGTATTACGCTTCTATTTAGATAAATCGAATAAATCTAGAACTACCCACGTACACAAGAATGTTCGAAGAAGGATTCGACCGTCGAAGGCATTCGCAAGTATGCAATAGACTTCGGCCCCAGAATAAAGTACTAGGGGCATACGTCAAGGGCGACTGCGACCGCCATAGAATAAATTGGTCTATGGCAAGGGCTGGCAGATGGGGTATATTTGGAATTTCCGGTAGATTTGGACAAGTAAAGAAATATAGATATACAGATAGATAAACGATGTCTGTTCTATTTTGTAATTTTGACGTTGTTTAAACCGAGGATGCGAAGAGAATAGGAAACACAAGAAAGGAGAGTTTTTTTTTTATAAAACATGTATAATATTTACCGTGAAGGTATTAATTCAGTCCAATTCCAAGCAGTAGGTATTGTAGGTCACAGACTAAAACCAAAATGCAAGGACACCCTTTTTCAATAATTATGATAGGTTCCTGTTTAACTACTATATTTCATCTGGTCTTTCAACGACGTTGAGTTCGACTACTAACACAGTATACAGAGGTGCTATTCTGTAAAAATCTCACCGTAAAAACTTAGGTGAAGTGGCGTGGAGTGAGCTGTCAATAGTGTCAATTCCTAGCAAAAACAAACTCACTTCACCTAACTTTTCACGGTGAAATTTTTACAGAATCGACCGGCTGTAAGGGACCTCGACTCGACAGATGCGACCAGAGTTGAAAGATTTCGTAGGTTATTAAAAAAAAAAAACTGCTGTCCCATACATTTTGACCGTGAAGGTACTGCACTTTTACAGCTAGTTTCTACGCTGGGGGTCTAGAATGCTGAATTTTTGGTATCCGTGTATCTATCTATCTTATGTAGGTACTATTTATCTGCTTGGACTCGAATATTTACTTTTCGAAACCAGCCAGCCCTGCCAATGCTGCGGTATACGTCTCCATAAAGGCTTTATGTCCCGTGAAGTGGACGGCCAACATTCCAGCCGCCCGTAGTGTGAACGCGGCATTAGGGAGGAAAAATGTGTCAGGGTTTGCGTTCTCATAAACTGTTGAGGCACCAATGGGTAGTATATCAATGGGTCATTGTTGTTGCTATAAAGTTTACATGGCTTTTCTTTGGTCAAATGATTTGTGTATTTGGAGTTAGGTTCTGTAGGAATTTTGGGAGAGAGAATTATTAGGCTGTCTATTTTTTTTTTGGGGTACGATTTATTACCTGCTGCAGTGTAGTTGGGAACATCCAATAATTCAAATTGGATTGCTTGTGTTCACCTTTGCTTTTGAAAATTTCTATGCACACACCGAGAACGATTGTTAATCTAATTCCGAACTGCAAGAAAGGCTAAATATAAATCAGCACTTCTAATATAAATCACATTCAAGAGCTGTCAGTGTCAAAATTGTTGTGGAATATTGACACTGACAGCTCTTGAACTGTCAATGTCGATATTTACTTCACTCTATTGGTGAAATTCGCCCTAAGTGGTTTTTAAGCACGTTTATTTGTAAACCTTTACGAGTACACTAACTAACACGACACGCCTTTCACACTATGATATAAGTAGAACAAACATTTTGTTCAAAACAATTCATCCACTATTTTATCCCAGTCCCCAGTTCAAAGATAAAACGCACGTTAACACAGAATTCATATCGTATTATGAACGTGTAGTGAACATGTAGTATACGTGTCGTATACGTGTAGTATACGTGTCTTATACGTGTAGTATACGTGTCTTGTTAGCTCGCTACCAGTACGTGCTACCACCGACTCGCGTTACGTATTGCCTCGTCGAAGATATTGAGCGCCCGACCAACATACGGAGATACAGAGAAACAATTTTAAATCTGAATAAGAATGAGGGGATTCAATTGTTTTTATTTTGTGGTCACAGACTGGATATTGCTAGATGGTAATAGCAACCTGTGGCTACGAACGACTTCACACAATAATGGCTGTCCAAATTAGCGTTTTTTGACGCCTTTTTGCCCAAATACTGGTACTGGAATATGTCAGATTTGCATGACGTCCGTAATAATGTGACAGAACTGCTCTTCTAAGAAACCGTAACCGTATCTTAAGTTATTAATAAAGAGATTCAAACAGATTATGGAATTCAAGAGTATTTTTTAAGAAACTGTACTCAAAGTATTTCTTACCAGATATATGAATGTGAATGCCATAAACAATTAACTGCTCATGAACTTAAACACATGGACAATGTTCAACTAATTTAAAGCAGGAAACCGTTTATTAACTCGTAAGGCTGCTTAAAAATCGGTATAAAACGTAAATAGTTAGTATGCACCTAAAAACTGTAGCGAAGCAAAATCTAACTTTATACCTACCTGTTTCCGATTGATTGACGGCGTTCAGAAGCTCCTATTACATTTCAAGTAGGAACAGCCCAATAAACGTTAAGCCAATAACACGCTTTGAAATCCCCACGGAATTTGTAGATCGCCGGCATAAATCGGTCGCTGGCCCATGCAGCGCTGCACCGCTGCAATCTACGGCTGCACCCGCTCAATAAGCCCGCCCGAAAGGCGAATGACGTGCCCTATCTCTCAGCTTTGGATTTATAGGCGCAGTGATAATCAAAAGCACCGTTTTTAAAGCGCTGCAAAATAGAGCGACTGACTTTTGAAATGCGAATGCTTTTTTTGAATGACAAACGGTTTTTGACGGCCATGTTTTCTAGGTAATTGGGGAAGGGATTATGGTTGTTTTTCACATAGCAATATAATATGAGCAGTATCAAAAATGCATGATATTAGACATTTACTTTTGAATAAGAATATGATAAAACTATCGCTGCTGAGTTGCATGAAGAGATTGTGCCACCTGCGTTTTATAACTTTATTCCTTCCTCAAAATGGAAGATAGATTTTCCTGACATTTTTCTTCAAAATTTGTCCTAAAATATTACCGATTTAGAAGCGTTTTTGGTTATTTCATGGCAATTGCACTATAACCACAAATTCTATTCGAGGGCTTGTTTATGATTTATCAATTTTAGCAGCTGCTTTCAAACAGCGCTTTTCCGGAACTTTTCTGCTTGATTTACGTGCTTGATCACAGCATGTTGATTTTTACGTATTTTCACTGGAACGTGACGAATGGTTTTATGCTTCACTCTATGCTAATGGTTTGCTGTAAAGACGAAGGGGATTTGAATGCGACTGAAGATGAATGATGAACACTGGTGTAAGAGGATTCTGACTTTCTGTGTAAGAGAGTACCTACTATAGTAAATACTTAGAGAAGTATGGAAGAAAAAGACATGTTGCACCGACTCCAAATAAATTATGATAAGGAAGGAGAATGATGATGCTGTGAAAGAGAGTATTGAAATTGTGGTTATAAAATTAACCACAATTGTTAAATGAAACATCTTAAGGCAGTTGTCCCACCGCCGGCGATAATCGAGTAGCGAGTATAATAGCAACTGAAAACGAGTTGGCGAGCAGCGAGTGTGTAGTTCCGATGGTTTAGTCGCTGGGCTATCAGCGAGTGTCCGAGTGCAACGGGCGATTACTCGCACCACTCGCTCGGGGCGGTTAGTCCCACAGGGGTTTGTATGGTTGGTCTCACAGCGTGAGCTCTGACCGCCAAGCGAGCATCGCTGAGCGTATTATAGTTGATAGCTCTTGTCGCTCAGCGACAAACCAGTGGAGCGAGTCCTCGCCGGCAGTGTGAATAGTCAGCGATCAACTATTAATATTTGCATCTCTTTTGTTTACACGGAATGTATATCTATTGTACGTTTCCTGAGCGAGAAAATAGCCGTTATTAGTCGCTTCCTCGCCGGCGATGGGACAACTGCTTTAATGTGATTTAATATTATAATTTCGCATTTAAGTAGGTTCATCAGATACTTTTGGAACACACTGTAGATACGAGCAGCTCATGATTTGATAGAGAAAAGCAGCTCATGATTTTTGAACCATAAGGTGCCAACGAAAGAATGATAGAATAAGAAACGAGTACATAAGAGGAAGTTTGAAAGTGGCACCGGTAACTGAAGAGTTGTGTGGGAATCGGTTGTCATGGTATGGGCATGTGCTTGTGTTACGAAGAAATGAGGAACATGTCGTGAGGAGAGTTTTGAGTATGGATGTCGATGGCTATAAGAGTAGGGGAAGACCAAAGAAATGATGGATGGAATGTGTGAATGATGATATGGTTAGAAAGGGGGTGACTACTGAGATGACGACTAATAGCGAAGTATGGAAGAAAAAGACATGTTGCGCCGACCCCAAATAAATTGGGATAAGGGCAGGAGAATGATGATGATGATGAAGGTGCCAACGGGACCCTATTGTTAAGGCTCCGCTGTCCGTTCGTCTGTCACAGGGCTGTATCTTTTGAACCGTAATTGGTAGACACTTGGAATATTCACAAAGTGCGTACTACTATGGCCGTTATCAACAAATAATAAAAAGATGTAGTGTTAAATATTGTTCGGTGGTACGGAACCTTCGTGTGCGAGTACGACTCGCGTTTGACCGCTTTTTCCAAATTATTCTCAACCTTTTTTTTAATATTGCTTGATAATGAACTGTGTCCTTTGTCATGTGAATAGAATTTAAATCAACAATAAACCAATTTTCTTTTGTTTTCAGGTAAACAAACTTCTACCAGTATCTCTAAAATTTTCCGGTATGTGCATTTCTCATAACATTTCTACATATTCCGAGAATGCTTATTTGGTTTAGATATTAGTAGTGCAACTTGCACATACGTGTGACCGCAAACTAGACGCATTACATCAAGTTTCAAGACTTGTACAGCAATAACGGCTATCTCGGAATATGTTTGTAGAACACTTCTTGAACAATTGAATTTATGTACTTTGAGTTTTGTATGTTTCGTATTAGAAGATACGTAAGTACGTAAAATACGTGCTTTGACGTGGAGTTGTGGACTCCAGCCCTTATTATCTATTACATAATCAGCCTTAATGTTCCCACTGCTGGGACACAGGCGGTGTGAGGCCGTAATCCACCACGCGAGCCCAGTGCTGATGATGTGCGGGTTGATGTCACATGTCTTTGAATTTTTGGTTAAAGGACATGCCGGTTTCCTCACGATTTTTCCTTCACCGTTTTGAGAGCAGTGGTGATGAAATAATTTACACAAAGTAAAGCGCCTGTCTGGGTTCGAACCTACGACTTAGGTACGACTCGTAACTCGCGGCCGTTACCACTGGGCCACCATTGCACCTTTACCTGGATTTAGACTATTTAGATGTGTTTCTAATTGCAATTTTAAATGCACTCTTGACCTACAGTGCGGCCGACGAGAGAAAACGTTCTTGATACCTGCCGGTCGATTCTGTAAATCTCACCGTGAAAACTTAGGTGAAGTGATTTTGTTTTTGCTAGGAATTGACACTATTGACAGCTCACTCCATGCTCACTTCACATAAGTTTTCATGGTGAGATTTTTACAGAATAGCACCGCTGTCACTAGTTACATACAAACGAATACGTGTTTTGCGAATTTGATCTTTATTAGCTACTAGAATTCGCATTGAGAAGTGTAAAAAATGCATTCTCGCGGCCGGACTTTAAGTATAAAAAACATTAATTAATTAAAGTCGTCCTCTTGCGAGGGTCCTAACATTATATAGTTACACATGTTCACACGAGAAAAGTAGGTATGTTTTGGAATGTAGTTTAGCTGTGATGAATGTTCATGGAGGCCCAGAGATACCTAGGTACCCATTTATGTAAAAAAAAACAATTGAAGACTAGCCATTCTATAGGTAGGTACAGGGTCAAAAAGAAGAACAACAATAGAAAAATTAAATTTAAAATTTAAAAAACCCCTGACACAAAATAATAATAAAATTAAATGTAATTGGAAAAGGATAAAATAATTTAAAAACCCCTGACTTAAAGAATTTATGTAACGAGACTAAAACAGATAAATTCATAATATGGAATAGATAAATTATTCATAATATGGCAATAGAAGGTGTTCCACAGAACGGTCGGTAAAAATGTTTCAAGTTGTAACGAAAACTGAACTTTATTGTGTAAGATTTAAAGTACTTTTCCCATAAAGTCATATTTGTTTACATTTTTGACAAATAAATCGCTAATGCAGCAAGTTCGTCATTTTTGCCGAAGAGAACTCCCATCGGTCACACGGCTTTTCAGATACCTAATAATTCCCATTTATATTCGGTAGAACCATTGTAATTAATCAAAACTGAGCAAGGGTCATTCACCGGTGACCTGCCTTGTTGTCGTCAACAGGTCCTCAAATGAATATCTAAGCTAAGGCCGTTGTTCAGCAGAACAATGGCTCGGGCGCAATTTGCTGACAAGGCTAGAAGGGTGTGATTTGCCCTTTGCTGAGTCGACATATTTTTTTTTCTGACACCTTGGGAACTGTGAACTGTGTTGTATGTTGTTTTGTGCCTTTTTAAGTCTGTGCTAAACAAATATTTTCTTTCATTCTAATTGTGCTTTTTGTATCAAATAATTTCGGCGGATGTCAACATCCGTAATTCCGTGTCAAGCGGAAGATATTAAGTTCTATTATGGAAAGTTTAGATAGGAATATTAATTCTTAGTTAGTTAGTACTTAATTAACGTTAATTGACTAAAACTTTCTCTTGACATACTTTAAGTAAAACTAAACTATTCACGGTGAAATTATAATGATGTAAAACTAATTTTGAAGCCACAAAAATTTGACGTGAGCGTCAAATCATGAATTAGTAAAACTTTGGTGTCACGGAAAATCACGGAATTGGCTCAAATCAATGACCATAATGAGGAAACTGGCATGTTCTAGAACTAAAAATTCGAAGAAATGTGACATCTACTAACCCGCACTGGGCCCGCGTGGTGGATTACGTTACGGCCCACTCCCTCTCACCGAGAAGAAGCCTATGAGCTATGTACAGACTCCAGCACATCAAACTACCCGAAACTGTCAAATTTTCCCAATCAACTTTGAACCTTATGCTTTAGCGATGAAGTTGAAAATCTGTTAAAGAAGTTTGACCTAGTAATATATATGTCAATGAGTTTGACAGATTGTAGTAGCTTAATGTGCTGGTGTCTGAACCAGCAGTGGGAACATTATAGGCTTATTATGCTTATGCAATGACCATTACTCTCATCCATAAACAAGTAGACCCAGCCGGGAGAAAATACAGTGCAGTGTATGTACATGCACGTTTATATGAGCAATGTAAAAAGTGCACATAGCTTTTACAACAACATAAAAACACAGAAACATTATAACGAAAGCGGTACAAAGTTAGGTTTACCGGTTATTTTAATTGTGCATTTACCGCTATTGGTTTGTAACGGTTTCTTATTTTGAGACAAAATGTCAAACTTGACGTCTTTGATTAATTACTTGTTTATATTTTTGTTACTTGTGATAAAAGCTTTACATTTTTATAGGGTGAATATCTTATTAAAATTAGAAAAAGAAAGAAAGAAAAATGTATTAATTGGGACACACAGGAGTTTCACAATAACACCCAGCACTCACAATACAGAATAAATACATAATCAAGTTTGGCTTTCCTAACTTTAACTTTGGCTTATAAATTGTCATATTGTTATTTAGGTGAAGGACAACCTTCCTGACACCTAAATAACAATATGACACCTTCCTGACAGATATTTTGAGAGGCAGCAAAACTTTTTATTTGATTGGCCCAGATCCAGCCATTTTGGAATTAAAATCTGACACAGAAACAATTTTATAACGACGAACCCGTTAGTAATGGAATCCGATTTTATTTCAGGTAAGTGCTTTTTCGAATAAAAAAAAATACAGGCCAATAATAAAACTGTAGTCAGATTACATAACATCACGCCTGTATAGTAATGGTTATGCAGAGGTTTTACCTATAGTACACCTTAATTTAGGCAGTTATCCTTAAGTCTCATGTAACAGATATACGGTAATATGCTGAAATGATGTAATTTTGTACTCCTAATTTAATTTTAATAATGTAATGTAATTTAATTTTCACTTCTCATGCTCTAAAAGTTCGTCTTTTTGTTGTGCGTAAGCGACATAAAGTCGTTTTTTATGCTCTAGTGCATAAAGTATTTTTTTTTTGTAAGACTAAAATAATCAGGTCCAACAGCCACACGCACAATAAAACGTCGCAGATTAATGTCGTTATTTTATTTGCTTTAATTTATATCACTTCCGTGTTTTCTATCGTTAATTTAATAATACCAGATAAAACAGTTGTCATTTATTATTTAAAAATGCAAAGAAACGTTTTTATGACTTGGCAGTATGAAGTAGGTACCCAAGTCGAATGACACATTTTAAAAATAAAAAAATTAACTTTTAAAAGGTTTCGTAGCGGGAATTAGCTATTCTCTTCTTTAAGTTTGCAACATTTTTGAACAGTGAACATACTGTCATATACTTAATGCGTTTCGTTTTCTCGCAATCGAAGTGAAAAGCAGAATGTATAACTCGTACATACACGAGCCATATTACCCCTAGACTAAACTATCCACCCTCGCCTGCGGCTCTGGTGGATAAACGTCTCGGGGTAAAATGGCTTCTTTATGCACTAGTTTTACAACCTACTATTATGTTCGAGGTGGTGCGGGGAAAGAGTTCCTGGAAGGATTTGGGGGAGGCCTTTGCCCAGCAGTGGGACAGGATAGGGTAACAAAAAACAAAAAGGAATTTAACTGTAATTTTAATTGAATTTATTGTAATGTAATAATTTAACAACAATGCATTTTAATATTGCTATGGGTATACCTGAAAATAAACGATAATAAAAAAAATAAATGAAAAATAGGAGCGAGCCTGTTGCCATCAACTGGGCACAAATCCAGCCTCCAGGCTGACACTGAGAAATTCCTGATGGAAAACCCAATAATACTTTGCCCGACCCCAGAATCGAACCCAGAACCGTATGCTCAGGTGTAGCAGCTTGCGGCCACTAGGCAATCGAGGCAGTTTAGTTGTTTTCAGATTATTCGTAAAACTGCAAAGAAAAAGTTGTTTATCCTGTATACACAAGTACCTTTTTACTCGTATTGTGTAGAACTCGGTATAAATTGGAAACAAGGTATAAATAGTAGACGTGTTTTATCTTTTATCTAGAAGCAAACAAATGAGAATGTTAATCTGTTTGGCCAGTAAAAATATTTTCTTGTGTAGGATAGGTAGGCACTATATCTTCGCAAGTACTTCGATTACTTAAAATCTAATCTCGACGTAAAACCTAAATACTTAAAGATTATTTTGGTTTGCTTATAATATCTCGTGCTTCAGGGAGAGTATTTTAATAATAGGCAGGCGAAAAGCGGATTTCGTTATTGTTTATAAATTGTTAAACAAGCGGGCGGCCCCCCGGCGGGTGTATTCTCTAATAATAATATACTCACTGTGAAAACTTAAGTGAAATGCGCTCATGTCATTCCACCTTATGCTAGCGATTGGCACTATTGACAGCTCACGTCAAGCTCACTTTACCTAAGTTTTCACGGTGATCGTTTATAAAAAATAATCAGCCTATAATGGTCCCATTGCTGGTATACAGGCCTCCTCTCGGTGAGAGGGAGTGGGCCGCAATCCACCACGCGGGCCCAGTGCGGGTTGGTAGATGTCACATGTCTTCGAATTTTTGGTTCTAGGGCATGCCGGTTTTCTCACGATGTTTTCCTTTACCGTTTTGAGAGCAGTGGTGACGGAATAATTTACACATGATTTACACAAAGTAAAATACTCGCTTGGGTTCGAACCCTCAACCTACAAGTCGTAAGTCGCGATCGTGACTACTGGGCCACCACTGCTCTTCAAGAGCTCTATGCTTTGCCTAATAGTAACTGTCACGCCTATATGTTGCAAAAATCTTTGTTACCTAAGTATTATAAAACTGAAAAATCCAATTCTACGTTTCGTTGTATCGTTTGTATATGGAAGTTATTTGTGCGAACGTCAGTCTGATCGATTAGGTCGGGACAGCCGTACCGACCTGATGGATGCAGACCAACCTTTATTGAACTGCCACTATTGTGTTGATTTATAGTTTATACTCTAGCTTTTAAGCGGTACAACCGTGTAGAGCGTATGCAGTTTTTTGTCACTCGTGATGACTCGCCTCTCATGCATGAGATTGTGGGATCAAATCTGGGCAAGCTAGATAGAAAGAAAGAAAAATAGGTTTATTTGTCACAGAAACACGTGCATAAAAAAGATAATTAATTCTATTAACAGGATAAATAAAAACAAATACATATAAATGTATTTTGTTTTTATTTATCAAAAAAAAAACCAGTCCACCAGCCAGCCAGACCAGTCAAGCCAGTGGCCAGTCTTCCAGTTTAGTTTTTTAGAAAGTCATCTTTTTCTAGTCCTTATCCCAATTTATTTGGGGTCGGCACAACATCTTATTTTATTCCATACTTCTCTATTAGTCGTCATCTCAGTAGTCACCCCCTTTCTAACCATAACATCTTACACAGAGTCCATCCATCACTTCTATGGTCTTCCCCAACACTTATCCACATTCATACTCTACTTTTAAAACTTTCCTTACGACATTTTCCTTATTCTTCCACATCACATGCCCAAACCATGACTAGTGTTTTAGTTTTTTTTATACATAAGAGAGAGCTGCATCTATTATGTTGAATATCCCACATGTCTGGTGTCAGTGTGTTTGCGAGAATGTCAGCGTGATGGATTCGGCCGCGCGCGCCGCTTGATGGATTCCGATCGGCGTTTGATGGACGACTGCCACTAGGTATTGCGCTCATTTAAAATCTGCGTTCTTAATTTGAATTTGGTGTTCTATACCTAAGCGCCTTTTGCACAGATAATGGACTACTTTCGTATTAATTTACCGATTTAAATAATTATTATGATCCGGAAACACATTTCCCCAATTATTATGAATGAGAGCATATAAATAAATAATTAAAATTTTGTTTCAGATAATTATAATTACGAATATGATGATTAACCAAACCTGAAAACATCAAACGTATTTCGCATTTATTCCAGTTAAGAGCTGTATTTTCATTTTATTCTTGACACATACGATAATAATTGTTTGTATTCAAATTACTAATGATTCAGATAAATAATTACTCACATTCATACCATTAAATAGGAGTAAGAGAGATAAATAAGAAAATCTTTTTTCTTTATTTTTTTTTCAATAGACTGCTGTAGACTGATGATGATTGAAGATGTCCGATATCTACTTAATAATAAAGTTCAAAACAAACATAAAAACCATACATTATTTCAGTATTTACGTACAGTCACGAGCACTAATATGTCAACACTTAGCAACTTTTAATTGCGATTTTTTCACGAAACAACGACTGGAAAGTTGAAATACGACACTTTACATAAACCTATGGGTTCGAAAATACTATATTCGTAATAACATACAATTTCATCAAAGGATTAAGGAGAAAATCGCCTTTGAATAAAGCCAAGTGTATAAATACTTATGCTCGTGACTATATACCGTTCAAAAGCTTTTATGCCCGGATCCAAAACTATAGTGCACAAAGTTACGTTGTTTTCCTACAAATTCAAATATGCAAATGGTTCAGGAAATGCGTTATCGAATTGTGGCACTGATCTCAGTGTAGGCCGTGGCCGTGGCGTGGGCGTATTGAAACAGCCTGTATATATACAGGCTGTTTCAATACGAGCTTACTATCTGTGCTTACGTCACACACATGAAACAATACATCTGAATCATAACTCGATATCGACGCTCCCTCATAACGAGATCGATGTGCGAATTTATACCATTCGATTCGATTATGATAGGTACCTACAATCCTTACAAATAAAAATATACTCTAACTAAAACTACAATAATCGAATTATTATTTGCGCTACCTACATAATTAAAGAGAATGTTTCATAGTCACTTAAAAGTTTGCATACGCAGAAACCACCCAAAAAAATATTAAACATTTGTCATGCATTATACATATTCTAGGGCAAGCTGTAATTATTAATACCAAAAGAAGTTACTCGCTTTCAGCAGGATAAAAGATAAATAAAGAAAAGAAAGAAAAACTGTTTATTCTGTACAAACAAAACGCACATTGAAAATAAAAAAAAATAAAAAAAGATAAAATATACACACACAACGTGGTCAAAAGACTCGCACTCAAGCTTAAAAAAATATGTATGTATGTCTGTGTATGTGTTGTGTGTGTGTGTATGTGCTTAAATAGCAATAACATACCTACATAAACTCACGCCATTTCCACATGGTTGTTGGCAGAAACTACAGAACGACACCACCTGCTATGATACTGACATACTCCTTGTGGCTTCGTTTACGTTCTTACAACTGGTCATCAAATAGCAATTATGATCAAAATGAGATCAGGGGGCCTAAAAAGGCCACTTTGGAGAATCATAAAAGGATAACATTATGAATCGTAATGGCGAAGGCAGTCCGTGTTTTTCATTTTTTCGCTGCACTACGTAGGTATAATAAAAGAGATTGGGATTGGATTAGGATCGGATTGATTAGTATTTTAGCACAGACAAAAAAAAAAAAACTGATTAACTTAACGGTTAACTGTCCATTATGTTATTCTTTTATGATTCTGCCAAAGTGGCCTTTTTAGGCCTCCAGATCGTGCAGCTTAAACAGCACATCGTATCGTACCCAATATGTATGTATATATAGGCTCGTCCTTGCTTATTGCACTTTCCACAGAGCTATTGATATTGTAAACTGTTATCTGCAACTGACGGTGACGCGTTCTCTGCGTTTGTCAGAATACAGCCTTTGGTGCGTTTGTTTATAGAGGGTGTACACAATAGCCTGCATTGGTGCGATATGTTCGTTTACGAAAGGAAGAGCTTTTGCATGGGACTTCAGCGATATTTTCATAAAGTAACTACAAGGGTTCTCTCTTTTAACATATAGACGTATCGTGTCAACTATCATGTTGAATTATTGAGTTCAGAGCCTAATCAGCCTATAATGTTACCACTGCTGGAACACAGGCCTCCTCTCTGTGAGAAGGAATGGGCCATAATCCACCACGCGGCATTGCAGCATTGCGGGTTGGCGGATGTCACATCGAATTTTTGGTTCTAGAGCATGCCGGTTTCCTCACGATGTTTTTCCTTCACCGTTTTGAGAGCAGTGGTGATGAAATAATTTACACAAAGTAAAGCGCCTGTCTGGGTTCAAACCTACGACCTATTCAGCTGCATCCGGTTATACTGGAACTCGGAAGCCGACATAGTTTGGGAAAAGGTTAGGCAGATGGATTATACGAGATACGCACATTTAGGCGCTTTGCAGATGGAGCAACTTTAGTTGAGGCAACTATCTACTTTTTGAAATTTTCCTTTAGAAGTTGCTACAACCAAATAGCCCGAGATGTATGTAAACAGCTAGTTGCCAGTTGCAATAGTTGCTCCATTTGCAAAGCACCATATTGTACAAACGCCAGCACATCAAGCTACCCGAAACAGTCAAATTTTCCCAATGAACTTTGAACCTTATCCTTTAGCGATATAGTTGAAAATCTATTAAAGCAATTTGACAGATTGTAGTAGCTTGATGTGCTGGCGTCTGCACATCTTACCAAAGTATTTTGTACTTACTAGAAGCTGTTACTTCAAGAATTAATATTATGAACAGCACGAAAGTATATATCATAATAAAGTACAATAACGCAGTTAATATCTGCAAGTTATTATTCTAAGAAAAATTACGGCCGTTTCAACGTTCAGAAACAAAGTTTTAACAAAATTAGTCCCCGGGGCCTGCTGGAGTTGAATGAACGCAATTTGTAACAAATTACAACTTAACAACAGTTTGTCTTTATTTCTATCATTTCCGAGTTTTATTATAATAATAAAGAACGAGATAAAGAAGGAAAATTAATTTTATATGAAACGGTAACTTAAATGGAATTTTACATTCGTTTTCAGCGGGTAAGTATAATTTTATTTTTCCAGCATTATAGTGTAATACACTTTCAATCACAATCTGAATGATTTTGAAAGATATTGCTCATCCATTGCTTCATATGTTTGAAAAACTGTCAGCTCAACAACGTAAATAACGCAATGAATGTTGTTGACCTGTCAAAATGAAAGTCATTGCTTTCTCAGTAAAAACACGGTATTTTCTTGTGATAAATATTTTGGAAGCTTGGAACTACTGTACATGTTACATTGAAATTATTGACATAATAAGGCTGTTTATGCTTTGGTTACCTATTTTTTTGTTATTAGAGCAAAAACAAGGTAAACATTGTTCTATAAAAATAACTAGCTGACCCGGCGAACTTCATACCGCCTCAGAATCTATAAATGTTGTGTTAACTTAATATTAGAGATACCTGTCATCCAAAAAGCTGTTCCATACAAAAGGTATTATCTTCCTTATAATTTTTTTCGTGAAAGTTTCCCATGTTTTAATAGTTATTCTGCTATTCGGGGCGGAGACAAATCCAACAAATCAAGGATCATAAAAATCGGTCCAGCCGTTCTTGAGTTACAAATGATGTAACTAACCCGACTTTGACCCGACTTACTTATAGAGATAGATGAGTGCCGTTACCATGTTTCAGAAAATAAATCCTATCACCAGATTTTTTTTTTTCCTACTAACTCGCAGACAGGCACTACGCGACTGACGGTGCGACGCCATTCTGGTAGAAAAACGTCCATGAAGTTTTTATTGAAATAGTTCTACTAGAGTCTTGTCGCTCCTGCCTGCGGAAGCCAACACAGACGAGTCAGAGAGTGTATAAAATTTATTTATTTATACAGGTTTATTGGTAAAACATTAACAACCTCTTAAGAGGTCATCGTACTCATCATTATGAACAACTTTTACTCCGGGAACAAACCTGAAATCGCGACAAAAAAATCAGCTGTTCCCTACATTTATAACTCGTCAAAATGTAGGAAACAGCTGAATTTTTTTCGCGATTACCTCTTAGGAAGGAGGAGGAAACATTAATAACTTCTTAAGAGGTTGTTAATGTTTTACCAATAACCCTGTATACTTTATTGTACACCACAAATATACATCAAACACTAAAAAAATACTTTGGGCGGCCTTATCGCTTACTACGATCCAGGTAACATTGGAATAGACACTGATTGTCCGGGGTATAAAATTGATCAACTATTGAAAACACATTCATGTCTATCTACCAATGCAGTTATAAAACTACCGTGCAGTAGTCGTCCGCAGGCCACGACCTATTACATCACACAAAAAGCCATCCCGTTTGAGTGCCATCATAATAAACTTGTATGCGCTGTACAGTCACGAGCATAAGTATGTATACACTTGGCTTTATTCAAAGACGATTTTCTCCTTTAGTTTTGAATGAAATTTTATGTTGTTACGAATAAAGTATTTTTGAACCCATAGGTTTGTGTAAAGTGCCGTATTTCAACGTTGCATTCGTTATTTCACGAAAAAATCGCAATTGAAAGTTGCCAAGTGTTGACATATTGGTGCTCGTGACTGTACACCGCGTTCGCATGACTTTACAGCGTCTAAACGTTCTGAGCGCTTATCAGTATAGTTCGTGTATTAACTACTAAAATGCTGTTCCGAGTTTAGTGCAGTTTTTTTACTTGCGTTACAGCTGTTTTTATGGAGTTTGTCGGTTTAAGGGAATTACAGTTTTATGAACGTGATGATAGTTACAAATATTGGAGTGTATTTATAAACGATGATTAAAGTTAAGTGACGTCTAAGGGCCTGTGCACACCACGTTTTTTAGTCGCGGCGTTGACGCCCGTTTGTAGCGATACAGACGCGATACGCACGCAAGGCAGAGGCAGCCGTTAAACGTTATACAACATTAGTTTTTGTTTATACTAAACCCGAAAAGGGGTCATCTTCATTTTGAACAACTATTTCTATGGGACCAACCATGAAATCACGAAAAACAAAATCAGCTGTTCCATACATTTGTGTTCACATAAATCGACAAAATGTATGGAACAGCTGATTTTTTTTTCGCGATTTCATGGTTGGTCCCATAGAAAAAGTTGTTCAAAATGAAGAGTACAATGACCCCTTTTCGGGTTTAGTATAAACAAAAACTGATGTTGTATATACGAGTAAACGTTAAAATGTATCTAAGTTAATCAGTCGCTAATCACTAATTAACTTTAAGCACCGTTTATGATTGTAACCAGCACTCTAATTGCGTAACACACTAGCAATCACATCTGTATGATTTTGTAGGATATTGCTAATCCATTGCTTCATTATTATTATTATGTCCTTTATTTCATTAAATAACACATATAAATTATATTTTTAAATATTAGAATATAAAAAATATAAAAACATTTAAAAATATAAAAAATAGTAGCCCACCGGTATCGGGAACAGGGTCCAAGCTACCGGCGGTCAGGGCTCCAGAGAGAGGAACCTCCTAACAATGCGGGCCGTGTCCAGAAGTACCGCTTTCTGAATCAAGCCCTTGATCCAGCTGCCCAACGAGAGCCTCCTTAGGTGTTGGTCGAGGCTCTTGGCTATTAACCCATTGGCTGTCACGACTATCGGCACAATGGTTGCTGAGTCCACATCCCACATGTCGACAACCTCGCGAGCCAAGTCAAGATACTTGATCTGTTTATCTTTCTCGGCTTTCACGAGGTTCTCATCATGCGGGACGGTTATGTCAACAATCATTGCGCGCCGCTCTGATCGATCCACCACCACTATATCAGGCTTATTGGCAACAATAGTCCTGTCAGTGATAATGAATCGATCCCAGTACAATGTGATATTATCATTTTCGAGAACTGGGTCGGGCACATACCTGTAGTACGGCACCTCCGATTCCACAAGGCTGTATTTTATTATTATTATTATTAGCCTGTGATGTCCCACTGCAGGGCAAAGGCCTCCCTACTCTCTTTCCACTTCTCTCTGTTCAAAGCTGTTAAGGACCAGTTCTTGTTGAAGGAGTCCAGCTCATCCCGCCATCTCCGTCTGGGCCTGCCTCATTGCTTCATGTGTTCGAAAAATGTGTCTGGTCTACAATGAACGTTGTTGAACTATCAAAATGAAAGTACCTACTGTTAGTGTGTTACGCAATTAGGTAGGTACCTACCTGATTGATTAGTAGATTAGATATAACGTAATCTGCATTCGCGATTTATTTGCCAAAAATGTAAACAAATATGAGTTTATGGAAAAATAACTTTAAATCCTACACAATAAAGTTCCTTTTACACTACAACGTCAAACATTTTTATAACTGTTTCAATAGTGCTAGTCACTCTGAAATCAACTTAATTACCATTAAAATAAAGTTGATATTTGTATAACTTGAAATAATATTAATTTGAAACATATGTTTGAATAGACTTTAGGCGACCTCGTTGGTCTAGTGGTCGCAAGTGCTACTGCTGAGCACGAGGTCGACACTGGGTTCGATTCCCGGGTCGGGCAGTGTTATTGGGTTTTCCACCTGGAATTTTTCAGTAGCAGCCCGGAGTCTGGATTTGTGCCCGGTTGATGGCAAAAGGCTCGCCCCCTATTACGTGGGACTGGCGAAATGTGGGTGTTGCTATTGGTACACATGCCAGCACATCAAGCTACCCTAAACCGTCAAATTTTCCCAATCAACTTTGAACCTTATGCTTTAGCGATAAAGTTGAAAATCTATTAAAGAAATTTGACAGATTGTAGTACTTAGCTTGATGTGCTGGCATCTGTACCTAAACCTTTGTCTGACCCTTTGGTGGTGTTCTGTGTTAAGTTCGAGATTTTTTATCTAGTTTTAACTAGTTACAAGCTGTTTGAGGTGAAAACCATAGTTATTTTTTAACAAACTGTGTACTTAAGTACCAAGTTTTGTTTATTATCTAGATTGCTGGATTTTTCATAAAAGAAAAATGATCCTGAGTCGCAAGCTTTGTCAAACATATCACGTAGCGTCTGCGATTTTAGTTGACTTTGGCTAAATCCATTTTCATTGAATATTATAATGAAAAACATAGTAAGTATCTATCTATTCTGTTTTTTGCTTGACAAATTCTCGAAGTCGCCTGAATTATTCACCCACAGTAAAGTGAAAAAAGAGGGGCTTGTGGCTAAGTAATAATAATAATAGAATAATAATAAAATTCTTTATTACTAGAAGAATGTTTCACGAATGCCATCACCTTCCTCCGGACCAACTAGGATAGTTCTTAAACAATTGAATTTTGAATAAAATCTAAACAAAATAAAATAAATAGTAATAACAGCGGCACAGGTCGATCGATCAGGTAAGGCTTGAATAGACATGATATCTTTACATATCAAGACTATTTCAATCGTGGATCTTTGGCAGTTGTTACGGGTCCCCAGCAGCTCGAAAGTCTGACAACCAGTCTTACCCAGTAACTGGGTTGTGATGGTCAGATAGGCAGTCGCTCCATATAAAATACTGGTATTCAGCTGCATCCGGTTAGACTGGAAGTCGACCCCAACATAGTTGGAAAAAGTCTGTATCTATGGTCTAGGCAGATTGAGTAAAGTGAAAAAAAAAAATGTCGCATAAATTTCATAAAAAAAAAGCAACGGCAACCAAAAACACACCAATAAAAAACATTAAGTACTCTTTCACCGTACAACGGGCCAGAGTTTTTCTCAAGCCAATTTCCTAGTAATCAACTAAAACTATTATAAAGGCAGTACTGCACGCACGTTTATATCAGCAATGGAGGTTAAGTGTGGAAATATGACCGATATTGACAAATTACATAAGCTATTACAAACGGTCTGTAAATACTGTTCGTGTGCGAGATTATGCGGATAATTGTTCAATGAGTCTTATGTAGACTGCAGATTGAGCCATTGTTATCAAATATTTGTGAAATTCTAGTTTTAGAAAATACTTAAGTAATAATTAAAAAAAAAAAATTAGGACCTTTTCTAAGCATGATACTACATTGAAATAATAGATATCTATCGAGTTTTTAATTGAATTTTATTAAAAACGGGATAAAGATAGCCGTGCATAGACAACTAAAGGGTTTATTCATTAACTTTGCTTAAAGTCAAGAGACGTATAAACGTCAAAAATGTTAATAAAATGTTAAACGTTAATAAACAGTCGCTAATCATTAGGTACTTAAAATGCGGTCGGAGAGACTTTTGAAAAAGCCAAAGTAAAAAGTCATGATTCGAGGTTTGGCTCTCGCCTATTTCTTCCTCCAATATTGGACCAATTTAAAAGATATTTCATAAACTGAAGGATATACAATACTGTGTCCCTATAATTTTCTTTTTTAATTAATAGTTGTCAAACCGCTCCTAAGACGACCCACTGACCGGCCTCTGTTGACAGCGGGAATTTTGAGCATTTTTTGAGGGTTCTATAGTGCTTCTAAAAATAATATGTCATCAAAAAGGAAAACGGGACATACAAATAGTTAATATTTATTACTCTGTAAAAAATCATTGCTTTATGGTCAATAACCAGAAAGAAAATATCCGAAAGCGTTTCTTTTTTTCTCGAGAAAAGACCACCCGCATGTAACGTTTATAAATAAAGAGGCAAGTTGTATGAACCCCAACTAAAAATAGAATAAAGTACCTACCTATTATCTTCATTACGATAATATTAAAATGCGAAGCCATACACATACCTTCGAAGCTGATTTGGTCGTAAAGGATAAAGGAGTTACTCGTAGGCTCACTAATGAGCGCGCAACAGAGCTCAGGCAGGATACATTATTTTATACGATTTAATCGCAAAACGTAATAGGAAGCGGTGACTGACTTCATAACTGACTGCCATATCCATTATCCATAACATAAGCAGCCTATAATGTTCATACTGCTGGGACACAGGCTTCCTCTCTTTGAGAGGACGTGGGCAATAATCCACCACGCGTGCCCAGTGCCGGTTGATGGATGTCACATGTCTTCGAATTGTTTGGTTCTACGGGTAGGACATGCCGGTTTCTTCACGATGTTTTCCTTCACCGTTTCGTGAGTGGTGACAAAATTAAATAAACAAAGTAAAGAGCCTGTCTGGGTTCGAACTCACGGGTCCTAAGTCGGGGCCGATACCACTGGGCCAGCCATAGATACCTATATGAAAGAAGTTTTTTACATTTCTTTGGTTTATTATTTGCACTGCTCATTATGCATTATCCATATCGCGTTCTTAATAAGTCTGGCAATATTTTAAAGTCGGATAGATTTTAATTTTCACCAAATGACGATTTCACACAAATCATAAAATTTACCTATTAGGCAAGTGTGATTGCACCATACTATGCAGGACTAATGAATAGGTTAATTGATGTTTAATTGGAATACGAAATGCTTCAATTGCACAGAATGCAGCAGCAAATCCAATATTTGTTCGCCATTAGTGTTGCAACAAATTAACCTGTCGAACAGGAAATACAGATCCAGCGTTATTAGCATTAGAACTATTTGGTTCGCAATCATAGACAAAGTTCCGCGAAAACAGTCTGCATTACTACGTATTAACCGCGCTGGCCGAATTTAAAACTATATTCGTGTGATGAAAAATTTAAAAATCGAATTTGGTTCGCGGTTGGCGACAGCATCATATTGTAGTCTTTGGGTTGGCGGATTTTGTGGTCGGGATCTCGGAATGTCATATAACGATTGATTCGATTTGTTTTTGTAAGTAATCGAATAATAACAGTGGAAATGTTGTGTTTGTTTAGTTGACGAAATAAGATTTGGATGTGAGTGAATAAGTTATAGGTTGGTTTATTATTCGTAAGCTTATTGAACTTGATACGCGTTTTCGTTTTCCATTTATTTTACCTACCTATTTAGGACAGATTTCACCAATGAAACTGAACGCTATCACCGTATCTCTAAGTAGTCTGTGCTATCAACACATCTCAACTGCGTTCCAGAGCTGTCACTGTCATCGTTGTTGCGGAATATTGACATTGACAGCTCTTGCAGTATAAAGTTCGGTTTTTATACATGTAATAATGCATGTAATAAAGTAATTTGACAGTTGTAATGGCGAACTCCGTTATAGCAAACACTAGTGTTTACTTTTTAGAACTGAAATTGACTCGATTTAAAAAAACGAACTTTAGAAGTGTTGACCGCGTTCAGTTTAATTTGTGAAATTGGCATAATCATCACATTGATGCTTGACTGATGTCAAAACACGTATTATTATTTTATGTTTCAAATTAAATAGGTACAATTTTGTATAAATTTTGCACGTTTTGATGTGAAGGTTTTATTTCACTTGCCTTGTTAGTTAGCAGATATGTATTGGTGAAATTTTGCAAGCTGAATCCACTTCTCTTATCCTACGGACTTGAAATTGTTTAGATTGCGATTTCTCTTAGAAAATGTAACGTTACACAAAAATCTTACAAGAAATTTAAACACCCGCTCTTGACCGGTAGTTCATTTACCTAGTTACACTGCACTTTATGCAAGCGCATTCATCGTGAAACAATTTTTAGTACAACAAGCAATCATTGTTACATAGTCGTTACGAATATGTAATTACATCTATCATTATGTATGTAAAACATGAGTAATTCTAGAGTAATAATGTTGTAAAGTAATGTATTAATTTGTTTGTTGCTTCATATTACATTATACAACGTTTGATAAGAGCATTTCCTTGTACAGTCAGCCTCAAATAAATGTGTACATCGATAAGAATTCATTTGATTGTACTACTTGTGTTCCACAACATAGCACCAATATGCTTTTAAGTAGCTACGATTAGGTAAGTACCCAATCTTCTATACTTACAATACAAATAAATAAAATTGAAGTGTTTGTAATGTAAAAATAACAGCTTTTTAACCGACTTCAAAAAAAGGAGCAGGTTCTTAGTTCGTTGGAATATTTTTTTTAGTATGTTCCCCGATTACTTGAAGACGGCTAGACCAATTGAAAAAAAATCTTTTTTTGTTTGAAAGGGTTTATTTTCCAGGTGGTCCCATTGTAATCAGGTCAGGATATGATGATGGGATCCTGGAGAAATCGAGTAACTCTTGCATTTGCTCTCAGAAAGCAACTTTTAGTGAAGTGGAACTGATGATGAAGACCACATATGGCCACCGGAACTACTCAATAATAAGCATTTCACGGGTTGCGATTCGATTACTTTAATATGGTTGCTTAGCAATTTATGCTCGTCACAATGCGAATGGTGAAATGGAGTTGATGGTGGAATACCAGGAGAACTCCTCAACAATTAACGTCCCTGCATCGGGAAAAGCAATATTTTGTAAAAGGCGATGAACAAGTTTACATTAGGCTATTGTATCTTAGATAAGTTATAAACAGACCCACTAAAAAGCGAAAAACAGAGATCTCAAGAAAAAAAAAAAGAAACTGTACTATAATAGCTTCATCGGGCACTCGTGTGTTAATATTTTGTTGTTTTCTTCATTACGTTCGGTTGTAAACGTTTTCTTCCTACAGTTAATGCTTTCTGAGAAGTTTCTGCTAACTGATTTCATTATAACGCGCGGTTATGACCGCTGGTGGAACACTGGCTTCCTTGTAATCATGATGAACAGTTATGAGGGATTACTGCCGTAATCAACGAATAATAATAGTACGAAGTATCTAAGAACTAAGGGAAATGAGGCCTGGGGTTATGACTAAAACTGTACGCCTCGTTTTTCTGGCTTTTAATACATAGTAGAGTACCAAAGACATTGTTAGTTGAAGCAAAACTCACACACGACCCAAACACGGGTAGATATATTTTTAGATTTTGTTATAATTTATTATTATTGTTTAAAATGTCACCATCAACCACATTTTTATTTGAAAACTAGCTGTGCCCCGCAATTTCACCTACATAAGTCTCGATCCCGTAAGAATATCGGGATAAAAAATATCCTAAGTGCTAATCTAGTTCATGGTCTACCCATGTGCCAAGTTTCATCCAAATCCGTTCAGCCGTTTTAGAGTGAAATCGAAACAAACAAACATACAAAAAATCTTTTTTTCTCTCTTTATAATATTGGTTGTGGACTGTGATTGCTGCCAGTTATCAAAAAAATAAAAGTCATTCAAAAAGTCCAAACTTATTCGTTAAAAGATCGGTCGTCATATAAAACTGTCGCTATTACTGCTTCGGTCGAGTTTCATAATAGCGTCAAGGAGAGGAGGCCCCTTACCGTGAACGTTTGTATTGATCGTGTTAGCGACACTGCCTTTACATTTTTTTCGTATCGTTTCGAAATATTGGAAAACATTGGTAGACGGGTGTCAACGACTTTTATTTTTTGTTATTTGGCGGCAACCATAGCGACTTGACAAAACATCAAGACTTATTTAATTTAAAAGTTTAATATTAATGTATTACACACATGCACTATTGGAAGGGCTTGTGGTTAAGTGGTAGTAGGAGTATTTTTTGCGACTCGTTTAAGAAGATCACAAACTAAACTAAACACAGTAAAAAAAATAAAAAAGCTAATTAAAGTTTATATCAAGTTAAACCTTAGTGTGGTATAAATAATTTAGATTTAGCGTCAGGTGCATGAATAACTAAGTTAGTGGGGTGCACACGTGCCATGGAAAACTGCATTACGAACTTAGATTCTTAGTAGATGAAGTTAGAGAACTTGTTAGGGCATTATTAAGATCGTGATAGCACGCATTAGGGCTTTAGGCTTTATTGCAAGTTTAATATGAGGCTTATTTACGTACAATTTTTTTTACCGTAGGAACAATTGACACATATATTTATTAATAAAAGTATTTTGACATGTCTTTGTAACGTAACACTTGGTGAGAAATTATCATCTAATCCCAAAAATGCAATCAAGTAAAATTTCAATACATTTTAATTATATGTACCTAGGTAAAATTGATGTTACCAACATTTTTTTTAACTTGGTGTAGGTACGTTAAAAAATAAAAATTGTTCCCACTGCTGGGAAAAGGTCCACGCCATATTTTTCCGTTAAAATTTGTGTGCTACCTTTTTTGTCAGACAGTCAAGAACGAGTGTAGGTCGTCGCACCAGCGTTTCTTAGCCTCGCCTCGGTGACGAGACGTCTCCGTCTCCAGGCACCAAAATAGTTGAAAAAAAGTTAACTTGTGTGCTAAATCCACACAATAATGCAGTATCATATAATGAAATCAAGGCAATGCAGTGTCTCAGGCTACAAGATTTACTACTACATGCTAATGTGCATCAAATATTAGCCTAATGTAACCATTTGGCGTTGTCCCAGCAGATTTGGCTCAGCTAGGTCGACTTACTTTATTTGTTGCAAGCGGTGTTGCACACAACGAGTGTTGCCAACATGAAAATGTTTCTCCGGAGAAAATAGGAAAACCCCGAATGGTATGAAAGTTTAGTCAACTTTTTAATTTATTGCGAATTGTGTGTGGGTTTATTCTGTGCCAAATAATGGCACGGTAGTGCTTTTAAATATAAGTACCTAGAAAAAAATACACCGAAACAAAACATGACAGATTCATAACAGAACATATGAAACTCGAGCTTCACAATATAATAAAAAGCTTTGACTTGGATAAAATATATTTACGACTTTACAATATCATGTTATTTCTAGCACTGTCTCTACTAAACAAAAATACCTTAATAGACTATTTGACACTTGCTTGAACGTTCGAATGGAACACACCGGCAATTAGGTATAACCAGCCTGTACTGTTAAAGGCCTGGCCAGCCTGTCTGTCTCCTAAGATACAGGTTTCTTCCTAGTTTAAGAGACAGGGTTCACTATTTCTTTGTATGCATAGACCTTTTTTGTAAAATCTAAATCTCCTGCTCACAAGCTATGTTTTTATGCTTATTCTATTGTAAGTATTGATTTGTTCTGAACTGTGTCTGTGTGTATTTATTTTGGATAAATTAGCAAATTTATTATTATTTTATTATTAGGTAGGGCTACATAGATAGCCTCTACAGTACGTAGGTATAATTTTTTTTTTGTAAAAAAGATCATCATTTACTATAAAAACAAGCATAATCAAAATCAGCCCATAATCTTCCCACTGCTGGGACACAGGCCTCCAATCTGTGAGACGGGCGCGGGCGAGTCGTAATCCACCACGCGGGCCCAGTGCGGGTTGGTTGTCACATGTTTTAGATTTTTTTTGTTCTGTTACATAGTTTCCTCACGATGTTTTCCTTCACCGTTTTGAGAGCATTGGTGATGAAAAAAATTACACAAAGTAAAGCGCCTGTCAGGGATCGAACCTAGGACATCCAACTGGACCAACACCAAAAAAAAAACCAGTCTGGTTGCTAAATATGGAACGAATAATTCACTGATCCTGCCATAATAAACATATCTTTAGGTGTCGGTCACTTAGGTACAAATTACATTTTTGTAGCAAAGATTCTGAGTACAAAAAACAGCTAAATAAAACAAAACTTCTAAGCACTTGTTACACACACATGTCCCAGATTTCGGGGTAAAACTTCAATGCAGGCGACATTGCCGCAACCAGCATAGTTTATTTGTTGCACAGCATCGTTGCGTTGTGACCCGCAACGTTGCGCGCAAGATTTGTTGTCCTGTCCGTTACTCTGAGTAATGTTCTTTGTTTTAGTATAGTTTCATAGCTATCCGGAACTAGAGCGCGGTATCGTGAATGGGATGCTGCGGTTATATTTTTATTGTAGGTATTAGTGAAGATATTATTATGTGGGACGTTTGCTCTGAATCTGAATCTTGCTTGCACTGTTCCCGTGCTGATTCAGATTCAGAGCAAACAACAGCAAAAAAATATCCTTGAGAAGAATCCTGAAGGATATTTTTTTGCTGTTCAATTTTACTTATAAAGGCTAGTATACGACCAGATCGGCCAGCACCTTAATTTCATTATACACTTTCACAATCTGAATAATTGATACATATGTTCGAAAAAAAATGTGCTTAGCAACGTAAATAACGCAATGAATGTTGTTAAACTGTCAAAATGAAAGTCGTTGCTACTGATAGAGTGTTACGCAATTAGGTACCAAATTAAGCTTGCTAAATAATATAATAATAATATTAAGTTAGCAAAGGGATAAAATCAATAATTACCAACATCGAGTTCATCTATATTGAGCTTGATCCATAAATACACAAAACATAAATAAACCCGATTCACAAGCTTATTAATTAACTCAACCGTTTGTTTACACAAAAACAACTTCCTCGTAAAGCAATTGCTTTCACAAACAAACAGATAAGCCGGATCTTCTTCACAAAAGTCGGTGAGCTCTCAATAAATCCCTGTTTTTATTTACCGCAAGATCAAAAGTTTAAGAACTTTCAAGAAAAGAGGTTGAAATTTATATTCGGATATATCAAAAACTGTGTTCAGAGAGATGAGAAGCCGATGATGGCAGTGAGGAAGAAGTTCCAAACAAACTATGCTAGTTTCGGACGCGACCGAACAAACTTTTCACATAAATCGAGCTTCGTTAATAATTTACCCATTCGGAATTCGCACGATGATCGTTTTCCAGCTACGGAACACGGAGCAAATTTCTCACATTACGTGGAGAGCTCCCCTCGTATCTCCGAGACAAAATTATTACGGTGTGACACAGAGTCGGACACAGTGTGTAATGGGGACGCGTCATGCGACAACTCGTTAGCGGTAGAGCGAAGTATTGGAAAATTTTATAAGTTATTAATTTATTGTCTGTTGGGAGTTCGACAATGTATGGAATGAGAGAATTTGTTCGAATAACAGACAATGAAAATTATTATCAGAGTTTGAAACATAGTATTTTCATTGTCTGAAGAAAAATAAATTTGATATCAAAGCGAGAAAACGAAAATTTAGACAATGAGAATCAACAAAGGCGTCTATCAAAGTTGTAATTGTTTATCCACGTCAAAGTTTATTCGAACTTATGACTAATTTAGGTACCTATTCATACAAAAAGTGAGAATCCTTTTTCTTGTTAACCATCCAATTATCCCTCGCAGTCTAGACAGTTTTCAGAAAACTTTGCAGACAATGTAATAAAAATGGCTTTTATCGCGGAATATATTATTGTGGCAATTCGGAATATCGTACGTTAAAGAAATATGAATTCTTTGACACTTTCAATCACATGTTTATAGGATGACAAGCGGGTTACTACAACGAATCAAACTTTGATAAACGCTGAATTGCATGCAAACAATTTTATAAAATAGCTGTATTGACTTTTGTCGCTACTAATGAACGAACTGCAGTGACAAATAAGGCATAAATCAGACGAATAAATACAGAAAAGCTTCCAAATCATGATTGCGACAGAAAGCAGGGTAACGAACCAAGTTACTGTCTTCATTGCAGTCCATGTTACAGTAGCTGTACAATTCGCATTATTTCAACAAATCTAGCGTATATTTCGACATAGGAAGTCGCTCGAGAAGGAATAAGCCACGTAGATAGAGCCCATTCGTACGAGGAAACAAAATTACTACTAAGTATTCCGTCGGTAGTAGACTAACTAACAATAGTGCTTAGGTAACTTAGGTGAGTATTGTTAGTTTCCACAAATAAAATTTTATTCATTCAGTCCTATGACTGTCGCCAGTCAGCGTCCCTGAAAGGGGACAATATAGTAAAGTAATCATCATCTGCCTAGAGCCTTTTTCCAACTATGTTGGCCAGCTTCCAGTCTAAGTGGATGCAGCTGAATACCAGTATTTTACGTGGAGCGAGCCTGTCTGAACATCCGCAATCTAGTTATTGGATAACACGATATTTCTTGGTAAGAAATCACACCAAGAAGTAAGTTAATAAAAAAAATGGATCAATATTTTTTTTACTGATACTTAGGTAACACAGCAGCCACGGGTATCGACTTTCATTATTACGAAAAGCAACAAGAGCAAGCCCAGCTAACTTCTAGGCGACCTTGTAACTATTTAAGCCACTGTGACATTGACACGATAAGTTCAAGTTACACTAAGCATTAAGGTGCTTACTGGACCTAAATGCAAAAAACGCAAGTTTTAGAAACAATAAAAGTATTTGATCGACCACAGTAAACAAAATCAGAAAAATATATGATATTTTTCAGGATATGTGCTAGGTTGATAGTGTTATGAAATCATAATACAATTAACTTCATACGATAGAAAAAATCATGAAGATACTTCTAAAAACTTTCTTTTTACAATAAAAACCATACTAATATACATACAATCATTCTGATTATTTTCAAATTATTCTACAATCAACATACTAAAACACTAGTGTTTTAATTTTTTAGTCCAAACAATAGATTTTTTGTAATTAAATACTTCATATTTTGCAATAAATTACCAGCGTTGTGTCATTGCGCTTCTCTTTCTTTTCTATGCAGTCCGACAGTGACCGCGCTTTAGGTCATGTAAGCCCCTTAAGTTAGAATACGATCGGTACAAGCGTGGAAACACAATTAATTGACAACTACAGAGCCACGGAAGTCTTCCACCGTCTTATTGTCTTAACAGAAAATGTCCAGACAACCTTCGTCGAATTTCCTTTTTGGTTTGACATAAATCCTGTAAGTAAAAGGCGGCCAAGGGCGAGTCGGACTTGCACACGAAGGGTTCCGTACCACCGTACAATATTTGACACTACATATTTCGATCCCCCTTTAATTTTTATCCGACTTCTTATAAGGAGGTTCTGTTTAAACTATATTTTATTTTTGTTATTTGTTGTTTTAGCGGCCATACCTAGTAGTATACACTCCGTGAAAATTTTAAGTGTCTTCCCGGTTACAATTCAAGAGATGTGACGGATGGGCGGACGGAAGATTAGTGGAGCCTTAGTTAGGGTCACGTTGGCACCCATTGGATACGGAACCCTAAAATTAATGCCATATCTGTGAACGAAATAAATAATGGTCCACCGTAAATTGTTTCGTCAGCCTTGTTTGCGAGCATTTTTCTAGTTTAGTACAGTTTGTCGGTAAGCTCCTAAGTAGAGATTTTACTAAAATATATAAAATATGAGACAGTTTTTTTTTACTTTTTTGCGAAATTGCGGGGTAATTGCGTAACAGACTTTCAGTAACAATGGCTTTCATTTTGACAGTTCAACAACATTCATTGCGTTATTTAATTTGTTGAGTAGACAAATTTTTGGAACATATGAAGCAATGGATTACCTAGCAATATCCTTCAAAATCATTCAGATTGCTTAATTTATACCTACTATAAGTTTATATCAGAAGATTAACACTGCATCTATGGTTATTGTCACAGCACAATATTTACTGAGGTATGATATTTGGCACCTGCCTGTGTTCATCTGGGTGACTAGGTCCAGACTAAATACATCTCTTTCCATCATTCATTCTGTTAAGTATAGAGTATGGTGATTAGGTTATCACACTAACACCCAGTTGCACAAAGACAAACATTAATGCCTCATTACATAATGTATCATTAACGCTAATGATATCATTAATTTAATGATGTTGCACAAAGCAACTTTAGCTTATGTTAATGTTTCATTACCTAAAGTCGTCTTTAAATAATGTTGCTAGTAGCATTGACTGAAAAGAATGAACATGAGTGAAGGTTTCCATTTATTTTTTTATAATCTATGATTTCTCGATGAAAAAAATAACATGTTTGACAATTTTGCACTGATCCCGGCCAGCGTGCGATGATGTCCCTAATTTTTAACTTCGCATCACACACCACCTGGACATTTATTGAAAAATATCCCTTTTTGCATCGGAACATTTCTGCAAGGAAGCCGCCTCTACTTATAATTTTGACGTGTGTGCAATCTAGGGCTCCAACTACACGTGGAAATCCTGCAATTTCATAGAAATCTTCAGCAACCTTTCTGAATTTTTCCCTATGTGGCATTCGAATAAACACAGGTGCTAAACTAGCTAGCTTCAGAGTCACCTTCTGTACTATTCGACAAATCGTCGATTTGTGAACCAATTTTTGCCACAGGATCTTTTCAGCAGGTATTAGGTGATTTGACCAATGTCAAATCACCTAATACCTGCTGAAAAGATCCTGTGGCAAAAAATCTCAGGCAAATCAGTACTTGGGTTTTTCCATCGATGGCCTTATTTCTATTGGTAACAGGCTCCAAATTAAGCTGGTCACATATTTGAATAACTGCTTCTTTTGAAATTCTGTAACGGAGACGAAAATCTTCTCCATCGTATTTTGAGAATATATCGTCTCTGTTTGGGATATAACGGCGACTATGGGGAACATATTCTTCTGCTTCAGATAATGATGACAGGCTCGACAAAGACATGTTGTATAATCTAGGAATGGCTACTACTGGTTTTTAAATAAAAACTGAAAATTCGCACATGAGACTACACAAAACTGCAATTTTAATGTTGGGCTAATGGACGTTTGTTGACACATTAAAATTTGACGGCCGAAATGTCAATTTAAAGGTCCTTTAGGCGCTAATGGTGCTTTGTGCAACAAAAAAGGTGACATGTTACCTCATTTGACACTTCCATTAATTAAAACTAAAGAACCATTAAAATGGACTATAATGTTGCTTTCTGCAACAAGTTAATGGAAGATTAGTACTTAATGACAGCTTTAAAAGATAAAGTTCGTTTCTGCAACTGGGTGTATGGGGCTTACAGGACCTAAAAACAAAAAACGCAAGTTTTAGAAACAATAAAAGTATATGACCGACTACAGTAAACAAAATCAGAAAAATATATGATATTCTTCAGGATATATGCTAGGTCGATAGTGTGTTAAAAATATAATACAACTAATTTGATACAATAGAAAAAAATCATGAAAATACCTCTAAAAACTTTCTTTTTACAATAAAAACCATACTAATATACATACAGTCATTATGATTTTTAGTCAGATTATTCTACAAGCAACATACTAAAGCACTAGTGTTTTAATTTTTTTGTCAAAACAATAGATTTTTTGTAAATAGATAATTGCTTCATATTTTGCAATAAATTACCAGCGTTGTGTCATCGCGCTTCTCTTTCTTTTCTATGCAGTCCGACAAAGACCGCGCTTTAGGTCATGTAGTTCCCTTAATTGAAACCACGTATTCTACATTGCGTATTTAAACATACACGATTTAAAAATAATAATAACAGTTAGCATTCTAGCCGTGGGACCTTTATTTTTCGTTTGAGTATTTAACAACATTAAACTTAATTTGTAATTATTTACAAACAATATCATAAAGTTTGTGTTTAATCGTTGATACCATCGCCCTGCGCGTGTCTAGTGCCTTATTATCAAGGGTGGTTTATGTCCTGCCAATTTTTAAGCCATTTATTTTGTTTGAAAAATTCAGTTTTCTAGTTTGTGTATTTTATTATTTTAACAGGCTGATAACTTTTATTAACCGTTTTACTGTTTAATGTGATATCCTAATCGCCACTCTGTATTAAAAAAAAGACTTAATCTCGTAGGTACTCCATTTAAATAAGCTCTTTTTTCAATTGGTCAGGCGATGCGCGCAATCATTTTCTTTCCAATGATATCAAATTGTCAAAACCGTGTAATATTGACTTGGGCGATTTTTAGCAATTACACACCGTTGTATATGTTTATATCGACGTTTTGTTTATGGTAATGACTTGCGATGGTTGTATTCGGAGCTCAAATAAAATGTGTAAACATTGAGTTATTGAGACATTAATTTTTACGAGCGGATTCTTTGATAAAAAAATTGTATTGGAAAGTTAATTGTTTTGACTCGGGTTGAACGTAGTACAAATGACCCATATTATGTTCTACTAGCAACCAGGTCCTTCTTCGGACGGTTTTTTCTCGACTAAACATTGCAATTACTTTATTATTAAAATATATGTGTTTATAAAGCATGTGGCTAAGTAATAACAGCCGCACGGTTCGATCGCTTGCAGCAGTTGGTCCGTGTATGAGGAGTCATCTTTACATACCGAGACCCCTCCGTGCCTCGACAAGCACGTTAAGCCGTTGCTTGGTCCCGGCTGTCATTCGTGGATCTTTGACAGCCGTTACGGGACGTCAAAAGCCTGACAACCAGTTTTACTAAGGGGTATCGTATTACGCAATAACTGGGTTGTGGAGGTCAGACAGGCAGTCGCTCCATGTAAAATACTGGTATTCAGCTGCATCCGGTCAGACTGGAAGCCGACCCCAACATAGTTGGGAAAAGGCTAGGCAGATGATGATGATGTATCGTAGTTGCAAGTGCGACTGCTAAACGTGGGGCTGGGGGCTGGAAGTTTATAGTATGAAATTCTGACTGTGCGACGGGCGCGCGTCTGTCGCGCGATTGTCGGGCTGCTAAAGTCGCCTAAGTGTGAAAGCGGTCTAAAACAGCGTTGAGAAAACGTTAACTTCTCAGAATCAATTTTTAAAAGTTAACTGTCTTTATAACTTCTTGTTTGCTAGAGAATGGAAAAGAATGCAATGTGTCATAATAAATAAAACTAATGTAAGTATAAAGCAATAAAAATGAGTCTTGCAAATATTTTACTTCACATAATTCATAAATTAAATCAGGTAGTACATCAGACCCCACAAATTATAGACCTATTTCTGTACTACCTACCTTTAGTAAAATTTTTGAGAAATTAATTTTAGACCAAATGCAAAGATTTTTTAATAAACATAAATTATTACATAGCAAACAGTTTGGTTTTACAAGGGGTCGTTCAACTACTGATGCCGGCGTTGAACTATTGGGACATATTTATAATGCATGGGAAGATAAATGCGATGCCTTGGGCATCTTTTGTGATTTGTCCAAGGCATTCGATTGCGTTCTTCACGAAACGTTAATCAGGAAACTCCGCCACTACGGGATCCGAAACACTGCTCTGGATCTTCTTATTTCATACTTGAGTAAAAGGATTCAGAGCGTTGACGTTAATGGAAAAAGATCACCCGGATCTATAGTAACAATGGGAGTCCCACAGGGCTCAATTCTTGGTCCTTTCTTGTTTCTCATTTATATTAATGACTTGCCGTACCTCATAAAGGATCATCATGATATAGTGTTGTTTGCAGATGACACTTCTCTTTTGTTTAAACTTAAACGTCAGCAGTTGGTTACTGACGATGTAAATAGCGCGATCTCGAAAAGGCAGGTGAAAACTAATGTGTTGATAAAGGGCGAGGAATTGAATCCTGAAGACAACACAGTATTCTTGGGCATAACTTTGGATGCTAAGCTTCAGTGGGGTCCACATATAGATAAATTGTCAAAAAAGCTAAGTTCTGCAGCATACGCTGTTAGAAAAATTCGAAATTTAACTGATATAGAGACTGCTCGTTTAGTGTACTTTAGCTATTTTCATAGTGTAATGTCGTACGGTATTCTATTGTGGGGAAATGCCGCCGATATTCAGACTATCTTTGTTTTGCAGAAGCGAGCTGTTCGATCAATTTATAAATTAAGTCCGAGACACTCTCTCAGAGACAAATTTAAAGAGATTAATGTAATGACTGTGCCTTCTCAGTACATTTATGAAAATCTTTTATATGCCCATAAAAATATAAAATTGTTTAAAAAATACAGTGATATCCATAATATAAATACTAGAAACAAACACAAATATGTTGTACCTACAACCAGGCTCAAGAAAATAGGTGGCTCGTTCAGATGCCAATGTATACGCTTTTACAATAAACTACCAAGCCACGTTCAAGATCTAAGCCTTAATAAATTCAAATCTTTCATTAAACGTAAGTTGTGCCAGAAAGCCTTTTATATACCGTTAAAGATTATATTGAGGACAAAAAGGCTTGGGATTGAGCTGCTTCCAATTTCTGCATTTTGAATGATTTTTTTCTTTTTTATATACACATTGACATTGATTAATATTATTATTATTATTTTTTTTTTTTAAACAATGACATTTGCTTACTTTGTAAAGTATTATATTATTTTTTCATTGTGAATGTGAAGACGATGTGGGTCATTTTACATACTTATATATATTTTTTTATTATTCTCTCTGTTCTGTTTTTTTTTTCATGGTCTGGCAGTTTGAGTAATTTATGTGGCCTACCCAAATGTCCTTTCTTTGGTATTGTTCGTTGAATCGTTGAGCTCCTTAAGTCTTGAGTTGAGCTGCATGATTTTTGACAAATGCGTGCACTGACTGGACAGGTCCTCTCAATCTGTGTGGTTCTTTCCTCAAAAGACCACCTCAGACATCGATCTACATGGTCTTCATATAACCTGACCAAGATTATGTCTGGACTTTAAAAGAGACTGTGACCTCTGAGTTTGTTTCGGCCTTTCTTCTCAGAGTAGTCAGATAGGAAACGCCGACTTCATCTAGTTTTAAAAAAAAACATGATTGACGTGTAAAAGTGTTTGTACAAACCTACTTACAAAAAATAAAATCATATCATCATATCATATCATCATATCATTTTTATGGTAAAATTATATTTTTCTCAACAAACACTTCATATTTTAAGCGAAGCGGTACGTAAAAGCGCCTTTGAGGTAGATTTTTATTCCTAAGTATTTAGATCTATTAAGCATTGCAAGGCAAACAGGTTTAGGCTTTGATTTTGTTTGATAAGCCTATTAAAACTTTTGTTGTGCTTTTCACTGTACGACACAATATGTGCTCCTGCGCTGCGCTAACGGCAAATAATGTTGTGAAGATTTCTTTATCGGGGTTTTTGAGGTAATTCAGTTACCTACATTAAATTACGTAGCAGCATTTTGAAACCTGCTACAAGTTCAAAACAAAACACCCCACCCCCAAAACACCATTTTTTTCATATGAAACTAATTTAAAATATTTTCTTCCAGGTCAAAATGCGGCTCCTCCTACTTCTCTTCACGATCCCGTACATCGTGGGTCAGCAACAATGGGTCCCGTGTTCAGAGCTGAACGATGACCTCCGGTACCCCTGCCGGTGTAAGGTGCAGGTTGACCGGGCTCTCCAGCTCAGGATCCTGATGAACTGCGACAGGGTCGTCTTCCCTGGTGACTTCCCGAGCCTGCCGTATGGAGCTCCTATTATTTCGTTCAGTCAGAGGTTTGCTGGGCAGCAGACTTTGCCTACTCAGGTTGGTAGTGTTTTTATTATTTATTTATATAGATTAGCCAAAAATTGTTTACACAAAACATTAACAATAAATTCCATACTAGGTATTACTATTACGTATGTAAGGGCGATGACTTACAGGCTAACTCCACATGCTCCATTTTTGAACTTACATCACACTAATATTATAAAGGCGAAAGTTTGTTAGTGTGGTGGTGTGTGTATGTTTATATGTTTGTTACTTCTTCACGCTCAAACGGCTGGACCAATTTTGATAAAATTTTGTATGGAGGTAGCTGACACCCTGGATTAACATATAGGCTACTTTTTATGCCGATATTCCCACGGGATCGACATTTACGCGGGTGACACTGCGGGGCGCAGCTAGTTATCAATAAATTCCATAATATTACGTATGTAAGGGCGATAACATACAAGCTAACACCACATGCTCCATTTTTGGTCCTATAAATTATTAAAAATCTAAAAAGAATAGTTACCTATGCTTAAAATTATTTAATTATATTTTTGTTAATTCGTGTGTGTCAATAATTACAAACATTTTATTCCACATTAAAATAACAGAAATAAATTTAAATATCTCATAGTTTAATATAAATACATAAATTTTAAAATTTACATTCAACATCATTGGTTGTGAGATAAATGCTCAATCATTATTATTTGGCTGCCATGGTATTCTCTGAATTTGTTTGTAAGAAGTCCATCTTTTCTAAAGCTTTGGTTTCCTTTAAAAGCAGTGAACGGTCACCCAATAACGGTTGTCCAAATACCGAGCGTTTTTTGACACCATAAAAGGAAATGCGGTCAGAGTGACTTTTTGAAAAAGCCTAAGTAAAAAGCCTTAATTCGAGGTTTGGCTCTCACCTATTTTCTCCTTCAATATTGGACCAATTTAAAAGATATTTCATAAACAGAATAAGATGGATATATACTGTGTTCCTATGTTTTCCTTTTTGATGATACATTATTTTTACCGACTTCACAAAAAGGAGGAGGTACTATGTTCGGGTGTTTTTATAAGCACTAAAACCCTCAAAAAATGCTCGAAATCACCGCTGTCAACAGAGGCCTAGTGTACAAATTTGACAACTAGCGAACTAGGTCATTAACGTGACGTAGGTCGTCGTTCGTGACATCATCACGTCAACGTCGTCTGTCGCTAAAACCAGCCCTGGGGCTCGGTTTCGCGTAAGGTCGTAGCGTTATTCTGAGCAATAGCTGTTTTACGTGGATGTGACGCATATTTTCCCCCAACTTATTCTTTTTTTTTTGTGATTTTTCACTGCGTCATGTTTGCATTTAAAAAAACGTATTTTCTTTCTTTCTTTCTTATTTAGGACAATTACCTTGCTGAATTAATAATAATGAACGTCACATTGTGTGCAGTAAATGATTCCATAAAACAAGTATTTTAAAAATACCAGCCAGTAATTTGTTTCACTATATGGATTGCATTCCCGAGATTATTAAAAATCAAAACTGCAAACGAAAAATTCTACAGCATTCTTTCTACATAGACCAATTAAAGCTGGATACGACAGCTCACGTCGTGAGAACGTACACGTTGGCGTCGTAACGACGTATTACTAATGTCAAAGGTTATCTACATTCCGGAATCAGAACATGTATCTATTTCAAATTCCAGCTACCTTTGCTGTTTTCAAATGGGACGTTAGTCCAATGGCGCTCTAAATATCTCCCTGGAGATAAGTGAATACAGCAGTGGACTTGTGACCTTTTATTTCTTGTGCTTGTGTAGGTATTAACTCCGTCTGTAAAATGTATTTGCTTATTTCAGTATGCTTTCACGGATAAGAAATGCATGTTCTGAAAGTGTCGTATGACATGTCATTCTATTTGTTTTATTCAAAAATGCAGCTTGTAAAGTGTATTTTTGCTTTACCGACTTGCCTTACTTTGTAAAAGATCTGGCGAGACATGTTTTTTTTTTATTTCAGTAAATTAATTACTGACATCAAAAAGCATGTCTCGAAAGTTTTTCTTACAAAGATCAAAATTTTTATAGGTACTTATAATTATTTCCACGACCTCTTTGAAAAATTATTTAATTATCGCAAACTTGTACTATTTTCCAAGACCCCCACAACCACAAGGAACTCTGCTTACAGTGATATTGTGTTAAACCATTTATTTAGAACAGAAATGGTAACTAATTTTCTACAGTTTATTCACACTTATTCATACGACTTTCTCTAAATAAAACCAAATCCAACGTAAAACTATTACAATGAATACAGCACAATTTTCACCTACTCGTAATACACAAGATAAATTGGTACAAATTAGTTCACATTATCCCGGTATGCGTATGATTTCTATTCGCGAGATCAGCATGCGATCGTTCATGATCTGATAACTGAAGCCGCGGGACGGAACGAGTGGACTGATTGCATGATTTGCTGGCTGTACTACTTCCAAATGTATTGCTTTTATTGTAGTTCAATCGTGATTGTGGTTCGGCTTTCTTAGTTTTTTAAACATTTTTCTTTGCATAAAAAAACTTTGGTTTATTGCCTTCTTTATTGAAGTCACGAAATGAAATTCTGTCATGTTTTGACATTGACACAATTATGCTTAAATGAATTAACTAGCCCTTTATATAATTGTATAAGCCCTTAATTGAGTAATTAACTAAGTAGTCTTTGATCGTTAGATAATGATTTATTCATAAAACCTTAGAAAGTGTGCCTATACATTGTATATGAAAAATAATGTTTTGTAAGTTGCTTTTGCTTTATCAATTTGACCAAACCTTGAAAAGAGGATGACTGTATGATGAATTACTAAACCTAACTAGGATCTTCAGATCCACTCACAAATTAAAACTATCACATACTACCTAGTTATACAACTGATTAAGTAATTGAAGAGCATAATACACCATTCATATTAAAATGTACAATCAATTTGTGGAATCATGCGGCGTTTCCCATTTCAGCGCGTTGTTCGTATTTATCGCCTCATTTGTTTTATCTGACGTGGCAGCCCTTATTGTGACGTCAGAAAGCATACGCGCCTGAATTTATACCGATTCATATCTGTACGTACGTAATACGCAATATTTCCCAAGTATTTCGGGTAATTTCGCTGTATGGTAATACGGTAATGATAGATGATGTGATGAGAGAACAGTTCGATGAAATTACAGCCGCATAGGCTTTGTCTCTGGTTGAAATGGGGAATTTCATGACACACACACACACATTCTAGTAGTGTAATGGGCAGCGGTAATACCCCTTAATGTTTAGGTATGTACGTCAAAGGCCAGCTTCAAAATGGCAAAATTATTGAGAATAATTGGGAACACGTGTACACTATATCTAATAGCAAATGTGTGGTTCGGATCATTCTTGAAAATATCAGTATAGAAATACTGATGTGGTTAAAGCACCTAATCATGGCGCATTTGTTATTGACTTTAGATAAAATTATCTTAACAGAAAATATTTATGCCGGAAACCGGCATGTCCTAAAACCAAAAATTCGAAGACATGTGACATCTACCAACCCGCATTGGGCCCGTGTGGCAATTACAGCCCTCTCGAAGAGAGGAAACCTTTGTCCCAGCAGTGTGAACTTTATAGTCTGATTATGAAGTGCTGTTAAGCACTCCATTTCTTCCAGGCCAAGTTATACCCTGTTTCATGAGAAATTACAGATCCAAAGAAAAAATACACGAACTCTCGTAAAAGAATTATGCCATAAAACGATCAACTAAAGTGTCATGAGGCGATTTTAATATAGCTCGATTGTTAATAACTAATATGAATATAATATCGTTCGCTTTTAAAAGTGGTTGGTTTACCAAGTCTTCGTATAGTTTTTGTAAAACTTTACGCGGACGAGGACAACTTCGGAATACTTTTTGCATGTCTAATGACCGAATCTATTATATTAAATAAAGTTTGTGAGAGCATTTTGCAGAAGTTTTCATGAATACTAAGAGGGGTTTTTAAGGAGTCATGCAGTTTGGTAGGGAATGTTTTAGTTCCTTCCCTGCCAGACAGACTAAGATTAGAGTAGATTTGTGCCCAGTTGATAGCAATAGGCTCGCCCCCTACATGGTGACTTAAACATAACTGCGGCGATATGTGGGTCTCTGTCTAACCCTTCAGGGATTACAGGCGTATGGGAAAAGTCGACTCAAAACCTTAACGGACCTTCTGTCATGGTGCTTGGTCTCCACCTGTTAATTACAACAGTAACGTTTTGATACAGTCAACTGAAGAGATAAGTATGCAGGATCGTCGGGTATAGTTGAAGTTTAGTAAAAAACCGATGGCTGTTCTCGAATAAAATTTTATTTTATTAATAGAGAACAAACAGCTCATTTATCAAATTAAATTTCAGTCGACAACATCCATCGGTTTCTTCTAAACTTCAACATTATCCGACGATCCTGCATACTTATCTCTTTTGTTGACTGTACCTATAAATTACTGTGGTTTTGTTATTGTACCTAACTGAAATAAACAGAACAACATTTTATACCCATGGTGACTCACACAAATCAAATTTGGTCCCTTGATTGTCCTAAAACGAAAATCAAATCGAACGCGCTTACGTTCGAAATGAGTTTCAGTAGCCTGAGGCACTTTGTACATACACTTTTTTCTTGCCGTGAAAAACTACGGTTTATTCGCCGTGTGTAGGCACGGTCGTCACTGTTGTAGATCACTATAGAAGCTTGTTGACGGACACGTTTTCTCTACGGCCTCGTTTATGCGCCGTACCGTAAAAAAGCCGTGCCGTGTACGCTTTACTCGCTACAAAAAGTCACCGTGGACAACCTCCATGTACTAGTAAACCTGATGACAACACACAATCTGTACTCCGCTATTCAGGTCGTCAAATATGGTGATTAGTTGATTACGTTTAATTAACTGGTAGTCTGTCACGACTGTGTCAGTAATTCGATTACGAATACATCAAACAATACTAATCGGCACTGCCTACCGTGTCTCCGGCACGACTGGTTGACTAATTGCTATTCGTAGCTTGATTAGTAGGGACGAGATTGTGTTGTATCAACAATTTAAAAGAACAACTGTAATCATGATACTACTAGTTAGGAATATCGTCGTGCAAACTGTTATGGTTAGGTGGTCACCATCTACGCAGTAAGCCAGGTGGTCACCATCTACGCAGTAAGCCAGCATTTGGGGAACTGGTCTGATTTCCCTGACGCTTCATGTATCTAAACAACACTTCGTCTTTCTATATGTGTTCGTATGGTTACCATGCATTCAGCACATGATCCTAGACCCACCAGCGCGACAGCGTAGAACATTTTTCGTCGGTTATAAAAAAATAAACAGTTGTTTTTTTTGGGATGCATGAAAAGCCTCCTCGTGTAGCGCAGTTTGTTCCGCCAGTTACTCAATTGAACCGAGCGTTTGGCGCATCTTGGACAGTCATACCCAACGCCTTATTTGACTGGCCAATTCTTCCCTTGCGGTGGTAGGGCTAACGCCCGCTTGGGTTGCGACCACCCTTCCACCGGAGTCCGGCGTCAAGCAGCCTGCTGTGCTTCGTCGATGCGTGGTAGTTTCAGTGCCTTAGGCATCTTCTGGGTACGCTCGTTCCATCATAGACCTCATCCATCGCTTTCCATCAGGGGTGATCAAGGACAAGAGCGGGCCCACTCTGCAAAAAAAAAAAAAAAGATTTTGACCGTGTCCGTGTAGGTACCGCAGTTTTGTATGAAATAGCTGTTTTTTTTAATAACGGTGAAAGATTTCTACGCTAGTGCGTCTTGTACTGAATTCATGGTAACATATTGCGCATCTAATAGTACACCCACATTTCTCCCGTTAGGTTTATTTAAGTCTAATGTAATAGGGAAATCTAGGCCGGGTCTGCACCGGAGAAATCATAAGGGAAACCCAATTTGGAATGGAAAAGTAAAGTCTTGTTGACAGCAACAAGACTTTACTTTTCCACTCCAAATTGGGTTAGAGGGAGAACAATGTAAGCCTGTGCTTACATTGTTCTCCCTCTAAACCTATTATTTTTAAAAGAGTAACCGTGGAATTACTTGCTGGCTCTTATCCTCTGCTCCCTCCATGGAAACGACTAATTGGAACCGTGCACCAAGCTTCTCACGTTTTATAAGTGCTCAAGTAGGTTTTCGCGAAATAAATTATCTTTGCCCCGACTCAGGATAAATTTAAGGAAAATTGGTAATCAATACTTCAAGATTTAAAGTCAACCTAATTCATGTCACGGTATGCAAAAAAATTACAAAACATTTTTTAGTATAGAAAAATCCGTAGTAAAAGTTGGAACATAAATCTGTAATGTTAGGTTGTCAGTGTAAACCTATAAGAAAAGCGAAGGTAACTTTCAAGTTCAAAAGTTGTAATAGCTACTATAAAAATATTTCGCGATATCTTGAACTTTCAGCTCTAACTATTAAAAGTATACAAACGATAAAACTTGTGTAATAATAATTTTACCTGCGGCTTTACTTGTTGTAACCTACGTTTTATTTTCAAAGTATCTTTGGTATCTTTGAAAAAATAACGTTCTGTTCTTAATATAAACTTTTATCAGAAAAAAGTGAGTTTTCCAACAAAAAGAATAATAAGATCTCAACAACTGTTAAGATTATAATGAGCATAAAAAGACAATATTATTGAAAGAGATTTTTTCTCTTGTTTGCCCCGAACACAAAAAATTTTCCTTCCTCATAATGTATATTGTGTATCAACCTTCCTTTTGTATATTATTTTTTTATATCCATGGTGGTAGGTACTCACTGCTAAAGCCCCTCCTCCCTCTCTCCCTCCTACACACAAGGTAAATCTGTGTATAATTTGTCTCACGATGTAAATAACTTCACTTGATCGAAATTGTGTTCAATATTTTGTTTGTGAGAGTAAAAATATTTGTTATTCTTGTCTGCTACACGTTCCAATTTTCTGGGCTTCGTATTTTGCGATGGAGTGAGAAGCTAAATTAAAAATATGATTTGACTTTTATAAACAACAAACAAGTTTAGGGATACTTAATCTCCATTGGCATTTTTATCCGACTGCGGTGAAACCCAAAAGGAGGGTTATGTGTTTGATCTGTATGTAAGTATGTATGTATGTCCGTTTCTTTGTTCCCTCGTAATTTCTTGTTTGATTGTATATACTACGTTGTCTAATAATATGAGGAAGAAAGAAAGAAATAATAAAGTTTATTTGGACACAGTTCGTGAAACACAAAATTAACAAAATAAAAATAATGTTTCAAACAACAATAGAGTGTTCCTCACGGCTGTGCCAAAAAGGTTAATTTCAGCATTAATGACAGATAGCTGATGCTGTCTGACGCTGGTTTTCTAATGAACCTTCAAGACAAGTGACAGGTGACAAGTGACAGGGAGTACAGTCACGAGCACTAATATGTCAACACTTGGCAACTTTCAATTGCGATTTATTCATGAAATAAAAAAATAAAAAAAACGTTTCCCCACACTAGGAATTTCTCCTGTGTCGTGGGTGCGTTTACAAACATTTAAACTCACATACACAAACAGCCAGACCCGGAACAACTACTTGTAGGTCATACAAATATTTGTTCCGTGCGGGAATTGCAGCAGAAGTACAATGCAATTTTAAACAAATATTTTGCTCAATAACTGAGATTAAAAAACTGAAGTTTTAATCAACTTTTGTTGCTGACTGTACAACAAGATATTACAAAAAAAGGTTAATGCATAAATAATAACAACTTATCGCAATGTAAGTGTGAGGCAAACGTACCTCACGTAAGTTATCTGAGCAGTAAACTTGACAATATTATATAGGTACATATTACTTACACAAATATCTATTTAAAATTCATAATCTTCGATTCTCCGTTCACCAAACTTTGCACTATCCAGTGGTATTGTCATTGGGTACTCTAGTAAATTCGCCTTTAGATAATATATTCGTGATCATAAGTTTGGAAACTGTTGGACCTTCGAGCGAGGCGCTCGGTCTTCAAGATTCAATGGTATTCCAGCAAGAAACAACTTGGTCTTTAGCTTCGAAGTAGGGGGCTGTATGCAAGTGTGGGTGGAACAGTTTTGTGGCTTTTTAAGTGGATACTATTTGATTGTTAGTGCAAGACTATTGGTTTTAGTAAGGAAGATAAAGATGCGTGTCTTGTCGGATAACCGCCAAGATTCTTTTTGAATAGGATTATTTTTATTTGCCATAAAACATACTTTTTAGTTTGTGTGGTAATAAATTTTCAATGACAACTAACTTCTGGAACTTTAAACCAAATAAGACACTGGTAAAGGTTAACAATGCTGAGATATACATAATATGCTTATTTGGAGATATTTTTCCAGCTTGGTCTATGGAAAAAAAAGAGTAGGAAGTTATAATAAAGTTGCTTGCATCAACTTCGGGAACCCACTGACCCTTCCCCTTGACTGGGTTCCTAGTATAAGTTATACGTGAACAGCAGCTGTTACACTTGTTTTCTAAGTAATAAATAGGTTAAAATGTGTATCGGAAAGTTACGGTGGGTTTCCTTCACTGTGGATAATCGTGTGTATATCGGATACGCCACGCAGAAGTGATTAATCGTAGACTTATAACAGTAAAAGAGCAGTGGTGGAACCGACTTACGAAATCTAGGTCGTGGATTCGCAGGTGCTTTATTTTGTGTAAATAATTTTATTACCGCTGCTCTCAAAACGGCGACGGAAAATATCGCGTGGGGACCGAATGTCCAAGAATCAAAAATTCGAAGACTGTGACATCTACCTACCCGCACTGGGCCTGCGTCGTAGATTAAAGCCCACTCCCTCTCACAGAGAGGAGGCCTGTGTCCCAGAAGTGAGATCATTATTGACTGATTATTTTATGCTTCTGATATATAATAGTTTACGGTTTTACTCACGTATTTATTTGGGTGAACTCGTCTAGTTTGATCTCGAACGGAGATCTTTGTCAGGAACGCATTAATGGACGGAATTGGAAGTCAAACTCATCTGCCAAAATCAAAACAAATACTGATGTCTAGACTGTAAACATATCAATGTGTCTATTAAAGTGTATTCTAACATTCTTTTGCACCAATGACAACCCCATTTTTATGTCCACGCAATCACTGTCCATTTCAAGATTGCCTGCAAGAGATCGCAGAAAGCGATAAGGCCGCCCATTGCATGTTTTTTTTCTGTTATGTATTTTCTGCTGTACAATAAAGTACTCGTACATATAAATAAATAATGTGTTTTAAAAATCCCAAAATGTTAGCGACTACTATCTTGCCAAAAAATTACAAAATCACGCATTATATGAGTCAGAATATCAACCTAATTTAACTTATCATTTGTTTCCAGATCTTTTCATCCTACGGTCTTCCCTTAAAAGAACTGGACTTCTCACACAACAGCTTACGAAGACTGCCAGACCGACTCCTGGCTGGAGTGAGAGGAAACATCACAAGGCTGGCTTTATCAGACAATCTCCTTGGAGACAACCTAAACCCCATATTTTCTACTGCTGAACTTCATAATTTACCGGCTTTGGAAGAGTTGGATCTGAGTGGTAACAGTATTCGAGGGTTGGAAGAAGGTCTTCTGATTGGCTGTGAGGTTTTGAAGGTAAGATAGATTGATCTTATACAAGTTATACAGTCAGTAGCTCTTTTGTTGAACAGTTGGGTAATAACATTACCCAAATGAAGCAAAACCCAAAATGAGGGTAATGTTTTCTTGTTGTCCTGTGGCAACCCTTGGGAGAACCTTATATCTAGTAGTGAACGTTTTTCTGCTGAAATGATTGTGCTGAATGTTAGGAATGCGCATCGGTGACGGATCGCATATCTATCTCAGAGAGCTGTAACACCTGTAGGTTGATGCCTATCTGACCTGAGTCGCAAAATCTACTTATGAAAATGAAAGTCCTGTAAATCCAAAACTTCATCTACCAATGCGGCGCATTTACCCAAGACTGTGGTTTACAGAACTCGGATGCTATGCGCTTCCTCCAACAAACTCAATACCAAACGTTAACGCAAAAGTTAAAGTTTGTTAGGTAAACATACATTTTCTCCGCAGATCTTCAGACTGGACCGTAATAACATGATCTACGTGCCTTCATCTTCCTTAAACGGACCGCAAGCGTTGAAAGTTCTGTCGCTCCGAGAAAATAGAATAGGTAAGAATATATTTAACCCTATACGAATGTGGTTTCTAAGGAATATTTGATGTAAAGGAAGTGTTTTACCATTTTTGGTTTATTAATGAGAGACTTCAGGTTTGAATTTAAGGTTGACGTTTCACTGTGTACCTCGTTTCGCTTTACCGCAGTTTCTAATTATACCATTTTGTTCGCTGCCAAGTTTATTCTGGTGTAAATTGTTCTGTAGGCTGTACCGTTTATCATATTTTAAAAGTCACTTAATTGTTTTGAAATAATGAAAAGGCCTTATAACTGTTTTTATATAGTAAACCAGCAACCCTACTCTGTCTCACACACCCTGCAAGGTGACATTTCAAAACATCAAGATTTGTAGACATCAGTATAAATCCATTGTGTCCCTTAAAAGGTCTAAGCGGTCACACAGAGGAACACGAAAAGCGACTTTATTCTATACTATTGAAAGACTATGAACCTAATAACGTCATTTCTATTCCAGCATTAATACGACAAGGGTCCTTCGTGTCGCAAAAAACTTTCGAAGAAATTGACCTCCACGGGAACATGATATCTACAATCGAAGGTGGCGCCTTTATAGGCCTCGCAGATTTACAGGCCCTTGATCTTGGCCGTAACAGGCTCTCTAAGTTCAACAGCGACGTTTTTCAAGGAGCAGAGAATTTGGAAAAATTAGACCTCTCAGAAAACTTCATAACGGACTTCCCAACAGTGGCGATGAAATCATTTGTCGCTTTGAAACACTTGAATCTTTCCAGCAATATGATCACGGTGAGTCCTCTTCAGAGTTTACTGAAGTTTGTTTTTGATTGTTATTTCTGTAATGATCTGGAAAGTGAAAACGGTCTTTGTTGTTTTAGGATGGATGTAATTATCTGAGACACTGCGTAGGGTAACAAGATTTTATTTTTAGAAGAGTTAAGGAGCTTTTTGTTATATTTTGTTCAACGATGATTAAAGGTCATTGAACGCATAGTATCCAAACAATAAAAAATCTTATCGGCTTCCCACGACAGTGGCTACGGCGTCGCCATGTTGTAGCCGTGTTGCTACGCCGTAGCAACTACATTTGTTTTATGAGTGAAATTTTATTAAACCGTAGTCTGGTTTTGTGTCCAGTTGAAGGTAACAGGCTCGTCTCCTATTACATGGGACTTAAATATAACTGGCGAAATGTGGGTGTACTATAGGTACACTTCTGCCTAACCTTTCGGGAAATACAGGTTTGATGTTAGGTTATGTGTAATTGTAAAGGGGCTGTTCATCTATTACGTAAGACAATTTTGACCACTTTCTGACCCCCCCTCCCCCTACGTAGGAAAAAATAAAGACTTGGAAGAACCCCCTCCGCACCTTTCAACTGTATGCATGATCAGTGTCTACCAAAATTGCAAAACAAAGTAGCACAAAATTGAAATCTTATAAGTTTTGCTTACTTTTGTGCTCTTACGTAAGAACAATCTAGATGCCTCCCACACCCCCTAAGAAAAAATAAGACATGTTCGAACCCCCTCCCCCCAAATCGTCTTACATAATAAATGAACAGCCCCAAATTAGTTTCTTCTTGTAATTTATAATCTCCACGTATTTACATAAAGTTAAGTGTAAGTTAGAGACATGATAACTTTATATCATAAAGTTGAATATTATCCCTACATAACCACATCTGTAAATCTACATTAACTTATTCAAATTATTCCCGGCTTACACGAGTCAATCTCCCAGAAATTTGCCTAACCCGTAATTTCTCGTTAACAAGTTAATCAAAGCCTTTGACACGGGAACTAATATCGGCGTTATTAACTTATTGAACATTCATTCCGGAAATTTTCGACTTAATTAATGCTGTAACTGTGCCAGGTTTGTTTTAATGTTGTTTTTGTAGCATAGAATACTCTTTTTTATGTACAGTCAACAAAAGAGATAAGTATGCAGGATCGTCGCATATAAGTAGTTGAAGTTTAGTAAGAAACTGATGCATGTTGTCGACTGTTTAATTTGATTTAATGAGCTGTTTGTTTTCTATTAAAAAAAAAATATTCGAGAACATCGGTTTCTTAACAAACTTCAACTATATCCGACGATCCTGCATACTTATCTGTTTTGTTGACTGTACACCATATAAATATGTAAATTTTACAAAGGGTGACACAATGGGCGGTCTTATCGATAAGAACGATCTTTTGGAGACAACCTTTGGATGGATTAAAAAGGGGAAGGAGAGAAACATACTGTAGGTGGTCTGTGGTGTACCATTTACATAATACAATAAATACATATATTAGTAGTGACTCTTGTTATGATTTAGAAGTTTGATTTATAAGGTCTATCTATACGAAATATCTGAAGGGGTCATTGTACTCATCATTCATAATGATGAGTACAATGACCCCGTATGATTAGGTAGACCTTGAATATCTAGTTATTTTGAAAATGGTATAATTATTTTCATCTCATCTAATTGCTGAACCTGAAATAGTTCCAGCAAAGTTAGTTTTTCTTCGGGGCTCAAGGTCCCAATTTCGAAGATCTTGAAGGAAATGCTGATATATTGACAGACCTGGCAAATTACATCCTAATTCAACATTTCGTTTGTATAAATACACTAGCTTCTTCTACGTTAAATTCCCCTGGCTGGAGGCCTTGAATTAATTTAAGGCATCCACAGCACAGGATCGTCTGGTTAAGTAGTCACGACCACACGTAAAATTTCGGCTCCCCCCCACCGCCTCGTATCGCATCGCCCGCGTTGTTACTTCGTTGTAGCTTAGCGTTCTTTCTGACTTTTTTTCTTTTTGCTCGGCTAAGGTCGTAGCGTGATGTTAAATGGCTTACCCCCTTAGCTACCTGTCGAATTTGAAAAAACATTTTTATGTGATAGCCCAATTCTTGAGGAAGATAAAAAATAAATAATATTTCAAATTCGACTGGTAGTTCCAGAGATTTGCGCGTTCAAACAAACAGACAAACTCTTCAGCTGTAGTGTTAGTATAGATGGATATAAAAAAATTGTCACAGAAAGTTTGAATGACTAACTTCACATAAATGTATAATAAGCCTCTTTGAATGGCATGCGAAAATAATAATTCTAATAAATTAAAAAAAATATATCATCCTTATATTTTTGCAGACCATAGACAACAGCCACCTTAGCTCCCTGGTGTCACTGCAAGTCCTGGACCTCAGCAGGAACAACCTGGTGAAGCTGGCGCCTGGCACCTTCGTGGGGCTCACTGAATTAAGATACTTAGATGTTGGGGTCAACGCCCTTCGTACTGTAAGTGTTAAAACTAATTATATGCATAAATAATATCTTTATTTAATTACTAGCTTTTGCCCGTTGCTTCGTTCGCGTGGAGGTCAGAAATCATATCACGAGAACGTACTACCGAGATGAAAGTACCCTATATTGTAACCCAGGTCATGATCTTTCTGTTTACTAAGTGTCATCGAAATCCGTTTAGCCGTTTAGGCGTAAAAAAGTAACATACAAACAGAGTTACGTTCGCATTAATTTATTTGTTCACCACAATTTATAAAATTAACAACAGTATCCATTTTATACTATACCTGCTCGGAAAGTACCTTATTACTTTTTTAAAGTGGGGCAAACTACGACATTACTGTTGTAGAAATTTTCGGGTTGAAAAAGTGTATGAAAGGCATTGTTAACTTGCTGAGCGGGCAAAAAAGTGTATGAAAATACATTGTACGGCAATTCAGTAGCTAACCTATTAAATACAGTCTATTGCCAAAAGATAAAACGTTTTTGTCACCAAGCGCAAAATGATACTGGCCACATACTTTTTTCTGATCATTCAAACCAATATTAATCTCCCTGGAAAAAGTTCGTTGCAAAAAGCACATTGAGTTTTAATAACTGTAACAATTTTAATATAAATTTCACTTAAATAAAATGTCTTTTATTTTCCTCGTAGGTATAGTATAAAGCACTATGTATGACTCTAAAGAAAGTGCGTTTCCCGACTCGTGTGTATTAAGACCTTCGGCTGAGCCTCGGGCCTCAAACTACACCCTCGTTAGTAATCGGCCACTTACTCCCCTCGGTGAACAATGTACAGTCACGAGCAATAATATGTCAACACTTGGCAACTTTAAATTGCGATTTTTTCACGAAATAACTGATGCAACGTTGAAATACGACACTTTACATATACCTTAACAATAAAAAATACCTATGGGTTTGAAAATACTATGTTCCTACTGATATAAAATTTCATTTAAAAGTAAAGGAGAAAATCGCCTTTGAATAAAGCCAAGTATATACATACTTTTGCTCGTGACTGTACTATTGTTTACCTAAAGGTTATTTTTATACCGCTAAGCCAAAACGTATTTCATTTAGGCTACCAGGATTTAACGGAATAGTATTTTTAATTTAGCAATTCATATTCCAATTCGTTCTGATTTAAATCCAGATTATATTGTGAAGGACGACGTGTCGTGATAAAGTTTTAATTTGTTCCTTTTTATACTCCTTAACAAAAACATTATGTATGTTCCAGGTGGAAGACGATGCTTTCGACGGCCTTACAAGTCTGGAAACACTACTTTTACGAGACAACAATATTCTGCTCATTCCTGCCACAGCCCTGTCCCGTTTGCCTAGCCTTGTATCAGTCCATCTGGGCTACAACAGAGTCACAGCACTATCCAGTGACATACTCAAAGCAATATCCGACAGGGTAACATCCCTAGTTCTGTCAAGAAACGTCATCCGAGAACTACCTCCCGCAGCATTCGATCACTTTAAAACATTACATCATTTAGATCTGTCGGGAAATCTACTGAATTCAATCAGCGCCGAAGTGTTTAGCGGATTAGAACAATCTCTCCAATTCCTTTCTTTAAGCCAAAATAGGATACTTGAGTTTGTCGGCGAGCCATTGAAGTTCATCAGCCTTTGGTTCTTAGACATCTCAGATAATCAAATATCTGAAATACCAGTGGATGCATTCCAGTTTATTCCAAGCCTAACTCATTTGAATATAAGTCGAAACTCCCATATGAGCGTGTTGCCCCAAAATGTGTTCCAAAATAACCAGGCGTTAATGAGTATTGATTTGAGCAACGTCGGCTTGAAAGCACTTCCAGTCAATTTATTCTCGAAGAACTTCAATTTACAACAGATTTACTTATCCAACAATCTTTTGCAAGAGGTTTCAGAGAACACCTTTAAAAATCTTAGAAACTTAACGCATTTAGATTTGTCCTACAATAACATCGTGAACATAAGGACACCATCGTTCATTAATGTAATGTCGATTCAGTACTTATCTCTGAAGGGTAACCAGCTGAACGCGTTTAAAGGGGAATTCTTCAACACCGGAACGAGTCTCGAAGTTATAGATCTCTCTGACAACCAACTCAGTTACTTGTTCCCGTCTTCGTTCAAAATCCACCCGCGCTTGAGAGAAATCATACTCACTAACAATAAGTTCAACTTCTTCCCGTTAGAACTTATAAGTACTTTACAATATCTTGAATTAGTGGATTTATCTGGTAATGCTCTAAAGAACGTAGACGAACTCGATTTTGCCAGATTACCGAAATTAAGGACCATCTTGTTGTCTAGAAACGAACTCGAGTCAATAAGCGAAATGGCTTTTCATAACTCAACGCAAATCCAGTATTTAGATTTGTCGAACAATAAAATCGACCGTTTGGGAGATAGGCTGTTTGAAGGATTAATTCGACTCGAAGTATTGGATTTAGGCGGGAACCTTTTGACTGAATTGCCGGAGAATATTTTTGAGCGATCAAGATTACACATGCTTGAAAACATTGATTTGAGTAGAAACTTATTTGAGCATCCTCCACTTAGAGCTTTGCAGAAGCAGTATTTCTTTGTTTCGTCAGTAGATTTGTCTCATAATCAGATAATCGATATACCAGCCGAGGACAGTGTCATGGTGAATATTAAAAAGTTGGACCTGTCTTTCAATCCGCTATCTGAGAAAACAATTAACAATGTTTTGACTGAGCCAAAAACAGTACGAGACTTAAATCTTGCAGGAACTGGAATCAAATCATTTGGGCAGCTAGAAACGCCATTTTTACACAACTTGAACTTATCGTACAATAATATTAGCAAGTTGTCGGAAAAAACATTCACTCGAACGACATTATTAGAATCACTAGACCTCTCCCAAAATCAAATTACCGACGTCACCGGGTCACTCGCCGTGTCGTGGCCAAAACTTAAGAATCTTCTTCGACTTAATATTTCCGGTAACCCAATGGTAATGATAATGGACGGGAACTTTGAAAATCTTTCATCCCTCCGAGTTTTAGACATTGGCAATCTGGAGAAATGTACAAGAATTGAAAAAAATGCTTTCAGAGCACTTCCTAATTTAGTCGAACTCAGAGCCTATGGTTATCCTAGACTAGGATATTTTGATGTACAAGGTGCCTTGCAGTACTTACTAGCTCTTGAGAAACTGGACGTTGAAGTCAAGGACACCACAATTGGTGCTGATCAGTTGCATTCCATATTACACCCAAGATTGGAAGAATTAGGTATTAGAGGTTCTCGACTTAAGACGGTGTCTTCTGGCGTGTTGGCAGGTTTGAAATCACCAGCTATCACCGTAAAGTTCAGGAACACCTCTATTACAAGTCTACCACCCGCATTGCTCTTCCCCTTGCCAAGATCTTCGCAAATAACTATTGACGTCGGTGGAAGTCAGTTAACAACTTTACAGCCGCAACTTTTAGTGTCTTTAGACGACAGGCGCGCAGATCTCTCAATGTTTGGCTTAGACACTAATCCGATTCGTTGCGATTGTAATGCCCGAGCGCTCAGAAGATGGCTACCGAATGTCGGAGTGAACGATGTAAGATGTGAATCTCCGGATCATTTATCAGGATTTCTGTTAGTAGAGATAGGGGACGATGAATTGACGTGTGAAACAAGACGTAAAACTACAGCCACTTCGAGTAGCATGTCCACCACTCCCGCCCCACGATTGGTCCGTACTTCATCCGAACCTGATATCATTTGGTCAGTACCCCCTCATGATCGACCGAAGGTGACTGGGGAGCCTAAGGGAGCACCCGTAGTCGGGGTAGCAACATCAAATAATGATGACAATCTGATCATTGGAATTGTTGGGGGAGTGGTCGCTTTTATAGCTATTTTGATTGTTGCGATTTGTATCGTTAGGTTGAGGATGACGTCGACATCGTATAGGGGTGGTCCGTTGGCCAGCAGTCCTACTGCGGGAGGGCCACCGATGTGGGGCCCTCCATGGCCGGGCTATGCGGGCACCTTGCCTCCGCCATCATTGTCTAACGCCACATTACCACACAAGATGCAGTCTGGGCCGGGATCAGTTAGGTACTTACACGCACCGCCACCTCCAGCCCCATATTTTATTAGCTTGCCACCTGATCACGACAAAATTTATCGGTAAAACATTAATCCAGTTTCTAGGTTTTAAGGTATGAGAACCAATGATATTATAAGTGTACTTATAATATCATTGATGAGAACAATGTTGTAAATATTAGATTTTTTGCGAAAGAAATTATCATATCATATTTTTAACGAAATAAAATTGCGCCTTGAACTTGTGCAAAGCTCATATCGTTGTAGATATCATTATACCCGATAGGTTTGTAAGCTAATATGAAATGTAGGTAATTGTAGTATTTTCTATCATAACATGGCTTGGACTAGGTTTGAATGCATCTAGTCATACACTGACAGACTTTAACGTAGTTTAATCTGAATAATTTAATATTATACACGGGTTCTGTACCTATGTGCTTGAATGATTAGGGCAAAATTATATTTCTGTAAAATAGTTATTTAAAAACTAAAATATAAGCGATGCGCAAAATCGACCACAATTCATAATTTTGCTTGGATGTGGCGAGCCTTTATCGATTTTGCGCATTACTAACATAATGTTAACTAGCTAGTATTATCTAACAATATTTCTGAAAAAATCTTTCATAAAATATATTATCTAAGAATATTTGTATCTTATTTTATTTTACACAACGTTTTTAAATTACAAAGTATGTAATTACCAACACCAAGTAACATTATGAGTTTGTCCACATGAGCGATCACAGGCGTGACGTGCGTGTGGCGTGCTCGCTCGCGCACGTATCGCGCCCTTCGAGACAAACCGTATTAGGCAAGGCAGCCCTCCAAGCATGACTCTCATTAAGTCTCAAAAGAAACGCTCCAAGCCCCGCGGGCACTCTTTGTGAAAGCCGCCGTCGGCACCCTGAGAAAACACAATCTTTTAATGTTGTTAATTAATTAATAATTGTTAATTAATTATGCTATGGGCGAGTTTAAATTCGAATTCTAATGGTGATACACCACAGTATTAATTCCGGCCCACTCGTTTTTATCACCTATCAGGGTACTAACAAAGGGCTTGTACACTGTGTTCCGGAAGCTTTGTTTATGAGAGAATATTTGCATAAAATCGTGTAGCGTGTCATTTTTTCGTCGACGCGTACATGGAAATAGGTCTGGTAAACAATGTAGCGGGCACGCTCTTTGTGAGCATATTCCAAAATTGAATTGTGCCGGTCGCGGCGCCGGCTGATTTGATGAACGGCATTTATGTGCATGTATTGTGCCGTTCGAACGTCCGTGTTGCCGACGACGCCGACGTGCGTACTTCTGTGGAAACTGCATTATATGTAGATCTAGGCGTGCTAATCTGAGTATGACTGCTCTGACGCAATTGTACTTATATAATTGCGTCAGAGCAGTGTACAATACGCATAATATGCCTATTGTAATAATATTATTGCGCAACTTGTAACAGTAGATACGTCTGTGAATTGAGGTGTGAAATCTGACCAAGGAGATTAATGTGCTTAGTTAATTTTATTTTTTAATAACCTCATTGATCACCCGAAACAGAAGCTTGGAAGACATTAATTGTCCAGCATTGATATATGAGATAAGTAGGTAAGTATCAATGATCATTTACAAAATTAAATTACAACCATTCCACAATAGGTATTTTTCCTTATGCTACGGCTATAACGCGAATTACACTTCGCGCGCTCTTTCTCGCACACCGCTCGTCGTATCGTTGTACAACAGAGAGTGCGCGAAGTGTAGTGTGCGTTATCGCGACAATGCAGCAATGAAGCCGTACGCAGGAGATATTAGTGCACAAGAGTGTGGGTAAACATAGCTGCACTCTCTGTTCCTTTACTCGCATAGTCCAAAGGAACGGTCATTCCACACGACCGGAGGGAGATAAGGTGCAGGAACCACGGCTTTTCGTACGAGGATGTCACAACAAAACAATGAACGATATTTCCAGTCCACTTCATAAAGACAGCTTCTTCGTATAGTTGTCGCATTTTAGCATAGCGTTAGCGGTTATTGACCCACCTACAGTTTTTAAAGTCCGTTAACGTCCTGAATCAATATCTATCATGATCAAAGACTACGCAGGGTTATTGGTAAAACATTAACAACCTCTTAAGAGGTCATTGTACTCATCATTATGAACAACTTTCACTATGGGACCAAACACACAAACACATAAACACACATTTATTTATTTTTATGTATCCATTTATTTCAGGCATCAAGGCCCATTTATACACATACAATACAATATTATCTAATAATAACTTAAAAATACTATGAATACATACAACATTATAATTACACTAAAAACTAACAACCAAAAACTAACGCACACGAAGTTATGTTCGCATAACTCGTCAAAATGTAGGGAACAGCTGATTTTTTTTTCGGGATTTCAGTTTTGGTCCCATAGTAAAAGTTGTTCATAATGATGAGTACAATGACCTCTTAAGAGATTGTTGTTGTTTTTCCAATAACCCTGTATAACCAGTTCCAATAACGAAAAACCATATTTGTTGGGTTATTTTTGGTTTATTGTTTGGGTTCCTACGGATAGATAATAGGGAAAGGGCAATGACTGCTATTGCTATACCAAAACATGACAGAAGTAGACAATAGGAAAGTTATTACAAACGTACCTATGTGGGTATTCAAACCTAGTTTCATAAAAACCTTAATCCTTGACAGCGACGAAATATTGTATCGACGAACGCTATAGCTTCAACTGACGAGGCAGCCATTTTGCTGACACACAGGCCAATATTTACCTATCTTTCGCTCATACGGTTATTCAAAAAATTCTACCGAAAAATCCTCCGTGTATTTTTGATGGAATTCAAAATGGCGGCGTTGTTTGAACCGACGGATTGCAGCAGCACAACATGGAATTTCAATTTACCATCACCTGCATTGGATTAGGGGTAAGGGGTTACCAGTATTCAAATGCTCCCGGCTACCCTTGTAGGTATAGACTGTTATTTCGAAGCTCTTTCAACACATTTTGGGATATACTTTGTTATCAATGTTAAAGTGTTTTTGTATGGCAAATGGAGTGAGTAGGATTTGTTTTTGAACTGTATGTCGAGTGTCTAATATCAAGCAGGTCAATAGCTCTGGTGAAAACATTGATTCGCTATACACGCTTTCGCTATTGACAGAAAACTGCCTTTTTATGTGCAAAAAATATTTTTTATTTTCCCTTATTGGTAAAGTCTACATGTCAGAAAGCTTCTAGATTCACTAAGAAAATAAACAGAAAGAAGAAGACATTTTAATTTCGTATATGTTTCAAAATTACTGATAACAAATTGCAAAACATAATAACAGTAATTGTTTACTCAAATTGCACACACAATACAATTGTACAGAAATAACATACGTAAGTAACATTCTTGGATTACCCGACTGAAGCGGACGTACTCGAATCCTGCCTCGCTAAAATGTTTGCAAAACTATCGTAAAGTTATGCGAAAGTGGCGAAATCTGAGTGAAGCAATGTGTTATAGTTTCCAGATATGAAACATGGGAAAAGGTTTTAAAATAAGGGTTGGAAAAGTTTGGATTCTATGATTTTTGGTAACATAGTAATGTTCTATAAATACAGGGTGAAATTGCAAACATGGGACAGATCGAAATGGGAGATTGTACTCATCATTAAGAACAACTTTTAAGGGACCAAACCTGAAAACGCGAAAACAAAATCAATCAAGGGAACAGCAGATTTTTTTTCTTTTTTGTCAGTGCGTACGTAGCCTTAGGATTCCTACGATATATGCTAGGCGATTAGCAAAGGCGCCAAGCGCGCAGTGCGGCCGGTTGCGAAGAATCTAGAGCATTCGTTACTTCCTTTCTCACACGGTGACTAGCTAGGCTCTAAACGCTAAACAAGTCACCTGTCAGTGCGTATGTAGCCTTAGTGTACGAACTGAGTGAAAATGCGTCCAGCGGAGCGTTCAGCGTTGCGTGCAAGCGGCGAAGGAAGGAGAAGGCCGCCACTCAGGACACCTACGTGTTAATGCATCTGTTTGACACAAACGCCGCACGCCCCGCCCCGCTGAACGCTCGAGTTAAGCGGGCACTCAGGCCGTACACTTAGAGTTAAGACAACGACGGCTGCTAAGTTTTCTTTTGCATGTGAAATTTTTACTACTGTTGTCAGTAAGTGTGTAGACGCTCGGTTTAATCAAGAAGATGGTGTAATTTTGAACTATCGGACACAAGTAGAAAAATGTAACTCTAACCTGCTAATAAAGTGGAACTACCTCGACGGAAAGGCAGCAGCATGTGAACGTGGAGTTTTGTTGCAAACTATGCTCCACCCCCTATCCTGGCCTCTGTGTCAAAGACAAAAAGGTAGTCCAAATGACTTCTGCGCTACCACCGAAGACGCCGTAGCAGTGGCGAAGTTTTGGGCGAACAAGATCTCAAATACAGTCGTGCCAGCGACAGGAAGTAGAAGTTCCTGCCTAAGAAAATTATTTTAAGGTGTTTGTAATGGCCATACCATAATATGCGTTAAAGGGGTAAGTAAAACATTTCTTTCTATAAGATTTAAAATTAAAAAATAAAATCATTCAGTTAGATGAAAATTGATCAAGAGTCAGACGCGGGCGCGCACAAAAAAGAGAAGAGTAGGCTTAATTTTAACACTAGTTAAGATCCTAATTCAATTCAATTGTATAAAATTACACTTCAAAACCATATTCTGTAGACGCGCAATCTCGAGTCTGTAATAAAAGCGTTGGTAACGTCGCAATTTATTAGAAAACGAACTTTTATGCTGCCATTTTTCAGCAATCATTCGCCTCACTGCACCCCATTGCGTATGATGGGTGATTCTTTGAGAAAGCACCAATACTCCGCCTACAGCTTAGCGGCATAAAGTACATAGTGAGAAGGTTGGCTCCATACAACGATTCAAAATGCACGAAAACATAGATGCGATTCACGTAACTTACACTATGTAACAGGCCTATGTCCAGCAGTGGACGTCTTTCGGCTGAAATGATGATGATGATGAACTTACACTAACGTAAGTTTCAAAAGCGATTTTCCCCTAAGGTATTGATCGATATTTTATGGTGTTACAAACATAGTATTATCGAAACAATACTATATTATGAATTAGGTCTTTTCTCAAAGTTGCAATTTTTATTTCACGAGAATAACGCATATGAATTGCGCGTAACTGTAAGGTATTTTATGCTCGTGACTGAATAGCGAAAGCAAGCGCTCTCGCGCCTGTCATTTGCTTGGTACCGATCGCCGTAGGTACAGCCCGATTCAAACTTTATAGCGGCTCTGAAGTGCGGTACTCGTTGCGCAGTACCTCACCTCTCACCCCCGCTGACAATTGAATTTGTTACTGCGCAGCAACTCGCCTCATGTTCCCAGCCGCTATATAGTTTGAATCGGGCTACACGCGTCTTTGTGTGCGTGTGCGTTTCCGCTCGTTGTATGGATCCAGCCTTCTACTTATCTATTTTGTGATGACGATGCTAAAATTGATTGCAAAACCAGTTTATATGTTCACGAGAGATTGTAGGCGTATTATGGATAATGTGGGATTAAACGTTTGAAAGTCAGGTGTAGGATGAAGTTATATGTGGCGCAAAGCTGCTGAAATTGCAATGAATGGGATGTTCACGTTGCAATCGATTGTTTAACTGTTCCTGCTACGTGTCTTCTTTCAGGAACTGGAGGTTTTATAACAGTATATTCGATTATATTAGGTCGTAGTTCAGTAACTTTGTATTTGCATATGTAGATGATACAGTCCAACAAAATAAGCTTACAATATTATTTTATTTGCTTTTGATTCAGATGTTAATTAATGTTTATTTAATTCAAGTATATTTCGGAGAAAGCAATATATACTAAGTGAAAATAAACATTCATTTTACTGCGGGTTTTAGTGTTCAAATTCTAGGATTTGAGACTTTGTGCAAATAAACTCTGAATCAGAAAATGCAACTGTGAATGCCAACTTGTAGCGGCACTTACAAATTGCGTGCTTTGATTTATTTACTCAAACCCGAAAATTTATTTTTGAATAAGCATAAAGGTGCCTTTCATTTGAAAATTGGGGTTAATTTTATTACCTAAATTTTCATCGTTAATTTTTTATTACAATTTAATTATGTTATCCAAACAGTAATTGCTGCAAAAAATGAGATATAAAGTTAAAACCTTCTAAATACAGATGAATGAGCTACTAATTCTATTTAATGAGTGAATGCGTAAGAATTTACATTTCAATCAGATACTTTTCGAACCGACTTTAGTTACGACATCAGCTACGCCGTAGCAACGTAGCGTACGCTACGCTGCTACACATTTCTGCACACATGCAAATAATGTAAATTAGCAGAACATTATAATCTCCTGCACTTAGGTACATACATTAAAATTTAGTTGATCCAGTCACAAATTATGTTCTCAAAAATGTACTGGCTCTCGTTGTCAGTTTGTCACTCGTAATGGCCGTGTGTATCACGTGTTAATGGCGTGCCATTTGTGCCAAATTACGGTTTATGGCTTACATACTTTTTACTCGTTTAAAGTCCACCGTTATAAAGTACGGGATTAAATGACCATCAGTTTTTGTTGACACATCTATCTATACAGATTTAGCATGAAAATGATTTATGTAATGTAATGCATGTAATTATAGATATACTAGTAATTACATTTTTTGAGGACTTGGGAGTCCTATTATGATACGTAAAAAATAAATCAATATTACTGACAAAGGCCGCAGGCGAATTGGGCGGCCATAAGAAAGTGACAGAGTCAATTACTTCTACATGCGAAAAAAGAGAGCGCAACAATGCGCTGGAACCAAAATAAAACAACGTACCTAAGCGCCAAACCAAATAAAAATTGTTTAAAAATAAATTAAGCTGTGTATCAAAAATATTTTCAGCCAGAGTTTTCAATTACCTAATACGCACATTTTGAACGTAATTTTGCAATAAAATTATTTTGGATTTTAGAATTACAGAAAGAAATATCAAAAAAGTGGAGGTCTTTTCGGAATTAAATTCTATCGAGAAAAATTAACCCACTTGCGTTTTCCTTCTATCAAATAGTCAATAAACATATAACCAAAAAATAAATCTAATAATCTAATAGGTACATTCTGTTATAGTTAAATAAATGGTTACGAAAAAAACCCCTATTTATTTTGGTATTAACCTTTTCCCAACACGGCTGAGGTCAGTTTCTATATCTACACATATTATTTATCAAATTCGCTTTTCGTGTCTGTCTGTGTGTCCGCGGTGTTCTTCTAAACAACAAAACGAATTTGGATACGGTTTTCACCATCATTAAAAAAATATTTCGGAAAGTTTATGTGATTAATTTTAAATTAAACTTACACATGATTAAGAAAACTCAATGTTTTAAGTCGAAAACTTGCGATGCCACGGACGGGTCGGTACTCTAGTATAAAGACCTATATGAAACGATATTATCATCTATTCATACACGCAAATGAAAATTCTAAATGAATTCTCCTTTTCACTATTTACATTTACATCAAACCCAACTGTTTAGCAACTAAATACGATTCATTTCAAACTAAAGCAAGTTAAAATTGGTTCGCCTGAAACAAGCTGAAGTTAAAAGCGAATACAAAAGAGCAGGAAAGATCTTGTTAAACAAGAGCTCTTAAAAGGGGGAATCAGCGAAAAAGTTAAAATTAAAACTCATTCGTGAGGCAATAACTGCAAAGCTACGTCCTCTGAATACTGAACTAAGTAAGGAGGTGGAGTTTTAGACTCGTTTAGCAATCAGTAAATTGTGGCACTTCAAAGGATGGTCTAAGTGATTGGTGTCTGTTTGTAGTAGGTAGCATAGTTCGGAAAAGGTAAGAATTTCGCGTTCCTAAGCGAAGAATGAATTTGATGATTCCGTCTATTAAAAAATAAATTAAAGATACTCCTTCAAGGGAAAGCATATTACAGTATTCTAGAATTTCTTAACGACAACATAACAAAACAAACTTTTCTTTTTTTTTCAAACTTTTTTGTTTTTGTAACAAAATATATATTATCAATGCATCTTTGACATAATCATAATAATAAACCAACATATTAATGCTTTAACTAATAATTTAATTGATATTTTATAATTGTAATTGTATTTTGGGGTTGAAACCCTCGGGCCGTGGGGTCCGAGTGCTCATGGTCTTTTTAAAGATATTTCGAAACGGCTGATTGACACTTCCCGTGACCCAAGGGCTGGCTTTTACCTTGGCCAGAGGCTAAGCATCGCCATACAACGTGGTAATGCCGCCAGCCTCTTGGGTACATTACCAGTCGACAGCGATGCGGATGAGTTTTTCGACGCTATTTTCTAGTTTCTGTATAGGTAGTTTTAGTTATGTTAGAATTTAATTTTGTTATTTTTACCTGTCTAAATGAATAAAACAATACTTCATTTAAGACTATTTCTTTTCAAAATTGACATTTAACTATTTTGTTTTAATTTATTAATTTATCTGATTAATATGTTATTTACTGACATTTAAATATTTGTACGCCACTAAGGCTAGACATGCTGATCTATTAATGTATTGTGATAACTTGCATGCTCTGTATGTATACTCATGTTTCCACAAATAAAGACTCTTGAATCTTGAATGAGGTTAGTATTGATTATACAGGGTCAAATTAAATTAGCTAGCGAAACTACGCAGACGTTATGGGTATATCGATGCGCAACCTGTTGTACCATGGCTTCAGTAAATGATTTTGAACTAAAAAAATTTGCTGTTCCATACATTTTGACCGCGTAAGTATTGCAGTTTTCTATGAAACTGCAGATTTTTATTGATAACAGACGAAAAATTTCTAGGCTATAGGGGTCTATGTCATACAATTTATCTGTTTTAAATTAGCAACTTAGAGAGCTGTGGTGGCCCAGTGGTAACGGTCGCGACCTACGAGTTGTAGGTCCGAACCCAGACAGGCGCTTTACTTATTTTAAATTATTTCATCACAAACTGCTCTCAAAACGGTGAAGGAAAACATCGTGAGGAACCCGGCATGTCCTAGAACCAAAAATTCGAAGACATGTGTCAACCCGCACTGGGCCCGCGTGTGGATTACGGCCCACTCCCTCTCACCGAGAGGAGGCCTGTGCCCCAGCAGTGGGAACATTATAGGCTGATTATGCAAAATTAGCAACACTACAAATTTTTCAACGTTGATTCCTACCATAGTCGCAATCACCTTGGAATGGTCCAAGGTTGCCTGAAGGAGATCGCAGAAAGCGATAAGGCCGCCCATTGTATGTTTTGTATTAATAATCGTATTTTTGTTGTTATGTTTTTTCTGGTGTACAATAAAGTATATTAAATAAATAGTCTCATTCAATACCGTAGGCGCTAGGTATAAGCACAAAAGTGATTCGCCGTTCTCAATTTGCACTTAAACCGCGCCTATTCTCATATATGTCATAAGAAAATATACGGAGAGGAAAAATTTATGAGTTTTCAATGTCTATTACATATAAACGAAGATCGATCAATCTCTGCTTCATTCCAGCCGTGACACATTTTTACGGAAGTTCATTTTGAGTTTAAGACAATCTGTTACACTTGACTGCTTAAGTTATTTTTAGGCGGCCATTTTAGAATAACGAAACTCGGGGTTTTAAAGTTTATTATTAATATCAATTGTTAAAAATGAATTTACGGAGAGCAATCATTAATGATAGTCATTTATTTATAAAAAGGTATTGGTACAGTGTAGTTATTAATACATTTTTCTACTGCATAGTCAGACGTTTGACGTGCAAAATATTACAATATATTTCATGCTAGAGTACCTAAAATAAGGTCCAATAACAAGAAAAAAAAAACTTGTTTATTCAACACAGAAAAGACGCACCTTATAAAATTAACAGAAATTAATATAAATAAGCCAAAAGCCTCATATTCGACAATACAATTCTAAAACAAACATAAATTCAAAATCGTTTATTAAAATGTGTACTTAATTTCAATTGCTCTTTAACTTCCTTAATTTGCTAAACCCACTTATGTGTTCGTTGGATCCACTATACCTACAAATTGGTTCCCTAGGTAACTGAAACCCTTTTAATCTGTTCAGGATGAAACTTAGCTCCAGGCCTTGGCCAAGTCCTCAAATTATGTCTTTGTAACCAAATATCTTAGTAAACAAAGGTACCTCCTGTTTCTAAACCTTTTAAAACAAGTAAGGGCCTTGTAATCATTTCCAGGATTAAGTTACATTGAATTCGAGAAATATTGTTTTACGAGAAAGTATTTCAAGGGGTAGATTGTTTTTGAAACGTTATAATAAAAAGTGTAACAATGAAAATCATTCCTGAAAGTCCTCAAAAAGTTCATCGACACCTGCTTCGCATTACCAAATTCGATCTTTTTCATTTCAGGTCATGTAATTTGTTCTAGCTAAAGATTTCTGTCGGGTGACCATACCAAAATTAAAATCAAAAGTCATATTTACATTATTCAAATTAGGCTGAGAAGTTTTCAGTTGACAGTCGTTACGGGTAGTCAGAAGCCCGAAAGTCTGACAACCAGTCTTACCAAGGGCTATCGTATTACCCAGTCACTGGGTTGTGGAGGTCAGATAGGCAGTCGCTCCATGTAAAATACTGGTAATCAGCTGCATCCGGTTAGACATAGTTGGGAAAAGGCTAGGCAGATGATGATGAGGCTGAGAAGTTTTCACGGTATGAATTTTACAGAATAAACCGGCAATTACGTAAGTATATTGCCAATTTTCTGAATGTTATAAGTGCTCATTGGAGCAGGCATCCACTTTCCATCAAGTGTACTCGTACCTACTTGAAAGTCGATGTAGACAAAACGAACATAAAACCAGAGCAAGTTTATGAGCATTGTTTACTCGATTTTCTTGATATTTTATTATAGACAGAACTACGAAAGAATGCTCTTTCACTTTTTACACAATGAGAGAATTGGACAGAGAAGGCATATAATAGGTACTAATAATACCTATTTTATTTTGTTCTCATGTAAGTGATGATGAGAACAGTGGTAGCCCATCGGCCCGACTTACGGGTTGTAGGTTCTGAGTGTAGTGAGAGTGGTTTGAACTCAGGCAGGCACTTTGTGTATCTTTCATCACCACTGCACTCAAGACGGTGACGGAAAACATCGTGAGGAAACCGAAATGTCTTAGAACTAAAAATTCGAAGACGTAACATTTATTTATTTTTATTTATTTATTTTATTTATTTATTTTATTTTAGGAAAGCTTACAACATCCACCAACCCGCATTGGCCCCGCATTGTGTATTATGGCCCACTCCTTCTCACAGAGAGGAGGCCTGTGTCCCAGCAGTGGGAACAGTATAGGCTGATTATGATTATGCTGAGTGACGATTGTCTTAATGAGAATAAAACTATTTAAACCGAAGGACGAACCCACCTTTAATAAAACGTCAAAAGTAACTAACATCACTTAACTAACTCGCAAAAACAAATAATGCATAGTATTCTTGACTAGAGCTAAACTTGCTGGAACTTAATTAACTCTGCAGTCAAGCACAGTATTATGAAACTTACAGGTGTAGTTACTACTTAACTACTTCGCAAGGAACTCGCGGAAACCTAAAGTTGTAATACCGGATAAAATTAGTTCACAACTTTTATAGCTTTATTTCAATAACCTGGTTTTTTGTTGCAGCATTATACTTTTGAGTCGATAAAAACATAGCTATTTGGGTCTTAGGCCGGGGCCGCAGTACTAAGGCGACTGGGACGCCACGGTGATTTCGTGAAATCAAACTCATATAAACTTAAGTCGGTGGCCGCACTGCAGAAACGACAATTTGTTCATATCGTCGCCGCCGCGTCGCTGTCGCCGTACCAGTGCGGCCTCGGCCTGAAGCTATTGGTGAAGTTGGGGTTTTTAAACCAAATATAAATAAAATGATACCCTTATTTTATTTACAACTATGTATGGGTAAACAGACTGTCTTATATAAAAAAAACAGTATAGTTTAATGGGCTGGAGTCCGCAACTATAGTTAGATTATTTGTTTGTGGTTTCCATCACAATCGGCCCAAAGACACCTTTGGGTAGTTTTCTTATACAATCGGATTTAGCCACCCAAGTGTGGGCCACTTGAAAAATTCACTTTGTATATCAATTTTCGCTACTCAATGTAATACTTCTTGAAAAAAAAAGCTCAATTTTCAGTAGACTTAGCGCTTATTCCGCTACTCGCAGTCTTCCGTAGTAAGATTATTGAGCTCGCCAAGCCAACTGTAAGCCAATATCGGTTTCTGAGTAAGCTTGTTCTTCCGCCACTGTGCTATTTCGTGCCGTATTTTTCTCTAGGAAAAGTTAAAGCGTGACCAATATTTTATTTGGTAATAAAAAGGATTTTGAAGTGGCGTTGGCATTATACCTACTTTTGAACTGCCAAAGTAGTAGGTACAGTATTTCTAACTCTCACGAAGCGACGCGCACTTTACTTGTGGTTACCAAGTGTACAAACATGCTGTGAAAGTGTGTGTAAGCGCATGAGCTCTCCGTACCGTCTGAGACACGGGCGAAGTCGGAAGTAGTGTGTGTTATGTCCTGACGCTACTCGTCTTCACGCAAAGATTCCTTAGAACCTAATGCTTTAGCGATAAAGTTGAAAATCTATTAAAGAAATTTGACAGATTGTAGTAGCTTGATGTGCTGGCGTCTGTACTATAGGTTCCTAGATTTCTACATAACCCTTCAGGAATTGCAGGCGTAATTTGTTATGTTTTATTAACACCTACTAAGCTTATCGCAGGTCAGTCCAAGCTGGATAGCATTGACTTTACTTCCGTTATAACATCCTCATTTGTTATATTCAGGTCGCCGCCTCCACCATAAATATCGCTTTGATTGAGCAGCATACACCCTAAGATTTAAATCGCTAGATTTGCCAACATTGTAAGTAGTCACGCGTACAAGTGCCCATACTGAAAATCAAACTGAGACAATTAAGTCATGTTACTGCGCATTATGTGTCAGAGGTGTCAAAACGAAACAGAAACGCGACTATCTTTTGTCACGGTAAGGCGAATCTAACAATTTAAATCTTTGCATTCAGCCGTCCATTACCGCAGTAACGTAACAACATTACCGTTCCTCCGCATTAATTTCAAAACTTCCCAAAAGTCACGTACAGTTAAAGTATAAAAGGCATGAATACATTTACGGTTTGCCAGCCCATAAAAATTCTTAGTGAGCTTGTTAAAAAGTTCCTTCACAGACTGGATGCACAAAGCGTCCATGATGTTAAGGGACTCTCAATTTATGGGGCAACTTGCTCCGTTATGGCGAAGCAATAAATAAACTACGCTCCCATGTCGCTTGTACAATTTATTTGATGTTATTAATACAGAAATATTCTGTTCGGTATATAAATCAAGTTTGGTAGATACTTTGAGAGGGTAGGATACAAAAATCCACATTTTTTTTGCGTGATTGTCAACGATTTATTGTTGCCCTAGAATTATTGGAAATACGCGCCAGATTTTCCTCCCTTGTTTATTATTTAAGAATCGATGATTATAATTTATCCTTCCAAAACTAACTTTGTGATTTCAAATCGATAATATTCTGCTAATAACAATCACAGTATAATTATGACTAATAAGACTACCTATAGGTATTCACATTAGACATAGGTTTCCACCAAGGCCAATTACAGTAACTAAAAACGTTCAAAATCAAGTAACAATCTCATCTCGGCGAGCCGGCGACAATCAATGTCAAAAACATGTCAAAAATGTAGGTAAATTAGAGGTATTTTTTACAGATTGAAACAGATTAGAATGCAAACGTTCTTAAAAATACGACAATTTCCCCTTTGATTACAACCCAAAGTGTAATCGCACAACACGACTAACAATAACAACAATAAAGATGACAAAAAAAAAGTAAAAAGCTTACTTTACAAAATTACAGCAACAAGGCCTGTGCGTCTGTCGTCTGACACACAGATTATGCAGCCAGGGAATGTGTAGGAGACCACTAGCATAATCAGCCTATAAGGTTCCCACTGCCGGGACACAAGCCTCCTCTTTGTGAGAGGAAATGAGCCGTAATCCACCACGCGAGCCCAGTAAGGCCCGGCGCCCACTATCGGCATCGGCACGGCTGAGGATTTTTATGCGACAAATAGAAATATAACTTAATAGTATGACAATAAAATTTAAATTTCAATGACACGGTATGTCGGATACCCTATCTTTATTTTTGCACCTACGATGATTATTATCATTGAAATTTCAATTTTATCGTCATACAATTAAGTTACATTTTTATTCGTCGCATAAAAATCCTCAGCCGTGCCGATGCCAATAGTGGGCCCCGGGCCTAAGGGGTGGTCGGGGAAGGAGACCATTACAATCATACTATCGATAGTTAATCGGCATATGAATGCAGGTACAGCAGGTACATCAATAAAGCTATAGAATGACTGAAACATTTTTACCTGTTACAACGAATTCAGCCGAATTCCGTTCATGCAGTTGAATAAAATAAAACAAACAAAAGTTTATTATCACATAAAGTTCTGTATCAACATGTGAAAGGTTTCCGTTGAATATGTATGAATTACACGTTTTAACATCACATATTTTATTCTAGGAAATATAGTTATATGGCTAGTAGGATTTATATTTACACACCATATTCTGCCAACGGTTTCGGTCCGCGTGGATGTCGGTTTCATGAGTTTTATTGTTTTTGGGCGGAACCTTATTTTTTTTTTTTAATAAAGTTAGTCACTCCTTATAACATCAGCTATCTGCCAGTGAAAGTCCCGTTCCAATAGGTCCAGCCATTTCGGAGATCAGCCGAAACACACAGAAAACAGAGAGACAAAAAAAAATTATAAGTACCGTATATACTCGTACCTATGCTTTCATATGCAATTAGTAAAAAGCTGTTATTTTGACATTACAAACAGACACTTCAATTTTATTTATTTGTATTGATTGAATCATTTTAGTTCATCATCATCTGCCTAGCCTTTTCCCAACTATGTTGGGGTCGGCTTCCAGCCTAACCGGATGTAGCTGTATACCAGTAGTTTTTAATTTTAGTTATTTGAATAAATTGAAGCAGAGGCATTATCCATGCCATTCTCTCCCAGACAATCTTAGGATTAAAAAACAAGTGCATCTAAAAAGTAAAAAGTTCTCCAAAGGTTTAGGCAAAAAAAAATATTTTTGTGTAAAATACAGTTTTCAGTCTGTCTGTGCAGTTGCAGGAGCCATTAATTCTAGGACATGCTGACTCTCCTTTTTGTTTCCCCAATCAACGTGAAATAAAAAAGAACGTACACTCACTCTTTTTAGGGTTCCGTACCAAAATGGTAAAAACGGAACCCTTATGGTGAGACTAAGTCTGTCTGAGATTTAGTCTCACCAATTCGAAGTGGGACTACTAGGGCATTGTGGGGAATCATATGAAAGAGCGCAGTTTGCACATTCTCAAACATTTTTCTTTTTTTTAGGCCGCATAGTTTTCAACTTTTGATGAAAAATGTAAACTTAGTAATAGGGTTCCGTTTTTAGCCTTTGGGTACGGAACCCTAAAAAAATACCGTTCCTTTCGTTACCTTATCTCCGAAGCTTGCAAAGAGAAAAATCTGAAATTATTCTATGTGATAGAAGTTTATATAAAGATTACAGGAAAAATAAAACAAAGTCTCTAAATAGCACACTTTTTCAGAAATCAGCAACAAAAGTTACATTAGTTCCACTATCGGTCAAGACATGGCGCTGACATAAAACTGCAATATTCTACACCGCAGTGCACAGTGCCGGTGTTAAAATTCTCTGATGAATATAGGCCTCGGCGATGAAAATTTAAAAACATAATATGATGGTACGGAACCCTCGGTGCGCGAGTCCGACTCGCTCTTGCCCGGTTTTTTATTATTGTTTCACTTACACGTCTGTCGAACATTTTCTGTACTCCAATTAAAGCCTGATGTTGGGCGAACATAAAACGAAAACTGTTGTAAATTTACGAATGTCACAAACGAAGTGATTTTTCATCGAATTTTATACTTATTTTGAATATTTAGAGTAGACTAGCTGCGCCCCGCGGTTTTACCCGCATAAGTTTCGATCCCTGGGAATATCGGGATAAAAAGTAGCCTATATGTTAGTCCAGGATGTCAGCTACCTCCATACAAAATTGTATCAAAATTTATCCAGCCTTTTAAGCGTGAAGAAGTAACACACACACACACAGAAACACACCCCCTCACAAACTTTCGCCTTTATAATATTAGTGTGATTTCTAAAGAAACATAGTAGGTATATGAGTAACATACAATTTTCAGTGTACTTAAAATTGTTGTAAATTCAAATATATTAATCCTGGAGACAGTCTTTTACACGACTTCCCGAAAATGAGGTGTTATCCTTTTTCGGGGAGTCGCGTCGTGTAAAATACGTCAGCCTCTTTGAACGTCGTTCCCTTTGAAGAAAATTGTCGTCTTTCATTTATTTTTGCTATTCTTTGTAGAACAATGACCTTTTATGAAGGTGGCTTGCTTTTAGATTGTTGGCGTTGTTGCACGATTTTCTGTAGCTATACACATAATAAAATATTTCATTATCAGTAGGTAGATATGTCCTCATGTGCGACCTTTTGCAGATGGGATAAAATTGAAAATCACAATTATTTTATTCCAGTATTAAATTTTAACGATATTTGTAAGTTCCGTTCCGTTTTCCTTTTGAGGTATGGATCCCTAAAAATGCCGGAAATTAAAAAAGATAATATTCATCTACTTAAACATTGATTTAAAGACAAATCTAAGTACTTATATAAAAACAAGTACATACAACAGTGTAAGCAGTTAGGTAATGTACAGCTACATTCACCGAGAAAGTTTATAGTGGATTAGACAGATATTAATTAAAACAGAAGAAGAACAAGCAGGGGATCGAGGAGGATGGAGGAGGGGTTGAAGGGATCAGACCGGAATAACTCAAAATAATTAGATAACATTCTGAAATTCATTAGATTAGAGGGGCCCATGGTTATATAATAACAGCCGCGCCGGTCGATCGACAGGGCCCGTGGCTAAATAATAACAGCCGCACAGGTCGATCGATCAGGTTAAGCTAAGCTTGCCGCGGTTGGTCTGTGGATGAGTGACCATCTTTACATACTGAGACCCCTCCGTGCATCGGAAAGCACGTTAAGCCGTTGGTCCCGGCTGTCATTCATGGATTTTTGACAGTCGTTACGGGTAGTCAGAAGCCCGAAAGTCTGACAACCAGTCTTACCAAGGGGTATCATATTACCCAGTAACAGTAACTGGGTTGTGGAGGTCAGATAAGTACTCGCTCCATGTAAAATACTGGTATTCAGCTGCATCCGATTAGACTGGAAGCCGACCCCAGCATAGTTGGGAAAAAGCTAGGCAGATGATACTGAAGTTCATAAACTATGAAAGCACTGAATATTGCTCTAACGAAAAGATAAACTGGATTGAGGGACAAACTTAACTTTGCCGTGCGTAAACTATTGTCCCCATATATCGACATAGGTCGCGGTTAGTTTACCAACTGCAAATAACTTTGTAATCACCAAAAATGTTTTTTTTTTTTTGTAATGTAACTACTTATTAACAGTTTTCGGATTTTTTCCTTTACTTGTGCTACATGACAATGCTTCTTGCCAAATTTCATGATTCTAGGCCAACGGGAAGTACCCTATAGGTTTTGATCAAATATGCGGCATAAACGAAACATAAACGGCCGCATCTTTTGATTGTGTTGACTTAGAAGTTTGATTTTTTTACTGCATCAAGGTATTGCAGCCCTGAGTATTTGATATTAATCTCCTGAGAAAAAGGGTCTTGACAGACGGACAACGAAGTGATCTTATAAGGGTTCCGTTTGTCCTTTTGAGGTACGGAACCCTGAAAACAACCGTTTCATACAAAAGTGCAAAATCTACACGGTCAAAGTTTACGAAATTGTTGTTTTTTTTTAATAACCGACGAAAAATTTTTAATTCCCTGACACCTTAGGTATAGATAACTTCTTTCAAAAACCTCTCTATTATGAATTAAGTTGCAGCTAAAAATAAAACATAACAAAAGACCTTCCTTTAAAAAATTAAAAAGTCATTTAAAAAATGAGAAAGTTACAGACACTTAAAAGAGAGAACATGAAAATCACATCACAACACGCAAAAGCGAAAAAAAATACATTTTCGAGATTATAAAATCCGCGACTTTTGAATCGACGCGACGCAACACAATTTTACGGTTATTTTATTTTTAAAGTCTTTCAGACAGCTGTAATTAAAAGCGAACTTATGCGGTGGAAACCTCATTAAAATGGGGGTTGTATAAAATACGGTGTACCATAAACAAGATAGAATAAACCTGCATTGAATGAAGAGGTCTCGTAACGAATACCAGCGCGCCGCGGATTCTATGTCATTTTTGAATTCGGAAGAGAAATGCGGGCATTTTATTACGTCAAAAGACCGTTGAATACGGGAGTTGGACAGTGGTCGGGCATTTTTTAGCAACTGTGTTTGCATAAATATCATTCATGCTTTTCCACTTGCGGCATTCAAGTTGTTTACTGAAAATGAGCATCGCGTTCTGAAATTCTGAATTCATAAAAAAAGTGTAAGGTGGTTAAGTAATTGGTTTATGGAATAACATTCTCCATTGAAGTAATATAAAAAAAAACTGGCCTTGGAGAAACATCAAAAGGAAATTATCCAAACATCTCCAGGTACCTATTCATTTTTCGTTAAAATCAAAGAATGTTTACACAACATAATACACTTAGATAATAAGAAGTTCAAGAGAATACGAACATCAGCTAAGTACCTTTCGGCAGCGATTACGAAATACGAAGGAAGATAATAAAAAAATCCGTTATATTTTTGCACGACGGTAAAGAATATTTTGCGAATTGCTCGCGGAGGCATTTCGCGATTTCAAATTGTACGCATTATGTTCGCGAAAACGTAGCTCTCTCGGTTATTACATTCCATCGTAAGCTGCTTTCGAGTACACAGGAGCATGCCTTGCTGGCTATATTGCAATATTTGAGAATCACCGAAAATATCGCATCGTCCTTACGAAACAACACAAATTGGAATCGAATAAACAAGGGGTTCAAATAAGTAAGGGGGTGTCTGTAATTTATTTTTCATTAAACATTCCGGCCATGTCTTGGATTTTGATGAGAATGATTCAAAGTGATCGAGAAACGTTTTACGTCAATGGGCTGAAATTGAAATGAAAATATGAGTTCAGGATTATATTTTGCTGTCGGATTTACTCGTGAAAATAATGGTGTTTGTTATAATTGGGTATTCGGATGTGTTTAATTAGAGAGAAGAATTTTAATTTTAAGGTAAATGGGTAGTTGAGACCGCGAAATTCAAATTTTCTTACGTTTTTTGCAATTTGCAGGTCAGTGTCAGGTTGTACCTTAATCAAAATATGATTCGCGACAATAATAGGTACATATTTAGAGAATTAAACGTATTTAGAAATGATACGTATTTACGATGCACATGATTATTTAAGGGTACCTACTCAAATTTAAATTATACCATGAATAAGCACTATTTATTATTCAGACTGCCAAATGTCTTTACCTTTGTGAGGGCTGTTTTTTGCATTGCCAGATAATTTTATTCGAGGAATAAAATTGACGTTTTACTATAAAATAACTTACAAAATTTCAAAATTATTCCTCGAATAAAGTTAACCGATGATTCAAATATCAGCCCTTAATAAAGTAAACAAATAGATACAACATATTATTATAATATGTTTCAGTTCAATAAACGAATGTTTTTTAAGTATAATTTTAATTTGATACCCAAATAATTTTAATTATTTAATCCGATTAAAGTCATTTAAAAACGATACTAGAGTTCTTTAAAATACAAGAGCTCTTAGTGAATTATCGTAAAAATAAAAGATCTTTTAAAAATGTTTCTTTGATATTTCCTTTACACATTATTTATTTCAAATTTTGATCTCTGAAAGGGCTTATTTGAAAGTATTTTATTCTTAAAAGATGTAGTTAATATTTTACTAGTGTTTTCTGAGACATAACCTCAAGTGCATTAGATTTAAAACTTGTTTTTCTTGATATATTTCTACCACAGCTAGTTATTTTATTTTTTAGTACGGTATCTATAAACAGGCTATTCTTAAATAAATCACAGTTGGTCCGTAGTACCACAGTCTATACATGGTTTTTATACTGTGGTAGTACGTACCTCGTTAGGTAAGTATTTCCGTAGGCGGCTACGCAGCTACGTAGCGCAGAATACTGTAAGCATTATTCATCAAAATTAAGGTTCCAACAAACGCTCAACACGCGATATAATCGCGCGCGACACAAAGGAGCCGTTCGTTGCACGACTTGAGGTGCCTTTGTGTCACGCGACTTTATCGCGTGTCGCGCCTGTTTGAAGGAGCCTTTATTCTTTATACAATGTGTATGAATTAATGCACATTATGAAAGTAGTTTGTTGAGAATCGTTTAATAAATCGATTTGTGACATTTTTAATGTACCTAGGTAATTTTTTAATCCCAATAATAATTAAAAATACGTAAATTACAGTCGCACTTCCGCTACACAGACAAAACAATTCAAAATCGTCGAAGTATCTAATACGCTAGACGAGTGCGACCGTATGCGTGCGGACATTTGTAATATCTCCCGAACCGAAGTCTCCGTTGAGATTGGCCGCCATGGCCGAAATACGGTCTGGGGGACTTTATATAAACCTAATCGAAAACAGTTTTTAGTTTATTTTATTAACTGGGCATTTGATACGATGCATTTGATGCAAATGCCCAGTTAATAAAAGAACCAAACAAAATACTCTGGTTTATAAAGTTCAGACAAAAAAAGTATGAAAAATATTTGGCCGTTGCAAAGTTTGGTGTGTGCCCGGGAGACAAAATGCATCGCTGTAACGTAGTATTTATGGAATAAGTTACAGGAACATGCTGTACCGGATCCTATGTACTGAAAGTTGGGTTTCAGCGGGAGTCCGGCTTTGTCAAAAGGATTTTTTGGAGAACCTGAATGATTTCAAATTATTTGGTTAGCTGTAATTTGGTGAACATACCTACTACCATAACATTCTAGTTTATATGTACATATATTTTTGAGGGATCTAATAGCTTTTCTGTTAGAGTTATTTAATACCTACCCGAAAATTATTCAAAATATATTTTAGAATTTATTAGGACAGAATATTCTTTATTATACACACTGTATAAATTACAGACATACATTTAGAAATGTTACAAAGGGTGACACAATGTTACAAAGGGTGACACAATGTTACAAAAGGTGACACAATGTTACAAAGGGTGACACAATGGGCGGTTTTATCGCTAAGAGCAATCTTTCAATTTTTTGAGCTATCGGCATCTTCTATACATATTAATTAAAGTCGTTTTTAGTATCTGTCTATGACCGTGTTGTACTTTTAAACTGTGCAACCTATTCTGATGGGGTTCTTACCATAATTTTTCCGATCTTCATATTAGGTATTAAAAGTAATCTTTACGTCTTGTCAAGACGCAAAACCCGCCCCTGCGTGTCGCTACTTTATTATATATGTAAAGTATTGTGTAGCTATAGTTATTTTTGTTATAAAGCATTAATTTTTAAAGGTATATTGTTAAAGCAATGCCTATAACAATATAAAAAATACTTTCATCTCAAATGAAAATTTCTTTTTACCGGCATCCTTTTGTTGTTTACATATGCTGATATTATTTAACACCAGGCTCAAGACTTGTTTGTTACCTACTCATCTACCACAATCATTTAAGGTGAAGCTAACAAAACCATGTTATAACGCACCCCGTGCGCCGCAAGTTAGTGTCGACTATAAGGTTTTATTTAAAAAAAGTAAATGGATACTGGCCACCACGTTGTAAAGAGTTCAGGTTTTTTTACAAAAAAACGGCAGATTGACTTACGTAAAGCTTGTTGGGCAAGCCTTTACCGACTGTCGGCTGAAGTGGTTTTTACTAATCATTGAATAAAATCATAGGAAATGAATGAGGTTGGAAAATAAAATAATAAGTAGATGGTGCTTATTTAGTAATTAAGGTATAATAATATTATGTACTTACAAAATTGATGTATGTGTGTGTTATTGGGTTTTTAAATCAGGAATTTCTGTGTGCCCGGTTGATTTCAATAGGCTCGACCCCTATTCTTCTTTTTCTGAGCGTGTCGATAGCAATTTAAATAGACTTGGCCCACAATTCGGTCACTTGTTTGGTGCCATCACCAGCGTCCACCAGTTCCTGTTCCAGACCCCTACACATTATACATCCCAATAAATTGGGCTTCTTGTTATGATAAATTGTAAAATCTATGGTATAAATCATGACCAAGTAACAGCAACATTAAAAATACAGTTTATTCAAATTACACAACAGGGTATACCGACGTCCGGTGACGATCGAGGGAATCACTGGTTTTTTGGGGAATCATTGGTCCCACAGTGGACGTTTTTCGTCAAAAATGATGAAATAACTTGATAAACGACCTAAAGGTATTGTCAAATTTTTTGACATCACACCTCTGCACCATATTCTGTGCCCTATATATAAAATATTCAACTTACAACAATTAAGGGGGATGCTCTAGGTAGCCCGCGAAATTCAAATTTTCTTACGTGTTTTGCAATTTGCAGGTCAGTGTCATTATCAGGTCAGTGTGATTGAGTTTTTGTTGATTTAAATATGATTCGTGACCGTAACGAATATGAGTTTACACAATTATAATAATGAAAATCATCAATACAACCCTCTATGTTCAAATAATCCCATTGATTGATATTTCATGAAATAATCATGGCGCTTCCCCTTTAAAACATATTTATAGAAACTAACTTAAAATTCACCCGATCTATTTGATCTGTCCAACCTAGGGTTTTCTTTCATTTTCATAAAGTTTTGTGGGTATTAAAGTAGAGGCACTTGAGGGTTGCAATTTGGATCGCCGCCAGCTGTTATATTAGTCTGGCCAGGCGGTGAAACCCCTTCATTTTAACTTATTACGTTTTAATAAACGCCTTCGTATTTTAGGTCTTATATACCGGAAATATATTAGCTATGTAAGTGTATTTAGAAGTGAAAATTCTGAAGCTTTGGTCAATGTTGTTATACTGACCAAGAGATCAGAGGAGCAGTTCTCGTAATTTCTAAAACGTTTACAGTCTGATCTGTCTCAATCTGTCAAAAATACCTGTAATTTCCCTACATTTTTGACAAGTTTTTGACCTTGATTGTCGCTGAGACGGATTGCGGCTAGATTTTGAACGTTTTTAATTGCGGGAATTGGTCTTCTGAGTTCTGATCAAGATTATATCTGGACTTTAAAAGAGACTTTGAATCCTGAGTTTGTTTCGCCATTTATTCGCAAGGGTAAGACAGAAAATGTCGACTACACCTTGGTTATTTTTTTATAATATGACGTGTAAAACTGATCCCGATATTATATCCTAATAACAGAATAAATCATCATTCCACACTGTGTTTAAATTTTAATTGGGCATAAAATATTTTTATTTACATATTTGGGCTAGCGTCTGACCTTGAATAAAAATAGTAATAGTGTAGTAGAATAAAAGCTTTTTGTGGACGACTTCGTCTGGAATTCTAAATTACAGGCACATCATATTTTTCTGCATTGTCTTTAATGCTGGCAACACAGAGCCGGCGCGGTCAACTGTTTATGAAACTATTATGTTGTCTATGAAACTGTTATAAAATAAATAAATGCCTCTGGCCCTGTAATCTAATTCTAGATAGGTAGGTACCTATTTCTAAAGAGAGATATTTATTCTAGGTACATAAAAATAAAGAATAATATTTTACATAAGCCTGACCTTTGTGAAAGCACTCGATAATTATTCATTTTTCTTAAAAATCATGCATCAATTTATACCTATCATGGAAGTATGTTCAGGATTGGTGCAAAACGGCTGAATGTGTTTGGATGAAATTTGGTACCTACACAGATAGTTTACAACCTGAACACTTAGGGTACTTTTAATCCCGGTAGTATGTTCTCGTGAGATATTTTAGGCGGGCGAATCCGCGAGCAAAAGCTAGTTAAATCTAAAATCAGGTTGAAATATAGATAATATTTCAACCTGGTTTTGAAACTGTCACACGCGCCGGTACCAGGTTATTATAAAGTTACCAGTATGAATAATTAGTGGCACCATCCAGATATGTAGACTAGACCTTAATTCCCTGAAGGCGGGGAACATTGTACCAAAAATTCGAAGACATGTGACATCTGCCAATCCGTACTGGGCCGGCGTGGTGGATTACGGCCCACTCCCTCTTATCGAGAGGAGGCCTGTGTCCCAGCAGTGGGAACATTATAGGCTGATTATGTGTGTTATGTGTGGGGAACATTGTTGATTCAATATAGGCCTCATCTTCTATACTCGCCGTTAACAAGATTTTGATTTAAAAATGTTTTGAAAATACACTGACCTCTATTAAATTTAGGTCAGTAAAATACGATTGTTTTTTTTATGGGTATATACAGGGTAGAATTTTCGAAGCGTACCTGGAGGGAAAGTACTTTAAATACCTACTGAAGACAGCAAATTTTACTCAAATTAACATTCCTTTATTTTTAAAAAGAAACAAGACTTAATTTCAAGATTTTTGAAAATACGCTTGCCACACCCGGGAATCGAACCGACTAAAATCTATATTTATGGCACCACTCAATAAGGTCAATCATAAGTCATCATTTAGTATTGAGAGTACTTTCCCTCCAGGTACGCATCGAAAATTCCACCTTGTAGAGGATTGAAAGTGGACAGTCGTTCGTGTTAAATTTTCCCTAATTTTGGTGTTATATTAGGTACACTTTTTATATTTAGTAAAGTGTTAGCAGGAAAAAGTGTTCAAATCATCCCAACCTTTGTTTTATTATAAGCCCAAAAGTTCTTAAAACCGTTAGGTAATCACCTACTCTAATTATTTTTCCGGTTTTCATTGAGTAATGTAAATTAAGTAAGTAGGTATCGACGTCTGGCACATCATGAAAAGTAATCTATCTTTTCACAACGTCATCTGAAAGAAAAATGGTTTAATTGCCTTAGAAACACGTGCCCATGCGTGAATCTCCCGTTCTCGTATGCTACATGAAAAGGGAGAAGAAAAATGAGCACTCTTTGAAAATGGCCAGTCACTTGCACCAAATCAATAGCTGTTGTTAAATAATACCTCGTGTAGTGGTATACGAACTCCTCCGTCCATACAGACCTCCGTGGGGGTTATAAGCGTTATAGCCTATAAATTCCTTTTATATAGGGTGGATTCTCGGACATGCGTTTTCCCGTATCCACCCTAGTTGGATTTTTTAGGGTGATTAAACGGAATAACCGCTCCGTGACGGCCTGTCACTAATGTTGCAGCCTGTCCAGAGGTCTGAAGATATGAGCCTTCAAGAGGCCCCGACATGGGCACGTCGCGTTATAAAATGTATGGCCAAAAAATTAAAGTTTAGCCTTCAAGGGAAGTCTTTTCAATAACTTAACCCGACGGGCCCTGACCACACTCTATTGTCTTCAGTAGCGTGCACTGCTTTTCAGAATACGTGGCAGGCCACCTAGATCTAGTCTAGGCAGACAGACGCGGTCACTAATTAGAAACATAACAAAAGTATCTATTTTGAACGTTCAAATTATTTTTATACCCACGTAAGCGCCTTCTAGTGGTGGCCCAGTGGTAACGGCTGCAACTTACGAATTGTAGTTCATAGGTTCGAACCCAGATAGGCACTTTACTTTGTGTATTTAATTTTATCACTTTACACTGCTCGAAATCATAGTGAAGAAACCGGCATGTCTTAGAACCAAAAAATTCGAAGACATGTGACATCTACCAACTCGCACTGGGCCCGCGTGTTAAATTACAGCCCACTCCTTCTGAATGAGAGGAGGCCTGTGTCCCAGCAGTGGGAACATTATAGGCTGATTATGCTAAGCGCCTTCTATGAACTTAACAGCAAAAAATTGCCAGACTAGTCACACACACAAAGACAGCCAATAACTGTAGAGTTTGGTTTCCTCACAGTGCCAGTGTTTGGTTACGAGCGACCATCCTATCTCATTGTTCCCATGGGTATTGTCAGATGGGGACCAGGGGATTATGCGGAGAGGAAACGCTTTCATTCGTGAACTAATTACATCTGTTATTATCGATTCGCCGGTTAAGCGTAATTGTGATGTCCCTAAGGAACTATCTTAGATGGGTAAATAGTGGGCTTGCGTTAATTGGCATGATGCTGTATGTAGGATTAGTCTATTCAAATTAGGTGACAATTACACTCTTTGGGCGACCGATTACACAAGTCAGTTCCTCAAAAAGCTCGCCCTTCACCATTTCCTAGAGTTTTAGCTAGGAAGAAGAAGTGGCGCAATAAACTGAACCGTTCCGTTCGTAACAACTGAAAAGTTCGAACCATAGAAATATAAAAAAACCGGGCAAGAGCGAGTCGGACTCGCGCACCGAGGGTTCCGTACCATCATTATGTTTTTAAATTTTCACCGGCGAGCTACTTACTAGATCTCGTTCAAACCAATTTTCGGTGGAAGTTTACGTGGTAATGTACCTACATCATATATTTTTTTTAGTTTTATCATTCTCTTATTTTAGAAGTTACAGCGGGGGGGACACATTTTACCACTTTGGAAGTGTCTCTCACGCAAACTATTCAGTTTAGAAAAAAATGATATTAGAAACCTCAATATCATTTTTGAAGACCTATCCATAGATACCCCACACGTATGGGTTTGGCGAAAAAAAAAAAATTGAGTTTCAGTTCTAAGTATGGGGAACCCCAAAATTTATTGTTTTTTTTTTTAATTTTTTTGTGAAAATCTTAATGCGGTTCACAGAATACATCTAGGTACTTACCAAGTTTCAACAGTATAGTTCTTATATTTTCGGAAAAAAGTGGCTGTGACATACGGACGGACAGACAGACAGACATGACGAATCCATAAGGGTTCCGTTTTTGCCATTTGGCTACGGAACCCTAAAAATGGTTCGAACCACAGAACAAATCTAACTACTAAACAATCTAACTAAAAACTAACTAATAAATAGTCAAAACGTTTACATAGTTAATGTTTCATAAAAAAAGGAACGGAAATAGTATCCTAATTGAGCAGCTATAAATATAATTTAAAAACATACATTACACCCTTTATGACTTTAAAAAATTAACCTACGTTTGGCAAGAGTGCCTATCGTAGTATTTTATAAAAGGCTGTTGAAAAAGACAACCATTTGAAACGGTTGAGGTCTGAAAATGTTTGCTTAATAAATTATTGAATAAAATTGAAACTGAAGCACCTATAATAAGCCTGGTAGCAGAAGTGTGTACGTTTATTAATTATAATACCAACCATTAAAAACTTTTCATTTTATATGCAAAGTTTTGAGCGGCGTTAACATAATTTTAACAGCAGTGAATGAAATAATTTTAGATGTTTAATTTAATTTATACTCCTTGGGATGGTAGTTATAAACTGAGCCTTAATTACTAACGTTAAACGTTAGTAATTAGAAAAAGGTTTCCGAAGAAAATTTTAATTGTAAAACTGTTCTCATCATGACTTCTAAAAAAATCGTTTTTGTTATGTTTAAGTTAATTAACATTGATGATTACGCGTTAGATTTTATCCAAACTAATTTTTATGAGGAATGCAGATTTTTTGTTGGCATTTTTTGTAACTCAACGTTGCTATTTGAAAATTGGATGGACAAACTCAATAACGAGAACAATAATAATTTTCTCTTCCTTTCTTGTCGTGAGTGTATTTATTTATGTATCGTATGTATATCCACTGCTCACTAAACTTCCAATCCCAGTCCACTTCTCGTACAATTAAGCGGAACAAGCGCTGGATCCAGCGGTATCGATCAGAAGAAACAAACGTAGTTCACAAACAATTTGCACTTCATTTACTGTAGAACTTGAACGTCGTCGGTTAGAATCAAGTGAGTCTTAGTTAAATCCTTACATTCTATAAAGTAAATCTGTTTAATCTTGTCTGTAAGTATAGTTAGCTGTGGTTGTTTGATTTCTTGTTATCTTTGAGTTTAACGCGGGGTTAGATACAGTGGTTTCTTGTAAGACGTTAATTAATTAAGGGGCTTACATGACCTAAAGCGCGGTCACTGTTGGACTGCATAGAAAAGAAAGAGAAGCGCGATGACACAACGCTGGTAATTTATTGCACATTATGAAGCAATTATTTAATTACAAAAAATCTATTGTTTTCAAACAAACAAATTGTATAGCTTTATGTTATTATAGTTAGTATTAGTATAGATTTGTAAAAATGGATTTATGGGTAGCGCAATATCTATGGTAGCGCAGGACCGGTTTTTGCGACAATGCTTGAGTGTTGCTGTGGACATATTTCAACTGAATGGTGAATATAATTGTGTTGCTTAAACATCTTCAATCAGGACCTAGGGAGATGAAGAAAGAGGTAATTATGTGATTAGGCGTTAATTGAAGACAAGCGTGTATTGCAAATAAGAAAATGAACTGGTTTGACGTCTTCTTCTATACATATAGAAAAAGTTAATAAAGATAATTCTGCAAGTTACATAAAAAACATTACCATTTAAAGCACTTGAAATATAAACTCCCAAAAGCCTACAGGTAAAACCATTTCCGAATTTTATGAAAACGAATTTCAAAAGCGATTCCAGGGAAAAATTATTAAATTTTTAATGACGCCGCATACATGCAACGTCATTAACCATTGTGCTCGTAATTATACCCTCACAGCATCATCCTCCGTACCTCTCTTATCAGACAACATTATCGGGTTTTCGTTGCAATTACACAGAATCTACGATACTACGTAAACGTTATTGTGTAGATGTATGTACAGAAGGTACAGTCAACAAAGGAGTTAAGTATACAGGAGCGTCGGATATAGTTGAAGTTTACTAAGAAACCGATGGATGTTCTGGACTGAAATTTCATTTAATAAATGAGCTGTTTGTTTTCTATTAATAAACTAAAATTTTATTCGAAAATATCCATCGGTTTCTTAGTAAACTTCAACAATATCCGACGCTCCTGTATACTTAACTCCTTTGTTGACTGTACATTACTTCAAACTTGTGCATTACTATTGACTGATATATTTATTTCCAAGAATTTAGGTAGCTAATAAATATATAATTCAATAGTAATACACAAGTTTATAGTAATAGGTCACACCCGATTCACGCGGCTTAAACCTCTATTATTACTGCTAAATAAGGTCTAAATGAGGCAATTTTACTCTATGGTCCGGTGGATAGGGAGAAAAACGGCGTCGCTATTGGAGAGAACGCGGTCAAGTCCTAATAGCGTTCTGAAGATGTTAGTGGACTTTAAGTCGCCGATAATGAATCACTTCATACAGGTGATGGTTAGGCATGAGTGATTCATTTCATCCGGTGAACGTATGTAAATATTGTTTTTCTAGTAATTAGCTCAGTATTTAGTTATAATTGTAACACACTAACTTATTTTTTAAGTTTTTTGTACCTAACTAACATAATATCATGGATCATTGTTGTCTAAGGAAATAAATTAAATTAATTTTTATTATTAGATATTCACCTACTTAGTCTTATTACGGAGCAGAGCAATCGTTTACTGGCTGTTATTTATTAGCTTTTGTTCCTCGCTCAGTACAAAGGAACATTGACAATTTTCTCATATGAAATAATTCTGCATTGCGACTTACTTGCATTGCTACGTCAGCCTTCTGCTTTACCTAGCATGTGCCACAACGTTTTATTAGCATGTAAATTTGCTCATCAATTAAGTCGCTATACGCTCCGTGTTTCGCGTACATTTCATATGAATTTGCATAATGAAATTGGCCTGGCATGCACCGACCTTGCGATCACTTCGTGGCCTGTAGTCTGTCCGTAATATAACGCTGTAATCATTTTGATTGACGGATAGGCAACTTTTATGCCTGTAATCGGAAGTCGGGGAGATATTTATAATATTTTATCGGCGAATTTCGGTAGGGAATTTAAGATATTAAGTGCCTGCCAGGCTAGCCGGGATGTAGGTAGTGCATTTTTATAAAAAAAATGTGTTTTTTTTTTCCAAGTTTCCACATGGGGAGATTTCCTGAAAGAAAACGAATGAAGAAATTATTTAATACGTTTATACTTTTTAACACTAAAACAAAAAAAAAAAAAATGTATACCTTAAAAATATTACTATATGGTAAAACATACGTAAATATTTGCATGCCGTCATTACATGGCGGAATGTGTCTTTGCACTGAAATTTAATGTACCTTGTACCTACCAAATTTTATGCAAAGAACATTAATTTCTTTTAGCAACCATCCATACTTTTTAAGTACCTAAGATCCCATTTATTTCACAAAAACAAATAGCCTGTAACGACTAAGATTAAAGCTAAGCGCCAAATATAAGTGCTGGTTATAAACATTGACCCCTTTATATAGCGAGCAAGGGACCGTCGACCCCGCATATAGGTCACCAAAGATACTGATGGCAACCCTGTCATTATCCTTAAAGGATAAATACCGGAAAACGGGAATTAAAAATGGGTAATTTGATGGAGTTAATTAAAGGGATGCCGTTGTTTGTTTAACTGTAAGAGAGGATGAAAAACCTTTGGAGCTGGTGGGCTTTGAGTGGCTTCGGATTTCCTGAGTTTGGTCGTAATAGATATACCTATGCAATGTGTTTAAAATTGCTGTAATTACAACCGAGTAGCTTTTTTCTACAGGTTGTAAGGTAGTGTAGGTTAGAGCTAGTACTTTTGTAGGGCATCAATCCCACTATAACAAACCTTGGTATTTGATTTTTTTTTTGTTTGGATATTCTCATTGGATTGGATTACCTGTGTCTGGAAAAAAGCGTAGCTTATGTCAGACTTGTTCTGACTCAAACCAAACGGTGACCATTAAAACTTTTGGTAGATCCCTTTAGGATCTCGGGTGTTGCTGACTGAGAGAACTTTTTACTAAGACATGAGCTGTCACTACCCCCAGCAGCTTTAGTATCTGACACGAAGAATGACGACGAATGACGTTTTCTGAAATTAAAAGGGCGTGTATTCGTACCGTTCGTAATCGGATCTCATAATAATTAATAATTCCTTGCGTTCCTAAAAATATAATTGAATACAACCTATTACAATGTTGATTGTGGCTCTTTTTGTGAACTGCAACCAAATTCGATGTAGCGGTCACTCACTCTGCTCCCGCGCGGTTTGTCGCAGTTCTAACCTTTTTTTCCGGGGTGGAAAATTCTCATGGATGTCCTCCGCCCTGGGGCGGGCGGACGGGTCTGTCAGACTATTACTGACTAAAAACCACCCCGTCCTTCCGCAACCCCTGACTGGTGCCGGCCCGCCACTGCGGGCCTCTTGGGGTCAGGGGGGGTGAGGTGTTTGACTTGACTCCCCTCGCGACGTCTAAGAGGGGCGCGCGTGAAACACTACGTGCCGCCACCTCGGGTCCTGATTTGTGTGGGGGGCGACTGACGTCCCCGAGTCCGTCGCCCCTGGTCCCATTTAGGGCTGGAAGAGGGCGTTGTCCGTCATCCGCCGACGCCCGGTGCGCCTGCTGCGGGCCGGGTGAGTGGACGAGATCTCCCTCTCCCTTTCCGCAGCATCCTTCTACGAGACGACTGTTTCGCCACCGCGAACCACCGCGGTTGCACTTCTAACCTAACCCATTTGGTCGGTGTGTCCTACTAGCTTAGTTACTGCGACCAATCCGTCTCGTGCGTTGGTTGATCATAGTTCTAACCTAACCCGTTTGATCGGGGTACCCTAGCTTAGTTACTGCAACCAACTGTGAGAAACGGATTGAAAGTTAATTAAAAAAAAGCTCAATTGTAAAAAAAAAGTGTGATCAGTAGAATCGCAAAAAGTTCTTAGAGATTTATTAATTTAAAAAAGTTTCATCATTAGACGATGCGTTCCATAAGTTTTTAGCGGATCTGTTAAATATTTCTCCATTAAAAGTAGGAGACCTGATACCTATAGCAGGAGCCTTGTCATAAGGGCTCCCGCAGACAGGCGCGACGCGACGGTGCGACGCGATCCTTGTGGAAGAAAATCTTTCTGCAAAGTTTTCACAGAAATTATTCTACTAGTGTCGCGCTGATCTGTAGGAGCCTTAATTCACTCTTTTATGACTCAAAACATTTCAGTATACAAAAACATTCAATTGTTTACAATCATTTTAATATTCATATTGGAAACGTTATCGGCACGTCGCGGTGGGAGTTGTAGTTGCACACCGATTACGTAATGTCAACTATCGTAACACATTTTATTTACTCGGCACAATGGTTTTATGCAAATATTCTGTGGTTGTGGTCGTCAAACCAATGTTGTACGAGTATTGGTAGATTATTTTTTATGGGCAATTATTAAGGGGACTACATGACCTAAAGGGCGGTCATTGTCGGACTGCATATAAAAGAAAGTGAAGCGCGAGGACACAACGCTGATAATTTATTACAAGAAATGAAGCAAGTAAGAATGCTTTAAAGATATGCTTTAGTATGGTGCTCGTAGAATAATCTGATAAAAAATCAGAATGAATGTATGGTTTTTATTGTAAGACAAAAGTTTTTAGAGTTATCTTCATGATTTTTTTCTATCATATCCAATTAGTTGTATTATGTTTTCAACACACTATCTAACTAGCATATATCCTGAAGAATATCATATATTTTTCTGACTTTGTTTACTGTAGTCCATGATATACATTAGGCATTATAAAATTTGCGTTTTTTGCGTTTAGGTCCTATATTCCCTTTAATGGTAAGCTCATATGGATAGCGCAGTGGTGGCCCAGTGGTAACGGCCCCGACTTACGAGTTGTAGGTCGTGGGTTCAAACCCAGGCAGGCACTTTACTTACAACACTACTGCTCTCAAAACGGCGGACAGTTCCTCCGCCGTTTTCTTCGCCGTGTTCTAGAACCAAATATTCAAAGACATGTGAAATCTACCAACCCGGACTGGGTCGAGGTGGATTACGTAACGGCCCAGTCCCTCCCACAGAGAGGAGGCCTGTATCCCAGGAGTGGGAACAGTTTAGGCTGATGTTGTTATGGGCATTATTCATGGTGATCTCTTATGACATTACTTGGACTTGATTGTCTTTGCTTTTTTGCAATAAAACTTTATCTACAGTCCTTTTTTACCTTAGAGTTTGCATCACTGTCAAAATTATAGTGATCTTTTTTGCCTTCGCAATAAGGGTGCTATTGGATTGCTGCCATTGAAAAGTTTTCAAATTCAAAGAGATCTTAATTATAGTCACAATAAGGTTTAGATTGGGTTGCTGCTGTCAGAGGTAAAATAACTGTGAAAGGACTGTAGGTACCTTATACATTCATTACATACAAGTGGCAATCGCTTTCAAAGAGTTAGTGGCGGTCGGTCAAGGGTGTGTTTGGTCAAAGTGTAGGTACGTTTGGCCAATGGAGCGTTTCGTATTTTTACAACTACTTTCACCAGGATTGACATAACTTTTAGGCAGCTTATGTCAGTCACATACATAGGTATTTGAATTTTCCGTCATCGTTATCGCTGATAAAACGTACGCATTATTTATTGGGGGTCGAGGGGCCGAGAGTGGACTAAACAAACTTTGAATTATTATTTTCCATCACAAAAAAAGATCAACACTGCACTGCACATCATTTGCCTGGCTTTAATACTTGCGGATGCCAATATTCTCTCAGATCTATAGTTATAGTTAAATAATTAGGTACTATTTAATCATTCTCAAATAATTTAGTCACTTCTACTTCGTTGACGGCCGAATAGCCACTTTTTTTTACGCCTGCAGCTTTATTCCTTTGTTTGTAAAGCCCTGACTTTACATTTTTTTATATATCTTTCTATTTTATTCTTTGATAACATTTGGCTCGGAGTCCTTTAGCGCAACCATAACAATAATGACCAACCATCCATCACAGTAGATGGTACAGTCTGTTTGAAAGACCCTCTGGTTTTATAACACTGCTGCACCATGCTAGAGCTAGCTAAAAGCATAATTGACACCAAAATGGTTCTTAAAGAAAAAATACTAGTTATTGTCTTCGCGATTTGAAACAATGTACAGCGTAACCGTTGACTTCACGTAGACACCGCGTAGTAACTACGTAAATACGACGTGTTTGCGCAGCGTTTAGGTCGTGTCATATTTAATGAACTACACGTACCACATAAACAGGTAAATAATATAAACATCCTGATATAAGCTTAAAATAGAAACCCGTATCCTGTCCCGACGTACGAGACGTGGCGAAAGTTTTAGGAGCGATTAAAACTTGTACTCTACACGAGTCGCACGTTACATCGTCTAAACTTGTTATAAGATGCCTGTAAAGAGCTTGGGCGCTGCCGTGTGTTTTTGGTAGAGTGACGTCGATATATATTTAGGTAGTTGTTACGTGAATAGGAGGTAGACGTTCGTTTGATTTAAGTTTGTTAGGCTTTTTATAAGGCAGACAATGAAAGGAAGATTACAATTCTTTTCAGTAGGAAGTGTATTGTTTTTTTTTTTTAACTCTTCTTAATTCACAAAGCAAATTAAGACTCCCGGTCTCACAACAATAGAATATTAATCATGGCTCATTAGTCGATGCTTGAAAGGTTAGTAAAACACAACACAAACATTGTTTTTCCTTAATGAAGCAGTAGTAGAACTGTATTTAACCCAACTCATCCCATCCACAAAATCCAATAGCGCGCTTATCATTTAGATATTACTTAGTGTTTGTGAAAACGGCATTTAATTAGTATGCATAACTTATGTAGGTACAAGATAACAAGTCCCCATGATTCGTCTATGTTCATGGGACACTTGCGGGCTTGTTATCTTTTCATTACAACACTAGTCCTGTTTACTTAGGACTAGTGTGGAGCTGTCCAAATTAACTATCGATTAAATAACACCCCTTTTAGGGTTGTCAGTTTTGTTGGTTTGTATGAAGGTGTCTTGTTTTTAATTAGGTGTCTTGTTTTTTGGTCGGCGATGTAGGGTATGATTTTTCCGAAGGTTGTGAATCAGGACTAATGACTACGGATAAAGGATGTTATGATGTTGTTGGTGGCGAGACGACCTAGGTTGTATCGAGGTGGCTCTAGAAAAGGATGCCTGGAGGGATTTGGGGGAGGCCTCTCAGCAACGTGACTTAGTTTGTTAGTATGTATGAATGGCTATACGAGTAAGGGGAGACCAGAGAAACAAAAGATGAACCGTATGAAAGATGATATGGCTAGAAGGGGGAGTCTTTGGTCAACTGGACCCACTTGAACTGGACCCGCTGGACTAGTTGACGTAATCACATTTTGAATACGTCGACTGGACCCACTGCTCAATTTCATAATTAGTACAGTCACGGAGTAAAACCGAATCTTTTAGTTCTATTTCTATGACCTAAATTAAACCTACTAATAATATTCAATTAGGTATTGGAGCGACTACCGCGATGACGACTAATTGAGTATGGACGAAAAAGACATGTTGCGCCGAGCACAAATATATTGGGATAAGGGCAGCAGAATGTTCATGACGATAACTTTGACACTTAGTGATTACTGTGCTACCACTGTGTAGGTAGAAACTTGAGAAATGACTAAACGTCAATCACAACGACAAAAAAGTTTACCAAAACTTCTTCTTATCGTATCTATCTATCTCACACAGGTTTAGGCTGTAACAGCGCTCTATTTACCTAGCTTTGCTGTGGATATGCTTCCCGGGCTATCTTTATTGACAATCCAATGAGCAAGGCTATGAGGTCACTTTTTTTTAAGTTTTATAAGAACAACTGTTGATCTGTTTAGGACTCGCTGCTTTCACGTATTTCAATCAAACTCAAAGCATTTATTTCAATTAAGCCAACTAACTAATTTTATAGGCACTTTTGAGTTGTCAAAAAGTTGGTTAATTAGTCAGAAAGTTGAAGCTAGTTGCCCATTCCAAAACGTAGATCTCTATATATGGGGAAGAACGGGCAAGAAACTCCAAAGACACTCTTTCAAGATATTACAAAATCCTGGGTACATTATTCTTGTTGCTTCTATATGTGAGAACAATGTCAAAACAATTCTACAGCAGTAACAAATGGTAAGTGAATACTGTCTCGTTTCAGAAGAGGTAAAAAAAAAATGACTTGCTTAATATTATGAAAACCTAAGTAGTATTAAATTACATAAAATACACAAAATTATTTCTTATGAAAAAAAAATCGTCCGTATCACTGTCAACAGGAAAATTTCCCAAAAGGCTTGCAGCATTCTTTAGTCAAAAACTAGGTCAGCTCTCTGGTCACGTGAAGAGTTGAAGAGTCGACCAACCGCTTGGCGATGTCTCGACTCTCGAAAAAGTAAGTGGACACTCGGACCCCATGCTCCTAGTGTTTCAATCCCAAACTGCTCGAATAATTACATAAATCCCTTATTAAGACTTATATAATTATTCGAGCTGTTTTGCTTGCAGCATTATTTTAAGACTGTTAGGATTTAAATTGTGTAAATATTATTTTGGAAAGTTACCTAACTCCTTAGTGAAATCGGTCATGAGATATAATAACAACTTCTTGTGTTGTGTGTTTCATTCTACATAAATGATGTTAGCAATAAATAAAGTCCTCCAGACCGTATTTCGGCCACGGCGGCCAATCTCAACGGAGACTAGCCTTCGGCGCGGGAGATATTATAGTGCACAAGTGTGCGCGCAGACACAGCTGCACTCCCGCTTCCCTCACTCTCATTGTCCGATGGGACGGCAATCCGACACGACCGGAGAGAGATCAGGCGCAGGACCAACGGCTTAACGTGCTTTCCGAGGCACGGGGGTATCACACCGCCAACTTCCAAACGCCGGGCTGCTACTAAGAAATTCCTAATGGAAAAACTCAATAACACTTTGCCCGACCCGGGAATCGAACCCGGGACCCCACGCTCAGCAGTCGCGCTTGCGACCACGAGACCAACGGGGCAGTCAATACACAGACGTTAATCCACGGAAAATTCTTTCCCTATACACTCGATAATAGCCGGAAATCTCACGATATTTGCATAGAACTCGCATCAATCGTACACAGGGTTCCGGGAAAGTGGCCTCCATTACACGCTGTAATAAATCATTTTATCTCACTCAAAGAATGACTAATGAAGAAGGAAAAGAACCTCTAAGCGAGTTTTCCCTCTGTATTGTGACGATTTCCTTATACAGGGTTATTTTAAATTGGCAAGCTAAACTTTTTTTTTTCTACTAACAAAATGGATCTTGTTGTCTGAATGTTGCACACTTGTACTATGAGCGATTAGTAAGAAGAGTGGGGCGCGTCTTCGTGGATTGCGCTATCTGTATCAGTGATAGAATTTTGTAATCGGATCAGTACTTCGAGTGATTACCTCTTACAAATAAACAATTTTATATCTTCATAATATTATGTGTTTACCCCACAGTTTACCATGTCATGGTAACTATGTGGTATTTATGTCATCAGCCCTATTTCAATATTCAAGCCACGGCAATTTCGAAGGAGCATCACGGGAGCGTCGTCACGAGAATGTAAATAAAAGTGTAGTTTAAACCGAAATTGGCAAAAAATACTGAAGAATTTATCTTGCAACCAAATTGCCCATCGTTTATGATTCTATATAGTCATCATTTTAATGAGTATTAAGAACGAGGAAAATTGTGTTTTTTTTTCTTTTATTGAATACGAAGCACGTTTACTGGGAAAAGCACTTGTTTAACTGGAGAATTACAAGTGTACTATGAAGTAAGCAGTAGGAAATGGAAATAATACATTTTCGTATGCAGTTCGCGTGACTTTCAAGTTCTTGCGTCGTTTTGTAATTCTTCGCAGGTTCTAATGTTTTTCTGCAAGTCATTAGTGGGTAAAAGAAAAATGAAAAAGTAGTCAACTGTCCAGGACAGGAGTTGGTTCATCATTCTTACGGTGAGTTATAAAATTATGGGCCATTTATTTTTTAGCCTTATTATACAAGGCCTTTTATTATTATTACGTTACACATTTTAACGAATAACAGAACATGAATTATAAATTGATGATCCGTGATGCTGTTTTTATCCTTTGTATAATCCCGGGGAATGTACAAAATTGGTATTATAAGAGGTTGTTCCTTTCCGGGACATAAGCTCCATACAATTTTTATGAAGCGCTGCCCCATTAACTTTGTATCAGTGTAGGATTATAAATAAAAGCTTGTAAATATAAGGTCTAACGTTCAAAATGTAGGTTCTGTGTACTTAATTTAAACAACATTTTACTTTGTAAACACGATATACACATACAGGCAGAGATGTACCTACCGTCTATTCAAACTTATGTTTCAAATTAATATTATTTCAAGTTAAACAAATAATATTAACTTTATTTTAATGGTAGTTAATTTGATTTCAGAGTGACTAGCACTATTGAAAAAGTTATAAAAATGTTTGAAGTTGTAGCGTAATCTAAACTTTATGGTGTAGGATTTAAAGTTATTTTTCCATAAACTCACATTTGTTTACATTTTTGGCAATTAAATTGCGAACGCAGCTTAGGTAGTTCTAGAGCCAAACTACTTTTACTACTAACTACTTACGTACCTACTTTGGGTATTTTTAAACCTAGGTACCTAAATTATGAGCTAAAAAGAGTTTGATGTCAATGTAAAAGTGATTTTTGTTTGTGGTTATAAAGTTTACAGTTTCAGAATTGCCCCATTGGTTTCAAACTGAAATGGTGGCATTAAATAAAATTGTTTAGGCATATTAATCCAGACTATTCTATTTTCCGTCGGCCGTCTCGTTTCCGACTAAATAACAGAATAAAATAACAGAATTAAAATAACAGAATGTAGCCCTACAACATAACAAAACTTCACGCCTATATATATATATACATATACAAGGTGTTGATTTGCATCCTCGTCAAATTTCAGGAGGTTGTCATTTTTTTTTCATTTTTTTATTTATTTTAGTACTCTAGTATTTTAGTACTTAGTAAAGTAAAAGGCGTTTGTTTGTGTGTGAAAGCGCGGTTATAGGGCTAGTAACAGATGGACCGCGCTTAAATACGGCTGGTTCACACTTACGGATTTCCGTAAATAAGAAAAAAAAAAAACAAGTAATCAAAAAAACTAAAAAACCCGACTGCGGTAAAAAAAATTAGTTTAAAAAAAAACTGAAAAGCTAAAAACAAGGCCATTTTAAATTAAATAAAAGTTGGAAGCAGGCGGGACCCATACTATTTTTTTATTATATTTTCAAACTCAAATGGGTCCCGCCTGCTTCCAACTTTTATTTAATTTAAAATGGCCTTGTTTTTAGCTTTTCAGTTTTTTTTTAAACTAATTTTTTTTACCGCAGTCGGGTTTTTTAGTTTTTTTGATTACTTGTTTTTTATTTCCAGCTTTTTAGTTTACAAATTTGAAAGATTTCGCAGACGATTTACTTATGTATTAATTAATAGCTGACCCGTAAAGTCACTCAACAGGGAACAAGAAATAATTATTTTATTTAACGTGTTTTTTACGATTTGTCACTTCGAATTACTTTTAACTATATAAGTTGTATATATTTTTGTAATCACCTTTTAAAACCCTTAATTTTGATATTTCACTCGATGGTATTAGAAGAAAAAAAAATTTCGAACTCCACAATATGGCACCCTAAATCCGCCATTTTACTTTGTTTTTGATTTTAATGTAGCCAGTGACACTCGCGCTACCAAGACAAATCTAAAGACGTATAATTTATTCAAATCCGTTCATTCGTTTAGAAGTTACGAGGGAACAAAGAATCGGACATACATACATACATACATACATACATACATACCTACATACATACATACATACAGGTCAAACACATAACCCTCCTTTTGGGCTTCGCCGCAGTCGGGTAAAAAAACCTACACAATTTATTGTCGATTTGGGTCGACAATCATTAGCATAATTACGTCCTTGAATTTGACTAGGATGTATCGGTCACTAATTACCAGTCACCCTATATATATATATATCCTCGGGTATAGGCACATGTGCATCTACAATAGACCCACATTTCGCGGGGACGAGCCTATTGCCACAAGTTGCAATACTGAGAAATTCCAGATGGAAACACCCAATAACACTTTGCCCTACCCGGGAATCGAACCTATGTAGGACTTGTTGCTCAGCGCTTGCTCGCCTAATAACTCTTGCCCTATCACCACTTCAGCCTAAAGATGTGTGTGACGGTCACAGACTTATATTAGCCAATATAAGTCTGTGGTGACAGTTCAGTACTTTCCGTAACCGCGTATTTCCAAAAAAATCATAACCGTTGATGTAGGCAGTTAGAAAAAAGTTAATCAAAGTAATAAACATAATATGTAGAGGAAAAAAACGATAAAGGAACATCGAATAGGCTGTAAGTAAGCGAGGCGCCAACAATGTCGGAAAGTCGAAAATAAAAGGATGAAAAGAACGTTAATACATCTTTCATCTTATAAATATATTCTTTTTATTACTCAAGTAATTCGTTTCGGGTTATAAATAATAAATCTGTCAATATTTCTGAGGGATATACATCATACAATATATTAAAGTGTCTAGTTTATTTGATAAATGACCACTCTAAAAAAGGACAATATGGAATTACTAACTTTTTAGATTTACTGGAAGTAAGCAGGCTGCATTCGCATACGATGCGTAAACGTGACGTACACGTGACCACTATGCAACGCTACAGAATCGGCGCGGCATCTACGCAGCGTCTCCGCACAGTCAGTTCACAGTTATTTTACCTCAAACAGCAACCTTATTGTAACAAGAATAAAGATCATAATGATTTTGACAGACTGGTCAGTGTGCAGCAACCCAACAGCAACCTTATTAGAATGAAAATAAAGATCAGTGTGATTTGGACAGGGATGCAAAACCAGAGGTAAAATAATAATGAAAGGACTGTAGCATCAACCAACGACAGATGCGTATGCAGTGAATGTGTATTTTTAATCCTTATTGGCTAAATTAAAGCAAATTGTATACTTATCGATCGGCGCAGTGCAAGTGGTTCAGTGTTTTTTGTATGTGACAGATTTGTCTTCTGAAAAGTCACAATAAGGACACGCACAATAAGGAGTCATAATATCTCTACTACTAACGAACAACTTCCAATTCATTTTAGAGTAGCATAATCAGTATTTTTCAGTGCGGGTTGGTAGAGGTCACATGTCTTCGAATGTTTGTTTCTAGGAGAAGCCGCTTTCCTCACGATGTTTTCCTTCACCGTTTTGAGAGCAATGGTGATGAAAATAATTTACACAAAGTAACTGCTCTGCTGTAATTTTAGAGTAAAACTTTGTAATTCCAAATAGCCTATTATAATACTAATATATTAGGCAGACATTAAGGCATTCCAATTAATCCATTTAGCTAATCGGTAATATATTAATACCTGTTTATAGTGTATAATTATAATGTATTTATAGCTAGGGTTATTATTGTTGCTAGTCACGTTGTCATTATGTTTGAAATATTCATTGGATTATATTATTGGGTAAATCCGGCGGGGCTTAGGAGACGACCAATGTTGAATACAGACGTAAAAATTAGTTGTGTATAACATCATTGTTTTAAATAGTATGTTTAGCGCTAAATGTTTTGTGGTGCACGCGGCATAATGGGATACAGGCCACCTCTCTGTGAGAGGGAGTGGGTCTCCATCACGCGTGCTCATTGCGGGTTGGCGGATGCAAGCGGACCTTAGTCATAATGTAATTAATTTGAAAGCTCTTATTAATATAATATGATGTCTATATACTTCCAGAATCTTTCCAAATATCGTTACGATTAGTAAGAAAATAATCCGTTGTACGACTTTAGGAACCAGAAAAGGATATCCAAAGCATATTAAAATACGAATAGTTCCAAGAGACCAGTGGTTGGCGAAGTTTTATATAGTAATTATACCGATCGAACTACCAGCAGATGGCACCACTGGCTACTGGGAACCAGTGGCGTGTCCACGAAAAACTTTGGAGATATGATTTAAATCACCAGAGTTCTTGAACTTGCATGCTGAAAGTTTAAATGGTTCAAAGAGTTTTGTTTGATTTATATTAGTCTGTGGTTTCAGTAGTTTTTAGAATAATGTAGAAAAGGTCAGAATTTCTACAAAAACAATTGCCATTTTAGTCTGGACTTCCGTCAGTGTAATTTTTTCTTTTTATCTAGTGGATAGTACAGGTTTGAAATCTTCGGCTTTGTAACTTAAAGAAGGAAGTTGCAAAGCTGAAGATTTCAAAACTTTTTAATGGTTCCGACCTTAAAGGAAAATGGAACCTTTGTAAGAACACTTTTTTAAAATACTGTCTCAATCTAATACATTGCAAGCACCTCCAGAATCTGTCTCAAAATCATATAAACATTTACTTTTTAAAGAGCGCCTGGCTATCCCTTTCTCATCAACATTGTCCCAGCCCTGACGATGGCCAGTTCCAGCTGCGGCTGATGTTCAAAAAGCCATAGCGGCGGGTCACGCTTCCGCCATTAATCTGGCAACAGATGCAACGCCAACCAGCCCGGAGTCGGCTCCATTACCTACTCCCGGCCACCGGCGAGGTGTGCGTGATCGGTATACGACTTCATTATAGGTTTAACATCTGGTTAGAGTATAGATATTTAGAGTAAATTGTAAGGTATTAGATAGTGAAGCAAGCAATAAGTGAATAAGTGTCACTGGTTTAGAAAAAAAGTAGATAAAAAAGGCGGCCATTAGCTTCAAGAATAAATAAAAAACAAAAAAGGAAAATCGAAATAAAATGTATTGGTACTAATATTATAAAAATTCCATCTTATCTGTGTGTCATAAAAGCAAATAAATGATTTCTGTTTCTGTCAAAATTTTATTTGCAAAAATAAATTATTTCTGTTTCTGTAAAAAATTCATTTGTAAGAATCGTAGCAGGTGGCGTTTTGTAGTTTCTGCCTACCCGCATGGGAAGAAGGTCTGAGTCTATGTATGTGTATGTAGTATAGTAAGCTAGATCTGCAAGACCTATTATGTTGCTCAATCACCAATGATTAATCCAAGGGGTCTTGTTTATGAAACAAAAAATAAGATCCATAATTACCATGACATGTTTTTTTTTTTATTACTAAATGGGCCCGCTCTTGACCCCGATCACGCCTGATGAAAAGCGAGTACATTTTGAATTCAGCTTATGACTATAAAATCATCCCCTTATGCTGAACTCATGTCATGGTAGTTATCTGACCCCAAAAGGCCGATTCAGGTCCTCTATTTTTAAAAACTGTCGCATTCTAATCTCAATGTCAATTTGTCAAAAATAATAATTTCAAATTTTTGACAAGTTTTTGACTTTGATTTTGACCGTTTTTAAGTACGGGAATTGGCTTTCTGATAACAATATTCAACGTTGTTTGAGGACAAAGATAGCTCTCCAACAGCGCAGAGTAAGCACAAGATCAGTTACTACAACTTCGTGACAATAGGTGTCAAGTCCTCGAGTGATTTGCACTCGGTCCTCAATAGTGAGTGTATTGGTAGCCTCTTGCTACCGACGCAAACATTTGTTTAATTAACATCCCGACTGTACCTCAGTGGAGGTAGTCTAAAGGCGTAACCAGACCGATCGAAAATAAATAAAAATGTATTTGTTTGCGTCGACATATCTATGCTAATATTGATAAAACTGAAGAGTTTGTTTGTTTGGACGCACTAAATCTCTGGAACTACCAGCTGGATTTGAAAAATTCTTTATGCATTTGATAGCCTAATTCTTGAGGAAGGCTACACGCTAGGACTCTAAGGAGCCGAGCAAAAAGAAAAAAGACAGAAAGAACTCTAAGTAATAGCGCGGGCAGGCGACGAGATACAAGAAATTTTACCCGGACGAAGTCGTGGGCAGAAGCTAGTGTCACAAAAAAAATCATGTCATAAACGATATCTTTTTCTTTGATCCATGATAATTCAGGCCGATTCAGTGTGGAGCATGATAGCCAAATTACGGAGAGTCAATGATGACTGTTTTCATTCGAGGTCGATCGATGTTGTAGAATTCACTAGGAACGGTCGTCCAAATTGATCGATGGTCTGTCGATCATTGATCGCTTACGTAATATAGAATAAAGTAGAAGTTTTGATGGGGTTTGTGGCTAAGTAATAACTGCAGCACGGTCTTGCAGACGTCGCTGAGAACTGGGTTGTGGAGGTCAGATAAGCAGTTGTAAAGTACTGGTATTCTCCTTCTGCGAAGCAGTCATGCTAGCGAAGGAGGTGGCGGGACGGCTCAGGGAGAGAGCCTCCCGTCCCAGCCGCCGCGGGAGACGCTCCGGGCGTCGGGAGCCGCGCGACGACTCCTGGCCACCGTAGGCGCGGGCCTGCGGGCGGAGAGTAATAGGTAGCTCACCGTCCGATCAGGACCAGGCCCGTGCCGGACGGCGCGTACGTGTTGCACGTGCGCCTCAAAGAGATGTCAGTAAGAGTCTAACACTACCTTCCGCTCCACCCAGAGCGGGAGGGGTCATTTGGTGATATCCCATCCGCAAAAAAAAAAAAAAAGTACTGGTATTCCAGCTGCATCTGCTTAGACTGGAAGTCGATCCCAACATAGTTGGGAAAGGCTAGGCAAGTGATGATGTTGTGAGGCGACCAAAATTGACTGTTCGAAGTGGATCGACCGCAGTCTGGATGCACCTTCACAGACTTAGTGGAGCGTGTTCGTGAGGACATTGGCGTACACAATAGATTAGACGAGCGTTCACTAGATAGCTAATCTAACTTTAGTTTTAACTCAGTGCACTTTGTAAATGGTTTTGTTCGCGAAACTTTGACGGTTTTCAGTACGTGCGTGATTCTCTTTGGTAGGTATTGATTACATATTTTATTACATGAAAAATGTGTAATGCGCCAAAAATGGCCGCCATTGTTTCATAAAAATATTGTCGTCGCTTTTGTAATTTTTCACATGATGTTCTTTAAATATAATTTTTAACCAAATATCGTACTCCCAAATATGCTAACAACGCCATTGTTATTATCCAATATTTTAAATTCCCCAATGCAAAATTAAACTCCACTTTTTACACAAAAGAGTTAAGGCGCAGTTAAGTTGTGTAGTTCACATTTTAGGCAACTTTGATAACGCCGGTATGCGGACGCGGGACGACGCTAATAAATCATTTTACACCATAAAAGAGGAATATTAAATCGAAGGAGGGGAGCGAAAATGAACGAACGACTGAAGGGAACGAGGCGATGTGAAAAATTGGGCCGTAAAAAGGCAATCCCCAATGCGCCAAAGCGATGAATAGTGAGCTATTTTCAATTACCTACGGCTAGTGTCCGCATTGTCTGCGCGGAAAATTGCCAGCATATTAATGACTTGACATTTTAATATTTTTTGAATGTTTAATTGGTTTTGAAAGAAAGTTAAGGAGAGGTGATTTATGGAGAAATCGTCATTGGTGTATTAATTTGAATGTTTCCTAGTCTATTGTTAATAGATTAGATCAATTTAATAAAATTATTATTTTTGCGTATTTTGGGTAAAAAAATTTATTCTTATATACTTTGCTGTACACCAGAAAATACATAATAAAAAAAATAATACGATTATCACTGAAAAACATACAGGGGGCGGCCTTATCAGTTTCTGCGATCTCTGCCAGGCAACCTTGGATTGGACAGTGATACACAATAATGAACATCCTGTACATACACAATCTGATCCTATTAGGCCACGCATGAATTTACTAACTGACGTGACGTGACGATCGTTGATTGAACCAATAAGATGAATTCGTGAAACGATAAATAACAAATAGAACTCGGTACACACACTCGTTACAAGTAATAGTATTATTGTAAAACTAGATGAGATCGGTATTCTCATCTAGTTTTACAATACTATTATTACTTGTTCACGTGTTAAAGTGGTTTTTAGAACTCATGCAGAGAAATAAAATATCATTTATCACTTGCAACAAGAAAACCGCTTAGAACAACAAACAACCAAACAAAAGCTAATGAAGAAAAAACACAATTCAATTTTATTTGACTTATTTCTGCAAACATTCAGCTGAGTAAACACTGTGCAAAAAGAAAACGTAAGCACAAACAGATGAACTTTTCTAAGACCTGGCTTAATCGGCTTATATAGTTTTAGCCACTGGGTTCTAGGAACTTGGATCGACCTGAATATACCGCACTGTGGGACAATGACAGCCGGAAAGTTCGACATAGAATATTGTAGGGTTTCCCGGGACTTAGCATTTAGGTTTAAGGGGGCGCATTAACCCAAAAAAAATCAAGTTTCACCCGCGCCTCCTTGCCTACCCCTCTCATGTAAACACAACGAAAACAAAACACAATCGCTTCTCGCCAGCAGAAACTTTTCGCCCGGCCTATATATTTGTGTTTGAATTTGAATCTTCTGTAGCAAGTATACGCAAAATAGTCAGATGAAACGGCTCTATTCAATGTAGTGCCTAAGTATGATCGCTATGCAAGTATAATATTAGGAAAATTATTCAATATTATTGCATGTTCGTGAATCTATTCCGGCGATGGTAACAGATTCACGGACATACAGCCTAATTTCCAATTCCAGATGTAAGGACAAACTTTACTATGCAGTAAAAAAATGTTTTGTTAGATTGAAGAGTAAACCGAGTTGAATGAACTAAATTCCAGATACGGCCAACCAAGGTTACGGTTTCGGTTAACCAAGTAAAAAGTCTTATTGGTATATCGTGGATTTGCAGGATCGTGAAAGTCAATAAATTAGCAACAGTGATACCCAAGTAAAATATAATATTGGTATGGTGGATTTTGCACTGTATAATGCAAAGCGAAAAGGCATGTGTTAGGAAAAAATCCCTGCCGAAAACATTTGTGGAAAAAGAGGCCAAGTTCGGTACATACAAAACAAGTACAGGAATGTAGGATTTAACATATTTGTATACATCATACCTACCTACGTAAACTCACCCCCTCTTCCCATGAAGGTAAGCAGAGACTACAGAAAGCCACCTGCTACGATCCTCTCATAAGACTGGAAGTACTTCGCACCTAATCTTTCTGAAGAACATCACATATGAGATCACGATGTATGTCCTTCCTTAGCGTCCGTCCGTCCGTCGTGTCGTCGTCGTATTGCCCTTGATGTTCGTAGGGCGTCCCCTCCCGGCGTATCCACTTACATCTGCCTTGTAAATACCTAAAAAAAACCTTGAATAGTTTATTTGTTGGATACTTAAAGGTACTAGTTGCTACAGAACATTTTCTGTTTGTAAAACCCTGATTTTAATACTGGAAACCCTTGCCTACTTTAATTAGGTTGGTTATCGAAAACATTTTTTTTTAAATCTAACTCAGTAGTATTTGTAAAACTATTCTTGTTTCATTTAGAATCTTAATTTACTTTGTCAGGAGAAGATTTGCTGTCTTTTACATTAATAAACTTCTGCCTTAATTTTATCGTCAAGATAAAAATAGGCTTAAAACAACAAACTAACACAAAACTGCAATACCTTTTATAATCTTCAAGACAAGAACACACCTAAAGGCGGATTTCACCAATTAAACTGAACGCGATCAATGTCTAAACCGCGTTCATGAGCTGTCAGTGTCAATATTCCACAACTATGATGACACTGACAGCTATTAAAGGCGGTTATGGTGTGAAGATAGCATCCAGTTTCATTGATGAAATTCACCCATAAGTGTGTTCTTGTACTTCTTAGTTCTTGTACACACGAGCGATACGCGTCAACGGCAGAGGCAATTACTGCAGCCGTGTGTATGCAACACACTAAGTCAACAACAGCAAAAAAAGGAAAAAAACAAAAGGAATTTCTTGAACTAAGGCTTGAATAGAATAACTCATAAGAAGAAGATTAGGTTAGTTAGCTTTCTCATTAAGAAGAAAATTCGCATTGATGCTGTTGGGCGTAATCTGAATATAAAAGTAATATCATCATCTTCGGCAGCCTTATTCCACCTACTGCTGAGTATAGGCTTCCTCCCTTTTGTGCCATGCTTCCCTGGTCCGTGCGAGTCTCATCCAGGTCTTCCCCACAATCTCCTGTATGTCGTCCACTAACCTGGCCATTGGTCTACTAGCGCTCCTTCTACAGGAGAAGGAGCGCTGGCAGACGCTGGCCACGACGGCAAGACGGTGCCTCTCGGCAACCATTTCGTTAGATCGCTCGAGCAGTCAGGCTCAAAGAGGTGGTACACAGTATGCGCGCCTTAATGGAAGGATGTGCGGTCGTGGGATCGGCCGCACTTGGTGATGGGGCCCGCTAGGCATGGCGGGCTGATACCAGTCGGGGATGTACAAGTATCTTCCGGGCCCCCGACTCATGGTACTAGAAGAAACAGTGGAGTTTTAGTCGGTAGGAGACCACGTATAGCCGAAAGTAGTATATCGCTGGTAAGTTAAAAAAGAGCAGTGGTAGCTGGTGGCCTATTGGTAACAGCCGCGAATTACGAGTTGTAGGTCGTGGGTTCGACTCCAGCCAGGCATTCACTTCGTGTAAATTGTTTCGTCACTACTGCTCTCAACACGGTACAGGAAAACATCGTGAGGAAACCGGCATGTCCTAGAACCAAAAATTCGAAGACATATGACATCCACCAACCCGCACTGGGCCCGCGTGGTGGATTATGGCCCATCCTTGTCATAAAGAGGAGGCCTGTGTCCCAGCAGTGGGAACATTAACGACTGATTAATACTTAGTAGTAGGTAAGCTGTCGACCTGTTTTAGGCACTTCTACTGAGTTGCAGATATATAGGGTGTTTGGAAGGTGATAGTTGACACCATTTAGAGCATTTTGAGCCGTACATGTCTTAGACGAAGTATGTTTTTTTTTATTTTTACCTGTTAAAGTTGGTATGTTATTTTTGACTAATATAGTTTGTAGTAGTATAGCTAAAATGCTGTAAATGGTGTCGACTATCACTCCCTTAAAGCTTTGCACTCAGCTTCCAAACACCCTGTATATTTTATTCCTCCGAGCTCCTTTAACGTTTACGTATTTGTTAGTTCGGTTTTAACAAGTAAACCGCACTTTTTATAGTAATTATAATACCTATTAGGTACCAAAAGTAATAAAATATACAGTCTATTCACCACGAATTATGGTCTGAAACTACAACAGAATTATAAATATATTAAAACATTAAAACCGTGGACTGTAATTGTATTTTATTATAACTTGAGTGGGTACGACTATAACACACGCGCAGTCAGTACACAATGGGGTGTTAACTTTAAATGGTCCATGCCAGGCAAGTGTTTTTAGTCCCTTTTAAATTGCATAGTGCCATATTTTGTAGCAAAAACTGTAGTAACCAAGGAGAACCAAAGTAACCGACATAGCCCGAAGAATTGCCAAACTTAAGTGGCAGTGGGCAGGGCACATTGCTCGCTGAACAGATGGCCGATGGGGCTGAAAGGTTCTGGAGTGGCGACCGCGTACCGGAAGACGTAGCGTTGGAAGGCCTCCTACAAGATGGTCTGACGACCTTTTGAAGGCCGCAGAAACCCGTTGGATGCGAGAAACACAGAACCGGTCGAAGTAGAGGTGCTTGGGGGAGGCCTATGTCCAGCAGTGGACGTCTTTCGGCTGAAATGATGATGATGACTTACTACGTTTCCAACTACGTTGCTTGGCTTCCAGTCTAACCGGATCAGCTGAACACCAATATTTTATATGGAGCTACTGCTTATCTAACGTCCTCAACCCAGTTACTGGGTAACACGATACGCTTTGGTAAGACTGGATGATAAACGTTTGGGCTTCTGAATAACCGTAACGACTGTCAACTACGAATGACAGCCGGGATCAACGGCTTAAAGTGCTTTCTGCAGTACGGAGGGGTCTTGATATGTATTGGCTGGTCATCCATCCACGAACCGACCGCGGCCAACGTAGCTAAATTTTAGATCGACCCGTACGGCTGTTGCATTTAAACACGAGCCCCTCCAACAACACCATATATGTAAAATGTGTATGTTTTGTAGCTCATCTACAAAACACCTTTTACAAAGATGAAGCCTCCATTTTGTTTTTCCGCCCCTCATTAAGTATTTGTTCGATTAGCTATAGATCAAAGTGATTAAATATTCGCTTTCGGAAGCACTGGACTCTTCGATAGCTCTTCATTCACTGCCTCCGCTATATTACCTCCCTTTGAGCTTCGAAAAATTCCAGTTTCGCCTCGCATTTCTTGACTCCATTCATTACTGAACTGTAAAATAGCTGTACTAGTACAGGCGAACAAAGTGACCGGTATACGGTTAGGTAGTTTGCAAACAGTTTTAAATGATGTTGTGAGTGTGCTGCGTAGCCAAGTAAACAAAAAAACTTTCAAATAACTTTATAGTTACCTAGTTAGTTAGCCTTATGGCTACGTACGCAATGAAAGGTGACTTTTTTTTTTGTGGATGGTAAATCATCAAATGACCCCTCCCGCTCTGGGTGCAGCGGAAGGGAGCGTCAGACTCTTACTGACTAAAACCCACCCGTGTTCCTTCCTTAGCCCTTTATGTTCCGGGCCAGCGGTAACCCTTTCGGACAATTCCGCTGACCCGGCCTGAAAGGTGGCTTGCTTAGCGCCAAGAGCCTAGCGAGTCACCTTTGAGTAAAAAAAGTGAAATAAACACTCTAGTAGAATGTTCGCAACCGGCCGCACTGCGCGCTTGGCGCCTTCGCTAGTCGCCTAGCGTGTATCGAAGGATGTTGAGTCACTAGGATCTAGGCGCTAAGCATGCCACCTGTCAGTACGTACGTACCCTAACACAAAAACAAGCAAGAACAAGATGTATGGTATTTAGACAAAACTATTCATAATTTCACTGCAAATATTTATTTATATTTTGGGTGCGTAATAAGTTTTTAAGGTTATGTAAAAATAAGAAAGTGATCAAAAATAATTGACATAACACTCACAAAATTGTGAATTTCAAACTCAAATTCCAAGCATTTATTTCAAATAAACCAATTACGGGTACTTTTGATATTTTCAAGGGGTCGCCGGTCGGTCAGTCAGAAAGACGAAGCTACGTGCCCATTCCATAGCGTAATAAGTTCCTATGTAGAAGAACGTCCCAAAAATTCCACGGATACTCGGACACTCTTTTAGTTCAAAATATTGTTAGAATTTGTTATAAAGTAGGTAGTTGCATGTTAACTGCCTGTATACCCAATAGCTTCTTCGACTGTAGGTACCTACAACTTGCAGTATTAAGGGGAGCTGAGCAAGTTTTTGCCGATTTATAACAGCAACTGTAGAAATGTTGCCTTTATTAGTCAATTTCTGCAACTGTTCTTTGGTAGAACTGAGGATTATTTCACGTTTGTTTTCGAGTTGCTGTTACGTTGCGATTTTGCTGTTGTTGTTTAAATAGCAAGTTGCTAGCAACTTCAGCCGGTGGTGGTAGTCAAAAACGATTATGGAATTTTGGCCAATATCTATGTACAGTCAACAAAGGAGTTAAGTATACAGGAGCGTCGGATATAGTTGAAGTTTACTAAGAAACCGATGGATGTTCTGGACTGAAATTTAATTTAATAAATGAGCTGTTTGTTTTCTATTAATAAACTAAAATTTTATTCGAGAATATCCATCGGTTTCTTAGTAAACTTCAACAATATCCGACGCTCCTGTATACTTAACTCCTTTGTTGACTGTACTATTCCGTAAATTTTTTTGTTTTTTGCCGTAGGGTACGGAAACCTTTCGTGTACGAGTCCAACTTACACATCGCCGCATTTCGTTTCATTCCAGGTTCACGCGACACCGATCTCGTCTGCTCCTTTCATTTCATATATCGATCATTCGGTAGGTAAGTGAATGATGCCGAGTGTCGAAATTCAACATCGTTGGATCGGTTCACTAATGAATTAATCACTTTTCATAAATTTTGTATCGTTTTCCTTCGAGTGTAAGATAAAAACCGGCCAAGTGCGAGTCGGACTCGCACACGAAGGGTTCCGTACCACAAGGCATAAAACACCGAAAAAAGCGTTTATTTTATACCCCTTTAAATTTTAACTTTATTTTATTTTTATTATTTGTTGATATAATAATAATAATCATTTATTATCAGGTAACAAAGACCCATAGATACATACCTTAACCTAAGTATACATATCTTATAATATAGTAACAATTTTGTTGGTAAATAAAACTTAGTAAAGTATGTTAGTATCACTTAGTTGCACTTTGTTGCTTAGTTGTTAGTTGTTGTTGTTGTTGATATAGCGGCAACAGAAATACTTACATCATCTGTGAAAATTTCAACTGTTTAGCTATCACGGTTCATGAGATACCTACAGCCTGGTGACACACAGAAAGACAGACAGACGGACAGTGGATTCTTAGTAATAGGGTCCTGTTTTTACCCCTTGGGTACGGAACCCTAAAAAACAACTGAACAAAAAGTAATGCGTTTGATATTTACTTTAAAGTACTATAGTAATATCTTTTTTCTGCTTTCTATCATTTTTATTAAAGAGCAGTAATTCAAGGAATAGTATCAGTATATTCAGTATCTACACGATACAAGATTATGATAAATAAAAAAGGTTCTGAACTAAATCCGTATCTACCTGGCTTCCAATACATTTCTTATTTCTATTCCGTTAGTTATAACATCTTATTGGAGAATACAAAACTTCGCTGACAGCAAATAATGCTTGAGATTGAACGGTTTATTATTTATGAAACATACAGAGGGATGAAATAATATTTGTTGCATAAAATACGAAAGTATTACCTACGTTCTTCAATTTGATTGAAAACGAGGGATACAAACATACTAAAATTTGTAGTTCTATATTCATATTTATTTAATAAGTATGCGAGATCGTCGGATATAGTTGAAGTTTAGTAAGAAACCGATGGATGTTGACGCCACAAAAATACATAACAAAAAAATAAAATACATCAATTACTACAAAATATACAACGGGCGGCCTTATCGCTTTCTGCGTTCTCTTCCAGGCAACCGTGGAATGGACAATGATTTTCTTGGACATAAAATGGGGCTGTCATTCATTACAATACACTAAAATATCACTTCGTAAATATTGTAGAGTTATAATATTATGTAGTTGCATAGGGTTATTTAAGGTCATAGTACATGTATCAAATCGGAAAGGGATCGGCACCGCGTCGCCTTTCGCCTCGCCGTCAACCAAATTCAAGCACGTAACCAAAGCTGATCAGAAGCTCCGATACATCGACTCGGCTACGGCTAGGCGACGCCGCGCTTACGGCTCGCCGATTGCTGGTTGAAGGTGCAGCAGGCGGGCCGGAGGGGTGAGAGGGGCAAGGGTGGACGAAGAGATGTAAGGTCGGGTACGGAGAGACGTAAGCGTGAGAACGACGAGCCGTAAGCGCGGGGACGACGAGCCGTAAGGCACCGCACCGCGGTTCGTGAGCTTGTCCCGAGGCGAGGCGATTACTATACGATTCCGATTAGTGTGCGTTGCAGCAGGGAGTTTCATACAAAGAGTACTGAACGGCTCGAGTTGATACGGTGCCGATCCCTTTCCGGTTTGATATGTGAGCTATGACCTTTAGGGGGATTGACATCCGTAAGACATCCTCGTAAAATAGGTTCCAGTTGAAAACTAGCGTCATGTATTCATCATCATCATTTCAGCCGAAAGACGTACACTGCTGGACATAGGCCTCCCCCAATAGGCGTCAGGTATTAGTTGTCTCACATTTATGCTGAACTGGGCCTATTTGGCGCAACCTTGAGGCACACAATACTGTTTAAAGTTTTTTTTTTGTGAATATTTCAGTAGGTAGGTACCTGATCAATAAACTGTGAAGTGTTGTTCTCGTAACTTTTACTTAATGTTGCCTAAGTCCCAGACGAAGGTGGCCTGGGTCAAATAAACTTATTTTCTTTCTATCTTTATTTATTTCTTGTCTTGATTTTTAGCCGTCAATAATCAAAAAACTTAAGTATAAGAACACCCATCATTTTGCTGCCCTCATCCTAATGTATTTGGGGTTGGCGCAACATGTCTTTTTCTTACATACTTCTCTGTTAGGAGGGGCCCGTGGATAAATAATAACAGCAGCACAGGTCGATCGATCAGGTTAAGCTCTGCGAACACGTCATGTCCCAGAAGGAGGCGGCGGAGCGCGTGCGGGAGGAAGACCCTCTCGCGGCGCCGCTCCGAAGGCGGAGGAGGGGTCGAAGAAGACGTCAGTATGACAGTCATCTCCGACTCCTCCCAGGTGGAAGCCAGCAGGCGACGGGTGCGGGGGCACCCTCGCCTGTATTGCACAGGCTTCCACCAGTGCCGGACGGGAATGGCCAGGTGTTCCCGGCCATTCCCATAGCCCCCCCCCAGACGGGGGGACATGCAGGGCCCGCCAGCTAGGCGGGCATGCGCCGGGGGGGTTGTGGATGCAAAGGCTGAGCCGGATTCCCATGACCTCCCCATCAAGGCGATGAGGGAACACCGCTGAGTTTTAGTGGGTATACTGCCACCCTGGCAGGGAGTCCCACATACTCCGTCTCTTCCCCCGACGACGAGCGGAGATGCGTAACGTCATTTTTCAGCGAAAAAAAAAAAAAAGGCTCAGTTGGTCCCGGCTGTTATTCGTGGATCTTTGACAGTCGTTACGGGTAGTCACAAGCTCAAAAGTCTGACAACCAGTCTTACCAAGGGGTATCGTATTACCCAGTAACTGGGTTGTGGAGGTCAGATAAGCAGTCGTTTCATTTAAAATACTGGTATCCAGCTGCATCCGATTAGACTGGAAGCCGACCCCAACATAGTTGGGAAAAGGCTAGGCAATTGATGACTTCTCTTCTAACCATATCATCATTCACACACACACAAAAAAAAAGTCACAGTTAATTAAGAAATTAAAAGCAGGCACTAAAATTACCTAACCCAATGTACATTATCTAAAACCCTGCTTATATTAACATTTTCTCCTTCACAAATCATAATAACCTTTTCCCGTTTTCCTGTCGCCCAAATAAATAAACCCTATCTTAAAAGCGATCTAAAAACAATATTTCTTGTATCTACAAGGAATATTGTTTTTGAAGTCGGCCCACGTAAATTAATTTTTAAGTATCTACTTAAAAATTAATTTACGTTGGCCGAGTTCAAATAAAGGGCTTCAGAAAACTTTCGGTAATGGTTTCTCCGTCCTCGAAAGGCCTAAAATCCTAGGAAAATGTCTAAATAAAGTCCTCCAGACCGTATTTCGGCCACGGCGGCCAATCTCAACGGAGACTAGCCTTCGGCGCGGGAGATATTATAGTGCACTAGTGTGCGCGCAGACACAGGTGCACTCCCTCTTCCCTCACTCTCATTGTCCGATGGGACGGCAATCCGACACGACCGGAGAGAGATCAGGCGCAGGACCAACGGTTTAACGTACTTTCCGAAGCACGGGGGTATCACACCGCCAACTTCCAAACTCCGGGCTGCTACTAAGAAATTCCTAATGGAAAAACTCAATAACACTTTGCCCGACCCGGGAATCGAACCCGGGACCCCACGCTCAGCAGTCGCGCTTGCGACCACGAGACCAACGGGGCAGTCAAAGGAAAATGTCTACTAAGGACAGAAACCTATATAGATAAATGAAACAATCTCCAGCCCTTACGCGATTTACCAATAAATAAGGATATACAGCAGTCCCAACGATAAATTGCCTCATGAGAACTTGTATCGAGCGATATCCCGGAATACACATGTTTTTGTATCGGATACTGGAAATATCTGACCTCTAAATATCACAAAGAAAAGCTTTTGTTTTACGCAAAAGTACTGCAATAATTTCTGATAAAAATAGACATTGCATAGCTCTTCGATGCTTGTAAAAAGCAAATGGGTAGTAACAGCATTTTGCCCGCGAAGCCGGATAGATTCTTTCGCAGAAACACTTATTAGTAGAATTCATTACAAAGATCATATAATATTCTCCTTGTTAGCGAACCTCTGCGTATACGAACAAAAAAAAAACAAATAATATTTTTATTCATCTCATATTTCTGCCGTTAAATGTTTGTTCTTCTGAAGCTGTACTCTTTACTAATAACTTTGAATGTACTAGGACTTTAACGAACTCATTTTCTTCAGACTGAGCTTCCCAGTTTCGCCTTAAGCTATGACACAGGAGAGCAGTAAAGTTATTAGATTCACTACTGCTCTATTTTAATGTTTATTCTTCTTTGGTTCATTTCTCCTTGAAGCAGCTGGAATTTAAAAGCGAATTGGAAAGTAGTTGGGAAGAATCATGGAAGCTATTTTTGTCTCTAACGACTTCGTAGTCTGGCCCGGGGTTGACATAGCTATGCGAGATTCGTGGCAATTTCCTTATGTGTGTCCGTATCTAAGCCACAGAAAGCTCCTAACTAATAGTTGTGGTAATGTTTTAGGATTTTAAACAGAACTCCGCTTTATGCTGGCTGAGGAATAATCGGAGTAAAAAATTGGATAGGAGGGTCTCATACAAGGGTTCACAGACGGCTTAAGCTCCGAAACATGCTGAGGTACTACCACAAACGTACCCACATCATGTTTGAAAATTGTAATTAATTCTGGACTATGTAGGGTCATTCCTTTTCTGTTTTTACATTATTCATACACATTGTATCTTAAATGGTGTTAGACCTGAAAAGGGGTAATTGTACTCATTATTATGCACAACTTTTATTATTTATTGTTATGAGACTGGCAAAAAAAATCACCTGCCCTATGCCTCTTTTCACATAAATACTTTAAGATGTAGTTTTAATGGTGTTGGACCTGAAAAGGGGTATTCGTAGTTATTATTAAACCACATAAAAAATATATCGTTATAAACCACATAAAAAATACAGCTGTTCCCAAAATTTCGTCGAATCATGCAAACATGTTTATGTTCACTAAATAGCTCGCGGCGGGCGTGTTTGACCAGTGTATGATCATTTTGTAGTTACTGCTTACTCTCGTGGGGAAGAAGGCGTGAATTTATTTATGTTATATATTAGGTAGATAGTTAATATAGAATAATATTAGGTTATAAGTCTGGGGCTTATGGCTAAGTAATTACAGCCGCACGGGTCGATCGATCAGGTTAAGCTGCGCTTGCCGCGGTTGGACCTTCGATGGGTGACCATTTTTACATCCCAAGAACCCTCCGTGCCTTGGAAAGTGCGGTCCTGGCTGTCATTCGTGGATCTTTGACAGTCGTTACGGGTTCTCAGAAGCCCGAAATTCTGACAACCAGTAACCAAGGGGTATCGTATTACCAGGTAACTGGGTTGTGGAAGTCAGATAGGCAGTCGTTCCATGTAAAATACTGGTATAGCTGTATTCGGTTAGACTGGAAACTGACTCCAAAATTGTTGGGAAAAGGTTAGGCAGATGATTAGGTTATAAGTCTTGATAAACAAAATCCAGTAAACAAATCGACTGGATTTAATATTAATACTAACAACAATCTCATTTTCTCCCAGATAACTGAGGATCCAGTTTTAAACGCTTTTGTGTCAGCAAACAATGCTCGCTCCCCTTTAAAAGAGATTCCCTTTCCGCTGGCTGTAATGAAAAAGTTTTGACGGTCAGCTTCGCGATTGTTCTGTTGTTTCGATTAGTGAACTTGTTTTTGGTTTATTGTTAATTACTTTTCACAGTTTTCACCAATGAAACCGAAGCAAGCTGAAGTGGCAGTGGGCTGCCATGCTTGCCTAAGGACCAATGACCGGTGGAGCAGACGAGTCCTGGAGTGGAAACCACGTATCACAAGTGTGGGAACCCCCCAGCTAGATGGACTGACGACCATAAGACCTTACTTTTTTTTATTTTTATAAAACAATGAATAAGGCGCTTATTCATTGTTTTATAAAGCGATAATATTGGCATAAAAATAAAATTGCTAATAAAACATTTATGGAAAATAAAATCTCGTATTCGGAAATCTACCGTCACGGCTGTCGAGGTGTCACTTCTGATTTATAGGAGGCAGAATTAAAAAATCACTCGATTCGGTAAAATACCGATGACGTGTTACCGGAGTTCGTTCGCTCATTCAGTGTAATCCGGAATTATTTATGGTGTTATTATCGCTTACAGGACCGATACCCGGTGTCGATATTTGTAGAGACTGTGATTTGGTAGGTGGGGAATTAATTCTGATGGATGTAGCGACTAGCGAGAGGGATTTCATTTCTGATTTCTTTTTTCGGGGTTAGGTATTAGGAGATGTTTTCGGCATTAGATTGGTCTGTTTTGTGAAATACGTGATTATAGAGAAGGTGTTGAAATGTGAATTGTTTTCGATTATTTCATTGAATAAATTCTACGTGCACTAATGAAAATACTGTTATTAAAATAACGTAACATCACGCATGTAGGTATTCCGAGTACTACTATTAGTACAGACATCACAATCAATCTTCAGATGCAAGACTACCAGAACAGCTGTCAAACCACAAAGAGAACCCACCAAGATAATCCCAACTCAAGGCACAGCCATCACTGGAACCCAAATACTGTCATTGATCCATTAAACATTTGGTAATTGGAACATGTCGGGGAAGTTTCCAACCCTATAGTACCGAGCCAAAGGCCCGGAGCTAATAATTTCAAATCGGAACAGTTACAATTTCGACAGACTAGGTAATGGTAAGACCTCAGGGAAGAACGATTGAATCGATGCGGCACGTCTCATCGAAGCTGAACTGGGCTCCCAAAGGAGTGCTGTGTCCGCGTGTAAATAATGCTGATACGATATCTTAGCCGTCGTGAAGTTTCATGGTATTTGTGTCAGGTAGTTTTGTTTTATGGGCATGTGTGAGGGAACCACGTTTGTGTTTGATTTTGGTTTGTATATATAGGTTCGACGAATTTGGGTGGATAGATTGTAAACTTAAGCAATATTACTTATAGTACATTATGATACATGTGTGCTAAGTTGATCATTATAAGCCGAGTGTATATTGATTAATGCACACGCGTTTCATACGACGTTTTTCAACACACTTGCGAGGAAAAAAAAAACAGACCTGTATTGTTAAATATTAACTTGTATGGAAAATGGCGCGCTGGTTTTGTTTTCCCGCGCGCCGTGCTAGCCAGCCAGCACTAGCGATGCGCGCGCCGGTGGGTGTCTCTCATTTTAAATATATTAATTAATCTATGGCAAAACCGATAAACTGCCTATAGAAAAAATATAATAAACACAAACTAGCTAATGTTTAGACTGATCGTAGTGTTGTACGTCAAATTGTAGTTTTATTTATGGAATTAGAAAGTACTATTGGCATAGAGAAATATACATTCGTTCAGTGAGAATCCGCAATAATAGAACGCCAGTCAGGGTCTTTTCCGTTTGGTTTCGGAAGGGACCCCGGTCAATTTAAGGTATTCACCTTATTATATATCAGGTTGTATCTTGATCAAATATGATTCGCGACTACCTATAATGTATATGTATTTACAGAATTATAGTCATTAGAATTTAATCCTTAAGTTAGATTTGTTCCTTAAGAACTTTTCCATAAGAGATTTTTTCATAAGGTACAAATCTAACTTAGAAAGATGTATTAATGTTTCTAATGATTATAATCCTGTAAAGAGGTACCTGTTATAGCCGCAAATCATATTTTGATCAAGATACAACCTGACACCGACCTGAAAATTGCAAAAAACCTAAGAATTTCGCGGTCTACCACTGCGCATTCACCTTAAATTGTCTGTGGTCCCCTGACTGACAATACAGACTATTTAAAAAAAAATTGAAATATAGCCCGCGGATTTTTTTTCTTTTGGCATGAAGTCTCTTTGGGCGCTTTCCGAATTAGCTATAATCGCTCACATCACAGCGCTCACATCATCTCACATGCGTTCCGATTTAGATATTACGATTATGACTGCTGAGAGCTGGCAACAATTCGAAACACTCGTGAACGCGCTCACAGTGCTTACACAATGTAAAAAAGATATTATTTCAGTATTTCTTTGTATAAACACCACATTTCTTCTTCAGTTCTTCTTCTTTGGTTAGGTGGCGACTGTCAGCCAGAAGCACAATTTCGAAAATGCCACGTTAGTTTAATTTAAAGATGATGCAACTCAAAACAAAACACACTGACACTACCTTATACACACACTGTCATTTTTGACAGCGCTCACGGTGATATTATTCTAGGGCATGGTCGGCATTATCGCAAGATGGCGAATGTCATGACGTCATCTATGACGATTCACGGGACATCGTTATCGCGCTCACGCTAATTCGGTTATTTCCCAATTCGGAACACATCGATTATTTCTCAATTCGGAACGCAGGGTTTGATGAGATTAAAAAAGCGCGCATCTCCGACTAGTAAATAGTTATCTGTGGTATTACAGCACATGTGGATTAAAGTAAAGAAAAAGCACGCGTTCGTAATACACTCAATTATGGACCTAAAAGCGATTCAATAAGAGCCACTTTACGAGCAAGTGTGTTGAAAAGTATTTTGTAGGAATGATTGTAACTATCCAAAGATGTTATTAAATGTATCGACTATAACGCATACATATAAAATGCTTCATTGTATACTTAGTTCGTTATTGAGATAGACGCATGATAGCACAAGTTTAAACCTCTGTGGTTTTTGGTTGCTATTTTATATGAATAGTCCTGTGTTCTTTTGTATAAATGATAAATAAAAAAAATAAAGATTTTTTTTTTGCGTAGGTAAGGTATTGTATTCCTTTGAGATGTGTACAATTTTCATTGTTACTACTCAGAGGAATCTGCGGTGGGTTGTAATTTTATATTGTAGTTTTCGATAGTATGTATCTTGCCTTACCTACAGGCACTTGTGGTATGATATTATTAGAAAATTATAGTAAAGGTGTGTGTCTGTATAAGTTATCATATTAGATCGACGCTAGAATGAACACTGCTGAAGTTTTTCCGTCAAGAAGATCATCCTGGAGTTGGTTTTTGGGTTGGTTTGGTTTTGGTTTTCGTTGGTGTTGTACGATAGTACAACACCTGTCTTCAACAAAAAAAGAACTGAAAGTCAACAAGCAGAAATCACACTATCACACTAATATTATAAAGGTGAAAGTTTGTGAGTGTGAGTGTGTGTGTGTGTATTTATATGTTTGTTACTTCTTCACGCTTAAATGGCTGGACCAATTTTGATAAAATTTTGTATGGAGGTAGCTGACACCCTGGATTAACATATAGGCTACTTTTTATCCCGATATTCTCACGGGATCAACATTTACGCGGATGAAACCGCGGGGCGCAGCTAGTAAATTATAAAATGTTCATTATTTTATTGAGTTTTCCGCTGCAGCTGGTTTTTTAGCAGTCGACTCGTCACTTTTTTTCTTTGTTTTTAGTGCTATTACACTCCAAGTCGCATACCTATTTATCTAGTTTTCGTTTAATATGTGATCGACATAAAAGTAAACATAAACAAAACAATGGCGGCTTGAAGACGTTGAACAGTGCTGCCACCTATGACGAGCTTTCAGTTTTTAACCCCATCAACGTTTGTGTCTGACCTAAATCTTCTTCTATACGATTTGTTACCTGTAACGGTAGAAACTTTTAACATTTAATCTTTCCCCGGTACTCACATAGTCAGATTCGTCTTCCACAAACTCCGGAAGTGTTTTTCCCCGAATCCGGAATTGATCCCGAACTCGAGAGCTCTTGACGGCACTGCAGAAGAGCGGTCGAGCTACATCATACAGTCAATAATACAGATCTGGGTCACTTCGGGTCAGTTCGTTATTTACCGAACACTCGATTTTTGATCATGATATTTGAATGATATGAGTTTTTTATTTACTGATAAATATTTTTTTTTCTAGCCTATGCTGTCCCACTGCTGGGCAAAAATCTCCACACAATGGGTGCCTGAAGATGGACGACGCCGCCGAGGCCGGCCCAGAAAGAGATGGCGAGATGACCGACGCGTACCGCGAGGGCTGGTTCGAGACAAATATAAGAGTGTAATAATCATAGATTTATAAGAACCAGATTGAGTGTACCGTACAAAACGCAATGTTCAAATTGAATGCATTTTGTAATGCGCGTGTGCGTGCGGACCGCCCACCACAAGTGTATTATTATCGTTTCTGCGTTTGTGTGCGTGACATTTTCTAATACCAGCGCAAAATGATTACCCCAAAATATGGGAAAATTCGGGTAGTTTTCTTATTCATATTGACATAGGTAATTATGTAGTTAATATATGTGTACAAAATGAAACCCGCCTTTTACATTCATACCGAGTGCCTATTATGATAGTTTTTGGAGATTGTTATAATTTTATTTTAAAACATGGTTTTCGTAAACATGTTTGAATGAACAAAAAACTTTTAATATCATACTAACATTATAAAGAAGAAAGTTTGTGAGTGGTGTGTGTGCATGTTTCTGTGTATGTTTGTTAGGTACTTCTTCTTAAAGATCGAACGACTGACTGAATGTATTTCTACTTTCGCGCGGGTAAAGCCGCAGGCAGCTATAAAAGAAAAAATAAAATAAAACAACGTATTCAAACTTAAACTCAAAATTATTTATTTCAGCAGCACAAAAAAGGGGTAAAAATATTTCACACTGTACCTTGGCAATACTCAAATATTATGGAGTCGTTTTGTTTTTATTTAGTTTTCGTAATATTTTCAAAGAAATTCATCATAAAATTGCAAACTTACCTGTGAAAAGTAATGTTCGTATCCTTGTCTTTTTTTGGAGTGTAGTTTTTACACGATTTCACCGCACAAACAGTCATTTTTTCAATTATATTTAACAGCGTAGACGCGCTTTGAACGTCTGTCGCGTAATGGCGGCCTGTGGGCGGGGCTAACGAACGAAGACGCTATTTTGGTGTCTTTGAATTCGAAGCATTTGGACAGCGCGTACTAGGCATCTGGATGTTCTTATAAATCTATGGTAATAATAGTGTTGAGGCTTTTTACTTAGGGTAGTTTTTTTGGAATGTAAATTACTTTCCGTTGAGAAAAAAAATACTATTTTTCGGCATATGGCCTGCGGCTGTGTGTCGTACTCTAAGGATGCTTAATGCCCTCCTGGCCACCAATCTTGAATGTGATCTGTTTGCCGATGAATGGAGTAGAATTATGCGGGTATGTCTGATGTTTTGTGAGAAGAAGTATGCTAGGGTGTCCTCTATTATATGTTAGTAAATGAAATTTTATATCTACCATATCTACATTTTTTTTATGTTAATTAATGTAATTGGTGTTACCGTTTTAATTAACAATAAACAATAATATTAATGCAGTTTATTCAGCGCTGGTTCTCTAGATAATGTAAGTCGCTACTACTGTAATAATGAGGATCAAGTTTACCCAGAGTGAAATTATCATCTACAAAACCTTAGAGAAAAGATAATGCAAGTAAGTTACAAATAAAGTTTTCATCACAAAATCGAAAAAAAATCTTTGTAAATGAAGATCAAAAGTCCAGTTACTTGGAATCCATCGGGAAAATATGTGTAACCGATCTTAAACTGTTATCCTACTTATCCGAGTATGTGGTTGATCTTTGTTGGTGATCTTTGGTTGTGATTTGACGGCACGGTTGGCGCAGTGGTTAAGCGATTGACTGCTGCGCTGCGTGTCGCGGGTTCGATTCCCGCACGGAACAAATATTTGTATGACCTACAAGTAGATGTTCCGGGTCTGGTTGTTTGTGTACGTGAATTTAAATGTTTGTAAACGCACCGACAATACAGGAGAAATTCCTAGTGTGGGGCAACGTTTTATTTAAAAACTAAAAAAAAACTAAACTAATCTTATTTAGGTTTTTTCAAGATCACCCAGCGGATAGTCGACTCTTCACGTGATCATAGGGCTGACTTATTTCTTAGCCAAAAAATTAGCACCGTCATACAACGTGGCAATGCTGCCAGCCTTTCGACAGCGATGCGGACAAATTATTTTGCTTATTTTTTTATATTACATGCACATATTATTTTAAATGTTAGCTTATATTATAGTAAATATTATCTTGATTAATAAAAACAATATTATTGAGGTTAAGTTCAAAAAACGGTTTCAACAGATTAGAGAATAGAATATAATATAGGGTGTTTGGAAGCTGGATACAAAGCCTTAAGGGGTGATAGTTGACACCATTTAGAGCATTTTGAGCCATACATGGCTTAGACGAAGTATGTTTTTTTTATTTTTTCGCGGTTAAAGTTGGTATGTTATTTTTGACTAAATGTTTGTAAGTAGTTAAAAATAAAAAACCATACTTCGTCTAAGACATGCATACCTCAAAATGCTGTTAATGGTGTCAACTATCACTCCCTTAAAGGTTTGCACTCAGCTTTCAAATACCCTGTATATTGTTGCTACAGATATTTAAAAATAAAGCTGGTCAAAATTAAAAAATAGTATCTCTGCAGCATTCCATTTATGAAGCTTTTACCTTCCTGTCAGACTGATATTAATATAACATGGCAGGTGATAAGGGAAGCGAGGCTAAGGATGACATTTATTCCACGGAATATAGCATGAAAAAATTAAGACAGTAAAATTTGCGAGGAGAGGAGAAAAAACCGGACAAGAGCGAGTCGGACTCGCGCACCAAGGGTTCCGTACCATCATATGTTTTTAAATTTTCATCGTCAAGGCCTTTAATCGTTAGAGAATCTGCGCCCTTTTGGTGTAAAATTTTGCAGTTTTAGGTCAGCACCATCTCAATGTAACTTTTGTTGATGATTTCTGAAAAAGTGTGCTATTTAGAGACTTCGTTTTATTTTTCCTGTAATATTTACGTGAACTTCTATCACATAGAATAATTTCTTTTTCTTTGCAAATTTCGGAGATAGGGGGGGGGGGGGAACGACATTTTTTTTTAATTTTTCTTCAAAAGTCTAAAACTATGTGGCCTAAAAAAAATAAAAAATGTTTGAGAATATGCAAACTGCGCTCTTTCATTTGAAAAAACACACATGCTCTAGTAGCCCCACTTCGAATTATTCAGACCCCCTTTCAGTCTCTGTTGCAAAAAAATACATATATTTTTATTTCTTTCTTATTTGGAAAATAGTTGGGCAAACGTCATCTAAAACTATTCCAAATTTTAAGTTGATAGCATTAGTAGTTCTTGAGATATCCAGCTGTGACAGACAGACAGACAGACAGATAGATTTAGTCTCACCATATGGGTTCAGTTTTTCCCATTTTGGTACGGAACCCTAAAAAAAAAAAACGTTTAATTCAGCTAAACATGATGCAGAGATAGAACAATGAAGTCGGTAAAAACACAAAAACGAACAATTTGGAGAAAACTATGCGTCACATCCACGCAAACGGCGTTCAGCATAATGCTACGATCCTATGCAAGACAGAACCCCAGGGCTGGTTTTCAGCGACAGCCGGCGTTGACGTGATGACGTCAAGATGAAAAAGAAGAACGAGAATGTGATGACGTAAAAATAAGTAAAGATAAGCCTATCAAGAACACAGCCTTCTCAAAACTCATGTCTAATATCACATAGTCCCAGATTCTCCCCTCATGCAACATTCCAGTCCATTACCTAATTACTCCAACAAAAGTTCACATTTAACAGCAATCGTGTCAAGCCCTACTTGCCTAGAAAGAAACGGCATCTGCATTGAAATATCGCAGCCATTCTGTACAACACTTTTTATTTAACAAAAAAAAAAAAAACAACAGCCATTTTCCAGACCGCTCCAGCACTTAAGTAGTGGAATTGAAATAGTGGCAACTTTATTTTCTCCACTTTCATTACTCTAAATAGCTTTTACGATTTTATGAGAGCAATTTCAATGTTTTCGAAACGAACAGGTAAACAACTTTGATCAATGGTTGGAAGGAAAATAGTAGGTAGAGGAAGCTTTATCCGATTTTGAGCTAGAAAAATTGGTGTCGGATACTTAATTTTGTGAATTGTGTTAATGAAAAGATATTCCTTGCTTAAAGTTTTATACAGGGTTATTTTAAATTAGCTAGCGAAACTCCGCAGGCGCGATAGGTATCGATATATAAGCAAAAAAACAATAAACAATAAAATAAATGAATTTGATGTTTTTTTTGGGAGGTCAACAACCTCTATTAGTGTCGTTACTTAAAGTATGTATAGAGAAAACATGTTTTCTTATACACTTGTTGTTTTTCCTACACTTATAACATCGACTGGCTGAGAAAAGATAATAGTGGAATTAGTACGCGAACACTAAATATGAAATTAAAAACTGAACTGCTTAGTGAAATCGCAAGATGCGACAATAATTGGTTGCGCTGCTGTTATTATTATCTTCTTACCGTCCATTTAAAGTAGGTATCTGTATCTACCTACTTAGATGTTTAGTCAAATTGTTGATACCAAATATTTAAGACCGTGTTTAAGACGAGCGCTTATCCTGCCGACAAACTGTCACGCAGTTTAGCAGATTTATAATATGTGATATGTCTGTGGTCCAAAATAAAATTTTTTTTTTAATGTTTTATCGTGTTAAGATGTCGATGGATACCCATTACCTAAGTCTGTGAAGTTTACACAAAAAATAACAGATTTTTTAAACTGATATTTCAAGAGACTAAAATAACGGCAGTCGACGGGAAATTATTATAAAATAGGTTCTTATAGAAGAATTTCCTAGCAACAGTTCAATATTTTTTTCACCCCTAAGATTATAGGAAATTTTCCAACAACACAAAATCAATTTAAATATTTGAACACGGTTTCAGGATATCAACAACAACATCACAAAACAAACAATATTATCATTTTACAATTTCCACAGCGCAGACAAATAAGGCTCAGCCCTAAGTCTGTAGATACTTTTCAAACACAAACTTTCCTTATTAAAAGGTCAAGTTTAAAAGCAGATGGAGGCACGGGAGGGTTAGGGGTAGAAGTGTTTGAGGTACACAAGGTACAGGTACGCAGATAAACAGAAAAACGATTGCAGGTATATCCGATGTCGGGTTGTTGACTATCCTTCGGATTTCGATCTTGTTTCATCTGACTCGCCCGAGCTATTTGCTTTGGTTTTATTTATATTTATTATGTACCCCTCGCTCTTTTTCTATAGGTATAGGAAGGAAGGTCGTTGTTTGATGTTAGGTCCAGCTGTGACGTGTTTTGAAAATGTTTATTGATTTTTCGAGTTTGGAATTGGGAATGAACGCTAAACAACGCTCCTTGTATTATTTCTTGCAATATAGTCGTCTTTTGTTTTCGTTTTTATGCTTTGTGCCAAGAAAAAGACTTAGTTTAATACCCAAGGGAGTTTTAATTGTATTGTTGACAATAGTGTTTTTAGAAATAAAATGAAATGTTTATATTAGGTACTGCTTTAGGGCGATAATACGTAGCGTGATGTTATAACCTTCCTCAAGAATTGGGCTATCAAATGCAAAAATAATTTTTAAAACCGACTGGCAGTTCCAGAGATTAGCGCGTCCAAACAAACAAACAAACTCTTCAGCTTTAGCTCTTTAGCTTTTTTAGCTGTATTTTTTTTTTCAGAAAAACATTTATGGTACAAAGGTACACAAGGTACAAACACTATTGTTATGAGATAACGTGCCTACTAAAAAACACGTATCAAAGTACATATATAAATTGTAGGAAGACAAATAAAGATTCAACAAAAGAGTTTATTTTCTTACTGAACTAACTAAAACGGTATAAGAAAAATGCGAATGTTGACCTACAAGTAGACTATTCCCTTGGGTGTCGTAAGAATCGAGTGAGACATTATATCAGCTAAATCTGAATCCTCTAGGAATGCTGATTACAAGAGAAATACGGCTTTGACCGAGTTTGGCTAGGCTAGGATGATGATTCAAATTCAGACCTTTGCCCTGCAATGGGAACAATAAATCAATCGACGTAGCCTATCGCAGTCCACTGCTGGACATAAGCCTCTCCCAGGCTGCGCCACAACACCCTGTCCTCCGCTTTCCGCATCCAGTCTGTTAAAATTACCTTCTTTAGGTTTTCGGTCCACCTAACTGGGGCGTCCCACACTTTGCTTGCTTACCTGATGCTATTTTATAAATAAAATATTCAAAATACTTCTTCCATCTGAATCCTACGCACGTTTCCCTCTTAAATGTTTTAAAGAAGGGATCTAGGTACTGCAAGCAATTTACTGCAGGGTAACCCGACAAACTAGTGACGTGTCAAACAATATTTTGTAACAGCCGAGCGGATAATTCAAATTCACCACCACGTTAAATGTAGGGGAAACAAGAGGGATTGATGTAGGTATGCTGCCACTCTGTAAATCATATTGTCGGCCGCAATGATTTACTCCTACCAAAACTCGATAGCTTGACGTAACTCGTGTCCACAATTTTCACCCCTATCGCGTCCCAGTTAAGACGATATCGGCGTGTATTATTTTGACAAATACGAGCCACTATCAGGAGTCCTGTACAATGGGGTGGTCCCAGGAGACAATGCGTAAATCGCTGCATTTCATGGCTCTATGCCCATAAAGATAGTGTTCTGTTCGGATACAAAGTTGATAAACAAACGGTCTGTAGTTAAATTTGATGTATGGACTACGCACCGGCAAGAATAGTTTTACAGCTGCCGAATAAATACGTCAATTAATTTTGGACTCTATTGTTTGGGCCTTAAAGTTGGTCAGTGATGAGAAATTGTTTTTATGGAGTTAATTTTAAGTTTGAAATAGCCGGTATCACGAAACCCGGCCCAGGGCGAGGTCGTCACTCAATTTTTTACCAGCCTTCGAACAATGTTTATTTTTGGTATGAAGATACAAAATTTTGTTTGCTCTATATTCGAAAGAATCCGGTATAAGCTGGATTTGCAACTCTTTTGTGGGTGTAGTTTCATAAGAAATATTGGATCTTAGAAATTGTATGGTATAGTGAATACACTTTGGAGAGGCAGGGGTTTATTGCGTTCAAAGCTGCTTATAGAGTATTAAACTGAAGTTTTCAGAGGAAGTTGGCTACTGAATAAGATGCAATTGGTATTTTGTGTTGTGATTTGCAAAATCACATCAATTGATAATACCTACCTATGTCAGTGCAGAGCGAGCAATGGTGGCTCAGTGGCCATGCTTACCTGCCTATACCATTTACTGGCGGTTGGAGAAGAACAGTGTGTGGCGGATATCTATGGTGGGTGCGGATATCTATGGGTAACAGCCACGAGTTGCAGGTCGTTGGTTCGAACCTAGACAGGACTTTTTTTTTTTTTGGGTAGGAAATCATCAAATGACCCCTCTCGCTCTGGGTGGAGCGGAAGGGAGCGACAGGCTCTTACTGACTAAAACCCACCCGTGTTCCTTCCTTAGCCCTTTATGTTCCGGGCCTGCGGTAACCCTTTTGAACAATCCCGCTGCCCACCTAGACAGACCTTACTATGTGTAACTAATTTCATCACCACTCCTCTCAAAACGGTGAAGGATAACATCGTGAAGAAACCGGCATGACCTAGAACCAAAAATTCGAAGCTATGTGACATCTACCAACTCACACTGAATAAACTCACCGAGAGGGAGAGGAGGCCTGTGTCCCAGCAGTGGGAACATTATAGGCTAATAATGCAGGAGTTTTATTCTGTAGTGAAAACATAAAAAAAAAATGTTGGTGTTATTGTACGTTCAAAGCTGCTCAGAGATCTAATCTAAAGCTTAAACTAAAGCTTCCAGGGGAAGTTGCTATCTCCATGCTGTCTATTCGCAAACCAAACCAATAATATGTACCTATGATTTCCTATTTCCTAAAATTCCAACACAATGCTCTACCAACACAAAACGACATCTACAATACCCTTAAAAATTTCAAAGACCTCAAAACAAGAGAACCCCCCACGTCCCAACATGAATAAATGTAGAAACACGCATGCCCAGTAAAATTTATCAAGTCAGTTGCGATTTTTACAACGTTACCTTTGTAACGTCCCGCGTCCCGCAACTCAGTCCTCTACGTGACCAGGCCCTCATAAAAAAATAAATAAATGTATTCTTTTTGGGTAGCTCCCAATTTTACCGAGTCTCGTAAAAAAGTCTACATTGACAGCACCTCGATGTATAACATCGATACTAATATTTGTTTTATGAACGGTTTCTTCGTATTTTTCGGTACTAAGGTTTCGGGGAGGCTTGAATTTTCGGTATTCACTAAAGTTTACGCAATTGTGACTCGGAATTTGTTGATTGTAGTTCTCGAGTTTCCATATATATTCCAGTGAGTTCTATATCCATGTACACTAGACACACACACACACACACACACTACACGTGTACACTAGTAATAAGGCTGAAGAGTTTGTTTCTTTGTTTGAACTCGCTAATCTCTAGAATTACCAGTCGTATTTGAAAATAACTGGTCAAGAGAGAGTCGGACTCGCGCACCGAGGGTTTCGTACAAATTTGTATGTACGTAAATAGTTTATCACGGGATTTTTCTTTTTGTAACCACATTTTACGGTTTTTGGATTTTTCCCTTTACTTGTGCTACATGACCTTGCTTCTTGCCAAATTTCATGATTCTAGGTCAACGGAAAGTACCCTATTAGATCTTCCGCGTGTATGCTCATTATTAGTCATTTATTATGTAACTAGCAGCGCCCCGCGGTTTCACCCGCGTAAGTTTTGATCCCGTGGGAATATCAGGATAAAAACTATCCTATGAGCTTTCCCGGGACTCAAACTATGTCAATACCAAATTTGATTTAAATCTGTTCAACGGTTTACGGTGATTGAGTAACAAACATCTTCACAAACTTTCACATTTAAAATAATGGTAGGATAACATGTATTGTGTTTCCGACGCGGAAGATCCGCGACGGAACGTTCCGTCAAGTGTGGCGTAGGCCATAGGCACACAAAAACCGGGACAAAAACCGGGTATAAAACATGAACGGATTAGAAAATCCGTTCATGTTTTATAACCGGTTTTTGTCCAGATGGTATACATGTCGGTCACGCAAACCTAGATTCTATGTAATATTCTCCTAAGAACTTCGTTAACTTTGAGGAGGGTCTTGCAATCGTAGTCACCACACTACGATCTATTGCAGGCATTCGCGAGATACAGGGAACCACGATAAGCTAAATAGTTTCGTCTAAACTCATTTAGACCCTACATTAAAAATCGGCGAGTGGTAAATGCCACATGTCCCATTGAATAAACTTGTATTTATGTACCACGATCCACGTTTAAGAGCATCGGTCCAAATGTCCATGTAGAGATAAATTAATAACCCTTTTCAAGCTTAGAGTAATGTACGACTGTGTTTTGTTTCTGTGTAGCACAAAAAGGGTTTAGTAAAAATTCTGCGATATTAATAGGAAAGGAGAAGGTTTTGTAGAAAAGAAAGTAAGGTACAACATTTATTTGCGGTAATCATGACGTAAAATAAAAAACACTAGGTAACACATAAAACAACAAGTTGGTGGAAAACATGCATCACAACCAAAACGGCCATCGCTCAGCATAATGCTGTGACACTGCGTGACAGAGCTAAAACGCTGATTTACAACTACAGGCGGCGCCGTTGACGGGATGACGTCAACCTGTGCAGCATAGAATTAATTCATATTTTTTTCTGCTTATTCAGGACACTAACAAAATCTCTCCAACGCAATCGCCGAAAATACGAGTAACATCAAGCGCTAAAATACTGACTTTCTATCGGTAATAACATCACAGGTATATTAATATAATGCCACTTTAATCCGTTTGAGGCACGGTTCAGATAACGAAGTTTGTGGAACATAATTGGAGAGTATTAACATCAAGTTACCGAGTTAAAGTTCAGATGAACTTTGTTGAGACTAATCGCCTCGTTGCGAGGGTCGACGTCACACTGTTACTTCGTGAAGCCTCATTAATGTAGTCAGTATATTATAACATTATAATACGTAGTTATTGTACATTTTTTCTACATTAAAATAAAGAGCTTAAATTAAATAATGGTAGGTACACAGCTGTTATGGCCGCCCTGATAAAACGGGATCTATAGGAACTAAACGTTTTTAAATGTTTCACTAGATGGCGCTGATGCCAAATTTTTGTAGGTGTAATAACGGTCAATGTTTCCGGGGCCGTTTAGTTTCATTAATGATTTCTTTTGACTGTTTATGAATATTAATGAAATTGTTTAACATTGTATCACTGTACTATAATTATGTTGCTTGAAATTCAGATAAAAACAAATCTGTACATTTTAGAAACCGTCGCTATTCATCGTCTTTTGTATAATAATTATGTTCAGACTTATCTTCAATAGATTTTCAGCTGTTTCATAACTTGTTGTTTTATTGTTTACATAGTAGCCATTTTATTTTACCCATAATAATATTTTAATCAATGATCAATACCTATATTTTAATTGAAAAAAAAATCACTAGATGTCGCTGTGCTGATGACGCGGTTTTCTGAATCGCGGTGTCAAGATTCTCCGCGAATGAATGACCCCCCTCGATTTTGTGTTTCGAATTAAGACCTTACTTCATAGGATCATTTCTATAGTAAGCTCTTCTCGAGACTTTCACACTATGTGAGTCCTCACAAGTCACGTTGATGAGACGTGGCGCGGTGCCCTGAGCGTGAGGCGGGCGGTGGTAGACCTACCACCAGCCCTCGATGATCGTTCACTCCCTTCGCAAGAGGGGAGCGTGGGGTGCTGTCGCTGTCTGAGTGGCTATTTTTAAAACCTTATAACTTTGATACCTTTGCTACTAACCGAGCGTGGGGTGCTGTCCCGTGCTGTCGATGTTTATGTGGCAATATAAACCGAAACTATGTTCAAGAACACATTAATGTTGACGTAACGCAAGCACCTCATTTGTTTTTCTAGTTTCCTGTATGAAATAAAAACAGAAGATTTTACAGTTGTTAATATTTTCGGTTTTAACTTTAAAATTTTAGAATCCTTCACCAACCGGCTATTAAAATGGAATCATACGGCCTACGGGGCATCAATGATTAATATAAGACAAGATAAGAGAGAACTTCGGACACAGAAACAATAAAAGTATTTACATATCGCACGTGGTTGTCATGGCCACATCGATGGATCGAGGTCAGGATCAATCATTAAAACTTTTAAAAAGTATCACTAGATGGCGGTGGGCCTGTGAAACGACTTTCTGAATCATGTGTGACAAATGAGCAGTATTTTAGAAAAATCGTATCATTCACTACATACAACAAATAAAGTCAGATAAAAACTAAACTGTTTATTGTTCTAGATAAACAACCAAACACCAGTGATTGACCTCTCAACGATTTACGGAGTGGATATTAAATTATCAAGGGCATAGCTACATAGAAATGTAAAAAACAGATCTATGCTAGCTAAGTAAAGTAAGAATATATGAACACGGGCTTTTGATACTTTAATAGCGAGAAAACCCTCATACGTACCTGAAAACATAACTACTAGGTACTAGACCGTATTTATCATGCAAAATATTGGAAAATATGGAAAACAATATTATTATAATATCGAATATGAAAGACTATAGGTATATGGTAATAAAACTAAGAACGACGAATTACGACCGAATTATTAACGATGATGATTTTTTTACCGACTTCAAAAAAAGGAGGTTATCAATTCGATACGTATGTATGTAATATTATTGGAATTGCATTATATTCACATATGATGATCTATTAGGGCTTCCAAACAAATATACAAAATTTCATAGACGTATGTATGTATGTATGTATGTATGTATGTATGTTTGTCCACGCATATCTCCGGAACTATTAATCGGATCGTGACCATTTTTTTTTTATTGGCTTACATTTTCTTCAACTTAGGGAACAGTGCAAGTTTCATCAAGATCGATTCAGTAATTTTCAAGATATGGACTAATACGTGTTAGTGTGACGGCCTGGCTTATTGATAAGAGCTACGGGTGTAGTGTCAAAGGGAAAACATCTCAAAACCTTGGTCAAATACTAGTGCAAAAACTAAAAATTACGAAATAAAAAGTAATTTAAAAAAATTAAACCGACTTCAAAAAGAAATTAACTCAAAATTATGAAATAACTTTAATTTCGGAAGTCGGTGGCATAAAACTAAAATACAGATACCAGACACCGACTTCCGAAATTAAAGTTATTTCATAATTTTGAGTTAATTTCTTTTTGAAGTCGGTTTAATTTTTTTAAATTACTTTTTATTTTTGTTATGTATTTTTGTGGTGTACAGACGTACACGCCAGCACATCAAGATACCCGAAACTGACAAATTTTCCCAATCTACTTGAGCGATAAAGTTGAAAATATATTAAAGAAATTTGACAGATTGTAGTAGCTTGATGTGCGCAATAAAGTTTAAGAACTTACTGTAGGTACAGTTCTGTATGCACTCTAGTAATATATAAGTCAATATCGCTCACACATAAAGAAACAGATACTGTCTACACTTTTTCATATCGGGCACTCGTGGGTTGATCTGAACATATATTATTAGTACTGGCCTCGTATCGACAAATCACGGAATCTACTCTCATCTACTCTCAGCCAAGTTACAGTCGAACTAAGAATTAATTACAACACGATTTGACAGCTATCCCTACTCACGACGTGTTTTCGCCCGTTCGAAAATTTTTATTTGCACTTGTTTTTTGACGAATCAACTAAGTACTTTCAGATGGGTCCGTATCTTCGTTGACGGAGTTAGAGACTAGACGTCCAGGAACAGAAAACCTTTATCTATAAGCAACCACCCAAAGCTATAAATAGATATATTTTAAGACGCTTAGGTAGTCTCTATATTGTTTGAGAATCTCGCGATTACTCAATATCATGCATAATTGATTCTGACGTAATGTCTCTGACATTTCCATTCTCACGGCATATTTCGTCATCCATCCTCTGATTAGATTCTCCCTCAATCGCGCGGGCCAATTTTAGAACCTGAAGAGGTTCTAAATTTAGCCCGCACGATTGAGGATCCTCTCAAAAATAGGAAGAATTTTTGACCTTCCGTCGTTAACAAGTTAAGTCTTAGAGAATGTACTAATGAGTTTCCTAGAACGTGGGTAGTTTCGTTTATCATTCACTGCAGTACAGGGTCGGGAAGAAATGCTCCGAATGAAATACTTAACCGACCGATGCTTAGTATTCGTGAGATAATGCGGTTCAGTGGTGTAAATTGTATAGTCGAAGCTCGTTGTTTCATTCCTAGGGCCAGCCGTCTGTCGCCGTCGGGTGCCTTCTATATTGGATAGGATTTTGTCCACCAGATCGCCTAAATATTTTTCTTTTTTCGTATCAGCATACCGTGGTGAAAACCTTAACTAGTTTTGGCAAACTCGAAATGGCTGCCCAGAGTTCGTGGAATAATAGGTATCTAGCTTCTGTCTGCGACTTCGCGTGAAGTTAATGTCCTATGACGCATAGCCATAGTGATAGCTTTCTATCAGTAAAATATTTTTTGTAATCGAATCAGTAATTCCAAAGATTATCAATTACATACTCACTAATATTACCTCTTTATAATATTAAAGGATGATTTCCACCAAACGGCTCACACCGCATCGGATCGGAATGGATTTTACAATCTCTAAACTATACTAAATCGTGTACACAGTATTTAAAGTAGGGTGTAAAGTTCACTCATACTCTATAAGAAAAGGAGGATCCTCCGACCAGACGGGTGTTGTGTTTGGCGGGCAACTGCCCAATGATTCATGTCGGGCCGTTATATATATGCTAGTTGCGCGGTAAACTCTGCTTGCGAGATGCAGGATTTTGCGTTATGTTAGATTGATGCGTAGTTCGCATGTGGCTTTGTAGATACCGCTAAAATATAATACGCATAAATAAATAAGATAAGCGTACTAATCTCTAAACTGTATCAACTTAAAGTCGTACACGTAGTGTAGACAAAACGGTTTTAAGAACACTGATTATCTTATCACAGAATAAAAAAAATAGGTGCTCAACAAAATCTGTTTCGGAGATACTGATCCAGCATTTAAAAATTCCGTGAATTTCACTGTGGTTTATAGTTTAAAAAGCAGGTTAAACCAGTGCCAGTTGCATTTTGAATCACTGCCAATGTAACGCTGCAAATAGCCAGTGATACTGTTAACGTTTTGTTTCTTATTATGTTGTAGAATGTTGCTATTCACCTACTACCTTACTGCGAAGGGGGAAGCGGTGTAAGCTTGGTAAATTATGCTTTTTTTTTCGTTTGTTAATATTATCTTGTTATTCGAAATGTTTACTTACTTAGATCTCTATAATCTGTTTTTTTTTTTCGTAATCCATGCAGTACTTTTGTCTATCTGCCTCATAGCACTTCTTAAAAGAAAAAAAACCTACGAATTCAATTAAAAGCTAAGCTTAAAAAGGTAAGCTTGGTTTTAGGAGGGGTTTATGCCCCATCTTCTCCAATTCTCAATTCTATTTTAGTCCTACTTAAGGTATCTCTAGAAGAGCTACTTTATAAAATAAAAATATCAACTTAACATCCTACAAACGAACAGAAAGCACCCATTCACCGTATATAATCCTCTAGACGCCTTACTAACCGTCCAAGCAACAAGAAATAAAAAGAACTAAAACAGAGCCAGTTGAAAGGAACGAATGAATACAGGAAACCAATATTTCTTCTGTATCCACGTCTAAAGTGAAACGCAAGGAGGTTCTACCTGACATATATAGTGTAAAATTGAAACTTCTACAGCCAACGCGATCCTTTTCACAAAGGAACTCAATATAAATTGAAAACTGTGAATCGCGAATATTGTGAAAGCATACGGCGATATATCTTAGCTTCTGTGTCGATGTGAATGTATGTAATTTATATGTAAGGAAAGCTATTTTTGAAATAAAGTGTTCGTACAGCTTGCTGATATTATCGGTTGGTTTTGTAGGAACATGCCATTACTTTAATGGATTTGGCTTGGCGCCTGTGATGATGTCTTACAGTTCTATGTGGAGTTCAATTTTGAAACTGGAAAATCGTAAAATAAATAGTCCATCAATCAATCAACTCAGCCTATCGCAGTCCACTGCTGGACATAGGCTTCTCCCAGGCTGCGCCACAACACCCTTTCCTCCACCTTCCGCATCCAGTCTGTTCCAGCCACTTTCTTCAGGTCGTAGGTCCAACTAGCTGGGGGGTCTCCCACGCTACGCTTGCCGAACCGCGGCCTCTACTCCAAGACTCGTCTGCTCCACCGGCCATCGCTCCTTCGACAAACATGGCCAGCCCACTCTCACTTCAGTTTGATTACTCTGTAAGCTATGTTAGTAACTCCCATTTCTCTAAGTAGTCTGTGGTAACCATTGACATATATATTACTAGCGTAAACTCCGGTTTTCCGGCTCAGCGCGCTAGGTTATGGTCGGAGTTTCATTGAAGGATAACATCAGAAATGTCCAAAAATGAAATGAAATATCCGGAAAAGAATAGCTCATGCTGTGGTGAACATTTTAGTCAGTCAGCAGCCTGGAATGCGCAGAATGTCAATTGTTACTGCTGAAACGACTTTAGTCTGATAGGTGGTCTGAGAGCCTAAAAGACTGACTGACAGCTGGAGCAACTTTGCGTGTCCATTCAATTATTTATGGACGTTTGAACTTTGGAAGGTAGTCTGATAGGTATCTGGTTAGACCCTTGGCCGACCCTAACACATCAAGGAAAGCCAGATAACAACCACCAAATCATGATAAATTTATTCACAGTCCGCATAACTTATTACACATTGGTAAGTGAAATCCTTAAAATTATACGTTGCTATTTTATGACTTAGCACTACTATTAAGTTCTGCTTACTCTGCGAACTTACTCAAGTGTTCAGTTATACAAGTACCTATGTGTTATTGTGTTAGATATTCAACTAGCTTAACTCACTGATAACATTAAGTCGAGTTCAGAGGATCAGTGTAATACAGTGTAATTATTGTCTTAGTCGGTTGGATGCAACATTTGGTTGAAGCGGAGCAGAATAGTCTAAACCAGATGGAAATTTACAGTGTCTAACAACGATGAGCATGGCAGCCAGTATCGTAAACTGACTGTACTGCGTTTTGAAGTTATACTTATGCCTAAAAGTATCCATACTAATATTATAAATGAAGAGGGGCCCGTGGCTAAATAATAACAGCCGTGCCGCGGTTGGTCTGTGGATGGGTGACCATCTTTACATACCGAGAACCCTCCGTGTCTCGGAAAGCACGGCTGTTAGTCGTGGATCTTTGACAGTCGTTACGGGTAGTCAGAAGCCCGAAAGTCTTACAGTCTTACCAGGGGGTATCGTATTACCCAGTAACTGGGTTGTGGAGGTCAGATAGGCAGTCGCTTCATGTAAAATACTAGTATTCAGCTGCATCCGGTAGACTGGAAACTGAACCAAAATAGTTGGGAAAAGGCTAGGTAGATGACTAATATTATAAAAGCTAAAGTAATTAATTTTATCTCAGTACAGCAGTGGTAGGTTTCCGTAGGATAATTTCCGACCTACAGACGTACGAAGCCCCGGGAAAAGCTAGTGTTATTTATATTCAGTGACGGTGCAGGAAATCACTTTTTTTTTGGCTGCTTCTGGTTTAAATTGGAAATGCTAAAGAAACATTGGACAGAGTCATGAATTTAGTTATAGGTAGCAAAATATCTCCCTCTCACAGAGAGGAGGCCTGTGTCCCAGCAGTGGGAACATTATAGGCTGAAAAAGCAAAATATCCTTTTCATAAATGTGCAAACGTATTTATCAAAATACTAATAATCATTAGCTATTCACTACATAAAAATGCATCTCCATTCCATTTATTCACGTTTAAAAACGAGTTAAATTGTTAAACCTGCATCGATTAGCGTCGAACGGGAAGATAGTAAAGGAACTAATGGATCCTAAAAAATTAGATTGACTACCCGCCGGGTGTTAATTGGCAATTAGGTCAAATGGTGGGTTCGACGCTGGCACTAAGTTTTATCTATGAGCGTGTATAGTTGAAATAACGAAACTGCTCGTAAAAACCGTCCAGTCGTGACAGTCGTTTTGGGAAATTTATTGGAAACTAGCAGCGTCCCGCGGTTTCACTCGCATAAGGAAATTTGACAGTTTGTAGTAGCTTGATGTGCTGGCGTCTGTACAATAAAGAATTTGATGCCTACTGTACCTTGGATTCATGATTCAGAACGCATGCGTAGAAATTTTTCTTCGGTTTAAAAAAAAAAAAATGCTGTTCCAGTATTCTGCAAGCCGGTTTAATATTTTCACGAAATAGTTTTATTTCACGAACGAATCCCCCTTATATTATAAAAGAACTTTAAAGTAAAAACTGCAAAGAAAAGTCAGTACCTACCTACTTAAAATGCATATAAAATCTACTCCATTAAGAGCTAAGACCCGCTCTGCTCATAGCTTACACTTAACTTAAAATGTAGTTACAATAATTCACATGTCCGACTCCAGTGAGTTGCGACGTTGATGGATGGATCGCTAAACTTGGATTATTACGATTTGCTGACCCCTTAAGTGATTCATTTGGAGTTTGGGATAGATACTTCCGGGGTTTTGGAGGAAATATAAGAAATAAAAACACCAATATTCGAGAAGTAAGTAAGTAAGAGGCAGACCTTTTTGTTCAGAGATTAAGAAAAAGAAATTATTGGAAACGAAGCAGTAGGAGTATTTAAGGATCGTAGCAGGTGGAATTCTGTAGTTTCTGCCCACCCCATTGGAAAAGGCGTGAGTTTATATATGTGTAAAAATAAACTGAAATCTTAGAGTGCAAAACTACGAAAATTCTGTATTTTTTCGAGCGTAAATCATACTTGCATGTGATCAATATAACACCAAATTTTCCAAAAATATGCTACATAAGAATGGTCTCTAACTAGCCTGTATTGTCTCACTGCAGGACAGAGGCCTCCCTCTCCCTTTTCCACACAATTCTGTCTTTTGCTAGTGCCGGCCAGTCCCTACGGTAGGAGTCAAGCTCATCCCGCCGCGCCATCTTCGTCTTGGTCTGCCGCGATGGCGCGATGGCGTCATGCGTTTAGTGGGACCCAATCGGTGGTTCTCTTAGCCAATTGTCATCTGGCATGCGGCAGAAGAACGGTACTTACCATCAATTAAAAACAACAACAAAACTTTCAAAATCATCAAACAGCCCTCTGATTTACATCCTGAAAAAGAAAATTGTATACAAAAGTAAGTATAGATGACGTCACCAAAACATCGATTAAAAAAAATAAAACTAACTACGCAGTCCTATACAAAAATCCGCAAGTTTCCTCAAAGGGCTGAGATATAGAAAAAATGGCTGGCGCAAAAACTGTAAGGAACTATTTCTATTCATATGACGTCATCACATCATTCATTCATTTCATCCTGACATCTGTCACCCGCGCCTTCGAATTTTGAATACGATTTATTTATTCATAACTCTGCTTTGTCATTGATTTCTAGTGTTCTGATTTATTCTGTTGAAAATTGTTGTTTGTATGAATATCATTTTATTTCTTTACAAACGGGGAAATATATACAATCATAAATTATTATACTATTGACTAAATTACACCAGGTACTAAATTAAATTAATAACTTACTGTATGAAGTGAATTTGCTGACTATTTTTTTATATGAAAAAAAAATACACAGGGTGGCACGGACATCGACGCACAACCAGTTACCATGGATAGTAACATGATCCCAGACCTATCTGCGTTGAAATTTTTCGCCGGTTATTTAAACAAAAAACCGCTATCATGCAACAAAATCATGTAACCACTGAAATCATTTGTACGTCATCGTCAATGTCCCTGCCACCGCTGCCACTGCTGATACAGAATGAATCAATGTAATCATGCTCATTGAATTCGTTCTGCATTAAAATGTTTTTATATCACATCTATTCAAAAATACCTAGTGTATTCTTCGTAAACAGGGACTAAAACAGCTGTTTAAGCCCTAGGGACTAAAAGTGTTTTTTTTTATTTGAATTTGGAATGTGAATATTGTTAGTAAACTTCCAACTACTTCTATTCTTCTATTTTTATGTCTGTAATTTATTTGGTGTACATAATAAAGAGTATTTCTATTCTATTCTATTCTATGAAAAAGTAAAAAGCGCGTAAGCCAAATAAAAAAAAAGTTTGTGAAAAAATAAAAAAAAACTCGCGAAAAGCATTCTGCCTTCGTTCGTAATTGTTTACTCAAATTAGGATTTTACTTAGTTTTATAAAAAATGAGTATGTCTTGCTCAATTAATTGTATGTAAATAAATAAACGTACTATTCTTATTCATAAGTTGCACTTACTTATTTTTTCATAGAGGGTGATAGAAAGTGATAGAGAGTATCCACCTCGGGAGCAACACTATTTTAAGCTCAAGTAACGTACTTTGAACCCCTCCCTGCGCTCAGGATTCTACTTTAGAACCCGTCGCTGCGCTCGGAATTCTACTCTAGAATCCTTCACTCCGCTCTGGATTCAACGAAATACTCTCGCCTTCAAAATAGTTGTTTGCTCCCTTGGCGAACAATCTACTATTACAGTCGAATCCTACACAGTCTCATTATACATTCTCAAAGTTTAAAAAAAAACATACAAGGGTAAATTCACGTAGCACAGTAAATACATTACCATCACATTCATTGTCACTATTAAGCTGCACTTTCATCGCTTCAATACCGTGTTTAAAATACACGGTCCGGTCCGGTAACAAAAGTTCACATTTACATCAACTGTTGGCAAATTGACAATCGGTTTTCCGATTCCCTGGTGCGGTTTGCATGAGAATTGAAACACCGAAACCAACAAACTCTGTAACGATTACTTTTTGAACGAATAGTCGCCGCAGCACTATTCAAACTTAATCAATTGTGGCTTTCTGGTTTTAACATTGTGTGGATCAGAATCGAAGGTAAACTAAAAGAAGTAATTAGTTTGAGGGTTAGAATTTAATAATGGATTTTTTAATGTTCATTTTACGACAAAAATTAAAATGGGAAATAGGTTAGAGAAACGGAATATACAACGTGAATCAGACATTTGTGGTCGTGCATGTACATTTGGGTCGAGTGGGTATTGAAGTTTTTTAAGGGGCAGCTGATAATTTTTGACGATTACGATGTTGGTCCAATGAAGAAAGTTGTTAAGTTTAGTTGTCGGTACTGTAAAGATTGTCTGCTTATGTAGTGCAGGCTGTCAATAAAATAACTCTGGTTGCATTTGAACAGTCAAGCTGGGTTAGAATAAGTGATTAAAATATAAGGTTTTAAAAAGGTATATTTTTCAGAACCTTTTTGAATAATCTGAAGGATGTTGTTTTAAGTCCTCGTAAGTACTTACCATCATTGTGTGCATAAGAAAACCTATGCTTACCTGCTTGTATCAATAGCTGGCGGTTGGAGAAGAGCACTGCTGCTCTTCTCCAACCAGTGGCAGTGGTGGCAAAGTGGTAATAGCCGCGACTTACGAGTTGTAGGATCTGTAGGTTCGAGCCCTGACAGGCGCTATACTTTGTGTAAATTATTTCATCACGACTGCTCTCAGAACGGTGAAGGAAAACATCGTGAGGAAACCAGCACGTCCCAGAGCCAAAAATTAGAAGATATGTGACATCCACCAACCCGCACTGGGCTCACGTGGTGGATTACGGCCCACTCCCTCTCACAGAGGGGAGGCCTGTGTCCCAGCAGTGGGAACATTACAGGCTGATTATGCTGAAGAAGAGCATAAAGAGATATCTACGTTAAAAAGCTTAAGTGAGCATCCTATCTGAATGGGAAATGAGCACATCATAAGGCACTTCTAAACGAACTCATATTTTCGTCTAATTTATTAAAGACTAAACGGACTTTGATCACAAGCTAGTGCCATTAAGTCATGACGCGTCGAAATTACATACGACACGCCTATCTATCAATAGTAGCTCCAATCAAACGTCAAAGGGTTCCGTAATTCAACGCATTAAGTAATAAGACCATTGCTTTGTTAATTTTGATACGTCCGGATAATCCCTGTGAAAATTAATTCGGTAGAGGATCAATCGGTCCTCGGGCCTCGTTACTAGAGATTTGAGTGAATGAAATTGTAAACTATTGAACGGATTTTAGTTAATTTGCTGCTGGTGATTTGGTGGCATTTTGACGTTTGTCGGTAGTCGTCATTATATTCATGTTTATGACTGTGAATGAGCGTAACGTGAAGGGAAATACTGCAGCTGTTTCTGGAGTTCTAGTTACCATAGACAACTGTGAGAATTGGCTTACATGACTACCCGCCATCTATGCGTCCTTTCGGCGTTTTTTAGGGTTCCGTACCAAAATGGTAAAAACGGAACCCATATGGTGAGACTAAGTCTGTCTGTTACAGCTGGATATCTCAAGAACTACTAATGCAATCAACTTGAAATTTGGAACAGTTTTAGATGACGTTTGCCCAACTATTTTGCAAGTAAGAAAGAAATAAAAATATATGTATATTTTTTGCAACAGGGACTGAAAGGGGGTTTGAAAAATTCGAAGGGGGGCTACTAGGGCATGTGGGGTATCATATGAAAGAGCGTGACATAAAATTGCAATATTCTACACCGCAGTGCACAGTGTTAAAATTCTCTGATGAATATAGGCCTCGCCGCTGAAAATTTAAAAAACATAATATGTCAAAGTCAAAGACTTTGACTTTGACTTTGAAAAAACATAATATGATGGTACGGAACCCTCGGTGCGTGAGTCCGACTCGCTCTTGCCCGTTTTTTTTTAAACTATTATTGGCTATTAAAAAAGTATGAATATATATATAATATACTGTGATGTACCTATATAGTGTGGAATATTGTGTGGAGTCGTTAAAATTAGTAGTGTGGCGATTAGGTTATCACATTAATTGAAACCGTATATTCTACATTACGTATTTTAAACACACACAATTAAAATAAATAATAACAATTAACATTCTAGCCGTGAGACGTTTTTTTTCGTTTGAGTATTTAACAATATTAAACTTAATTTGTGATTAATTGGTATCAATATCTTAAAGTTTGTGTTTAATCGTTGATACCATCGCCCCGCGCGTGTCTAGTGCCTTATTATTAAGGGTGGTTTATGTCCTGCCAATTTTTGACCATTTTTATAATACGTATTTTTATTTAATTTTTTAGTAAAATTGTTTATTTCTAATCGCCACCGCGCACAGATATTAAAACAGAAGAAGAACTAGGGGGGTGGAGGGGGGTTCAGGGGATCAGACCGGAATAACTCGCCTATACTATCATTCGTTTATCCAAACAAAAACCTAATATACCTACAAACATTTTAAAGCTCATTATAAAGCTTGACTGTTCGAATGCAACCAGAGTTATTTTACTGCCAGCCTGCACTACTTAAGGTCGAGTTTTGTAGACAACCTTTACAGTACCTTGTACCTACGTGGCCGGTAATATGGTATATGTATGGAGAAAGATTATCACACTATCACAGAGACGCCACTCTATAAAGTAGAACTATTTCTGAAACCCGAAAACAAAACGTCATCTATTTTACAATGCTAATAAATAAAACGTACCTACCTTTATCTAAAGAACGTCTACGATTTTTGGGGTCCAGTATTGCTTTGACTAGTCAATTGTGCTAAACGTATTTGAATGAAAATCGAACTATTCAAAACGTTTGACGAGACTGCCTCAATAAATTCAGCCTATTGAATTTTTGCGTGATGCCGTGTTCCATTTATTTATCCATTTATTTCAGGCATCAAGGCCCATAATAATAATACAATATTAATATAACTTAAAAATACTATAAATAAGTACAACATTATATTTAGGTACACTAAAAACTAACAACCAAAAACTAACGCACACGAAGTGTCTGCGTCAATCGTTTCGCTGACTGGTGTCATGTGGCCGACCACGAAACCGGCGGTACACAACACTCTTCGGTCAAAACTCTCCCTTGAGGATCTTCTTCTTCTTCATTTATTATCGTGATGACAACACTGACTAACTAATGTTTTAGTTGTTCTAGTCGCCTGTTATTTGGCATGTAATTAACGCAAAATTGCTACACAGCTTTTGACAAAGTCTATAGTTTTGAATGATTTCATTATAATTTTTGCAATGGCCGCGGGCTGTCCAATTAATTTTGGCTTTTCTAATCAAGTTTTAGTATTGTTCTGAATATTGCTTTAAAAAATATATTATTTAGGGTACCTCCTCTACACGTAGAGTGAGGATGTTTTTTTGTTTACTCATCTACCCCATGGTGTGGGGTACCTATCTTTGGATAGGTCTTACAAAAATATTGCGGGTTTGTGAAAACCATTTTTCGATTCAGGGATCCGTTTGTGAAATGTTAAGCTTTAAAGTGCTAATTTTTGTTAGAGTCAAGTGTACCCCCCCTGCCAGCTAAATGGTTGCTTTTGGATATGTGAATTAATTCACGGCAGTAGTATATTATAACGAAATTAAATGGAAAACTATCACAGCTAAGTAGGCTTTACAAGTTTACGAGTAATAGTCGACCAACTTAAATTTGCAGTTGCAATGTATGGGAGAACAGGATTTTCAACTACTTACAATGTTAATTTTGTTCTTGGGATAAATTCATTCCAACTACGGAACCCTTCATTGTGCGTGGTCCGACACGAACTTGGCCGGTTTTTATTCTAATCAAGTTTTGGTATTGTTCTGAATATTGCTTTTAGAAAAAAATATTCAGTTGAAAGTTAAGAAGTGTTATTTTTTAATCTTTGCATCTGGCGGCCATTATTTCTACTGATTCCAATTGAAATTCTTTATTATTTTTATATTTTTCTTTTTTTATTAAATAAAATAATAAACGAAACAGCAACTAACAGTATTTCAACATTCAATTAAAATAAATATTTAAAACCACTCAATCGCAATCGCAATCGCAATGTCGATAAGGTTGGCGCATGGTTTCTCGATTGACTGCTGCGCTGCGTGTCGCGGGTTCAATTCCGCACGGAACATATTTGTATGATCTACAAGTAGTTGTTCCGGGTCTGGCTGTTTGTGTATGTGAGTTTAAATGTTTGTAAACGCACCCACAATACAGGAGAAATTCCTAGTGTGGGGCAACGTTTTTAAAAAAGAAAAAGAAAAAAATCAAATATGTTACCAAACACATGCCATTTAGGTATATTCCGATGGAACACAAACATGATTTCCGGGGTCCAGTATTGCTTTAACTAGTCAATCCTGCTAAACGTAGGTATTTGGCTCAAAATCGAACTATTCAAAACGTTTGACACGCACCTGTTTCAATAAATTCTGCCTATTGCATTTCTGCGTGATTTATCCAGCTAGTGTTAATAATGTGTCAGTTCGGATGTTGCTAACGACTGAATAGTATTTGATGACATTCCATTCAGTGTTTCTGGATTAGGTTGAATTTTGATGTTAGCTGGGCCACGTTTCACTCGTAATTGACGAACTTTTTACAAGCCAACTTTGTTACTATCCAAACCATTTCAGGTGATATATTGAAAAAAATGAGTTTGTTCTTTATAGCGTACCTCTCCAAACATACACCAAAATGTAAAATCCCATATACGTACTTAAACGTACATGGGATTTTATATTTTGGTGTGTTTTTCTATCTATAAAAATCTAAAATCTATCTAGGCATTCATTAATATTTTTTTGAGTATGAAAGTGTAACGCTTATGAATTAATCAATGGAGTTTACTTTAAAACATAGAGAATAATCTTAAAATTCTTTGGCCTAGAATAACCCCGTCTCTATCTTGCACTTGTAGTATGTCAGTTGTGCGACAGCTACAGGGATAAATCTTAGCCAAAGTATGAGCTTAGATACGTTGATAGATCTCGGCTTAAGACGAACATGAAGTCACAGTGACAGTGACAGTGAAGTGACAGTTAATGAGGAGCGAAGCCATAATCTACCTAGTTGCCTTTGCCATTATTTATATAAGAAATATTCAAGGAACATAAACAAAACACTGTTTACAATCCTTTCCATCAATCGATTTACGCGTATTAAAATAGAAGATTAGGTATCGCAGCAGGTATCTATTTCAGTGATCATTTTACTGGCCACTCGTTGCAGTAATCAGTTGCGTTCGTTGAGTACGATAATGAGTGAATAATATTGATGACGTTGTGGTGAGGTATTGATTTGTGAGTGTTCTGGTCTATTGTCATGGTCGGTTTGTTGATTGTCTCCTAAGTGACTTCTACTTGGTTCTAAGTTTGGTAGTTGATATGATTGTAGTATTATTGGTTGGTTTGACAGAGGTTTTGCAATCTATGCCATGTTACCAATAGGTAAAATTGTACCTAATAGCACTGTCAAAACCATCATATGGAAACTTAGTTTTAATGACAGAACACATACGCTTTAAAAACTATTATTTTAAGACTTGCTCGATGCTTGATTATTTGGCCCTAACAAAGATCCCTGGGGCACGCCAACTCATTATACACCTACAATTTGGTAAATTACTGAGTTCGAAATTTAAAATCTTCAGAACTTTGTGATTTAGTACCTTTTATTTGGAAAAGAGAGAAAATACAGCGCTCCAGGCATTCATCAACACTTTGAAGAGATGTTGTGAGATGTCAAACGCTTTCCATTAGTCCACAAACTAGACTAAGACTAAGATGCGTAGAAATAGATAAGCCGCGAGCAACTTGCACGCCTTGATATCACGCCTAGATGCCTTAGGACGAATAATGAACACGTCTGAAGTTCGTTGTAGGGACGTGTAGATGCTGATATTGCTATCCTCTGATTGTAAGTTTCTCTAAGTCGTCGAGATGAACATGTAGAAATTGATATTACAATTCTTGGTAGTAATAACAGGGAATGTATGAATATTATTGTTGTACAAACACAGAAATAATTAAAACTCCGCCATCTTGTTTTTTCAATACATTTCACAAAGTTGTTTACCAACAGCGTCCCTTGTCAACGTCATTCGAGCGCCAAAAGACTCTTGATTGAAAGGTTTTGTACATAATAAAAAAGTATTTTATCTCTTGTAAAGTGTAAACATCCCCTGATGTTTATTGTTAGTAGATGAAGTTCAATAACAGATTCTCATTTCTGTATTGACAAAGCTGTGTTGGGAATTCCCAATCAAGCAGTAAATTAGGGAAGATGAAAACGAATTCAAATTGAATATCATAACAATTTTATATATTTATTTGAAAACCGATATCCGAATAGAACCTTTCCCGAACCCAACTTTAACGAAGGTACAAAACACCGGGTTCTAATTAATGGTCGCCCGGGGCTAAGGAATTGATACTTTTTGTTAGTATTTGAATTTACGAATCGCTTTCTGATTAATGTTATTTTCTAAAAATTAAGAATGTAATTGGACACAACAAGGGCGATCAGTTAAATTAGAACTCGCAACTAATAGCACGACCGACATCGGTAAAAGAGAGCGATAAATTATTTAATCGCTCTTAGCTATCCCATGAATATCGAATGCAAATGTTTGCAATCCAATTTCGAATCGATTCCAATAATTATTATCGTGATGACAACGCTGATTAGCTAATGTTTTAGTTGTTCTAGTCGCCTGTTATATGGCATGTAATTAAGGCAAAATTGCTACACAGCTGTTTACAAAGTCTGTAGTTTTGAATGCTTTGATTATAATAATTGCAATGGCCGCGGGCTGTCCAATTAATTTTGGCTTTTCTAATCAAGTTTTAGTATTGGTCTGAATATTGCTTTTAAAAAAATATTCAGTTAAAAGGGTATGAAATGTTATTTTTTATTAACTTTTTGCATCTGACGGTTATTGTTTCTCCAGATTACAATTTTATTTAAGTTCTTTATTGTTTTTATAGCTTTCGTCAAATCAGGGCTGTTCATTTACTGACTTTTAATTTAAGGTACCTATAAACTAAACCTGCTTTATTTAATTTGTATGCTTGTAAAACAAACATTTTATTTTCACAAATACTGTCAATAGACAAAACAGCAACCGACAGTGTTCAACATCCAATTAAAATAAATATTTGATTACCACTCAATCGCAAAACAAATGCCATCTAAATTCCGATGGAACACAAAAACATTCACTCCGCTGACCACGACACAGGATGGTTTGTGTCAAAACTAGTGCAGACCGCAAAAATCAACCGGCACAGTTCGCTAACAACCTCATCGATTCAGTACCTATGTTAATTATCAAATGTAATTGCGTCAGCCGCAACTGAACAATCGTTTCGGATTTATTAGTTTTACTAATTAAATTCTATTTGTATGGACTGATTACGTTGTGGTTTTAGGAAGTAGAACTGTCGCATTGATTTAGTCCCTAACTAACTCATTGTTGATGAAGTAGTTAAAATTAAAACTGCTTTGAAAATTTTCAAAGTATGATACGGAAAGTAATTTTTATACCTCCAAATCGGAGTCCGCTGGATGCGAGAAGCATAGGACCGGTCGATGTAGCGACGCTTGGGGGAGGCCTATGTCCAGCAGCGGACACGGCATATGATGATGATGAATCTGTAGATAAGCATAACCTAACCTAACTTGTGTTTAGTGTGTGGCTTTAGGTATGTGTTTCTCTTTGTACAATAAAGTTATTATTTATTTATCGCACTGCGTGACCTAAAATTGCGCTTAAGTCACGCTTTTCTGTGACTTAAATAGTCCATTTTTACACAGAAAAGCGTGACTTAAGTGCGCGTTTAGGTCACACATGCTATAAAATAGTATACGATACGTGTGACTTAAGTAGTACATATTAATGTTAAGTCACACGTATCGTAATGTACTATTACTTAGATCATAACGAGAACGATATCAGTTTTTATTTAACCAGAAATAAAACAAAATCTAAAGATGTTTCCTACAGCTGTTGATAGTAATCATTGATATTTGCGCCAAATCTAACATTATCTTCAAGCAAAATAGTATATAAGGACCGAACAATGAATATAACGTACCTATAAGACTTGTTTAAGGGCTGTTCTAACCTCGAACGACGCCATCATCGTTAACCCATGGAATAACACATGATAATGGCGCCGAGAGCAATCAGCAGATTGATATCTATATCTTGTTTGTTTGTATGCTAAGTACTTGCGCGTTTAGTGGTCAGGGGGTATTGTATAGAGCTGTTAGTTTAGTTGTTTAGGTTGTTATAATCTATAATAATCGCACCTACGGGGCAAAAACGTCACATAGGTATGCAATTTTTGTGAAAATTGATCTGAGTATGAGAAAAAGTAGCTAATGAACCCCTTTACCTCTGGTGAGTAATTGTCATTTGTTTATTGCGTATACATTCCGCGAGAGGGCAGTTGTGTCGTTATTGTTTAGTCAAGAAGAACTATACATTATAATAGGGTGTCGAATTTTCACTCGAATTTTCAAACGCTTCTCCTGAAAAATTACATCATTTGCACAAGTGACGTTTTTGCACGCGTAGGTGCTTATCTTTAATTTGTTAGTTTTGAAGATGTAAAATGTTGTAAAATTGACATCAAACCCGCCCCCCCCCACCCCAAAAAATGACAAGCACAAAAAGCACTTGGCCCCTTACCCCTGGCCGCCTACTCTTGGCTACGGATGCGAGAAGCACGGAACCGGTCGAAGTGAAGGTGCTTGGGGGAGGCCAATTTCCAGCAGTGGACGTCTTTCGGCTGAAATGATGATGATGATGATGAGGTAGGATTGCACATTTCTATGAAACAGCAGATTTTTCATAATTTCAGAATCATGTGCTGAATTCATGGTTACAGTTTGTGCGACGATGTCCCTGCCACACTCTAGGTATACCAGAAAAGTTACTTTTCTTAGATAGGTTCTCATAACTGTTTAGTAAAATGAAGTATCGTAAAACAAAGTTTCCCAAGAGTTTTAAAACACGCTACAAAGGTGGGTTTTGCATACTAAAAGTTATCTACAAAGTTTATAAAAATATGTATATTAGAGAGAACGGTAGCAAAAGGCTGACGTGTAAAAAGGCTTTGTAAATGTAAACTTTGTAAAATTCGTAGTGCACGGAAACGTGGTCTGACGGGCGGACTGGGGAACTATTGCGGAACTAAAGTTTCGACGTGCGCAGAATAATTGTGGCTATAAACCCGTAAATGGTTTTTTATGGACTTAGTTTTGAGCATATGAGATATTATTTACGATATGAGTTGTAAAACTGAAACGTTGCAGTCGGCGGGAAACATGGCCGTTCACAATGGGCTTCATTAGAATACTGAAAGTCACCCAAAGAGCAATGCTTGGAGTTTTCATAAGCGATCGAATCAGAAATGAAGAGATCTGTAGGAGAACCAACGTAACCGACATAGCCCGAAGAATTGCCAAACCTTAATGGCAGTGGGCAGGCACATTCCTCGTAGAACAGATGGCCGGTGGAGCCGAAAGGTGGAGTGGCGACTGCGTACCGGAAGACGTAGCGTTGGAAGGCCTCCCACAAGGTGGACCGATAACCTGGTGAAAGCCGCAGGAATCCGCTGGATGCGAGATGCACAGAACCTGTCGAAGGGGCGTTGCTTGGGGGAGTGTCCAGTACTAGACGTTTTTCGGCTGAAATTAATGATGAGTAGTACAATAATTTACAAACGTTGATTTTATTCATTTATTTTTACCTTATGTTATGTAGACGAACTAAGTAAACCTAACATAACATACATACAAAATCAGTCAGAGAGGGAGTGGGCCGTAATCCACCACACGGGCCCAGTGCGGGTTGGTAGATGTAAACCTAAACCAAACAACAAAAGCAACCTTGTTGATGGTTGTTGACTTGTTGTTTATCAATGAGATTGATAATTGAAAAAACTTATAGTAAGTATAGCCAGTATAACTTAATGAAATGCAAAAATCATTTTACAAATCCGATCGGTATTCCCAGAGATCAGTGTGTTCAATAAACAAACTCTTCAGTTTTATTATTAGTATAGATAGATAATAAAATGTGAAACAAATGTTAAAAAATCAAGCAAAATATTCTTGGAATGTAAAAACAGAGGTTTTTTTCACAAATCTATAATTTTTCTCTCGTGTGTTACAACATCTCTATATCGATAAATTAGTTGCCAACGAGGGCAATCAAGATATGCTAATAGACATATTTGATAGTCAAACTCGTGTGCAGATGACTTCTATATACGGTCATCAGCAGAGATATCGGACCATGACGGGTGGAACCGAGACAGTAATTGTGCATTTCATGCTTATGACATCACTAAATGGTAAATATTATGCTATTGAGTCCGCGTATCACTGGTCAGTTTCCCTAAGTCGTCAGTTTATTTAATTCGCCAGTTTCTTTGATTAGTCAGTTTCATAGTTAGATTGTTGTTTCTAAAAATGGTCGTAAATATACAGTGTGGCAGGGACATTAACGCCAAACTGAAAGCATGAATTCAGCACATGATTCAGAATCATGGTCATCAGGGTTCAGAATCATGTACTGAATCTATCTAACCGGTTGTGCGCGGATATCCCTGAGAACCGTTAGGATTTGCATATTATGAATGATGCAATATAACCAAAAACTACCTACACCAAAAATATCTTAGGTACTACCTTCTCCTGACAGTCATTTTTAGGGTTCCGTACACAAATGTGCCAACCCCCTAAACCTCCGCTGTCCGTCCATGTGTCTGTCTGTCAGCGGGCTGTATCTCATGAACAGCACCCTAATTGCGTCACACACTATTCGTAGCAATGGCTTTCCTTTTGACGATTTTGATTTTATGTACGTTGTTGAGCAGACACATTTTTCGAACAAATTAAGAAGCAGTGGATTAGCAATATCCTTCAAAATTATTCAGATTGAGATTGATAGTGTATTACGCAGTTCGGGTGCTGTAATAGGTAGACAGTTGAAATTCACAGAGTGTGTATTTCTATTGCCGCTATAGCAACAATAAAAATACAAATCAAATCGTTTATTTGTGATACATGGGCTACATACAAGTGTTCATTATCACACTAATATTATAAAGGCGAAAGTTTGTGAGTGTGTGTGTGTGTTATAAACACACACACACACACCCCCCCAAACTTTGTTACTTCTTCACGCTCAAACGGCGGGACCAATTTTGATAAAATTTTGTATGGAGGTAGCTGACACCCTGGATTAACATATAAGCTACTTTTTATCCCGATATTCCCACGGGATCGACCTTTACGCGGGTGTAACCGCGTGGCGCATCTAGTATAATTATATATACTTAATAATGTTCATTCCATGATCAGCCACTAAGGCATACAAATGATTAAATAATATAATAAAAATATGATTATAAAATTCTAATGATTTGATACAATAAAGTTAATAATTAAAGTGGGTCTCCATACAAGAAACGTGTTTTTTTTTCGGCTTTTTTTTCATCTTTTTGTAGTACGGAACTTTTTATGTACGACTCCAACTCACACTTGGCCGGCTTTTTAATCAGGTTTTTGTTTCAGAATGAAACTCACAACATACTACAATGTAGGTAAAGCTCCAAGACCACAATAAAACAAAGCAAAACCCAGCGAATCAACATCAACCCAGATTTTGATGTCTCACCCATTAGTAGACAAGTGATAACTTGTTAGAGACGTTAAAGTTATCCTTCATTCCTTCTCGTAGAACATTACGTAAAGCCTCAAATTTTATGTCTTAAACAGATGCCAGTACTACCCAAACGAAGTACCCATTCGGCGCATACGTTGCCTTGTTTTACGGTACTTCGAATTTCTGACATTAATGTTGTAGCCTGATTGAAGTACTGGCAATTATTTCATATTCTGAGGGAATTATGGATGTTAGACCGGTTTTGTGGAACTGAGTTGTTGGTTTTGGTGTTTGTTCCGGGTATTTGGAAATTAACGAGAACGCACCTGTTTGTTACATCAAAAGGAAATTGGTCAGAATTAATGCACGGTGTTGAAATAATCACGCACAATGGTTGAAGAACTAAGTGCGGAAACCAAACCCATAACATAGAAGATGTTGTAATTTGGTAGGTATATTATGGCAATATAGCAAAGACCAAGGAAGGAATAGATAAGGGTTGGAAAAATAGTGTGTAAGAGAGGAGAGACCTTCGGCCAGGTTGCAGGGTTTGAAAGTCGTAGAAAGCGCGACAATAACAGGTAGTGCTACTTAATTTATTTATTCTCCAAACCACACGTCAATTTTCTGTAGTACCTACCTACACTACATGTAATTCATCATGACTTTGAACTATCCTCTGCTGAAAGACATAGATTTTTCATAGACTAGGTCAATTAATCTGCCTAGCCTTTTCCCAAGTATGTTGGTTCAGCTTCCAGTCTAACCGGGTGCAGCTGAATACCAGTATTTTACACGGAGCGACTGCCTATCTGACCTCCACAACTCAGTTACTGTATAGTTATAGTTGTGTATAGTTTATCCTTTGATGGCCCGTGCGGCTGTAAGCCACGAGCTTCTTAAACTGAGCATACCATGGTAAAGTTACAAAAGATATTTTAGCATGCTCGCTGTTACAATATAAAGTTTAGACTGAAACAGCGCAGCGACGACATGTTTTTTTTTATTCTGTTCTGGCCGCATCATAGTTCGGTGGACCACAAGTTACAGTTCGGTGTAGCGAATAATAAAAACCCAGCGAGTTGTGTATTAAAACTAGCTGGCTGCATATAAAATAAAAACATACTGTGTAGAAGAACCTACTCATTAATAAAAATTAAAAACATATTTCTCAATAGTAGGTATTCCATTCACAGTTTTGAATTACTGTCAAAATCACAGTGATCTTTATCCTCGTTGTAATAAGGTTGCAGTTGGGTTGCTGCCATTGACAAGTCTGTCAAATCACAGTGATCTTTATTGCAATTACAATAAGGTTGCTCTCATGGGTTGCTGCTGTCAGAGGTAGAATAACTATGAAAGGACTGTTACCGCTGCGATGACTCTTGTCAGGCACGGTGTGGTTAAAACAGCAAAGTTCGATTGTTTTTTGCGCCGTGCCAATCAAAATGGGCACCTCTAGTCAAAGGTCCGCTTTAGGGCTGAAACTAAACAGGCTATCTACTACTCTATTGTTTATAATTAAACGGCAAATAAAAAGCCAATAAAAGAAAATTGACGATAGAGTGACAAAAATTGAAAAGAGTATGCTTAGAAAAGAGTGGAAAATTTAAAAGAGTGGAAACGCTGTGAGTGGACGCCCTAGAAGGATATATTGACCCTATTGGTGAATTTTTTTCAGATGCCTAGTACTCGCAACCAGTGTACGTGTATAACCAAAAGTATATACGTAATCGACGCAAAAGGAGTATGTAAGAATTGTAACTGCAGGTGACGTTCAGTAGTTTCTGCCTAATCCCATGGGAAGAATGGGAGGTGTGAGTTTATGTATGTATCTGTAAAAGGAAATTCTCCTTCTAAGAACAAGTATGTATGAACAGTCATCATTAGCGTCAACTTGAGCCACAAAGACACAAACTGGGGAAACGGCTTCGTCTAAAGAAACATACCTAATAACGGGATATCTCCGAAACGTTACTTTGAAGAAGACAAATTATCCACTAAGATTACAGAATTATTCTCCACTCGATCTTTTGAAACGTTAATCCTAATTCCTAACCATGATTTAATATTTCACTAATCTAATAAAGCTAACTGAATCAAAGGAATGTCTGGATTATCTAATTTTATTGCGGTTTGGTTTCGCTTTGTGTGACAAGGCTTTTACGTTTTTTACAGATCTTAATTTAGTTTTAGATTTTCAAACGTAAAGTTTTATTTATTTGCTCTATTTGAGTGCTTGGCCAGACTGGCAGCGCGGGGCGAGGAGCGGCGCGGGCGTGGGAACGTGCGCGATCTGCCTGTCCGCAGTCGAGCGCGATTTCGTTCTGAGTGTTGTCGTGTCCAGTGTTTGTCAAAATATGATATGGATGAAGAAGACTTATTTTTACCGACTTCACAAAAAGGAGGAGGTACTATGTTCGTGTGTTTGTATGTTTTTTTTTTTTGTATGTTTGTTCATCGAATACTCCGCCAATTGTCGACGGATTTTCAAAATTATTTTATGTTTTGTTCGAAAGTAGATAGTTCTGAGGTGGTCCCATTGTCACCAAGTTAGGATCTGATGATGGGATCTTAGAGAAATCGAGGGCAACCCTCAAATTTTATAGGCTCACTTATTGTTTTTCGCATATTTTATGAAGTATCTTGTGTATTTGTGTATGGTTGTCACCATCTCAGGTAGCTGGGCTAATGATGGAAGGTACAACTCCTTAACAGTAAGAAGTTACTCGAACAGGCAAGGACTGTTTTAGTAAATTGTTTTGATGTTTGATAGGGCATTTGCCACATTTGATCTCATGATCATCAGGTCATGACCTGATGCTGCAGTCAGGATAGTCTGCAGAGTACCTAACTCCTCGACAACTAACAGCAGATATATCGTGTTTAGGCTCATTGAAAAGGGCTCGATGTGTGGATAAACGTACTGTTACTGAGAAACACCGAAGACCTGATGCTGAAGCCAGGAGTATCAGAAAAAGTACAAACCTTGAAATTACAGCACCGTAGTCGTGTTTGGGCTCATTTTAAACAGGACTAATTTTAAGTTCAATAAAAATATCAGTATTTTACATGGAGCGACTGCCTATCTGACCTCCACAGCCCAGTTACTGGGGAATACGATACCCCTTGGTAAGATTGGTTGTCAGACTTTCGGGCTTCTGAGTACCCGTAACGACTGTCAAAGATCCACGAATGACAGTCGGGACCAACGGCTTAACGTGCTTTCCGAGGCACGGAGGGGTCACGGATGTAACGATGGTCACTCATCCTCAGACCAACCGCGGCAAGCGTAGCTTAACCTGATCGATCAACCTGTGCGGCTGTTATTATTTAGCCACGGGCCCCTTAAATTAAACTAAGTATATTTAACAAAATTATTGTCAACGTTATTATTGTCTCTATGTTAAATAATGTAATTGGTGTTGTACCGTTTTAATTAACTATAAATAAATAAATAATATCACCGCTAAAATATAAATAAATAGAGCCCCCTACAAAAATAAATTACATCCCATCAAAAACATTTCATGTAAAGTAGGTTGTCAAGACTTACATAACGCTTTTCAGATCTAATGTAGAAACAAGCCCCTAACTCTACAAGGCCTATCTCCTACTGAAGAGTTCCCCTATCAACCTCCTCGCTGCATCATCATCAGATCAGCTCCAAGATGTCAAATTATAGTTTTGTCATCCGAACTACATACATAGAAAGTTTCACTTCGATACGACGATTCTAAGATTTATTTAAGTTGTAAGTTAGTTACAAACAAGCTAATAAACCGGGCAAGAGCCAGTCGGACTCGCGCGCCGCGGGTTCCGTACCATCTTATGTTTTTATTAAAATTTTCATCAGCGAGGCCTATATTCGTCAGAGAATTTTGACACTGTGCACTGCGGTGTAGAATATTGAAGTTTTATGTCAGCGCCATCTCTTGACCGATAGTAGAACTAATGTAACTTTTGTTGATGATTTCTGAAAAAGTGTGCTATTTAGAGACTTCGTTTTATTTTTCCTGTAATCTTTACATAAACTTCTATCACATAAAATAATTTCAGATTTTTCTCTTTGCAAACTTCGGAGATAAGGGAACGGTATTTTTTCTTAAATTTTTCATAAAAAGTCGAAAACTATGTGGCCTAAAAAGAAAAAAGAATGAATGAGAATATACAAACTGAGCTCTTTCATATGATACCCCACATGCCTTAGTAGCTCCACTTCGAATTTTTCAGACCCCCTTTAAGTCCCTGTTGCAAAAAATATACATATATTTTTATTTCTTTCTTATTTGCAAAATAGTTGGGCAAACGTCATCTAAAACTATTCCAAATTTCAAGTTGATAGCATTAGCAGTTCTTGAGATTTCCAGCTGTGACAGACAGACAGACTTGTCTCACCATAAGGGTTCCGTTTTTACCATTCTGGTACGGAACCCTAAAAAGCGTGATAAAAACAAAAAGAGTAAGATATTGATATTTTATATCGACTACCATACATTGTGATTGTGTGATATTCGATCGTTGAAGAAGTGTAAGGTGATTGTATGAATGTATCAGGGGCCAGGGGACATAAAAAAGCTACTTTGGAGAATCATAAAAGGATAACATTATGAATCATAATATGGCGAAGACAGTCCGTGTTTTTCTTTTTTTCGCTGCACTACGTAGGTATAATCAAAGAGATTGGGATTGGATTTGGATTGGATTGATTGGTATTTTAGCACAGACAAAAAAAAAATAGCTGAAAAATGCTTCACCAATGGGATTTGATACGATTAACTTAAGAGCGTTTACGCAGTACGGCATTTCATACAAACTTTCAAGCCCTTATTTTTCGAAAAGAATCAACCGTCATACGCATAAGCAGGATACAAAGGTCTAAAAAGTTAGTAGAGAACATTTCCGAAATGTCTTATTTAAAAAAAGATAACTGGAAATCTCTGTTTCTATGGAAAATTTAAAATCGCTCTAATTTGGCTGTAACACTATTTTTCGAAAATGTTCTTTACTAACTTTTTAGACCTCTGTATTCTGCTTATGCGTATGAAGTTTCATTAAAATCGGTTCATTCATTTCGAAAAATAAGGGCTTGAAAGTTTGTATGAAATGCCGTACGGCGTAAACGCTCTTATGATTCTGCCAAAGTGGCCTTTTTAGGCCCCCAGAATTGATGGAATGTAGCAACACAGGAAGGAAGGAAGAAGACAATGGCGGAGGATGGAACAAAAGGAAAGACGTCGTTGTCGTTAAAAATATTAATGTAGGGGACAGTAGGAGAATACGTCAATTAAAACGCCGTGGTCAGCTTGAAAGGCACATGCCATTTATATTTTGCACATAAACACGTCACATAAAATACCTTATCACTGTACTTTCACATTAGACCTGGCGTCTTGTCATTGATATAATTACATTTACTTTGATAACTTTACATAAGAGAGAATGGTATGCTTGCTATAGACCGCTGTGTCGAGGTAAGCAGGGTGCCAAAGTCGAGACGTCTTCCTCTACCTTGTACTGTATCGTCGTGTTGTCGTGAATGAGCACCGCGCACTCTGAGTCACTCCTATTTATAGACTTGCGCGCGACGCAAGCTTAGGGGGCCTGGCTTAGGTTTCGCGCCATGTTGACGAGGCTGCGCGCGCATCGCTATCCACAGCGGGGAAGCCTTCCCCTCTCGGATAGGTGTCCCATTGGTCGAAATATATAACAATCCTATGGTGTTTTTTATAACACCCATATCGAAAAATGGCATGACCTACTTTAAGTTCCAAAAGTTTTCCAAAATCGAGAATCCATGTACTCCCTTATGTGTAATAGCGCGCTCCTTAAAGATTCCCTTTAAACTGTACACAGGCCTTATGTACTACCCTCGTACCTAGCTTAAACGATTACAACGGGCCTGTGAACACGATAGACGAAGTTTCGTGTCTTTATCTCTATGTCTTATCTTATTTATAGCGATCGTAGCGAGTACATAACGACGTTATATCTACGAATCCGAAATGTATGTAACATATAAGTAACATTTACTTAAATACTTGGTTGGATCACATTTTATCTTGGAGTGTTTCACGTATAAATAGAACCTAATGTAGGTACACGTGACATTGATCTTAATATCAATCAATAAATAACTGAATCCGGCTACTAGGTAGCTTTTTAACGTTAACCCGGCTTAAAGGTCAATCGTCTAACGAAACTGGTTATCTAAGTTCTAAGCGGTCAAAATAGTTGAGGTATTATTTTGTCGAACATTAGATAATTCGAGTGTTTGTTTTTGTTTTGATCTCTTATCCAGAAATTCTCGCCATAATTCCCGATTACTCTTTATTATAATTAAATACACAGCCAATGCTATTACGTTAAACATATTTCCGACTTCCATTATAACCGACATGACCAATGTAATACGTACACCAAATATTTGAATAACATAAGGTAATGCGACAAAATTACTGAGTACCATAATCAACGTAGCTATATAAAAGCGCTGCCATTTGTTAAAAGATGTACTCGTACTAGCTTCACTAACGCGGAATAAAGAATATAAAACTATTATATAGAGAACAAAACTAATCAACATGGGCATGAACAACATTAACAAGGCGATAATATCTAATATTAGATTTGTAGTTATTGTCCTCGAGACAAACATAAAAACATAAACCCCAGGAACATAAAGTAATAAGGTTAATATAAACGGTAGACCCAAAGCAAATAGGCTAGTCTTAAGGTACCTTCTACGAATGTCAAGACGAAAAACTTTAACAAAATCAACATAAAAGATGTAGCACAGAACCAGTAACCAATAATAATACGATCCTACAAGATACTTTATTAAAACTAATATAAAAAAGAACAGGCTCACAGCAAATTCAGAATTCCGAAAGATATTATATAGTTGATCTTTTATGAAATAGAAAAACAAAAATAAAACGTTCATTATATTTGCACTGATGAGCACATAGTTTCTCAAATGGCGAAACTTCTTGAGTATGCACCATGATGTCACTCCGTATACGGCCGCCGCGAGAGTCAGCACGAACAAAAACCATTTAATAGTGTTAATCCAAGAGTCACCAATGAGGTCGCTTAAATCTTGTGGGCTGGTGCTGTTGTCGGCCATGGTGAGCGTCGCGTGCGCAGTCCGATGCGCTGATGAGTAGGGACACGCGTCCACTAAGTTACTCGCCACAAAGCGCTATGAAACCGGGTCAGTAATATCCCACCAAAACATTTTCATGTAAAATGTTGCCAAGACGAGACCACATTTGGCTCGCACTGTCAAAAAGTTATCAGATCTCATATAGAGCCAAGCTTCTGACTCTACACGCCCTAACTTCACAAACTCTACACCTTAGGCAAAATATGAGGCTTGGCCGTTTCGTTACTACAAGAACTATTGTAAAACAGAAAAGTAATGAACAGTGAATAATTTTTTCACCTTACGCCCATGTGATGGTAGCGAAACGGCCAAGCCACATATTTTGACTAAGGTGTAGAGTTTGTGAAGTTAGGGCGTGTAGAGTAAGAAGCTTGGCTCTACATGAGATCTGATAACTTTTTGACAGTGCGAGCCATATGTGGTCTCGTCTTGGCAACATTTTACATGAAAATGTTTTGGTGGGATTTCACATCTTTTTGAAAGAGGCTTATGAAATAAAAAAAAAATTTTTGGGGGGTTATTTACTGAAAATCCTGAAATACGTATTTTATTATTTATAACAAGGAGTCCCTATATCAATTTTCAGAACTCTAGCATCAAAATTTGCGGAAGTCTCGTACAAACTTCCATCCCCTATTTTAAGGGGTTGGAGGGTAAAAGTTTAAAGTTTTAAAGTTTTTTTGTTGTTTGTGTACTATTACTAGCTTACATACCAAATTTCAGCTTTCTAGGACTTCGGGAAGACCCTTAGAATATTGATGATCATCAGTGAGTCAGTGAGTCAGTGACGAAATCGGGGTATTTTAGATATCAATAAAATCTAAAGTATAAGAGCTATGCAATTGAAACTTAGGTTTAATACCACTGACATCATATCCCGAAAATTTTGTTTATCTAGTATAATCCAAACCCAAGTTATGAAGGTTCAAAAATACGACGAAGTGCTTCGAGAAAAGGTAGGTAGTGCCCTTGCGCTTCGCTTGGCTCGTCTTGGCGGGGGCACTACCGTGCCCCCAGATTATCAATATTATAAAACAAGTATGCAGATTTATTTTAATTCACGCAATTTTTTTACAATGGGATCCACTATTAAGAGTGTCGTGCAGTATGGAAACTTATAACGTTCTAGAACAAACAACAAAAACGAAACACAAAAATCTGGCCAAGTGCGAGTCGGACTCGCACACGAAGGGTTCCGTACCACAAGGCAAAAACGCCGAAAAAAACACGTTTGTTGTATGGGAGCCCCCCTTAAATATTCATGTTATTTTGTTTTTAGTATTAATTGTTGTTATAGCGGCAACAGAAATACATAATTTGTGAAAATTTCAACTGTCTAGCTACCGCGGGTCTTGAGATACAGCCTGGTAACAGACAGACGGACGGACGGACTGACGGACAGACAGCGAAGTCTTAGTAGGGTTAGGGTTTCGTTTTTACCCTTTGGGTACGGAACCCTAAAAACAAAACAGAGGCTGGGAGAAAAAAGATATTATGCAATGTAAAAGATTATAAGCTAAAACGAATCTAATAGTGCTTATTTTAATAAAACACTATCTTTTTAGGGTTCCGTACCAAAATGGTAAAACCGACTTCCAAAAAAAACACCACAAACTGAAAAATAACTTTAATTTCGGAAGTCGGTGTCTTAGGGATCAGTATTTTAGTTTTTGCCACCGACTTCCGAAATTAAAGTTATTTTTCAGTTTGTGGTGTTTTTTTTGGAAGTCGGTTTTTACTAGAAAAAAGCTCGAACTTATGGACAAACGGCTGGACCAATTTTGATAAAATCTTGTATGGAGGTAGCTGACACTCTGGATTAACATACAGGCTACTTTTTATCCCGATATTCCCACGGGATCGACATTTACGCGGGTGAAACCGCGGGGCGCAGCTAGTATAACATAAATAATGTTTATCTAATCCTAAAATTCTTAGAATTTACAAGACTACTTTAAGATTTAATTGAAAGTTGAGGCGTAGCGCCGCGGTCGTGGCTTGGTGTCGCGTAACTTTCCAAAGGCCAAAGCTCTTCAGAGAACGTCTCAAGACGTTAAGTCCGATCCACTGAAAGATCACTCGTAACTGAAATAACCCTTACAGAATTCTCTGCATTAGATTACATTAATTGTGCTGTCGTAATTAAGACGATTAAATTTATAACTTTAGGTTGTATCTACTTATCAATATGCGTAAAGGCTCAGACAGGCGCGACGCAACGGTGCGACGTGATTCTGTCATAGCAATTTTCATGAAGTTTTCATAGAAATGAGAGCAGTAATGGCCGAATGGTCTTGTAGGTCGTGAGTTCGAACCTAGGCAGGCGCTTTACTTTGTGTAATTTATTTCATCACTACTGCTCTCAAAAACGATGAAGGAAAACATTGTGAGGAATCCGGCATGTCCCAGGACCAAAAATTCGAAGACATGTGACATCCACCAACCCGCACTGGGCCCCGGGCCGCGTGGTAGATTACGGCCACATATATAGATAGACCTAGATAACGCAAGTATCACGAACTGTATGAAAACCAAGCGTGCCATTTTTTGACTATCTACTATGACGTCAGAAGCTCGCGCTCTCGCTCAAGCTTACCCAGAGCACAGGCAGGACTGAGCGCGAAAGTGGCGGCTTACGATTTTGGAACGTAAGCTGGTGCGATTTTTGGCACGCGAAGTATTTGCTCTTGCGTTATCTAGGTGTATCTATATCTGTGATTACGGCCCACTCCCTCTCACCGAGAGGAGGCCTGTGTCCTAACAGTGGGAACATTGTTTAAAGGTTTAATCAAATATTTTGAGTTTTGTTATTTTGATGCGGCTGTGAAGGGCATTCCTTGAAAGAGTAGTCAAGGCTGTGAGCGTCACCTGCATTACACACTTATGAAAACAAAAAGACAGACCAAGTGCGAGCCGGACTCGCACACGATGGGTTTCGTGCCACCGTATAATATTTCAACACTACATATTTAAAAGAAACACGTTTCTTTTATGGGGACCGCTTTTAATATTTAAGTTATTTTATTTTTATTATTTGTTGTTATGGCGGTCATAGTAGTAGGTACATATTGTGAAAATTTCGTGTCTACCTATTACGGTTCAAAAGATGCAGTCCTGTGACAGACGGACCGACAACGGAGCCTTAGTAATAGGGTTCCTTTGAGTACTGAATCCTTAAAAAACAAAAATAAAAACAAACAAACCTTGAATAACCAAATAGGTAATACTTTATCACTATAAAGTATTACCTATTTGGTTATTCAAATTATTGAAATAATATCGCCACCCTCCCACCGTAGTCGCCGGGCGTCAAGCAGCCTGTTGTGTTTCGTCGATGCGTGGGAGTTCCAGAGCCTAAGGCATCTTCTGGGCACATTCGTTCCATCATAGACCTCATCCATCGCTTTCCATCAGGCGTGATCGAGGTCAAGACTGGGCCCATTTAGCAATGAACAAAATACTATCGTGAATTCATGCATGCCTAGTACTTTTTGTTAGAATACTGGGCCTGCAGTCTCGACATTGATAACGATCGCTTTACGACCGAATTCGGTCGCAAAGTCCTATCGATCCGGAATTAGCGATATTTGGTAGTCTCGACTCTCAAAGTTATCGATTGTCATCGGTATCTTACCGAAGTTTGTCGCAAACTTTACGATTTTCGTAATGTTTACGAATATATTTTGCGAGTATTTTTGACAGATGTAGAGACTTGCGTTTGTCGTAAGGATCGTTAAGGCTAGCGATTATTGTCGGTATTATTTAGCGATCGGTAGTTTGCGACAGCGTCGCTATCTATGTCGAGACTGCAGGGCCTGGTCGAAAGTTGGGTCTTATTTCAATCATGATTCGAAAAAGGAACGTTTTGTCACAAAATGGACTTGACAGAAAGCTCATACGTACATGATGATTCCATTTACTGAATAGGGAATATGCGAAAGACACGTAGCGAAATTTAGCATCCTAAAGCAATTGTGACCGTCGAAAGTTATTGTTCTTTTCCTCGGGAACAGTTTTTTTTTTTTTATGAAGTGTATCCTATACCCCTGACAACGTATATGCAAAATTTCATGATGATCGGTTTAGCGGATTAGGCGTGTAAAGGTAACAAACAAACTTACTTATGCATTTATAATATTACTAGCTTCAGCCCGTGACTTCGTCCGCGTGAAATTTCACCCTCCCCCATTCACCCTCTTAGGGGTGGAATTTCTAAAAACCCTTTCTTATTGGATACCTACTATATACCTCACAAAGAACACACCCTTCAAATTTCATGTCTCTAGTACAAGCGGTTTAGGCTATGCGTTGATATATCAGTCAGTCAGGACGCAGGACATTGAATTTTATGTTATAAGATTTAGGATTTATGACGATAAGATGAGAAAGGACACAAGACCCTAGCTTTGTAATTAATTACTTAGGTGTCCTAATTACATGACAGCTATAATCTTCATCGCCTGTCTAATATGATTTACATTCAATTACCTGATTGATGATGATTTGCTAAAAGAAATACAAAGAATAACAGATACATTGTTTAGCGTGTGATGCCCCCAGTTAGATAGACTGATAGACCGATGACCTAAAAAGGTTGTCAGCCGTCAGGGCATCCTAAAAAAGGTGGTCAGGGCAACGTGGAGTAAAAACCGAGGTACACGCCGCGCCGAGGGTGCTGTTACAGGAGTCGCACCTCGCACCGCAACGTCAACTTCAAGGCGTTAGTGGTGCGCTGCCCCTCGTCATGAAAGAAGACTTGGCCGCAGGACGTGGTGTTCCGTCGCTCCTGCAGCCAAGTACCACAGTACAGCACAAGGACAAGCTAGTAAAGTGAAGTGCTACTAACTGGTTTTAAGCTTTAATTTATTAACAGCAGTTATGTTTCATACTTTTTATTATAATTAATGTTAGTTTGTAAGGTTGGTTTGTAGCCTAAAATAAATGTTGTTATTTTTTTATTTTATAGGGGGTCAGGTAAGGGTGTCGAAAGTGCATACGAAAGGCAGAGAACCGGGTATCGTATTGCAACTTGGCAGAGGCCTAAGTCCAGCAGAGAATGCGATAGGATTAGCTGATGCATTAATTCAGCACTATAATTATATAAGGGTATGGTTGTTATACCTCTGACCTAATTGAACAACGTTTCATTATGGTAGTTTCGTTACACGGTAGATTTTGGTACGAAACGGGGAATCTCTCTCATCTACATTCGTAGAATGGAAAAAGGGATTTTTTCTAGCAGAAAAAATAACGATCGGAAAAGCGTACATGTTTCATGCAAAAGAGCCAATAGCAGAAGAAGGATTAGTTGGTAATCCGCAAAATTATAGTGCTTAAAGGAACTTTCGTATTAGGTAAAGTTTTACTATTTGTTTATAATAAAACTCATTAAAAGAATAATAAATTCAGAGAATAATGTAACCCTACAAGCCATTAGCCACAAACAAAGTACCTAAAGACCGTTTCCTAACCACAGTTATAATCTTATCTACGCGTATCCTTTCCAAGAAAATATTTTAAATTCGTTCCTCTATCTTTTGGGCCATTACACATTCAAAGATAAATTTTCCATTAGATGGCACAAAGAAGGCGACACACAGGTAAATAAGCGTTTGAGCGAGAGTCCGCACAAAATCGGCGTCTCCCCTCCGTCCGAGACCCCAATAATGGCCAGTACGTCCGAAATGTGGCCTCTGAATGTACCAATTTACCCTTCCAGTGTCCCGGCCGGGTATCTCCGGGCAAAAGACGCCATTCAATCTCCAGTATACCGGAAGGATCGCGTTATTTTTAAATGAAATGCTTAGATGACGACCGCGTCTTTTTTTTTTTCAGGTACGCTGTGACTGCGCCGAGGTTACATTACGTAATAACCATTGGATTATGGTTATGTTATGGGAATGTTTTCGCTGTTATGGTATGCGGAATTATAAATAGATTTTGTGGCGTGATATGGGTATCTGAAAAGGGTGTTAAAATCATACGATTATGTGGGTTGTTCTTCGAGATCTCAGGCTCAATGCTGACAGTAAACTTTTTTTAATTCAAGCATTATTTTCGTTTAAGATTTTGTTCAACAACCATTAAAAAAGTTTATTTTTAGAACCAAAGCGAACACTCGTGCATGTAAGCATCAAATATTAATACTTAAGGCCGAAAACGAATAAAGTTTAATACTAAAGATGTTAGTTAACTTTCCACGCCGAAAATCACGGTTAATAGAAATATTTAATAACAAAAAACGATATTACTTTTCAAAATTAAATGGTACACGGTAAGGGTTGCTGGGCCCTCGCCGGGTGCGACTAAAAGCCTGTCTGGGTCACTTTACCAACCTACTCAGAGCGGCTTTGCATACCATTTACGTGAAACTACATGACTAATCGACGAGCATACATTTTATCTCCGCAACCCTAATACATTGCGGGCTTGACTAAGTCAAACAAAAACAGGTACTTTGGCTAAACTTCAATGTATTTTGAACACTGAGTAAAGCACAGCCCCTGTTAGCTCGACGTGTGCTGTTAGTCTTTGAGCTTTCTTCGTATGAATATTATTTTCAGTACAGCGACCCGACATTCGTACCATCTGTTGCTGGCAAATTTTATGTTTTCTACTGCGTTATTAAAAACTAAAATATACTAATATTCTGCGATATTTTGTCTGAACTTATATTTTTTTTGAGAGATAATGTTAGCGTTTGTTTCATAGGATAATTAAGTAAATAAAATCTCTTACAAAGGTGTAGAGCATTTATTTTTGAAGCGAAAACTTCTTCAGGCGCGTTGGGCATTCTTTGTGATATGGGAAGAAACCATCGAACACGCGACGCTGTTACCGTAACCGACACGTCTGTTTTAAGTTTTGGCCATTAAGACATTAACGCGCGGTACATTTTCTTTGGGAAGAATGACCTTCAAACATATTTATGAAAAACTATGCTTTTTCAAGTTTTCACTTCTGACGCCACTCCAGCTGTGCTATTCTGTAAAAGTCTCACCGTGAAAACTTAGGTGAAGTGACGTTGAGTGAGCTGTCAATAGTGTCAATTACTATAGCAAATACAAACTCACTTCATCTAAGTTTTCACGGTGAGATTTTTACAAAATCGACCGGCTGGAGTGCCACTGTTTTTTTTTTATTTAATCTACTACGTTAGTTGTGACAAATAAGCTATTGTGTACCTATAGGTGGGTACTGTAATTTATTATTGTCTAAAACATCGTTCTACTCACATAGGAAACTGGAGTTTTTACTTCTTTTAATCAACTTCTCTACCGGTTTACAAATTAAAAATAGATCCAATACTCGCGAGAAGCACCTTTCATCTGAGAGAGAAAATGAATTCCTGGAAAAACTTTCCTTGATGAAAAGTTCAAAAAGATTTACAAAAAATAAATATTCTCATTGTCGGTAAGGATTCACATCTAATTACGTTTGTATAGTTTTTGTCGTGACAGTTCTAATTGAGCAAGGTGGACAGACGCCGCTAATTAAAAATTCCCACAACGACAGTGGCGCCGATTCTGTTGTTCACAAACTAAACTAAATTTAAGTTCATGCATCTTTTTCTTTCTATTTCATTAAGAAAAGGACAGAAGATAAATATTAGTTTAGTCCTGTCAAATTAGTCAGCGCCTGACGTAAATTGACGTATTTTTAATAAGCAATTTTTTAATCTCGTCTAAATTGTCTATGGAGTATCTTAATTTGACAGTACTAAACTAATATTTATCTTCTGTCCTTTTCTTAATGAAATAGAAAGAAAAAGATGCCTGAACTTAAATTTAGTTTAGTTTGTGAACAACAGAATCGGCGCCAGTATCTTTGATATTAAGCGAGTCTGGTCGGACGGAACGTAAAAGATTAACTTGATGAACTGAGTCCATTGCCCTTTCTAAAAAAGTGGTCAGATGGACGAAGGATTCCGTACCACCAAAACTATTAATAAATAAATTATAATAATAAATATGAGGGTAACGGCCGCGAGTTAAGAGTTGTATCGCACACACACACACATAATCAGCCTATAATGTCCCCACTGCTGGGACACAGGCCTGATCTCTGTGAGAGGGAGTGGGCTGTAATCCACCACGCGGGCCCAGTGCAGGTTGGTAGCGAGTTGTATCGTATATGTATTTTAAGTTGGTCGCAGGTTCGAACCCAGACAGGCGCTTTACTTTGTGTAAATTATTTCATCACCACTGCTCTCAGAAAAACATGAACGGTGCAGGAAAACATCGTGAGAAAACCGATACCAAAAATTCGATGTGATTTCTACGTATGTATCTAGATTATGGCCCACTATCTCACAGAGAGGAGGCCTGTGGCCCAACAGTGGGAACATTATAGGCTGATTATAAGTGTATGTCACAAAGCGCACGCTTACTGCTTACAAAACCATCACACCGTCAGGCGTTCGTTCGTCACTGCGGAGCAAACCGAACTCGAGGCGCGTAGGTATGCGTATGACTCGCGTTCCGACCGTTTGTATGAAGATAGAATACTGTATAGATAAAATTATACCGTGGTTTCGGGTAGCTTATTGTGCTGGCGTCTGTACATAGTACAGGTAGGCTTATACTATTATAAATATTATAGTTTACCTTCTTATTTGCTACTAGCTTATGCCCGCGACTTTGTCCGTGTGAAATTTCTTGTTTTAACTAGCTTTCAATTAGTGAACGAATTTTCGTAGTCGGATCAGTACCTAGTCCCAAAGATTACCTACATACAAACTCACTTTTACCTCTTTATAACATTAGTATAGATGATGGCGGCCGAAGTAACTCTTATATTACAGTAAGTAACGCTTATATTAATTTTAAGTAACGCTTATATTATTAAGTATCAATCATTATTATTTATCTTTTAAGTAACGGTTATATTATTATGTAACGCTTATATTAATTTTACCTCCTTAAAACATTAGTATAGATGATGGAGGCCGAAGTAACGCTTATATTACAGTAAGTAGCGCTTATATTAATTTTAAGTAACGCATGTGTAACGCTTAAATTATTAAGTATTAATAATGATTGTATTTATCTTTTAAGTAACGCTTATATTAATTTTACCTCTTTATAACATTAGTATAGATGATGGAGGCCGAAGTAACGCTTATATTATATGAAACTATCAACTGGCTCACTAACATACACCCCTGTGATAGTCTGACGGCCAGACATACGGCTTAGAAACAGTGCCCCGTTTTTACCCGTTGTGAACGGAACCCTCAAAACCTGGAGGAAGTACGAGCAAAACCTTAACTTGTTTAGCAATGCTGTAATTGCGAGGGTCTGCCAAGATAAGCTCGTTTCTTTTTAATTTTCCTTCTGGAAATTACTTCAATTCCCCCGTTGAATAAATGAAGACTGCACTACCTACAGTTCCTACTTAGCGTTTTTTTTTTAATTTATTTTATTACCACGAAAGAGATCTTGGAAAGTTCTCGAGAGCTTTTAGTTTAAGGTTTGATTAACTAGATTTAAGACGGTTAGGAAAAAATCTGACTAAATGCTACTGTGGATCGTGTTTATAGAATGGAGTTTTAGAGCGGATTAAAATTAAAAGTTATGCCTTTTGTTACTGCTCTGAGATTCTGTGAATATCTGTTCATATTTAAATGTTAAAAGCCTCAGGGGTAAAGCAAGCGAAAAGCTTTTTTGTGCATAGGTAGGGTTGTTTGCCGTGTTATAAATAAGCTCATGACTAAGATATCCGTTTGTGGTCGAAGTTAGTCGGACACCTACAAATTAATATGTGAGTTACCTATGTTACGAACATAGTTAAAAAGTTGCAACAAAAAAAGGAAATCTGAAAAATTAATTTGGTATAGTTCAGTAACAATAAAATCAATTTGTAGTTGCAAAGTAAGTAAGTAGGTACAGACGCCAAGCACATCAAGCTACCCGAAGCTGTCAAATTTCCCCAATCAACTTTGAACCTTATGCTATAGCGATAAAGTTGAGAATCTATTAAAGAAATTTGACAGATTGTAGTAGCTTGATGTGGTGGCGTCTGTACCTATGTCAGAAAATTGACGGCACGATTGGCGCAGTGGTTAAGCGATTGACTGCTGCGCTGAATGTCGCGGGTTCGATTCCCGCACGGAACAAATATTTGTATGACCTACAAGTAGATGTTCCGGGTCTGGCTGTTTGTGTACGTGAATTTAAATGTTTGTAAACGCACCCACAATACAGGAGAAATTCCTAGTGTGGGGCAACGTTTCAAGAAAAAAAAAAAATATAAAACGTAGTTTTGAATTTTCTGTCATCTATAGGTAGGTAATAATAATAAAGCTGAAGAGTTTGTTTGCTTTTTTGTTTGTTGGAACGCGCTGATCTCTGAAACTACTAGTCGGTTTTGAAAAAATATTCTTGCATTTCATATGCTAATTCTTGAAAATGAAGGCTATTTAACACCATGCAAAAAAGTTAGAAGGAACTCGGAAGGAAATGAAAACAAAGTTATTAGCGTGGGCAGGCAATGCGATGCGACAAAGTGAATCCGGGGAACAAGTAATTTCACGTGGATGACGTCGCGGGCAGAAGCTAGTAATTTTTTTTTTTTTTTTATAAAATAACGTTGCCCCACACTAGGAATTTCTCCTGTATTGTGGGTGCGTTTACAAAGATTTAAACTCACATACACAAACAGCCAGACCCGGAACAACTACTTGTAGGTCATACAAATATTTGATCCGTGCGGGAATCGAATTTAATAGATCAATTACCAGGCCTAACACTTCAGAAATGTATTGTTGTAATTTTTTGGTGATTTGTGTTATTTAGTTAATACTATAGTACCTAATGTGTGTGTAAACATTTAACTTTTAAACTGGTATTGAATCTTCGTTCATAGACTTCTAAACACTAAAATCTATTTTTTTTATTAATTTGTCTATTATTGTATGTTACTACAAACCTACTTTATCTATTAAACGTTTTAGATTTTGAAGCAAATGAGGTTCTTGATTAATAAAAATGTTTAGCTTATTTTCGGTATCTAATTCAAACGTGTAAAAAAAAAACAAAATCGATTCAGCCGTTTGGGAGCTACGATGGTGCAGACAGACACACAGATACAAACGTCAAACTATAACACTCCTCTATTTTTGTCGGGTGGTAAAAAACAAACTCAAGATGGCTGTGATGGCCATTGCCTGTCATTGTGAAACAGAATTTATAAAAGTAAAGAAGGTCCCTTCTCAATTGTATGAGCAAACAAAGGAGGTAACAGCTGTTTTATTCGTTGATTTAACTTTTTCAGTATGAACTTTGCAATTATGTTGATTGCTTATTTGTTTCAAAGATAAGCTTATGGGATTTCAAGATTGTTTTAAAAGTAGGTAAGTCTTACTACGAGAGTAGGTCGGTTTTCATGAAAAAGATCAGAGGGTAATTGCGTAACACACTTTCAGTATAATAGCAATGGCTTTCATTTTGACAGTTCACCAACATTAATTGCGTTATTTACGATGTTGAAACAAATAAAAACCCCTAAAAAGTAAAAAAAAATGTAGGTATTGGCCCTTTAAGTTTAATATAAGTTGTAGGTAGTATTTGAGCGTCGCGTCGTCGCGTCGGGGGACGGCTAACGATTGTAGGTAACCGGGAAGTACCCTATAGGTTTTGATTTATTAAATGTTCGTATTTTTTCATTCACTCATTCACTCGGCTCGTATTTTTTTATTGACTTGGAAGCTTGATTTTTTTAAAGATATTAATTTAACGTTATTATTTCCACGCGCTCCTGAGAAAAAGAGTCTTGACAGACAGACAACGAAGTGATCCTATAAGGGTTCCATTTTTCCTTTTGGTACGGAACCCTAATATAATCAATATTGGTCTTACGCTGTATTTTCTCTATTTTCACGTGATTTGGTATATGACATAATATTATGTCATGCATTATGTATTTTATTGTTTTTTCCATGTTTATTTCTTTGTTTATTACCGTCCACCTGCTGACAAGAGATTTCATTGACTCGTTCTTCGTTGTTGTAAATAAAGTCTGGGAAATTCATTGCTTATCACATTGATTACCAACTTAAATTGTCCGTATAATAGAATCACAACTGTTATTCTTTGGCAGTTGTATAAAAAGGCTATTTATGTTCATTTTATTTTTAATTTGCTTTCATTCTTCTAAAAATCACTTAAATGTATTTAGTCTAAGCCTTCTCACGCTGATCCAAGCAATGTATATAATTGGAGAAACCTCGACCCCTGTCAATCCTGTCATACAGGTGACCTATTTCAGGGGTCGAGACATTGATGTGATGTGTACTGAAGTCTTATAAAATAAAATACCATTACAATTAATTTCCCTGATTGCACATGATTATTTCATCATTGTTATACTTATTCACATTGCTTTACTTATGGCAGATTTTTCAATCGACAGATAATTTTTATTCGTGGATTATACAGACGTCTGACAGATTTTGTATGGAAGAACTGTCAAAAATTCAAAATTATTATTATTATATAATTACAAAATTATCTGGCGTTGGAAAAATCAACCCATCAACATAATTTAATTTAGTTTGTCACCGAAAACAAAAGAAGACAAAATTAAAAAGAAAATAAAATGAATATTATTAAATTATTATGATTATTATTTCCTTTATTTCATTAAGTATAAATTATACATATAAATTATATTTTTAAACATTAGAATATAAAAATATAAAAAAATAGTAGCCCACCGGTATCGGGAACAGGGTCCAAGCTACCGGTGGTCAGGTGGTCAAAAGCCGGTTAATGATGAATTCTAAAACTAAATTATACCAAATTGAAAACATTAAAATATTGGTTTATAATTATCTTCGGTTTTAATTTCTTACAGGAAACTGAGGAAAGTAGAAAAACAAATGAAATGCGTTTCGTCGTCGTTAATAATGTGTTCTTGAATAGGTATAATTATAGTTTCTGGTTGGTCTAAAATTGCCACAAACGACAGCATCCTGCGCGCTCAGTTGTCGCATTTATATCAGAGTTTATAAGGTTTTAAAAATAGCCACTCAGACAGCGACAGCACCCCACGCTCCCCTCTTGCGAAGGGAGTGAACGATCATCGAGGGCTGGTGGTAGGTCTACCACCGCCCGCCTCACGCTCAGGGCACCGCGCCACGTCTCATCAACGTGACTTGTGAGGACTCACATAGTGTGAAAGTCTCGAGAAGAGCTTACTATAGAAATGATCCTATGAAGTAAGGTCTTAATTCGAAACACAAAATCGAGGGGCGTCATTCATTCGCGGAGAATCTTGACACCGCGATTCAGAAAACCGCGTCATCAGCACAGCGACATCTAGTGATGTTTTTTCAGATTAAACTAAAAGTATTGATCATTGATTAAAATAATTATTTCGGGTAAAATGAAATTTCTACTATTGTAAACAATAAAACAACAATTATGGAACAGACGAACTTTTTTGTAGACAAGGCTTTGCATACTAACTAAATAGACGCGACAGCCTCACTAAACCTATTCATTAGTTTTCATCTGAATTTCAAACATTAAATAGTACGGCGATGCAATGACAAACACTCTATTAATATAGATAAACAGTCAATTGAAATCATTAACGAATAGGTACAATAAACGGCCCCGGAAACATTTAAAGTTGACGTAAATTAAATCTACTAAAAGACACCAGTAGCGACATCTAGTGAAACATTTAAAAATCTTTAGTTCCGATAGATCCCGTTCTATCAGAGCGGCCATGACAGCTGTGTGTTTGTAAAGCGATAATATTCAATTCCAGAACTTTTGATTTTTTCCAGGTTAATTAAATACTAATTACCTCCAGAGAGAGGAACCTCCAAGCAATGCGGGCCGTGTCTGGAAGTGCCTACTGCTCTCTGAATCAAGCCCACGATACAGCTGCCCAACGAGAGCCTCTTCAAGTGTTGGTCGAGGCTCTTGGCTATTAGCCCATTCTGCTGTCACGACTATCGGCACAATGATTGCGGAGTCAACATCCCACATGTTGACGACCTCGCGAGCCAAGTCAAGATACTTGACTTGTTTATCTTTCTCGGCTTTCACGAGGTTCTCATCATGCGGAACATGATTATTTATTATTATTAAATCATTATGAAAAAAGAAACTGCCAATATTTTCATTCTAATATAAAAAAAAAAACAAATCATAGCACTTGTATTATTATTAAACTTTGTTTCTTTTCAAACGTCGTCGTTTGTTTTTAATATTTGAAATTGATTTCCATCCGAGCAAAAAGCAACACCTGCGGTATTTGGCATCTGTTTTTTTTTCATTAATAATATTCTGCTTCAAATTGAAATGTTAAAGAAATATTCGTTTATTATTTTTACAAACACTTTTATACCTTAATACTTGAATGAACCAAAAAGGTACGTATAAAACGCGCACTATGGGCAGTTTCGGTGGAATAGAATAGGTACCTACTTACTAATAATTGTTTTAGACACTAATTTAAAAAATACCTACAGTTAAAAATGAATAGATTATTATTGTGATCCATTTCGATCAAGTCATATAAAGAATCAAAACCAAAATATGGACTCTAATTGCACAAATCAATCATCAAGTCATCATCTTGTGTGTTTATCAAATAAAGACATTCTAGTAAAAAAAAATAAGGTAGAATGTAGGTATTTCTAGCGAGACAGTGAATCACTTCCTGACGTCAGAATTCGATCTTAATCATAATCATCACGAGCTTAAGGTTTTAAGATTAGTCAATGGTCTCATGACAATCTGGCACATATGTCGTGCAAATATTAGGGGTCCTAGGGGCCCCCTTAATAAAAAAAACATTCGCGTTCTAATCCCTGCCTCAATCCTGTCTAAACTACTTCTAATAATGTACAGACGCCAAGCACCTACAACAATCTGTCAAATTTCTTTAATAGATTTTCAACTTTATCTTTAAAGCATAAGGTTCAAAGTTGATTGGGAAAATTAGATTTTGAACGATTTTTAATTACGGGAATTGGCCTTCGTATGGTGTCATCAGTTATCCTTATCACCCACATCCACACTCCCGACCAATATTGTGATTTTCCAGAACTCCATTTCAGATATTCTCACTTTATTTATTTATTTATTTTTAGGATCTCCAACAAAAGATATACACTTAAACATTTAAATAGTTAATGGACGACAAAGTATTTGGTAGGTGTACTCTTTCAATTACAGGAGACCACAGCATGCACAATAAAAAGAACAACTAAGCTAACAGATTAAATACCTGAGACATAAAAGAAAAATTTTGACAAAGGAACAAAAAGAAAAAGAAAAACAATAAAAACTTAAATATACACTGGATATACTGAAGACTATAATACTGTGTGTACCAGCAGTGGGAACAATGTAGGCTGATTGACCGCCCATTGTGTCACCCTTTGTACAGTTTCTATATTTATGTCTGTAATTTATTATGTAGGTACCTATAATAAAGAGTATTCTATTCTGATTATGCTGTGTTATACTGAAGACATAATAAAGAGATTTGAGTTAAAAACAGGCAGCTATTTTTACTGCATTTTCAGAATAAACTTCGACACGCGTGCTTCCTTTTGCATCACACAGGGTTGGCAGAGGTCCAAGCAACATCAAGCCACTTCGAAACAAAAGAGCATCTAAAACGCTTTTGCGAAATATACTATTTTTCTGCAGTTATAGCGACGGATTTTTATTGCAATAAAAGTAGTTTTCACGGATACTTTTGTCGATTATTTTCTTCAATTTCCATCGTTTTGAGAAAATTCTCGCGTTTCTGACCACTGAATATGGAACAGTTCGAAAATAACTCGAAACTATGACACTACTGGCTACTCTTTTTCTGATAAAATTCATACTCTCCCAAGTATGGATTTTATCGGAAAAATGTAACGTGCAGATAAAAATGTGCTGCCTTTTCTGGTAAAAATTAAACAATATCGGAAAATAATGTGATCGTAATTTCCATAGCAATGCTTTAAAATAAATTCGTTGAATTAAGGAGTTTTGCGGTAAGCTGCAGCGGCAAGCAGCCTTTCATCGATTTTAACCACAATTTGATTAAGTTCAATCAGCAAGGTAATTGCGTAACACTAACAGTAGGAATGGCTTTCATTTTGACAGTTCAACAAGATTCATTGCGTTCATTACGTTGCTGAGCAGACACATTTTTCGAACTTATGAAGCAATGGATAAGCAATATCCTTCAAAATGATTCAAATTGTGATTGATAGGTAGTTCTAGCTACTAGCTAGCTAGGTAGTGCTAGCTTCTGCCCGCGACTTCGTCCGCGTGAAATTTCACCCTCTCCCCATTTACCCCCTTAGGGGTTGAATTTCGAAAAATCCTTCCTTATTCCTTGTCAACATTATATAGGGAACCTCTGTGCAAAATTTTAGCTTTCTAGGTCCAAGGGTTTGGGCTGGGCGTTGATGAGTCAGTCGATCAGTCAGTCAGGATTTTTCTTTTTATTTTTACAGATAGATAGATAGGTAGTGTGTTACGCAAGTACCCCGCAGGTTCTTTTTCCTGGAATTTTAACAACTGGTTTTCGACAGTCAACAATTACGGGGAAAAAAACTCTGAAAATAAAATCGACATGTCTCTTTTAGGTACTTTGGAAGCAAAAAGGAAATCCTTTGTTTCCTAGTTCAATGGAGTGGATTTTTTAAACACAACCTCAATAACAATAGGACGTTTTTTACTTGATGAATAGGAAAAACGTAGGTACCTATACAGAAGAAACTTTCGTACATACAATTTGGATTTTTTACCAACAAGGTAATATTTTTCCGATTCTGAATAAAACAAATAACCATTTCAGTAAAATCTTGTAATAAGTACATAGGTAAATCCGGCTTTTTATCTTAAGGGCTGATTTTTAATAGCCAGATATTTTTTATATGAGGAATATATAAATATATTGCTGTTTGATAGCTTTTGTATAGACAATACATAGAGAAAATATGTCAATCGCTCAGCATAATGCTACGGCTCTATGCGAGACGGAGCTCCAGAGCACTGTGTTTCAGCGACAACCGGGGTTGACGTGATGACATCAACCGGTGCAGTATACGAAAAGATATAGTAACACAATAAGAAATAAAATAAATACACATTACCTCGTTCTAAATGTTTATATAAACATAATATCTAAGTATAAAATGATAACATTCCGGGCAACGACTCAAGCGCAGCCGGCCTACTGTAATAAGTGCTCACAGCTGTCATAAAACTATGCTTGCATATTTGTTATCTGACTATTGAAAAATCAACCTTATTACAACTAAAATACTTTTATATACCTACTCTAAACGCTAGGCGGATGATGATGATGATACTCTTATATACAAGACTACATTGAGATGTAGCCTTGACCTTCTGAGGAAGGTTTGTTTGCGAGAAGATCATCAAAGAACGAAGAGAAGTCAGGAACAGTTTCTTTACTGTTCCCGTAGAATATTTCTTTGTTTTTATAACCCAAAGGCATATGATTCGCTTCATAGGTATATTTGTTATGTTTATGGCAGTTTCCATCTCTCCATTTAGTTAGGTCTGGACCTTGGATGTGTGAGCACGGGACAGGCATGTTTCTGGAAAAAATATTAAGGTAGAAATGTGTTATTATGAAGGTTTTTATCGTAATTCTTCTTCACATGGACAGGGCCTCAATTCTGTATTCTTCGCGAAATCTTACCACGTGCAAACCACGTCAATATCGTGTCTTGCTACTGGCAAGGAAACGAAATGTCAACCGTACGGACAACATGCATTTTGACAGTTCAAACCACGCCATTCTGTCTTCGAGAATTCGGTAAGGGGCTAACAGGACCTAAATTTAAGTTTTAGAAACAATAAAATGATATGATCGACTACAGTAAACAAAATCAGAAAAGGAAATGATATTCTTCAGGATATATGTGTAGATAGTGTTTTGAAGACATAATACAACTAATTTGATGCGATACAAAAAAATCATGAAGATAAAAACTTTCTTTTTCCAATAAAAACAATACTGAATATACATACAATCATTCAGATTTTTTGTCAGATTATTCTACAAGCAATATACTTAAGCACTAGTGTTTTAATTTTGTAGTCCAAACAATAGATTTTTTGTAATTAAATAATTGCTTCATATTTTACAATAAATTACCAGCGTTGTGTCATCGTGCTTCTCTTTCTTTTGTATGCAGTCCGACAGTGACTGCGCTTTAGGTCATGTACCTAAGGCCCCTTATTAGCTAACGTGGTTTCGAAGTAAGAAAACGTTAAGTCTAGAAATCTTTTGTTAAGGGTGCATCGGGATTGACTACAGTCAATCAATTTGCCTTTCCTATTCCTAACTATGTTGGGATCGGCTTCCAGTCATGTTCAGATACCCTTCAAGTCTGCGGAGTTTCGCTAGCTATTTTAATTTGACCTTGTATAAACTCTGAAGTGTACTTACCCTGGTCTAACACTCATGAAGGCCTGAGGTTGGAGGTATTTGATTCCCTCAGCGTTGTCACACGTGAAACGCGCCATGTTGGTTTTACTGATTTCATGCAGTTGACCTGTGAAGATTTAGTTTAGCGATTTAGATAGGAACTTTTTGGAGATAAAATAGCTGGGCTTTTAGAAATTCCAGTATATTGCATTTTTTTATTTATTATATTCCGGAATAAAGTCTCTAAATTATGGAAAAACCGCATCGAAATCAGTAGCGCAGTTTAGAAGAACAAAGCGGTCACACAGCCAGACACGAAAAGCAACTTCAATTTATAATAAGTATGTAAAGTTGTAACTACACACCCTTTCTATTCAGGTAATACAAAATATTTGAACAGTGCAAACACTGTTGGCATGAAGAAAAACAAATTCATCAAATTAATTATTGGAATAAAGCAGCTTTTGTAAGACTTCATGCGTTATTCTTAGGAGCAATTTTAAAGTAGATCAGACATCATCATCTTCCTAGCCTTTTTCCAACTATGTTGGGGTCGGCTTCCAGTCTACGTGGATGCAGCTGAATACCAGTATTTTACATGGAGCGACTGTCTATCTGTCCTGTACTATCCAGTTACTGGGTAATACGATACCCCTTGGTAAGACTGATTGTCAGACTTTCGGGCTTCTGACGACCCGTAACGACTGTCAAAGATCCACGAATGAAAGCCGGGACCAACGGCTTAACATGCTTTGCGAGCACGGAGGGGTCGGTATGTAAAAATGGCTACCCGTCGACGGACCAACCGCGGCTTGCGTAGCTTAACCGGATCGATTGATCTGTGTTGTTATTACTTAAAGCAGATTAGACCTGAACCTTCTTAAAATAATTGCTGAGAAAACTTACCCAAAGTGAAGCTGTGGAACTGATCACCTCTTTCATACCAGAACCTGTCAGAGTATCTGAAGATCTGGAGCTGTTTGGTCATGATGCAGAACAGCGTGGGGCCCACGTGGATGCCTTGGACGTCATTCTCACACATGATACCGGCCAACAAATCTACGTCGTCCACTTTATCATACAGTTTCTTTAGAGCTTCGACTTTCTATAAAAAGGTTTAGTTCAAAATCAAAATCAAAAGCTACTTATTCAAAAAGGAAAAATTAATAACTTGAGTTGGAGAAAAAAGGTTACAACTATCAATGGTTGGTGAAATACGATCTTCAGGCGCGCTACTAAAGCCTCTTATAACTTAACTAGCTTTTGCCCGCGAAGAAATCTGTTCATGCGTGAAAAGGTATAGTCAGTTATACAGACCGACAAACATATTTACTTTCGCATTTATAATAATACGATGGAAGATTGGGTAGGTTAGATCCTGGGGGCCTAAAAAGGCCACTTTGGCAGAATCATAAAAGGATAACATTATGAATCATAATATGGCGAAGACAGTCCGTGTTTTTCTTTTTTTCGCTCTACTACGTAGGTACCTATAATCAAAGAGATTGGGATTGGATTTCGATTGGATTGATTGGTATTTTAGCACAGACAAAAAAAAATTACTGAAAAATCCTTCACCTTGATACGATTAACTTAACAGTTAACTGTCCATTGTGATTCATAATGTTATCCTTTTATGATTCTGCCAAAGTGACCTTTTAGGCCCCCTGTTCTCGATAGCCTTGAGCTACTATTTTTTATATTTCAAATGTTTTTATATTGAAATATTTAAAAATATGATTTGTATATTTAAACTCAGACTATAGGTCAGAACAATTAGGATCTAGCAATGTCTCACTGGTTCATGGGACAAAGGAAATAATGTTTCATAAAAAAAATAGATGAAACATCATATTAAACTGTACTTAGTATTTCTATGCAATGTTTGTTGATAAATGTCTTGTTCAAACATAAATTACTAAAGCAAGCAAGTCGTGGCTTTTATAATAATGTTGCCAAGTAATACCAAAACAATTTCCTCAGAAGCTACGTGTAATGTGACATAAACAGTCTCAAAACGTTCATCTAAGACTGAAGCAGCTTTAGTTAATGTTTAGTCTTAGTAATAAGATATTACTGCAGACTTGATAAGGAACTTGATATAAGGGAATGCAATTTAATTAAAGAGGAAGCTTAAGACGAGCTTGGCGAAAACTAAGTAACAAGACGGGAGACTTGGCGAGACAGAAAAACTAAATCGTCTAACTATAGTCTGTTTATTTTATGAGGTCCGAAGTGACGTACAAAAAAAAACACGCTTCATAATCAACGTTATTAATATGTTAAAACTATCTTCATAAAGGTGCCTACAGATTCACTTAATTTTTGACGATCAACATGTGTCGTGATCAAACAAAATGGAGTATTTCTGTAGTTCCTTGGCACCTTTAGAATCGATAATCGAATAACCGACACATCAATGCTCCTCTAATATTCCTATAATGCATGGTCATTATTAAACTTCCTGTAATTGGCCAACACAACTTGTGTAGGTATCTTTGTCAATAATGAAACGTAGTCTGCATTGAGTGGCGGAGTATATTCGCCTATCTGCGGTTTATGACTGGTTGAACAGTTTGATACATGTTTGGTGGATCAAATTGGTCAATAGGTTTAACGATTTGGTTTTAGATATTGGAGCTGGAGGTTTGGCAGCTTATTACTTTGCCCACTATAGATTATCTAAACCAAAATGTTGTGTCTGGAGCATTAGTGGTTTGAAACGCTTAAAGGTTACTAAAGTTCGACCTAGTACAATCTATATAGTTTATCTGAAAATATAAATTTTCATGGTGAATTGAATATTTTTTTATAAGTATACATATCTGCTGGGGATTTAGTTGGGCAACTTCTTCTTCCCAGGTAAAGCACTAGGAAGTGGTGAAGGGCGGGCGTTTTTGGGGACTGTCTTATGTTCACTTTGACGTTCGAAGAGTGCTTGGGTGTAGCCTAGTTCGAATAAATGACTTTCACCGCAACTGGAAATTTACAACAGCTAGTTGATCCTGCAAAAATGCTATTAATTTTTATTCAAAGCAACAGTAGTAATAGTGATTGTACCTCAATTTCCATAACATCTATGAAATCTCCGAACTTCTTAGCTGGTTTCAATCCACACATGTGCCTATAATCGTTGTAACCCCGAACACCCATGTCTCTGCCTCTTTGTATATCCAAAGCTGGTAAATCGTGAGCTCTTTGAAGTTTCTTGCCGTAGTAATTTTCGGAAATCTAGAAACAAAGTGAATTTGAATTAAACGCACCAAAAGGGAATATTGAACCAAAATGGTCCAATACCGCGACTTAATCACAAGACTACTCGACGATCTACTAGATGCATTAAAAATGGAATTGATTTTATTGATGATGGGACAGAAGCGTGGAGATTAGCAAAATCTAAGGAAGATATCTAAGAGATAACAGTGGGTAAGTCGGGATGGGTAAGATGATAAAGTTAACCCAAAATTATCCAATGTTGGTGAAACAGGCCATAAATGAGAAACAATTATAATAATTGTGATAACGCACATCAGGATCTTGAATATCGTCAATCTTGGCAGCATACTGATGGAAAGTTCCACGGTTGAGTTCTTCCAAAATTTTACCTTTCTCCAGGAGACCAGATCTGAAGAGTGTTTCACTATAGGAAAACTCGTCTTTATAGTGATAGCCTTCGGTGTATGTCCTGAAATTGAATAAATTTTTATAATATGTGTTTAAGAACTGCTACTGTAGGTACTACAATTTAAAAGCTTCTAGCTCATTATAAATTTCCAATAAGAATTAGTTTTGACTCCATACATAGACGCAAGTAATGTCCATGTTGTTTGATTTTCCTAGAATAAACTAACTAGTAATCCAATCAGAATAAAACTATCAGATGAACTTACTTTATTCTGCCATCCAAGAATGTATGGAAGTATCTGACAGCGATGTCATATTCTGCATACACGAGGGGTACCGCTTCAGCGTCATAGGTACTCACATGCTCCACATTTTCTGATAGCAGTCCATAGTTCACCATATTTCTATATCCTACAAAAATTTAAGCAAAAAAGAGATGTATAATTTTATGATAAACATGTTAGTTCAAAATTAGAATTCTATTGAGATTAAATGAAATGAAATGATAATTATTTAGGTTTAAAAAAAACACTTTTGTAAATCAAAAACATATTCCGTTTTAAAACTAGACGAGTTCGAAGTTTCCTATTTCACTACTCTAAAGAAAGAAAGGGCGAAATAAACTCTGTCACTATGTTTTCAACTTTCTAAGAATTTACTTCATCAATGACTTCATTGTTACTGGTGTTCATTTATCTTATATAGTTATCAAGTTTTGATGACAAGATGTAATTAACAAAAGCTGAAGTCGGGAAGTTCAATTCATTAAAAGTTTCTGTCGAGACAGTATACTAAAGAAAACTTTATGAACTTTAGACTTACCTAATAAAGCAGGTAGCAACTCATACATAAAGATGTGGGAAGCTGTTCCGATGTTGATTTGCCTAGCTACCTTGAAAAGACGATCGTCTTTCCAGCACGGATTGATCTCGTGGAGAGCTTTAGCCAACCTATTGTGTTCTCTCATGAAGAAAATTGTTAAGGCTGTGGTTCTTATGTCGTAGTTTCCTACTTCTGGAAATCCTGTGATCGAAATAAGACGTTACTAGACATATCTATTTAATTTATATAGTGTAAATGTAGTTTAGAAGAGAAATACTTAAACCATCTTGTGTAGGTTCTTAATAATATAAGTTATAAAAAACAAGAAAAAATTAAATTACTCACCAAATTGATAGCAGATAGGTTCAGTATCGTTATTCTGAATGCAAACGTTTTCTGATACATTTGGTGCAAGCTTTGTCACCATATCCGATACCATACCTACCATTGAATTAGCCAGAATATTTGCAATCGTATCTACCAGCATGTCAGCTGTCATATTAGTCATCTTTCTCTTATTCATATTTTTCTTCATGTTCTTGGTGAAATTCGACATAATTTTGGGCATAACATCAAACATCATGTCGTTATAATTACCGGGCATTATTTCGGGCATCATATTCGGCATGTTAGGAGCCATATTACCTAACATGTCAGATGACAAATTGGCCAATAAATCGGTTGTCATATTTGCTACCGTATAGTTTTTATTGATCATCGTCATTGATAGTTTAATCATCATATCGTCTTTAATATTCGATATTATATTGTTTTTCATATCTTCCAACATTTCGGATGATAAATACGGTTTATTAGCTGTTATATTTGCAGGTACGTAACGGTTTTCTCTGTTCTCTAGTATCAAAAGGCCGTGTTCATATTTTCTTACTTTAGCTAGTCCTTGATAATCCACTCCGTATATTGTTGAGAGGTCAATCACTGGTGTTTGGTAGTTTATCTAAAATATGATACAGTTTAGTTGATAAATGACTTGAGTGGTTATACTTGATGAATAACATGATCTTTCTAAACTCTGTCTAAACTAAATAATATGAAATAAAAAATAATACGACGTGAAATAATTTAAATAGTGATCAGGATAGAGTAGTGAATTTATTGAATAATAGACAACTACCACGAAGTTTTGTAAGATTTTTAGAGAGTTTATAAGGTTTTAAAGAAGCCTCTCTTCTTGCGAAGGTAATGTACGATCATCAAAGGCAGTTGGTAGGTCTACCTCACGCTCAGGGCACCGCGCCACGTGTCATCAACGGGACTTGTGAGGACTCACATGATAGTGTGAAAGTCTCGGGAAGAGCTTACTATAGAAATTATCCTTTGAATTAAGATATTAATTCAAAACACCAAATCGAGGGGTCATTAATTCGCGGAGAATCTTTAGAACGGCGTCATTGGTACAGCGCCATCTAGTGATACATTTTAAAAGTTTTTTTAATGATTGATCTTGACCTCGATCTATAGATGACATGACACGTGCACATAATTATATATTTTTATTATTAATTTTATTAACAAAAGTTAATGTGTGTCCGTAGTAATTTATTATGTATTGCTTATTGATTTCATTTGAAAAGCCGGTAATGATGAATTCTAAAACTAAATATACCAAATTGAAAACATTAAAATATTGGCCTATAATTATTATCTTCGGTTTTAATTTCATACAGCAAACTAGAAAAACAAATGAAATGCGTTTCGTCGTCGTTAATAATGTGTTCTTGTTCTTGAATAGCTATAATTATAGTTTCTGATTGGTCTAAAATTGCCACAAACGACAGCATCCTGCGCTCAGTTGTCGCATTTATATCAGAGTTTATAGGGTTTTAAAAATAGCCACTCAGACAGCGACAGCACCCCACGCTCCCCTCTTGCGAAGGGAGTGAACGATCATCGAGGGCTGGTGGTAGGTCTACCACCGCCCGCCTCACGCTCAGGGCACCGCGCCACGTCTCATCAACGTGACTTGTGAGGACTCACATAGTGTGAAAGTCTCGAGAAGAGCTTACTATAGAAATGATCCTATGAAGTAAGGTCTTAATTCGAAACACAAAATCGAGGGGGGTCATTCATTCGCGGAGAATCTTGACACCGCGATTCAGAAAACCGCGTCATCAGCACAGCGACATCTAGTGATTTTTTTTCCTATTAAAATATAGGTATTGATCATTGATTAAAATATTATTATAGGTAAAATAAAATGGCTACTATGTAAACAATAAAACAACCATTATGGAACAGACGAATTTTTTTGTAGACAAGTCTGGGCATAATAACTAGATATATAAAAAATCGTTAAATAGCGACGCGCGGCGACGTGACAGCCTCATTAAACCTATTCATTAGTTTTCATCTGAATTTCAAACATCAAATAGTACGGCGATGCAATAAACAATCTAATTATATAACTAGATAAACAGTCAATTGAAATCATTCAATAAACGGCCCCGGAAACATTTTAAGTTGACTTAAATAACACCTACTAAAAGATACCAGTAGCGACATCTAGTGAAACATTTAAAAATCTTTAGTTCCGATAGATCCCGTTTTATCAGAGCGGCCGGGCGGCCATGACAGCTGTGAGTTTGTAAAGCGATAATATTCAATTACAGCCCTTTTGATTTTTTTCCATGTTAATTACATATTAATTATGTTTATATTATCACCTTTAATCGGGATTTATAATGGTAGAAGCTAATTAGTTAATGATTTTATTAAATTGAATGGTTATTGTTATTATTACCAAAGAAACGATATACGTATAAAATATCATACGGCCAGAAGAGAGTGAATACTGAGGTGTCAGCTGAGAGAGATGAATAGAAGTAGACCCCAAATAAACAGGGATTACGGAAGGACGTGACTTGTGAAGTTGTGATTAATGAATGAAAAAACTGGCCAAGTGCGAGTCGGACTCGCACACGAAGGGTTCCGTACCACAAGGCAAAAACGCTGAAAAAAACACGTTTGTTGTATGGGAGCCCCCCTTAAATATTTATTTTATTTCAATTTTATTATTTATTATTAAAGTAAAAATACAACTGAGTACTTTGTGAATATTTCAAGTGCCTACCTGTTGCCATTATTGATATCGAGCAAAAAAGGGCAAAAAAATCGCGTTTGTTGTATGGGAGCCCCCCTTATTAAATATTTATTTTATTTTGTTTTTAGTATTTGTTGTTAGCCTAGCTACCGCGGTTCTTGAGATACAGCCTGGTGACAGACAGACGGACGGACAGCGAAGTCTTAGTAATAGGGTTCCGTTTTTACCCTTTGGGTACGGAACCCTAAAAAGGTAATTATATCTGTTCTAAAAAAACGCAAAAAAAAAACTAAACACACGACGCCATCGCGGCAGGCCAAGACAAAGATGGCGGGACGAGCTTGACTCCTATCGGACTATGACTCGATTGTGTGGAAAAGGGAGAGGCTGCAGGACAGGGCCTCTTAATTAGCCTGTATTGTCCTTGCCCTGCAGTGGGACAATACAGGTTAGTTAGATTAGATTAGATCAGGGGGTCTAAAAAGGCCACTTTGGTAGAATGATAAAAGGATAACATTATGAATCCTAATGGACAGTTAACTGTTAAGGCTATCTGTTTAATATCTGTTACAACTATTGGTGAACCTTAATTAAATTAATAAATAAAAATAAGTTAATCGTATCAAATCCCATTGGTGAAGGAGTTATTTTTTTTGTTTGTGCTAAAATATCAATCAATCCAATCCAAATCCAATCCCAATCTCTTTGATTATACCTACAGCTACGTAGTGCAGCGAAAAAAAGAAAAACACGGACTATCTTCGCCATATTATCATTCCTTTTATGATTCTGCCAAAGTGGCCTTTTTAGGCCCCCTGTTCTAAGCATTCGTATTTATTAGGCAGCGATTTGCCTTTTAAGTATTCCACTGACCATTCAGTTTTATTGTATTTTAAACCCAGCTAAAAACCTCATAGCAGCTCTACTTAGAAAATCATTCCATGGATTTGTTATTGAAACAAAAACAGTTAGGTACATTTTATTTCATAATGTCTTTATTTCCTAGAGAAACAATCATTCTAACTGTTTGGACGTAACGCTTTCGATTTCGTTATTTCTTTTTCTTATAAAAAACATCTTTACTGTGAATATAAATATTAATGCATTTTGTCCATGCTTTTGTACATATTTGTTATCTGGCTGAGTTCATTGTGGAATGAACTCAGCCAGATAACCAAATCGTTCTACATCTACTTAATAATTAAAGGTTTAAAGGAATCCACTCGTGAATGACTTCACTAAACACGACTACTAACACACGTGCCTTACGAAATTTTCTTTCAACACTCGAAAAGTCAGTAACACGTTTCCCTAGGTTTATCACAAGACGATTAAACAAACATTGAGATGGGCAAATTGTCTTTAAAATTTCCCCTACGCTACTATTAGCATTCTGTCCTCATTCCCCAAGTAGGGTAAAGTCACATTTAAGTCACTTAATATTGAAACGTTCGTATGAAACAGGACTTCAAAGTGAGATAGATCATTTTCACACGTATCACAGAACTTATACATAACTTTGGGAGTTGTACACACGAGGACACAGATTCTCCAGTATAGACTGACCTATCATTGCCCAGAACGTCTATACAATGCGGGCTCTGCTTAAACTGGAAATGTATGGTTTGATGTGCCGTGGTGTGTACGAGACTTTGAGTAAAGTACTAACCTGTTCGGGAAGTATTATTTCGGGAGTACAACCGGAGTCTTGGAAAGTTTCCGCTCGAGAGAAGTTAAGACAGCGTATATCAGTCACTTTGAGATACGGGTCGTCTTCTGGCACATGTATAGGGATACACTTCGGGTCTTTATCACCTATCGGCGAACAGCAATATTGCCTGCGTTTGAGGTAGTCGACTGGAAGGTAGAACTTGGTGATTGATATTGGAGATAAGATGAAATATGTTGGAAGATAATAGTTAAACTGCTATTGAAGATGTATAGTTACCAGCTGCATGAATATAAAAAGACTGCCGGTCATATGCATGCTTATGATGTAAACTTCTAGCTGGATTACATTGTTGAATTAGTAGGTACTTACCTATAAGGAAGTGGTGAAAGCTTGGCACTTACCTGGAACCTGTTTTTTGTAAATTTTGACTCTCAAACAAATGCAGGCTCTCGGCCTAATCTGAATACATACCTAATGACTTGACAATTTAATTTTTTTTACTATCTAATTTTAAAAACCGCGACCTATTTTAAAATAATCGTTTTGTTTTCTATCATGTTTGCATCAATCTTCTCTTTATAAGTATAAATCTTATGTTCCAACTATCTATATTTTCCTAGTCATGGCGCCAAATAATTAAACATAGATTAACACAAAAGCCAAGGAATAGGAAAATAAATCGGGGAAGACAGCTAAGTATGCTAGCTATGAAGAAATAAAGCTGACTCCAAACTAGAGACGACTATGGAAATTGTTAGACGAGGCCTATGGCATGAGGCACACCGAAATACAAGACATTTTTCGTTGGAACCATTTGTAATTTCTGCTGTCTAGTTTCTTAATTTCGCTTTATTATTAACGCTAGCAGCGCCCCGCGGTTTCACCCGCATAAGTTCCGATCCCGTGGGAATATCTCGATAAAACCTATCCTATGTGTTAATCCAAGAAATGGTCTATTTACGTGCCAATTTTTATCCAAATCTGTTCAACGGTTTACGCGTGATTGAGTAACAAACATCCAAACATCTTCACAAACTTTCACATTTATAGTATTAGTAGGATAGTAGGAAGTAGGATTATGAGAGCAGGGGTGGCCCAGTAGTAACGGCCGCGACTTACGAGTTAGGTCGTAGGTTCGAACCCAGACAGGCGCTTTACTTTGTGTAAATTATTTCATCATCACTGCTCTCAAAACGGTGAAGGAAAACATCGTGAGGAAACCGGCATGTCCCAGAACCAAAAATTCGAAGACATTTGTGACATCTACTAACCCGACATGGGTCCGCGTGGTGGATTACGGCTCACTCCCTCTCACCGAGAGGAGGCCTGTGTCCCAGCAGTGGGAACATTATAGGCTGATTATGTATTAACATTATAACACAAAAGCATCTTACGTGGTCCATCCATAATACTAATATCTCGATGTATGAACTCCAGCATATGAACAGCAGCCGCATTGAACGTGCCCTTATCTTCGACGCGTCCGGTGGAGTGCAGTTCCGTTCTGACCTTCCGGGCTGAGGGAAGCGGCTCACCATGTCTGTTCATACGGATATCGCGATCTGAGGGTGAAGCCATGTTGTTTTTTAGTTGCTTTAGGTTTCGATTAACTTGATCTTGTTTAATATCCTGCGTTTTACAACGTTATTTTTAGTACATGCGAAACCTGAATATAGTTTGTTCAGAATAAGTAACTGAATCGATTCCAATAATTTTTACCCCATGTTATATTTTGTCCCAAAAATATTTAACAAAGGTTAAAAGTTGGACACCGAGCGACACTAAGTAGGTTATCCAATCTCCGCGCCGAACGGTTAGGAACCTAGGTACTATTATCAATGAGCGCAAAACGGCGAGGCGCGAGCGGCGCGGGTGAGCATATTTTTTACGGACAAACAGGTAACTTAACAAGCTTATAACTTTGTGATTTTTCATGATACAGTTTTGAAATTTTGTACATAGATTCTTTACATAAAAATACTAGACACGTGTTTCGGGTTTCGCGTATACTAAAAATAATGTTGTATATTTAGTGAGTGTCTAATATTGGAAATCATGTCTAGCGAAAGTACTGTAGATGGAATCTTGTATACCTAATAACTTTTATTTTTAAAAGCATTATACCGAGGATGCCTTCTTTTTTTATTAGAGCCATCATTTAAATAGATACATAGAATATAAATACTTGACTGTACACCAAAATTGCTTTTAAATAAATTGACTGATCAGGACAGTAGACCCTTTTTTTTTTCGGATGGGAAATCATCAAATGACCCCTCCCGCTCTGGGTGGAGCGGAAGAAGAGTGTCAGACTTACTGACTAAAACCCACCCATGTTCCTTCCTTAGCCGTTTATGTTCCGGGCCAGCGATAACCCTTCGGACAATCCCGCTGACCGACAGTAGACCCTGATTTGATAATTTCTCTACTCATTATCATTTCAGCCGAAAGACGTTCACTGCTTAACTTTCCCACAAGCTTTGCCTGATAAACTTATTTGCAATTTCTTCACTTCAGTTTCATATTTTTCAGCTTGCACGTGTACAAACATAAAAAAAATTGCTGCTATCCAACAATGAAATAATTTCGATGAAAATGAAGGCTCCTACAAAGAGGCGCGACACGCGATAAAATCGCGCGCTACACAAAGTCACCGCAAGTCGCGCAATGAGAGCGGTACCTTTGTGTCGCGCGCGATTATATCGCGTGTCGCGCCTGTTTGTAGGAGCAATTGAAATTCCTCTATGCTGTTAGCTGGAACTCACGTAGAGTATTTTCATATGAGCATGCTGTCCACAGCATGCTCATATGAATATAATCTACGCGAGATCCATCTCGCATTCACAAAATACATAATAGAAAATAATGATATTCCTGTATTGAACTGCTCCAAATCGTTTTCATATACCTACTTAGGTTTATATAATATATACTTCCCTGTAGGATGTACGAGTGTCGTAAACGGCGGACACTTTTACTGCCAGGAAATGTGAATCCGACTTGATGCGTAACATGAACTCTTACCAATCATTATTATTTAATTTGAAACTGCGTTTTAAGATGGCAAAACTACGGTATTCATTTTTTAATTAAAAAAAAAACACCACAAAAAACAGAAACAACTTCCACTTCTGTGGAAGTTGTTTCTGTGATTTGTTATTGTAATATATAGGGCAATATTTCTAGGTATTACACTGTTTACAAAAAGAACACCAATGTTCTTAAGGACGTCGAAAAACGAAGATTTTGACGTTCGGGCTGGTTAAAAATAGTGGTGGAGCAGTTGGCCAATGGTAGCGGCCCCGACTTACGAGTCGGCGGGCGGTCGGTCGTGGGTTCGAACCCAGACAGGCTTTTTACTTTGTGTAAACCACCACTGCTCTCAAAACGGTGAAGAAAAACATCGTGAGGAAGCAGTAATGTATTACAACCAAAAATTAGAAATTAGTTTTGGTCACATTAATCAATTTATATAGGTAGACATAATACTGAAATCCTTCGCCTTGCGTTCAATTTAACTGTTTTCCAGCACGACAAGATCTAGGCTTCAGCAAGTAAACTGATTCTGATCTAACAGGTACCACTTACTGTTGGCATAGTCTGGTTTTAGGAGCCTCAGATAAGGTCCTTTGGCGGAGCCTCTCGTAGGGTACTTATAGTTGTTACAAGTACCATCAACCCGGCTGCCTTCGTGGGGTGTGCACGGCTTTATGTCTATTGAACATCGCCTAGAAAGACATACAAAAATATTTAATCTGTTACAGTTTAGTAACTACTAGCTGTTCCCCGCGGTGTCACACGCTGCGCGGCTCCTAAGAGTCGTAGCGTGATGTTATATATAGCCTATAGCCTTCCTCGATAAATGGACTACCCAACACTAAAAGAATCATTCAAATCGGACCAGTAGATTAGCGCGTTCAAACAAACAAACAAACAAACTCTGCAGCTTTATAATATAATATTATATTAGTATAGATAATAAAGAAGACGTGCGGCCGAAAGGGATGTTTCATCGGTAAAAATGACAAATTTCAAGGGGATTCATCGCGGTGTCCATCAGTGAATGAATATATATTCAAATACTTTCGTAGAACAAGAAAGGAAATCATTGATTAGAGAATTCAAAACATTTTAGCAAGTCCTAGATCGGCGATTGCAAAGAGGTTGTGTAACATATTTCTGTTACATAGTATAATATAGTAAACTCAATTAAAGTTACATTGTTAATAAGGTACGATGGGGTTGGCATATCCGTATGGATATGATATACCCCTTTTTATAATAAAGAATAAAAACTTTTGTGATGACAATTAACACCAATCTGAACTTCTAATAGGGAGAAGATAACTGTCATCGTTTCGGCGAAGTCTTTATAGCTAAGTTAAGAATCTGACCACGTCTTTATAATGTCATTTTTATGAGTTTTTGACTTTTATTTGAATGAAGCAGAAATACTTTGCGTTTCGTTATTACAGGAGTCTAACGTCAAAAATGTATGGTTAAACAGTCGCTAATCAATACTTAACTTTAATCAACGTTATGAATAAAGGGAGATAAGTTTTAATAACAATAATATTACAGCTAATAATACAAATATAAAGAAATTTGAAACTTACTCAGTAGCGTTCTTCAGTCGAAGTTCTTTCGCTTGTGCTATCTCAATTTTCTTTCCAGTATACCTATCAAAGATTCCAGAGTCCACTCGACAAATCGCGGTAAATATTAAAACATTAAACAAATAATACATATTGTACCGGACGACTTAGTCCTCCCCTTTGATACAGTTTACTAAGCAATACTGGCCGGTTTTGTAATCCCGAATGTGTTTCGCAAAGTGAATCGATCCATTACCGTTTGCCCGTTTCCCTTCATGAATTAAATGAAGGATGTTGGAAAAACGGCATTATCCTCTTTCGTAAATGTGTTGGTAGCTGTTAGTGTAACGCAAATAGTGTGATTGTCAATTTAAATTGTTGTTTGTCTCACTGCGCTTGTAGGTAACTAGAGTGCACGCAAATTAAATCTGCGCGCGGCCGAAATCGGAAATAATCGTCTGGACGTTTATGTCTGAGAGGCAATTCGTTCACAGTCTGCACCCTATTTACGTAACACACTACCAATCGGAATCTGAATTATTTTGAAGCAAATTGCTAATCCATTGCTTCATAAGTTCGAAAAATTGGTCTGCTCAACACGTAAATGACGCAATGAATGTTGTTGAACTGTCAAAAGGAAACCGATTCCGATTGATAACGTGTTACGCAATTGCCCCGCTGACCTCAGTCTCAATCTGTCAAAAATACCTCCAATTTTGACATTGATGGTCGCTGAGATCAGATTGGAACTAGATGTTGAAAGTTTTTAATATCTATTGAGCCATCACGATAGCAAAAAACAGTGGCACTCCAGGAGTGCCGACAGAAGTGACAACTTGAAATAGCATAGTAATTTTATAAATATGTTTGAAGGTCTTCCCAAACAAAATTTACCGCGCGGTGATGTCTTTATAATGGCCAAAACTTAAAACAGAGGTGTCGGTTACGGTAACAGTGCCGCGAGTTCAATGGTAGTTTCCCGTTTTAAAAAATTCCCAACGCACCTAAAGAAGTTTTCACTTCAAAAAACCAACCAAATGCATAAAATATAGTTTCAACAATCAATCAATCATAAATCGATATTCAAGTACCTTCCTGTACTTATCGATTTTTTATCAAACAACTTCAAGTCAATACGCACATCCACTTCCCCACAAAACTAAAAACGTCAAATTATAAAATTGAAGAAAATTAATTCAAAAAAACGGCTCAAAGTTTATTTATATTTGAGGGCGGACTCCGCGTTGTATCTCTGAGAAAAAAGTTTTAATGAGTTTCTTTAAGAGGGATGCAGGTACCGACTACCGAGTGTAATCAGAGGTCGCTCCTACCGGGGCAAACATTCCGGAGAATCAGCTAATGGTAGGGCTGGGCTGGGATATAGAATTAATGTTGTTGTTGTTGTTTGTTGTAATTGAAAATGTTCATAACGAATTCTATCCTTCTATCTAATTCTATTCTTCTTCTACCTTCCATTCTATTATTTTTCTTACTGTGTCCAAAATAAACTTTTTTCTAAAATAATAAATTCTTGCCTTTTTCCTATACCTAGCGTTAGGCAGAAACTACAGAATGCTATAACAGTCATGCTAGAACGATTAAGTACCGGTAAATGTATCGTTCCTTCATTAACCGGTTGAACAAGTGAACTGTTCTTATGAAACCCAAACGATAAAGGTTACCGGTTACTTAAGCACAAACGGTTTTGACACCCAAATTAACCAGTTAATCCGCAATTCCGTAATAAATGCTTGTAACTAAATGATATCGCAACGTCCAGACCGTGCTCGCGAGAAAGGCGGGGGCCGGGGGGGGGTTTCAAAAATGGTTTTAACCGGTTAATTTCCACTATCAAAACCAAAATTCATGAAAAACCGGTTTCCCGCATAAATCGATTTCGTTTGGGGTCAATGACCGTAACCGGTTAAGATTTCAACCGGTTTCCGAGCCCTGTAAACTATACCCGACGACCCTGGTTACTTATCTACTTTGGTGACTGTAAAAATGCTCTTTCGTTTAGTATTGGTAACTATGTGTTGAAGTAAAAACATTGTCTGCTATCAAATAAATGTAACGAAGAGAAGATCTAATAAGGTTTTTTAAACATGTCACGCATCTTTCACTTGTCACGAACTTTTCTTATTTATATTTATATCACGCTATCTGCGCCCCGATGCCTCGCGGTTTCACCCGCGTAAGACTCGATCCCGTGGAAATATCGGGATAAAAACGTGTCCTATCTCCTAATCCAAGTCATGGTCTACCCATAGCTCACCGTCCGATCAGGACCAGACCCGTGCCGGACGGCGCGTACGTGTTCCAAGCGCGCCTCAAAGAGATGTCAGCATCGAGGGCCCCATAGGGCCGAAGCCTGCCGGGTCAGCGGGATTGTCCGAAAGGGTTACCGCTAGCCCGGAACATAAAGGGCTAAGGAAGGAACACGGGTGGGTTTTAGTCAGTAAGAGTCTGACACTCCCTTCCGCTCCACCCAGAGCGAGAGGGGTCATTTGATGATTTCCCATCCGAAAAAAAAAAATGGTCTACCCATGTGAACATGCATTCCGTTCAGCCGTTATAGTGTGAAGATTAACAAACAAACATACAAAAAATCTAATATATTTTCTTTGTAATACCTATTAGTTTATATTAAATAGCTCTCGAACCATTTAATGGCGAAAAAACGGATATTAGTAACATTAAACAAAAACAATAGAATCATAAACGGTGATAACAAACTTTTAAACCAAATAGCTCCGTTTTATCCGTTGACTGGAAGCTGGAATAAAGATAAGTTTTAATAAAATTTAATAGAAATGACAGAAGCCACGATAACTCTCAAGCAATCCACTCTAACTACTATTCAAGAAAATGTCGCAAAAACTGCTGTAAATGTAGCTCAAACGTAACAGCCCTAAGTATTTTGTATTTCTTGACAACCGTATTTCATTAACTTCTGAGTTTTATGATGTAATGTTAGTTAAATTATTTTTATGATGTAATGTTAGTTAAATTAGATATACCTACAGTGTATGTATTGTTTTTTAATGTTGTAGGTACATTACCTACATCTCTTATTCGACTAATCCACATTGACATTCCCCATAATTGGGGATTGGTGATCTTTTTAATTTACAAATCCCCATTGATGGGGATTTTCAATAGGTGTTAGTGGAATAACCCATCTCGAAAATTACATTAAATATTTTTTTTCACCGAAGTATTTTTTTTTTTTTTTTTTTTTTTTTTTTTTTCTCATCTGACCTAATTGCTTACATTTCCTTCTTGTTGGAAATGACGCCTGAAAAATAAGCAACAACTTCTCCAACAAATAAATTAAAAAAATGTACTAATTAATTAATTACCACAGATTTATATACACCTAGATAACGCATGAGCATCTACTTCGAGTGCAAAAATCGCACCAGCTTACGTACAAAAATCGTAAGCCGCCACTTTCGTGGTGAGATGTTTACAGAATAGCACCGCTGCGGTGCCATTCTGTAAAAATCTCACCGTGAAAACTTAGGTGAAGTGAGCGTGGAGTGAGCGTGGAGTCAATAGTGTCAATTCCTAGCAAAAACAAACTCACTTCATCTAAGTTTTCACGGTGAGATTTTTACAGAATCGACCGGCTGGGTATTTTTTTTTTTCGCGGCGTCTTTGAATCGATTTGAGTCTATTTAGTGATTCCCATCACTAAATAGTGCTTGTGACGTCATAGTAGGTAGTTCAAAAAATGGCACGCTTGGTTTTCATACAGATCGTGATTCGTGATACTTGCGTTATCTAGGTTTGTCTAGTATCTGTGGTATTGCCTGACTCTTAATAGAAAGTTGAAAGTAGGTACACAGGGGCCATTTAATTTAGATTGAAAGTCGTCGCCAGTTTTCATTCCGGTTTTTCTCTTCTGTGTAAACCTTTGAACACTTTTCGTTTTGTTGATCTCGGTCAAATAAGATCGCAAATTGGACTCCGAAAGGTCGACGAATTCGAAAGGAATTTCGTATTAATCTACGTTGAATTAAATTTGAATGGTGATAATAATTAAAATGATTATTGAAATGAGTTCCTTGGCGTACAATAGATTACTCAGTGAGCGGTCTTTAAGGGTCGCTTCGTTAAAGTTAATTGAGATCTCCCTGCGGTTGTAAGATGAAGTATTTTTTGGAAATTTATTTGGCGAATTATACGAGGGATCTATTATTGTGGCTGTAATGTTCCTTTTTATAATTATTTATTTTTAGGGTTTCATACCCGTTCGTCCGTCCGTCTGTCGAATTTGAACCGTTATAAGTAGACACTTGAAATTTCCAGTCTGTGAAAGTTTTATCAACAAATAATAAAAATGAAATTAAGTAAAAAAATTATTAAATCTTGATGCCTTGATAATATCGGGATAAAAAGTATCCTATGTGTTAATCCAGGGTGTCAGCTACCTTCATACAAAATTTTATCAAAATTGGTGCAGCCGTTTGTGCGTGAAGAAGTAACAAACATAAATGATAATGTGTGGGGGTGTGTGTGGGGGTGTGTGTGTGTGTGTCTTTATAATATTAGTGTGATGGATTAGCAATATCCTTTTAAATGATAATGTGTTACGCAATTAGGATTCGGTATTATTACTAACAACCTCAATATACCCAAGATGGTCGAGACAGACATCTGGTCGAGGATTCAGTACATTGTCAGGCTTATTAGCTGTGACAGACAATGACCACATTCAATGACCACTCATGTGGTTATGAGATAGACGGACCTCACTATGTGTGGTGGTCGATTGAATACTGAACTACTGTATCTATGTGTATGTGTTTACAAACACAGTAGGTAGTAGTAGTCTTGTGGCCATGGATGGTTTGGTAATGTGTGGTAAATAAACATTTAAGACAGTGCGTTGTAAGTCTCTAATCTAACTAGCCTGTATTCGCATGAGAACTTCTTGTTAAAGACTTTTTTGTAAATAGGTAATTTTTTTTGAAGTGAAAACTTCTTTAGGCGCGTCGGGCATTTTTTGAGATGGGAAAAAACCATTGATCGCGCCACTGTTACCGTAAGCGACACCGTGCTTGTTTTGTTTTTATGATGATTAAAAAAAATCCCGCTTCGGATATGTTCGGCTGTCTTCAGGATGTACAGTCACGAGCAAAAGTATGTATACACTTGGCTTTATTCAAAGACGATTTTCTCCTTTAGTTTTGAATGAAATTTTATGCTATTACGAACAAAGTATTTTTGAACCCATATTTCTGTGTAAAGTGTCGTATTTCAACGTTGCATTCGTTATTTCACGAAAAAATCGCAATTGTAAGTTGCTAAGTGTTGATATATTAGTGCTCGTGACTGTACTCGATTTTAATGTATATTCGTTATGTTAGTGAGTGATAGCAAAGTATTCTGTTTGTGTTTTGTTTTCACTTCTGTCGGCAATCCCGGAGTGCCACTGTTTTTTTTTGTTTTCTTTTTTAGATCAAATTGATTTTAATTTTTAAATGCTATAGGATATATGTCATCGTCGATAAAAACGATTGTACTTAATAATTTTTTTTATTATCTCTGCTGGTAATGGTCCACACAGTGGGTAAGTACTTAAACTCAGACGGCGAAGTACCTATTTTGTAATGCTCTGTTAAAGACGATGGGTACTTTATAATTCTCTATTAAATAAAAGACCGGAAAATATAAATCCATAAATTTTCCGCCTGGCTAGGCCCGTCAGCAGCAATTCCTCCTCAGGGGTCTTATAATCTTTTTTATAAAATTTCCTATCCCTTAAGGCATGTTGACACGAGCCGACTACATTTGGACTGAGCGAATCAGTAATGAGACCGTTTTCCTTTTCAACTTATTAGATATCCGGACAGAAACTCGTTTTGATAATAATTTTATTTTGTTATGAGTGTAATTTTATAGAGTACCGTATGTTTTAGCATTGAAATTGGACTTCGACTCATTTTATGTACGTTTGTACAGTCAGAGAAATTAATTGTTTATTAAATTAACAAGATACGCCAGCGAATCAATTCTGTAAAAATCTCACCGTGAAAACATAGAAGTGAGCTCTTGAAGTGAGTGGTCAATAGTGTTGTAGTGGTATCTACAACGTCACATGACGTCACGCAAAATCCTGCATCTCGCAAGCAGAGTTTACCGCGCAACTAACATAATAATATATACAACGGCCCGACATGAATCATTGGGCAGTCCGGTTAAGTAGTCGACAACCTCATAGGTTGAACTGCGAGATGCCATTCACAAAAAAAAAAATAATCATTGGGCAGTTGCCCGCCAGACACAACACCCGTTTGGTCGGAGGATCCTCCCTTTTCTATAGAGTATGAGTGAACTTTACACCATGTCCCTCAGAGCTATAGTGTCAATCTCTAGCATCAAGTGGAATGACAACTCACTTCACCTAAGTACATTTTTCACGAGGAGCAGAAGAAACCGGCTGTTTGCCGCTTTAAAGCCATTTCATAAAACTGTCAACGAGTGACGTTGATAGTAGTCGATTTAATAAAAAATAAAAAAATCCCTGATTTTACAAACAATATATAATCATACCCACAATTAAAACGAACACTTCCTCATGAACTACCTTTTAAATCTTCATAAATAGGCACTTACTATTATTCACTACCAATTCAATTCTCAATTCTTTATTGCGTACCATAATGTATACCTACATGGACCCTGTCGGGCTCAGCATAGATCAAGTAGGAGAGAGGAGGAAAAATACTGGGTGTTTAATGTGATAAATTTTATTATTCGATAAGTTAAGAATTCTGATTATATTACATATTCAGCCTATAATGTGAGAGAATGGGCCGTGATCCACCACGCGGGCCCAGCGTAGGTTGGTAGATGACATATAATATGTCATATGTCAAAGACATATTATGTCTTTGAATTTTTGATTCTTGGACATTAGGTTTTATTATTATATTACCACTGGGCCACCACTGCTGCTCCCAACTCCTAATTACCGTTTAAATCTTCCTATTAGTTTAGATTTCCCAAAAAAAACCAGCCATATCCATTACCGTACACCTAGTTGCAGAAGAGACCTAATTCTCCATTACCAGCACCCTAATTGCGTAACACACTATTACCTATTACTCTCAATTTGAATCATTTTGAAGCATATTGCTAATCCATTGCTCCATAAGTTCGAAAAATGTGTCCGCTCAACAACGTAAATAACACAATGAATGTTTTTGAACTGTCAAAATAAAACTCATTGCTACTATAGTCGGACTTTTAATTAGCTGCATTAAAATGACAGCATATATGTTACTTAAAGTTTTTTCGCGGCCATCAACCAAATCTGGTTTTTCTAGTACCGAATAGTGTAACAAACGAAACTTATTTGACATGCATATCTCTAAACTCAGTCCGAAATGAGTTATTAAGAAGTGTCATTTTATTGCAGCTAATTAAAAGTCGGACTATATTATAGTAGTGTGTTACGCAAACCTTGCTGATCGCAAAACCGCGGTACAATTGAAATGTAGGTGGGTCACAGTAAGTGCGGATCATTGTATCGGAGAGAGCACTTAAGCACGGCATGTGTTTGATTAGTGAGTGTAGTGGCTGTTTCAGAAAGTAATCACTATTGTTTTGAGAGCATTTGAGAGCGTGTTCGTGGCAGGATGAGGAAGTGTTCCAGTTTTTGTGGCCACGAGTGTATTTTGAAAGGGGATTGCAATTTTGAAGAGACTTTTTTAGTACCACGACTGTGATCAATTTAAAATAGTAGATGTGTTAATATGATTTGGATAGAGTAACTAATGTCGTTCCAATAAAACCAAATCTCACAAATTGCTAATAAAAAGTTGAATTAGAATTAGATATACCTAATAGTTTGTCTTTTAGAGCAGAGCATACTAGTTGTATGTCGTGGGGTCAAACCTAGTCAGGCGAGTTACTTTTAGTAATTTATTTCATCACCACTGCTCTTAAAACGGTGAAAGAAAACATCGTGAGGAAACCGGCATGTCCTAGAACCAAAAATTCTAAGACATCTACCAACCCGCTCTTAGCCCGTGTGGTGGATTACGGCCCACTCCCTCTCAAAAAGAGAGGAGCCCTGTGTCCCAGCAGTGGGAACATTATAAGCTGAATATGTTGTGTTTTAACTTTTAAACGCTTTTGGTTCATTTAAAGAAGTTCGTTACATTTAACGAATATGCTGAATTGCTAAATTACTTACATTTTCAAGGACATTAAGAGCGTTTACGTCATACGGCATTTCATACAAACTTTCAAGCCCTTGTTTTTAAAAATAAATTAACCGATTTTAATTAAACTTCATAAGAATAAGCAGGATACAAAGGTCTAAAAAGTTACTTAAAAACATTTTCGAAAAATAGTGTTACAGCCAAATTAGACCGATTTTAAATTTTCCATTGAAACAGAGATTTCCAGCTAAGCATCTTTTTTTAAATAAGACATTTTGAAAAGGTTCTTTACTAACTTTTATGTATCCTGCTTATGTGTATGAAGTTTCATTAAAATTGGTTCATTCATTTTGAAAAATATACGCTCTTACGTACTTAAACCTCAACAAAAAATGTAACAGCGACAAAATAAATGGATGTAGGTATTAGATATGTCCCTAACATAAATCTTAATCAGAGTCGGTGGAAACGGGGGCTAATCTTTAAAGCTCAAAAGAAAAACCGGGAGAGAAGAGCGTGCTAAGCCTGGATTAATTCTATTCTTAGTTGAAATGTTCTATACTGGGTTACCACCGTCAGGCGAACTGGGCGACTGCCGTTAAAGATTTGGATAGTTTGAAGTTTTTTTATAATAGGTATGTAGGTGGATATGTCAAGGAGAAGTCAGTTAGGAAGTGGAATAAAAACCGGTTAAAGTTTAGAAACGCGCTGCCTCGTTAGAAAGAATGTGAGACTATTTGGGGGTTCCAGGTTCCAGAGGGTCTACTGAACCCTCCAGAACTTTTTTTGCTGGAGACGCGTGTTTTTTTTAAATAAAAAAATCTAATTCGTTTTTTTTTAGGTTATAAAATTTTTGAACTGCCGAACTATTTCAGCAGAAAATATCCTCCGGGAAAAGTAATTTGTTGTGGAGGGTTCAGAAGACCCTCTAGAACCCCAAATAGTCTCACATTCTCTCTAGCGAGGCGGCACGTTTCTAGACCCAATTTCGAAATTTTCAGTAGCAGCCGCTAATTTGGATTGCTTCCTATTACTAACTGAACCGTCTGCAACTGGTGGAACATGCACCTTAATTGCGTAACACACTATTACGATTAATTTGAATCATTTTGCAGCATATTTCTAATCCATTGCTCCATATGTTCAAAAGATGTGTCTGATCAACAACGCAAATAACGCAATGAATGTTGTTGAACTGTCAAAATGAAACCCATTGCTACGCAATTAGGGTGATGGTTGTACTACCTACAACTCTGCCTAAATCTCTGGGAAATGGCGTTATGTTATGTTTGTAAGTCAGTATAAATCAATATACAAGAATATTATAACAGCCGCACAGGTCGATCGATCAGGTTAAGCTAGCGTTCCCGCGGTTAGTCTGTGGATGGGTGACCATCTTTACATACCGAGACCCCTTCGTGCCTCGGATTGGTCCCGGCTGTCATTCGTGGATCTTTGACAGTCGTTACGGGTAGTCAGTAGCCCGAAAGTCTGACAACCAGTCTTACCAAGTTGTGTCGTATTACCCAGTAACTGGGTTGTGGAGGTCAGATAGGCAGTCACTCCATGTAAAATACTGGTATTCAGCTGCGTCCGGTTAGACTGGAAGCTGACCCCAACCTAGTTGGGAAAAGGCTAGGCAGATGATTCTGTTTCAATTACGTACCAACAATGCAATGGAGAGTTTTGATAATAAATACTTAATTAAAACTGAATAACATGTTTACAAATGTTTTCTTTCTCTATTCCTTTTAATTAGAAAAGCGTATCACTATTAACTGATTTAATCAATAGTACAGTCAGCAAAACAGATAAGTATTCATGCAATTAACTTGCACCTTCTTTATTCAAACACTAAAAACCCGCTTCTGCTTCGCACGGTTTTTACGACTTGACAATACAGAGAGACTTCACTGTTATATGTAATTTAAATATTCATAAACCTTTCGGAATTAATTCTCTAAATTTTGTTAAAAACCGTATCAAAATCCGTTGCGTAGTTTAGTAGAACAACGCGGTCACACAGAAAGACACGATAAGTGACTTTAATTTATAATTTGTATATGTCTAAATAAACTTGTACTTAATATAATAATTATGCATATGCTGAGTAGTCCAGTTTATGACGGAAGTCTTCTGTTTATGTCCTTACTTTAAAAAGTTATTACCAAAAATTTGACAAACTTTGAGGTATTCCTCAATCTTGATTGGTCGTGGTCTTCCCTGGGATCACTTTTCGTGCTTGATCTTCGGCATGATCATCTGCAGTGGTATTCTGTAAAATATCACCGTGAAAACTTAGGTGAAGACAAGTGAGAGTGAGTTGTCATTCCGGCTGATGCTAGGCTGACAATATTGCCAACTCACTTTAAGCTCACTTAGTCTTCACCTAAGTTTCCACAGTGATATTTTTACAGAATAGATCGGCTGTTTTGGTTACCTATGGCTTGAACAGTTTCTAAACTGTGAAAGAAACTCGATATTATATTGTGCTCTCGTTTATACATGCACACTATACAATACACCACAATTCATTAAAGAATGCGTTCCTGTCAGTTATATTATACAGTCCTCTCATTACATCTGACAGCACCCTAGCAACGGCAATAAATATCACTGCGATGCAAAATCAGAGGAAAAAATTGAGAAAGAATTGCAAATGCTGAGTACAAAAGAATATGTGTTTTACGAATTTAAACTTTATTAAAGTCAGGAGGAAAGAAAGCGTTCCTGACAGCTGTCAGTGCGACAATGCCAGTCCCTCAATAAAGATCGTATTTGCAAAACACGTATTCGTTTGTATGAAACTAACGGAGAACGCATTCTATCAGCGGTTGAACTGTAGTTCTATTGCGTTCCTGACAACGCATTTTATAATTAATTATGATGAAATAAAAACTCAATGGCAAAATGTCCGCGTGTGTCGCCTATCTCTTTTGTTGACTGTACTTGCTTCGATAACATTCTCGCCAATGCGACCGACACGAGATGCACTGAAGCGTCAAATTGTCACATCGCATCGTAGGTGTAGAATACCGTAACGTTTTAATTAATTTCTTGATCAACGTGTAAATAAAACAAATTCAAGAATAACATGCAATGTTTGCTTTTTTTTTTAGTTCAACAGTCTAATCGCTGGATAACGTGTAATTGTTTTTTAACTTAAATAGTTGCTATATTACAGTCTCCCTACAACACAAACGGGTGTGCATTGTTTTTATTGTACTTGAGTAAAAGAGTAGCCAAGGCGCAACGATTAAAAGGGGCTTACAGTGCCGCCGACGACCTGCCACCTGCGACCTGTCAGTTTCATACAAACGAATACGTATTTTACCAATTTGATCTTTATTAGCTTCTAGAATTGTCACACTGACAGGTGTCAGAAACGCATTTTCTCGACGGCGGGACTATACAATTAATTATCATTTATTTATCTTTAACCCCAAGTAGGCATTTAATGCAAGGCAAAGCCCTCCCCTTCTCTTTTCCATCTCAGTCTTGATCTAGTTTGGACTAATCCTGTCTGTAAGCATTAAGTCCGTCCCGCCATCTTCTGTTGGGTCCTGCATAACAACATAATCAGCCTAATGTTCCCACTGCTAGGACACACATAGGCATCCTCTCGGTGAGAGGGAGTGGGCCATGATCCACCACGCGGGTCTAGTGCGGTTGGGTAGATGTCACATATCTTCGAATTTTTGGTTCTAGGACGTGTCGGTTTCCTCACGCTATTTCCTTCACCGTTTTGCTGGCCTATAAGAATTAATAGTAAAATTATAAAGCTCAAGTTACCTGAAACATACTATTTACGCCACATAAAGACAATATTATATCATAACAAGTCATGTACTTTTTCCACATTGTAGGTACTTAGTTGAATCTAAATGCGACAATCATAAAAAATCATAAAAGACTTTCTTGCCGCCGATAATTTATTTTCATAGCCTCTGTAAAGATAAAATACTGTAACAATATTGTACAAATAAATAGTTACATAACAGCCATGTAGGTCAATCGCAGTGCTTCTTTCTCGATTAAATAGAATCGATGTAGCTACGTACATCATTGTACGGTTTTATCGATACTAATGCGTCTCGCTCGATTTCACGTGGTCACGGGAAAGAGAGTAGTCACTGTAACAGCTAGGGTTGTCTCACATATCCTGTTTACGGATACTATACGCCGTTTAGCCGAATCAATTGCTGGTTTTTGGCAATTCATTTCTGTTCGTACAAAAATATTCGTGTCGGATTTTAGGAAATGTTTTTGCCTGTGTTTTATTTTTGTTTTTATCATTTAGCTAAACTATGTTGGTCGGTTTTTTTTTGCATAGCTTTCATATACCTAACTGTGCATAGTCACCTGTTTGTTTTATATGCTTGGTTATCTAAAAAAAGTAATTTAAAAAATTAAACCGACTTCAAAAAGAAATTAACTCAAAATTATGAAATAACTTTAATTTCGGAAGTCGGTGTCTTGGGATCTGTATTTTAGTTTTATGCCACCGACTTCCGAAATTAAAGTTATTTCATAATTTTGAGTTAATTTCTTTTTGAAGTCGGTTTAATTTTTTTAAATTACTTTTTATTTCGTAATTTTTAGTTTTTGCACTAGTATTTGACCAAGGTTTTGAGATGTTTTCCCTTTGACACTACACCCGTAGATCTTATCAATAAGCCAGGCCGTCACACTTACACGTATTAGTCCATATCTTAAAAGTTACTGAATCGATCTTGATGAAACTTGCACTGTTCCCTAAGTTGAAGAAAATGTAAGCCAATAAAAAAAAAATGGTCACGATCCGATTAATAGTTCCGGAGATATGCGTGGACAAACATACATACATACATACATACATACATACATACATTCATACGTCTATGAAATTTTGTATATTTGTTGGGAAGCCCTAATAGATCATCATATGTGAATATAATGCAATTCCAATAATATTACATACATACGTATCGAATTGATAACCTCCTTTTTTTGAAGTCGGTAAAAATATAGTAGAGAACTTGTTAGACCTATAATAATTATTCTCATTCGTATGTCTCAGAATGTGTCTTTATGCCTGTCCATTTTCGCTTTTCAATCCGTATCTTCGATCTTTTTCGTTGGATTAAAAAATAAATATTTTAAATTAGACCAATTTAAATCCAAATACGTACATTGACAGCAACCCTAATAATGTCGATGCATTCGAGTGCATCGAGTCCACTTTGCACTGCACTAGTGTAAGTGCGGGTCGCTGCGGACGACGGCCGGGAAATAAGAGGATTGTCGGCTTTCCAGACCGCTATACCACATATACACATCACTAGCCATGCGTCATACACTTAGCTATAGCCTCTAAGAAGTTTTCGTTGCATTTCTGGAAAGCTCTTTAGCTAATTCCCTGGTTTAAGTTTTCACTAGTTTAAGGAGAACGGCTCTTTTCGACTAGTGCGAATAATGGTAAAGCTAGTTTATGTTTTCAGTCAGCAGGTTAGTTCAGGGGCAGTTCTTGCTTTGGCTGTTTTCGTATTAAAAGTTGTAAAAAATACCGAGCTTGTTCAAAATCAAGAGATTGATTCGAAAAAAAATTCTGCTCAACAACGTAAATAACGCAATGAATGTTATTGAACTGTCAAAATAAAAGCCATTGCTAGTTAGTGTGTTACGCAATTACCCCTCAGTTCTTAATTCACAGAATCATACCCACTCTTAGAAGATTCCACGAAGCTCTTTGAACCCTTCCCATTTTCCTTACAAACGGAGCTTCACGAAAGCTCAAGAGTTTCCCTTCCATGAAAAATAAATTGACTTACTATCACAGTGCTCGCAATCTCTAAACAAGCGTCCAGCTGAATTAACTTCAGGACTTTTATCACGAAACAAAACGGGATAACTGTAAGAGTCCAGGATCCATTCTGTTTTATTGCTTCTCAGCTGCGGTAACCAGCACCTAGGGGACCATTCTTTTAATCGAACAACCTCAACATTGCGTTTATCATGCTGTTCCAGATTAAGATTTTATTAATCTTTAGAGGGAAGCAGAGGTACTTAATCTTTTGGTTGAGTCATGCGGGTGCTTTCGTCGTTTGTTTAGAATTTAATCTTATAAATCCATATTAATATTATTAATGCGAAAATGTCTGTCTGTTTGTCGGTTTCCTCTTCAGATTTAGATGACATTTGGTATAGAGATAGTTTGAGGCCCGGGAAAGGACATAGGATAGTTTTTATCCCGATATTCCGACGGGATCGACACTTGTGCGGATGAAACCGCGGGGTGCTGCTATAGTCTTATATAAAGCACAATTTTAAGTGAAAAAAAAAATATGACATGAAATAATTATAACGCCAGAAGTGGACGATACTTAAAATATGTGGGTGTATTGACAGTTTACCTATTATCATTAAGTACCACGGCTTGACTTGTTGTGTAATGCAATTCGTTAGACAATATTGTTTACTTACCCCCTTACTAATACACGTATTATAACAGATGAATAGTTACACACCAATTTCTCTCTTTCAGTCGTCAGTAATTTGACTTTCGAAAGAAGAAGACAAAGCGTTGTGTAACTATACAGACGCTATACAACGTATATTAGTAAGGGGGTTAGATTTTATGTTTTACCGGTAATTTAGTTTTTGTCTCTAGTAGTTTCATTTAGGTACGTAGGCACTGATAGGTGGCTTGCTTAGGGCCTAGAGCCTTAGTGACTTACTCGATACACGCCAAACGACTAGCAAAGGCACTACAGAGGTATGAGGAACAGGGTGTAAAGTTCACTCATACTCTATAGAAAAGGGGATTAGACGGGTGTTGTGTCTGGCAAGCAACTGCCCGTTGATTCATATCGGGTCGTTGTATCTATGCTAGTTGCGCGGTAAACTCTGCTTGCGAGATGCAGGATTTTGCGTGACGCAGTATGACGCGTTGTTCGCATGTGGCGTTGTAGATACCGCTACAGCACCAAGCGCGCAGTGCGGCCAGTTCTTAGCGCCTAGAGCCTAGAGAGTCACCTTGCGAGTAGCGAAGTGAAACGAACGTTCTATAATTTTCGCAACCGGCCACACTCGCGCTTGGCGCTATAGTTGGGCCAGTTTAAACTGAGTCTTCGGGTCATAAACTTCAATAACAAAACAATCGCTTCATCACTAGCACGCTCCGTAAGCCAAATGCGTGCGAGCGAGAAAGATGACAAAAAAGATTTATGGCCCGACGACTCAGTTCGAAACGGCCTAACTATAGTCGCCTAGCCAGGGGGTCTACTCCGAAGTGGTTGATTGTCGTGTCGGCCGAATGTTCGGTCATTTTCTGATTCGAATATTGTTGTCCTACTACGAATTTAAAAAAAAAAGGTAAAAAAAGGGTAAGGGTTCTAAAAAGGTTCGGATTGGCACAGTTTGGTTGGGACCTATAGTCAATATAGGAAATAAAAGGTAGTAGAAAATGACCGAACATTCGGCCGATACGGTGGTTAACCGCTTCGGAGTAGACCCCCTGTATCGAAGGATGTTAAGTCGCTAGGCTGTAGGCGTTAAGCGCCACCTGTCGGTGCGTACATAGCCTTATTTATACCATAAATCCATTTAACTTTAAAACTCTCACTAGTTCAGAAACACACTGTGTATTCAACTATAACATTTAGTAAAGAAAGGGTGACTATTACCCAACTCAAACGGCTGTGTAAACGTTGTTTTAGTTAGAATCTCGCCGTGTACTCAAAGATATATCTTCACACGTTTATTGTGCCAGTGTCTGTATTGTTTCAGTCTCTTCACCTTTTCCCGAACAAAGGATACTTGCTTTAGGGACGGCCGGTATTCTGACCGTGTTTCAAAGGAGTTGATCTCGAGTGTTTTGTCGGTTTTAGTTGTGTTTGTGACGTTATAATAGGTAGTTACAGTTGTCGCAGAATTGGTATTTGCGATTATTCTTCTTCCTAGCGTGTTGATGAGAAACTAAATGTACTCGGCTTAGAATTCGGCTACGTGTTTGCCGCCATCACTAGCGGCCATCACTTCCTGCCGGTCGATTCTGTAAAAATCTCACCGTGAAAACTTAGGTGAAGTGAGTTTGTTTTTGCTAGGAATTGACACTATTGACAGCTCACTCCACGCTCACTTCACTTATGTTAACACGGTGAGATTTTTACAGAATAGCACCGCTGTAACGTGCAGCAGGACATGTGAGACAAGATATTAAGTGTCCCATCGTTTGAGGAACAGCACCACATTCATTTTCCAAGGTGGAGTTTATGAATCTCCACCTGAGCAGGTGGAGATTCATAGAGAGAAAAAGCATTCAATATTTTGTACCGTAGCACAGGACCAGTCAATGTGGCGACGCTTGGGGAGACATGATAATGTTGAAGGTGTAACAAATAAAACCAATGGAACTATTTTTATCATCATGTCATAAAAATATAGACTCAACAAGTATGTTTTAATAATTTTCTTCCAAGAATCCTACTATCCTATCCTAGTTCCTACTATCCTAACTAATATTATATATGCGAAAGTATGTTTGTTTGTTTGTTACCTTTTCACGCCTACACCACTGAACCGATCTTCCTGAAATTTTGCATATTCTACCTATATTGTCAGGTGTACATAAACGGACATAGGGTAGGTACCCTATGTCCATTTATGTACAGCTGAGAATGTTCATCCCGAAAAAAAGTGCTGTTCCCGGGGAAAACAATAACGTTAAATAATATTCTCTACTAACTTTTTAGACCTTTGTATCCTGCGTATTATGTTTAATTAAAATCGGTTCATTCGTTTTGAAAAATAAGGGCTCGAAAGTTTGTATAAAATGCCGTACAGCGTAAACGCTCTTAATGAATACTATCTTCTTTATCCTTAATTCGGCTGTGTCAGCTAACGAACAAAGGCAGCTATTATTTGTCAGATTATCTAGTTGCCCTTTGATTTTCGGTTAGTGATTCAGCTTGGGCTAAAGCCCTGTAACGCCATAAATCAATGATGGCTCATTAATTAGGCCTTCAGCGGTCAGCTAGACCGCTTTGTCGGCGTGACCTATATATTTGGTAAATTGGCGCCAGTTCATAGGTATGTATTATGGATTGGCTAGCATTTGTTTTGGGTTTTTGTTAGAGGCGAGAGTTTATCATAATGATTCCTTAATTGGGTAATTGCGTAACACACTCACAACGCCTTTCAACAACACTCAGTAAGTTGTTTACGGGGTTGCACATCTATCCTTCGCATTATGACTGAAAGTGTGTTACTTATTTTAGGTGCTGCTTAGAGTTGTTCTTATTTGAATTGACAACGTAGTTCCTTTAAACAAACTCTATATGTTATTGTTTCGGATACCCTATCTATACTGACTTAGGTCAACAGATCATCATGTATACAGGAATTTCGTTTCAGCCTATAATGTTCTCACTGCTGGAACACAGGCCTCGTCTCTTCGAGAGGGAGAAGGCAGTAATCTACCATGCGGGCCCAGTGAGGGTTGGTAGGTGACAACAAGTCTTCGAATTTTTTGTTCTAGCACATGCCGGTTTCCCCACAATGTTTTCCTTATTTATAATTATTCTATGTTTATTAATTATTCTACTTGTACTACTTTGTTTCTTTTCTTTCTACTTTTTTTCTTTTATTATTTTCCTTCACAATTTTTGAGAAAAGCGGTGTTAAAATGATTTACACAGAGTAAAGTGCTTGCTTAGCTGGGTTCGAACCCACGACTCATAATTCGGGGCCGTTACCACTGGGCCAACACTGCTCTCCAATTTCTAATAATTATGATATTTCTCTAATTTGGAATAGGTGAAGGTCAAAATAAATGTGTTGACATGTTTCCATTAATTATTAAAGAAAATGTCCTCCAAAGTGACCTCTGAGCCTTTGTGGACAGGGTTTAATACTTGGTTGTGTATTAAAAGCATTTATTTGACCTCAGGGACTGCCCACTCTTTCACGACATTCAAAGGGGAAGTGACCCTCTACCGCTAGTAATATATATATAGTATAAGTTAATGCCCTCTACTAAAAATTAAAGGAGAATGCCGTCAAATATAGGGCGCCCTGTACCAAAGGAAAAGTCCGCTGTAACAACCAAACCTAGTGTATTTGGACGAGAATTTAATTCCTTTCTTAAATTGCTAATTATTTTGTACATGGATTTCCGCAATTCATATTTATTTGCCATTTACCTACTTAATTTTGAGTTTCCGTTCGAGAAAATGACGAATGAAAGATGACGATGAATTATGGAGGCATCGCTAAGGATTATCACACAAAGACTACGTTATGTTCGTTAATAAGGATTTTAATTATATTTAAATAGTTCAGTAGAAAAAATATTGAAAGTAACGTCATCCGTGATGATCAACATCATCGAATTATAAAATATATGTATATTTTTGCAACATGGACTAATTTCTTTCTTATTTGAAAAATAGTTGGGCAAATGTCATATAAAACTATTCCAAATTTCAAGTTGATAGCATTAGTAGTTCTTGAGATATCCAGCTGTGACAGACAGATAGACAAACAGACAGACTGAGTCTCACCATATGGGTTCCGTTTTACCATTTTGGTACGGAACCCTAAAACGACCTAATGTAAGTCGGACTCGACATGGAGACCCCTTTAATTTTTAACTCAATTTTATTATTTTTTTTCTAATGGATAGAAATACACACGCTGTGATCAACTGTCTACCTATTACGGTTCATGAGATACAGCCCGCTGTACAAACAGACGTACGGACGGGCAGCGGACGGACAGATAGCGAGCGGACGGACAGCGGAGGTTTAGTAACAGGGTCCCGTTGGCACCCTTTGGGTACGGAACCCTAAAAAGGATATTATGAATCACAAGTCATTGATGTCTAGAATACAGAAAAATACTATAGGCCGACCGCTTAACTGAGACGTTGCCTGAGGTAGCAGCGCGGTGCGGAAGGGGTGTGGTGACGTGATGAAGAGCTCAGTGATTCGTCAACTTGTGACCACTATCACCCCTCCCGACCCCTCGGTCGACAGGACGTAAATCCTCGTGAAACTGAGGAGTTTCACGAGGATTTACGTCCTATTTTCAGTCACGATTTTATTAATTTTACTGAGCTTACTTAAAAATCTTTTATTTCAACATTTCATCAAGTTTATTAACCATGAAGACTAAGTACTCGCGAGATAAAAATATTTTTGTGAAGCGAAAAAAAGAGTAATGTTTTGAAACAAAAAATATGTGGGGTAGGTACCCCGGTCACTTTTGTCGTAAAAAAGCACAAAGCTGTAATAAAAACTAAATAATGATAAGGGACGGCCGAAAGTACCAGGGAAACAGAAGGCTGCAGGAGTTTAAAACATTTTGGATTAGGGAAATAATTCTATCCACGAAGTTGTCTCATGCCGAATGACGTGCTGTAAAAATGTCATTGTTCTTGTCTTTACGCCTTTATTCTCTCGGCTTTTGGGTGGCTTCAGAAAGATATGGAGGCTGTAAATAAAACTTTGTTCTCCTCTGCTGCTTTCCGTTTTTGCAAAATAAATGTTTGCACAGGAAATATAGGCAGTTATTTATCAGGGATCAACACATTTATAACAAAAAAAAAATGAGCAGATTCGGTACAATTTTCCCTCACCAGGTAGTATGTGGTAATAGAATTTGAAATGAATTTATCACCATTTACATGCAATGGAATGTGTGGGAAGTTCTCATTCATGATATTAAATGTTTCAGCTATTTTATTAATAAAAAGGAAAATATAGTAAATAATATAATAATGTGTTGAAATATTTTATGAGGGAAATATTTACCTGTGCTCTTTAAATGTTGTAACAAAATAATAGCCGTTTCGGAGATTAGCCGGAACAAACCGACAGACAGACAGACAAAAATGTTTTTAAATGTGTGTACTTTCATATTATGAATTAGCAAAAAGTTATTATTTTGAAATTAAAAACAGACTTCAATATTATTTGTTTGTAATACCTACATAATTATGTCAAATAATAAAACACTTCAATATAATTAATATTTTATTCATCGTAAAATAATACAAGAATTTCATAAATGAAAAAAAGGTTGTAAAAGAAACAATTAACATTATTCAAATAGGATCTCAATTTTCTTCATGAATTACTTTCAATAAAGCACAATTTCCGCTGGAAACGACGCGAACGTAAGAGAAATGTAGGTATTTTCTCATCTTAGAGATGATAAATATGAGATAAATATGAGAGCGCAATACATTGTAGCATCGTAAAAAGCATTATGACGTTAGGCAAATGAACGTATATTAGGTTAAATCCAAGAATGATAAGCAGTCGTATGTTATGATGTACCTTGTCTGGTAAATGTGCGTGATTCATTGCATTTTACTGGTAGGTAGGTAACTAGGGACTGTATGGAAGTAAAAGTGGATGAGTAAAGGGACTAATGATGAAAATATACTGGAATGTGGAGGTTGTTAAAAGGTAAGTAAAAAAATCCATAAATGGCAAGTGATTCAAATATCAATTGACTTTAGTCGCAGTCACATCGTGGACCTTTAACAGTCGTAAATCGTGGCTAAATAATAACAGCCGCACAGGTCGACCGATCAGGTTAAGCTACGCTTGCCGCGGTTGGTCTGTGGATGGGTGACCATTTTTACATAGGAGTGACGGGGTCCCTGCCTCGGAAAGCACGTTAAGCCGTTGGTCCCGGCTGTCATTCGTGGATCTATGACAGTCGTTACGGGTTGTCAGAAACCCTAAAATCTGACAAACAGTCTTACTAAGGGGTATCATATTACCCAGTAACTGGGTTGTGGAGGTCAGATAGGCAGTCGCTCCATGTACAGACGCCAGCACATCAAGCTACTACATTCTGTCAAATTTCTTTAATAGATTTCATCTTTATCGCTAAAGCATAAGATTTGGAAAAAGTTGATTGGGAAAATTTTACAGTTTCGGGTAGGTTGATGTGCTGGCGTCTGTACAATACTGGTATTCAGCTGCATTCGGTTAGACTGAAAGCTGACCTCAACATAGTTAGGAAAAGGCTAGGCAGATGATGATGAGCTGCAGTCACGAGGAGGACCTCATGACCACTAGATCTAGGGTTCTATTCCCAGGTTGGGCAAAGTGTTATTGGGTTTTTTCATCAGGAATTTCTCAGTAGTAATCCGGGGTCTGGATTTGTACCCGCTTGATGCCAATAGGCTTGTCCCCTATTACATGGGACTTAAACTTAGCTGGCGAAATGTGGATGGTACACTTTTGCCTTACCCTTTGGGATCTGCGTAATGTAATTTTGTTGTTACATTTAACTAATATTTTGTGAAATCAAAGAATCATAATGGGTAGTTGAAACCGCCAACCACCAATCTATTATGGAAAAGTGTTAATGGTAGAAATTTAACTTAGAAAGATAACATCTTTCTAAGTTAAATCTCTACCATTATCAAATAACTTCTCCCGCTCTGGGCGGAGCGGGAGGGCGTGTCAGATATTGCCTGACTCAAACCCACCCGTGTTCCTTCAGTTGCCTGTGCCAGGGGCCACGGTAACTCTTTCGAACAACCCGCGACCCTGGTAGGCATCGGCCCTAGCGGTCCCCGTCAGTTAGACATCGGCCCTAGCGGACCCCGTCAGTTAGTGCTGACATCTCTATAAGGTCAAAATAAAATAACCTAATAAAAAACTGTTTATATTTTGATCAAATGAATACAAGTCAACATTTTTTCACATATTTAAAGCCTATTGATAAGTAATAAGCCGGCTCAAAATTATGATTCAGCGAATTGTATCTTCAAATTAATCGTTGTCTATATTCGTTTAATATGTTTGTATGTCAAAATATTCCATTAAGGTGTCTCGATGCTATGATAAGTATTCTCAGAAATTTGTAAAGGCACACGTGGAAAATTATTTTGTTATTAATTTTATATAAGTAGATAGGTAGTATTAGACATTCTGAAGTAGATAGGTATTACGAAATGATTTATAAATTAATGAATACCTACACGCAGGATGATTTTTAATTTGATTTAATAAACTTTGTTTCCAATACCTTTCATTTTGACTATTCCACAATATTAATTGCGTTATTTAACGTTGTAGAGCAGACGATTTCTTCAAACATATGAAGCAATGGATAAGAAATTTATTTCAAAGTCCTTCGGATAGTGTGTGACTTTATTAGTAGCCCAGTTTGTCAATAATCTATAGGTATTAAAATTATAAATAGGTAAAATTTGTAAGTTTGTAAGTAGGGGGTAACCTCTGGAACTCCCAGTCTTCTTCTCTCTCCTCTGGAACTCCAAATCTTTTTGTATTTGATAGCCCAATTCTTGAGGAAGGCTATAGGCTATTTAACATCACGCTATGACCCTTAGGAGCCGAGCAAACAGAAAAAATTTTAAAAAGAATGCTAAGCAAAAACGAAGTAATAGCGCGGGCAGGCGATGAGATGCGACGGGGTGGTTCGGGGAACAAGTTTCATGCGGACGAAGTCGCGGGCAGAAGCTAGTGAATGTATAATGTCACTCGCTCGAATTTTATGCACACAATCATGTGCAATACATTATAATTAAATATATAATTATATTTTGTTAAATACTGGTATTCAGCTGCATCCGGTTAGACTGAAAGCCGACCCCAACATAGTTGGGAAAAGGCTAGGCAGATGATGATTTTGTTATGGTCAAAATTAAAATAAAAACAAACAAAAAAAAACTAAAAACTCCAAATATGAAAAAAAACTCTCTTTTCTTTTCTCTCTAACTACTGGTATTCAGCTGCACCTGGTTAGACTGGAATCCAACCCGTAGTTGGGAAAAGGCTATGCAGATGATGATGATATTTTGTTGTGGTCCCATAAAAACCCAGCACCTACAGCAACACAGAAAAGAGGCTGAAAATAAGAGATTTTTAGACTTAAAGCAAAAAAAGCAAGCACCTACTTTTCATGACTAGAATGATTAACTTTTTCCATAACATTACATGAATAACGTTCCCAGCACTTGAACATGAAATAGTCTCGTTATGAGTTGAATGATGTGCCTCAATTACTCATACGCATTACGTCTGCAAAACATTCTTTAGTCGGTAATGGCCCGCGACAGACAACTCTGCATGAAAAACATAATATTTGCCAACGTAATTGATAGGCTTGTAATAGCTTTATGTTGGTTACTAGCTTTTACCCGCGGCTCCGGCCACGTGGATGTCTGAAAATATCCCACGGGTGCGTACTGCCGGGATTAAAATTACCCTATGTATTAAATTCAAATTCTACTCCACCCAAATTTCATATAAAAATCATATATGTAAGTATATAATATATCTACCTATACATGTATGCATGTTATATCCAAATCACATTCACAATAATTAAAATAATGTAATATTCATGTCATTGTATATAGGAAATTCATCAATGTCTATGTGTATATAAAAATTCGAAAGTGTCCGCATCCTTGTGGATTGAGATTTTTCAATTTGCAATAATTTATTCCAAGGGATGTCACAGATGTTTATACGTAGCTTAAATCAGATTAGAATGCATTGTTTATCTAGTTTAGTTTTTCTTTAATAGTTTGAAGCAAGACAACAAGTAAGAATCTCTTCCCATCAAGTGAGCCAGTTACATGTTTTTTTTCACGAAGGTAACAATTGGCACTAACTAGCAGTACAAGTTTCCTAAGTTCGTACTTATTGATATGCTTACACGTGCAAATACTTCACTAATGACACGTGCCGTTTGTAACACAAACTCTAACTTTTGTACGGATTTGTTTTAAACTGCATCTGCTGTAAAACAATAAGGAAACAAGGAAGATGTCCGTGTTTGATTTTTGGTACAATATAACAGTTAGAAGATAGGTAGATAGTTAAATGATAAATTATTTATTTTCTGTAAGTAGGTTTGTACAAACACTTTTACACGTCAAATATATTATTTTAAACTAGATGAGGTCGGCGTTTCCTATCTGACTATTCTGAGAAGGAAAGCCGAAACAAACTCAGAGGTCACAGTCTCATTTAAAGTCCAGACAAAATCTTGGTCAGATCGTGTGAAGACCATGTAGACTGGTGTCTGAAATGGTTTTTTGAGGAAAGAACCACACAGATTGAGCGGACCTGTCCAATCAGTGCACGGTTGTCGTGCACACTAATAATTTTGTATCCTCACCAAAGAATCCTTCAGTCCCATTTACACAGCCATTTTCCAAGTTACATAAAAACGAGGAACTCACAAAAACTTATACCTACGTATCTGTCATTCCTACATCAGAAGCAAAATAAAACCGTGTATTCATACAAATGCGAGATATCCTTCATGTTTAAAACATTATGTGCTAAAAGATTCTATTATACAGGCTCCTCTTTCACCAGATATTGCTATTCTTGGAAAGCATCAAATAATAGACAGAGAGTTCAGTGGAGCTTGTAAGAACAGTTTTCGGTGAATCTCAATGAATCCGGTTGATTCTTAGCGTACTGACCTAACCCTTTCACGGCTCGGTAAAGTTTATTCGAATGTTCAACTGGTTGCGGTTGATAGCTTTTTAACTAAAGTGAATTGTAAGAAACTTTAGGTGTTTCTGCAAGTACTTAATGAATATGATGGGAATTAGGTACATTGCTATAGTTTTTTTTTTTTTTTTTGAGAGACCGTCCGTAAACTGAAGTATTAATGTTCTGAAAGTTTAAGTGTTAGTACATCACTTAATGAATATTATTGGAATTGGGTTCATTGTTTTAGTTTTAGGTTGATCCACTTACGATGTTATTCAAAATAGATCTGAAAGGATGAAACATTTTAAAATCCTCATATAAATAGTTAGTCATTATTTTTGCAAATACAGAATGAATAGGTTTCTTTTGTCGTGGTAAAACCAGTTGACCTTTTGACGGCCACAGTCATGTATAGATGACAAACCAAAATGTGCCCAGCACGCCACGGTTCGACTACATGACAGACTTTGACGCCGAGGGCACGTTTTAGATTTTTTGACGTGTGGCTGTCAAAAGGTTAATAAGGTAGTAGTAGAGTTGACCGTCTAGCGTGTATTGGAACATTTAGGTATCACCGCTAGTGGAGGCTGATAATGCTCAGTTACATCGTTGGCAACAGGTCATGTTCTCAAGACCTTTGTCGAACAGTGGGTTGAGATAGGCTTTGTTGAATATGGGGTGCGTGCAAAAAACCTGATAGCTGCTGGTCCCTTACCAAAGAGAATATAACCATAGTCTTTGTCCCTTACGGATACGTTCGAGGGGAAGAGCAGTCGTCAGGCCGGTGCACATCTCTTTTTGAAAAAAGGTGTTGGGGTTGTTTCGGATAGTATTAGGATTTTCCATCCCAGAACAATAAAAAATCTAAGTAGAATAATGCCCGACACACGTCCGACGAAAATATTTTTCTTTTACTCATATTATCATAATTATGATCAAACTAGCTGCGCCCCGCGGTTTCACCCGCATAAGTTTCGATCCCGTCGAAATATCGAGATAAAAAGGAGCCTTTAAGTTAATCCAGGGTGTCAGCTACCCCCATACAAAATCAAAATTGGTCTAGCCGTTTGAGCATGAAGAAGTAACAAACATATAAACACACCCCCACTCACAAACTTTCGCCTTTATAATATTAGTGTGGTTTCGCCCAGTAATTCAAGCTGCATCACAACAACAATGGCGTCTGCGCGTCATCATTTTCTAAGACGACGATTGCAAAGCCAGCCCGTAAAACCGCCCGCACCGCCGTGTCCTCGTAGAGGCGATCGGCAGCGGCGGCGACTTCTCGCGCCCGGCCCTGGTGCAAGCAATGGTCCGGGGCGAGAGGGAGTGGGAGGCAGTCACCTCCTTCTACGAAGCAGTCATGCTAGCGAAGGAGGTGGCGGGACGGCTCAGGGAGAGACGCTCCGGGCGTCGGGAGCCGCGCGACGACTCCCGGCCACCGTAGGCGCTGGCCTGCAGGCGGAGAGTAATGGGTAGCTCACCGTCCGATCAGGACTAGGCCCGTGCCGGACGGCGCGTACGTGTTCCACGCGCGCCTCAAAGAGATGTCAGCATCGAGGAGGACCCCCATAGGGCCGAAGCCTGCCGGGTCAGCGGGATTGTCCGAAAGGGTTACCGCTGGCCCGGAACATAAAAGGCTAAGGAAGGAACACGGGTGGGTTTTAGTCAGTAAGAGTCTGACACTCCCTTCCGCTCCACCCAGAGCGGGAGGGGTCATTTGATGATTTCCCATCCGCAACAAAAAAAAAAAAAAGCCCGTATAACTGACAACGCGGCAGTAATATTACAGATACACACACTACTATACTATACTATATATATACTATACTTAGCAGAAGGCTCATAATCTCTAAATAGTCGAGTAGTAATTAGTGCTATTATGTGAATTAATTCTGCTTAAACATAATTAAGCTATGTCTAAATATCCTTTGAAGTAACCCGCTAACTGGATTATTGACTACCTCATTGGTGTAGTGGTTACAGAGCATGGAGTTCGATCCCCCAGGGGTCAGGCAAAGCGTTACTGGAAAAAAGTGGGTGTAAGTAGTAAACACCTCTGTGTAACACACGTAAAATAGTGTTTTGTTTTGAAAAATAAACATTAATCCGGATGATCTGTATAGAACTTGTCGTTACCGACAATCTGACCAAAATATCGAGACCCTTTGACGCCAAATTGATAGTGTGTCCTCCGTCTTACACGGTACAACATACATTTATCTGGTTAATACCAACCCGGTGTCAAGTTCATTAACGTTTATTCACGTTAGATAAATAGCTAATAATATGATGAATGATAACAATGTCCATTAATCTTTGCGTTAAGCTTCGTTGACTTGATCCTTTCGGCGCCACCAGGAGCGCGCTAATTCGCTGGTAATCTAATGTCATTAGGTGATATTAGTTTTCGCGCAAGTCATGAGTTAAACTAACTTTCTATACACAAATCGACCGTATTTAACTCTTAGAAATTTAAAGAAAAGAAAGAAAGAAAATTTGTTTATTCTGCACAAACAAAACTCACATTACAAATAAAAAAAAGGCATAAAATATATGCTATAAGTACGACGTAGTCAAAAGCCTCGTACTAAAGAATATACAACATTAGTTTTTGTTTATACTAAACCCGAAAAGGGGTCATTGTACTCATCATTTTGAACCACTTTTTCTATGAGACCAAACTTGAAATCGCGAAAAAAAAATCAGCTGTTCCATATATTTGTGTTCACTTAAACCGACAAAATGTATGGAACAGCTGATTTTTTTTTCGCGATTTGATTTGAATGAAAGGGTAGGTAGTATTTTTCATGTAAATAAATTTAAAAGTCATATTACTTACATTTAACTGTTCTAGTTTATTTATATTTATTATCAAATAATAAAAGACTCAAATATGTTTTACAACATTATTTCCTAATATATATTTTAGTAAACTTAAAACGTAGGTTTTAAGTATACTAAACCTAACACTGCAATTATATAGTTCATGCGAATTCCTGCTACAAACTCAACACCGATGTGATGACAATAAAGCGATGCAAGTGTAACGAGACTGTTTTTTACAAAAAAACGATTAAAATGACAACAGAGTAAGAGGGCCTAGACAAAGAGACTTTCTATCAGCAATAACAATCATGGAAAAGTTCAAAATGTATTGAATTGACATATTACTATGCTACCGAGTACCGATAAATTATGTCAATTCCGTAAATATCCGGTCAATCCTGTTGAAAGTCGTTGTAGAAATACGCAACGCTTTGAAAGCTATTGTCACTAATCTAGGCCCTAAGGTCAGGACCCAGAACGATGAAATTCAGATGATCTAACTGACAAAAATTTATTGTTCGTAATTACATCCTTACTCTGCTCGACTGTCCTCGCTGTAACATATTACACTGCTGTTATTTTTCAAGTTATTTTACCCCTGACCAAGGTTATGCGAGAAATGAGTCGTGTGATGACGTTTTTATCGACACTATGTATCGTACTCTTCTCCGTCGTTTGCGGGACATAAAACGTGTCCATGTTTAATGGCTCATAAACTATGAGAATGACTTATCTTTAACTGCTTAACTGTCGTCGTTCTAATGGATAGTGGTTGGAGATATGTATTTATTGAGAGTCACACATAACTACTACACTACTACACCTACTACTCCTATTATACCCCCCCCCCCCTCTACTACTATTATAACTTGAAGATTGTTGCTCTTTGATGTCAAGGGAGGGTATACATAATTATATCCGAACTGAGATCGTAACTGGATCCAGACGATATTTAGCTGCGAACAGTAGCTTTATTAAATTTAATGATTGGTTTCTTAAAGATATTGTTTGACTAGGTGAACAGCCCCTTTATTAGCAGAGGCACGTGCCTATTCAACCTCGTAGTTGTCGTTAGGTTAGTTTGTAGGTTTTACTAACATAGGTATTAAGTCGTTGTTCGATTGGAGAATACGGTGGAGGTCTGCCCAGCTTGGGCTGAGCACCGCCCGCGTCCTCTCGGTGGCGATCGGCGACGGCGATCTCTCGCGTCCGGCCCTAGTCCAGGCCATGGTATGGGGCGAGAGTGTATGGGAGGCCGTTACCCCCTTCTACGAAGCAGTAATGCTCGCAATGAAGGAGGCGGAGCGCGTGAAGCAGAGGCAATCTTTGCGCCCTCACGCCCCTAGTTGGCGCAGGAGACGCCCTGGGCGTCGGGAATCGAGACCCGATTCCCGGCCACCGTAGGCGCGAGCTTGCGGACGACGAGCAATGGACAGCTCGCCGTCCGGTAAGGACCAGGCCCGGGTCGACGGCGCGTTGTTTTCCACGCGCGCCTCAAAGAGATATCAGTACTAACTGACAGGGTCTGCTAGGGCCGATGCCTGCCAGGGTCGCGGGTTGTTCGAAAGAGTTACCGTGGCCCCTGGCACAGGCAACTGAAGGAACACGGGTGGGTTTTAGTCAGTAAAAACCTGACACGCCCTCCCGCTCCGCCCAGAGCGGGAGAAGTTATTTGCTAATTTCCCATCCAAAAAAAAAAAAGTCGTTGTTAGATACTAATTAGGTTAGATACTAATACTATATGGATTGTGTGTATTTTTATATGTGATCCGCAATTAACGATATATTATTATTTTTTATACCCAGCTATATGAGATGGACATAATTAGACAAATACTTACCAAGATCACCAGAATATATTCTAATAAAATTAGATCGCCTCGTCATTGTGATGAGGCAAGACTGTACTTTATTCATCAAAAACCCCGAATTCAAGCACATCAAAAAAAAATCTTTCACGTGGATCAACTCATATCACAATTCATTTATTTTTATTACCAGAATATGTTACTCCAACGTCTCGTTAAACTCGACAACACTGCCTCAATATTCCTGCAAACAAATCCAGCCAACATTTTCAAGGCCCTCATGAAATCTGATATGGAATATGCAAAAAGCGTTTCTGGGTGCCCTCGGTACAGCGTAGCCAGCGATATTATGTAATACCAGAGATACTAAGGTGACCTTATTGAATTAAGTTACCTGCGATTTGTGTTACTGTTCTATATTGCGGGGTAAGCGATCGTGAAGGGTTTCCGGAGCTTCTAGTTTTGATTATCTAGCTTGAGGGAATAGAATACGATGTAGTTGATAGTAGGTACTCAACTCAACTGTAGGTTATTTTTTATTTACCAGTTTATGTAGGTACCTACACACATTTATAAACAGACAAGAAGTAAGAAACAGAAAAATACAATCATAATCTATTTATATAAAAGAAAGTCGTGTTAGTTACACTATTTATAACTCAAGAACGGCTGAACCGATTTTGCTGGAAATTGGTAGGGAGGTACCTTATACCTTATAAAAAAAAAGATTAAAAGTATCCCATGTCCGTATCCTGGTTCTAATTAGAACCAGGAGACGGACATGGGATACTTTTAATCTTTTTTTTTTTACTTATGGGAGTAGGGTAGGAGTGGTGTAGGAGTAGGTTAGGAGTAAGGTAGGAGTAGGGCCTTCCCTACTACTTCTTCCCTACTCCTAACCTACTCCTATCCTACTCCTTGTAGGGTAGGAGTAGGTTAGGAGTAGGTTAGGAGTAGGGAAGAAGTAGGGTAGGAGTAGGGTAGGAGTAGGGTAGGAGAAGGGTAGGAGTAGTGTAGGAGTAGGGTAGGAGTAGTGTAGGAGTAGGGTAGGAGTAGGGTAGGAGTAGGGTAGGAGTAGGGTAGGGGTAGGGTAGGGTAAGGGGTAGGACACCACGCAAACGAAGTAGCACCAGGCAGCTAAAAATAAGGTATATGGCAAAACAACGTTTGCCGGGTCAGCTAGTATGTATTATGAAGCAAATGCTTATTTCTGATTAAATCTCTTCCAGTACCTACACCTCCCTATTACATTGCGGTAATAGTAACTAGCCAAATAACTGCGACAAACTTGGAAATATTGCGCGTTTGGTCACAGTTCTAACCTTACCTAACCCATTTGGTCGGGGGCCCTGGCTTAGTTACTGTAACCAATTCAGCCACCGCCAAAAGTCTGTCGGTAAATACAGGCTTGTTCACAATTACACGGTTTGACATGGATAGATTTATAAACTATCGAAAATGAATACGTTATATTGTAAAAAGTTTCGTGTAGTTCACAATTTGTCGCCAGTGTACAATCTCGTGAGATAGATTTTATAATCTAACGGTGTTCACAATTATACGGTGGCATGGACACCACGTGTAAGGTTGTCAAAATATTAAGACAAAAAAAAATTTAGGTGCAAAGACCTATTATAATGACTGCAGGTCGCCAAACCGCTTTTAAGTTGCAGTTGCCAAAGTAGTAGCAGTTATTTACTTTAAGTTAAACACTTTATGTGTACACAATGTTATTTTTCAGTGCGAGCAGTGTTATTTGCATCGTTATTGCGGTCTACTAAAAAATCTGTTTCACCTCACCCAAAATATAAAACCTCATCACTTTCCACCGTAATTTTTTTTAAGAGTTCCCAAATTCCAGACACACATTTCCCTACTTTTTATTAGCAAATTTAAAAACGTCCAGCTTATTTGACAAAATGTTTTGTGTAACCAAGTGTTTCGTTTCAGCAGTTAGTTCATATTCTAGACACGAGGGGGAGCTAGGTATGCATTATTAGCCGGTTGGACTGCTTGTTTTATTATGCATGCCGTGTCTTGCGACGGGCTTTTGTCTCATCTACCAGCATGCGGTCTTTGTCAATTAATCTTACTGTTTTAAATGTTGTTAGATTAGAGAAGCATGCATTCTATTGTTGGATAATCCTCTCTCATTTTGAAGTTGTAAACCAACATGTATTTTGTGCCTAACCCAGTCAGTGTCTGCCTGCATTGCTTTCTTTGTGCATTGGGGACTAGTTGTTTATGTTGTAGTAAATAATTTTATTTTCCTTCTAAGGGATACTATAGCACTGGCGTGTGGAGAACTAATACCTTTGATGGATTGTCGAAGGTACCAGAGTTCTCCAACTAATATGTTGAGAATCATACCTAGATCTATGTTGAGGAAGGCCATCATATAGCCAATGTATCACCAGGGGGTATATATGAGAAATGCTACTGGATAAAAAAGCTTGAATTTAAGTAATAACTACGATGCGTCGGGAAACGCAAACATCAGGTAATCAAATCAGACCGATCTCAAACAAAACGCTGTTTTTGTGTGCAGGCAATTATTTGAACAATCGTGGAAGGTAGAATGCTGTTCGAATTAATTCAATAGAGTCAAAACAACCATTTGTATATATCGATGAAAAAACAAATGAATTGGTTCATTTGTTTGACGCCAAATCATAAAAATAAAAGAACTGATCAAGATTCGAGAGAGCAATCACGATTGAACGCACAGAGGGAACGGGAGAGAATCTGAAAATGATGCGATTACGATGATACATAATTGCGTTACACGCTTTCATTTTTGTCCGCTTTATTCAAATTTGGGTAAAAGCTGAATTATATTAAGTATATTTTTACATCGGAAAATGTTAAGCTAATTTTGCTTACATCGGGTGAATTTTAAGCATTAATTTTGTGTAAAACTATTTGCTACGTTATATGCTACGATACTGCTGTAACTGGTGAATCCATACTATAATATTATAAATTCGAAAGTAACTCTGTCTGTCTGTCTGTATGTTACTTTTTCACGCCTAAACAACTCAACGGATTTCGAAAAAAATTGGCAGAGAGATAGATTGCATCCCTGGGATGGACATAGGATAGTTTTTATCCTGATATTCCCAAGGGATCGACACTTATGCGGGTGAAACCGCGGGGCGCTGCTAGTCTTCTATAAATTAAAACGGACCTCAAACTTACTTAGCAGGTATCTACCCACTACCTACTCTTGTAACTCGTAACCCTTAGAGCAAAGTTAGTAATGGTAGGTAATTTACAAAGTCTTTTAACCCTCGAGCGCAGCTTACCGTTTCAAGTTAACCTATTTAAAAACTAGCTTAAGACGCTTATTGTGAAAGAGGTTAAGTGGGCTACCATTCTCAGTCAGATCATAAGGGTACTTGGCTGGTGTGACAAAAGCGACCAAGCCAAAGCCTTTCAGCTGGTCGCCTGCAACGAGTGTTCTTGACGGGAATGCAAGGATTACCTTGCATTCCCGTCAATGCATAATTTTCAATTTACTTTTTTATGTTTCTATGAGTGTGTTTAGATTAGTTTGTGGTCTTCCTGTCTCAGTAAATACTTTTTTCTTTCTCTTCAATACTCTTTGTCAAGATTATGACATATGAACGGCTCGCTAGCACACAAATAAACCCTGAGCGGTGTTCGTTGTGTGGCCAAAATCAAATGTGAAATATTTTACGTATTTTAGAAATAAATAAATAACTATACTTACCTACCTAACAATGTTTTGTCTTTTTTTAATGATTTTGTCTTTGTTGGATTAAATTATGGATTGGATTAATTAAATCAAATAAGTAATTGTATACCTACTTACTAGAATTATGTTTTTTTTAAATAAGAGGTAGGTATTTGAGAACCAACTCATTTTTGGATCACCCAGATTTAAAGTTGAAAATCGCAAAAAGCTAACGTCACGCGGTGTTCCCAGGCGCTCACCCATCCAAGTTCTGACCGCGCCCGATGTTGCTTAACTTCGGTGATTGGACGAGAACCGGTATATTCAATGTAGTATGTACGTTGGCGACATTGATAACCAAATTACCAAACTGTATCAATGAACAATGAGTTACGTCATATTATTATCGTAAGGAAATAAAAAAACACGGTTTGACGAGGAGTTGCGGACACTAGCCCTTATTACCTACTTACATTAAAAATACGACATAATAAAAAATAGCTATTAGTTAGTACGAGTGTGTGTGTGTGCCTAAATTATTATTCTATAGAAAAAAAGTTAAAGGTCTTATCTAATTCAGTGATAACATTTTTATGAATCAGGCCAAATCCATAAGTATTGAGTTAATTAACACTGAATTATAAGGGTGTTCACTCTCAACCACCATTTTAAAATGGCTGCCTATAAATCCATAACACGCTGTAAAAGTAATTTATTGGGCAATTTTAGCCACAAAATATCGTAAAATCTCGCCATAGAGAACTATTGTAGAGAAAATATGCAAAATTATGGACGTAGATAACATACATTATGAATGGTATGCGAATCATTATATTGACAGTGAATATTGAACATAGTCGGTAGTATATGTATGCAAAGGCTTATTGTTTTGCAGGTAACAGAAGCAGGCTTTCTTTATATTATTCGATATTGTTGTGGTTTTTTACAGGTTGTGCTTCATTTGTTTTACCGTGTATTTCAAAACATCTTTTGCAGACTGATGATCCTACTACTTATACTTACTTATAAATTATGCTATGCGATGCGACGGGGTGGTTCGGGGTACAAGGAATTTTCACGCGGACGAAGTCGCGGGCAGAAGCTAGTATAATAATATGAACAAGAAGAAAACTACGGGAAAAAAAGAGTAACCGTGGAGTTTCTTGCCGGTTCTTCTCCATAGGAAACGACCAATTGGAACCGTGCACCTAGCTTCTGACGTTTCATAAGTGCCCATGTAGGCTTATGTGAAATAAAATATTTTGATTTTTTTTTGGTCCTTGTAGACATCTTTATATCTGTGGCGACGTCTTAAAACGTTCCTTTCGAACCATATTTCACGCCGCTTCCGGACCAGGCTTCCGTTCAATGGGCTTCCTCAAGCTCACAAAATAGAATTTCATAATATTAAAATTCTTAAAATTTTGTGGGTGCAATAAATTGCCTAGTTTTGGTCAAGCGGTTTCTCTTAAATTTTTAAGGCGTAGTAGGTACCTAAGAAACTATGGTTTGTGTGAAACAGGATTTGGCTAGAAAACGAAAGGAGAGTATTGAGAGGAAGAAGACCAAATAATGCTGCTCTGACGTCACATACTTTGGGATGATGAGGTGTACTTGATACCTATACCTATTCTCATAATCTCCATAATACCAACTTGACATTTAGTATAGTAATTGCCATACAACATGAAAGTTACATTAAACCTCAATGCCACTTAATAAAACATAATCAACCTATAATGTTCCCACTGCTGGGACACAGGCCTCCTCTTTCTGTGAGAGGGAGTGAACCATAATCCACCAGGCGGCCCCAGTGCTGGTTGGTGGGTGTCACATGTCTTAAAATTCTCGGTTCTAAGACATACCGCATTTCCTCACATGTTTTCCTTCACCGTTTTGAGAACAGTGGTAATGAAATTATTTACACAAAGTAAAGTGCCTGCCTGGGTTCTAACCCACAACCTACAACTCGTAAGTCGGGCCGTTACCACTGGGCCACCACTGCTCCTCTCAATGCCGTCACCATCATCATAATTTCAGTCAAAATACGTCCACTGCTGGACATAGGTCTCCCTCAAGCACCGTCACTTCGACTGGTTCTGTGCTTCCCGCATCCAGTGGTTTTCTGCAGCCTTCACAAGGGATGACCTTGGTCCACTTTGTGGGAGCTTCAATGCTGTACAATAATATTATTATTTAGGTATCCGCCACACTTCTGCTCAAACAAAAACTCTGATTATTTTTTTAGATTAATTTCTAAGAAAATACAGCTCTCAGACAGGCTGTGTATGTGAGTTTAAATGTTTGTAAACGAACCCACAATACAGGAGAAATTCCTAGTGTGGGGCAACGTTTTTTTAAAAAAAGAAAAGAAAAACTGGCCAAGTGCGAGTCGGACTCGCACACGAAGGGTTCCGTACCACAAGGCAAAAACGCCGAAAAAACACGTTTGTTGTATGGGAGCCCCCCTTAAATATTTATTTTATTTTGTTTTTAGTATTTGTTGTTATAGCAGCAACAGGAATACATCATCTGTGAAAATTTCAACTGTCTAGCTACCGCGGTTCTTGAGATACAGCCTGGTGACAGACAGACGGACGGACGGACAGCGAAGTCTTAGTAATAGGGTTCCGTTTTTACCCTTTGGGTACGGAACCCTAAAAAGACGTAATTACAGGACATGCTCAGGTTTTTTCTTGATAATATATTATTGAGTCTGTTAAAAAAATTTAATACAAGTTGGAAGCAGGCGGGACGGGACCCATTTGAATTTGAAAATATAATAAAAATGTTATGGGTCCCGCCTGCTTCCAACTTTTACTTAATTTAAAATGGTCTTGTTTTTAGCTTTTCAGTCTTTTTTAAATTAAGTATTTTACCGCAATCGGGTTTTTAATTTTTTTTAATTACTTTTTTTTATTTCCAGCTTTTAGTTTACAAATGTGAAAGATTTCGCAGACGATTTAGTTCTTGGTACATGTTTTTTACGATTTGTCACTTCGAATTACTTTTAACCATAATGAGTTGTAAATATTTTTGTAATCACCTTTTAAAACCCTTTATTTTGATAAACTCGACAGGTTTTGAGAAAAAAAAAATTAAAAAAGATATCGGCATAATATTTTTTTTTTCAATTTTGATATAGTGTCACTCTCACAATTAAGACGAATCTAACGGCACCTCTCAAACTGAAATCGATAAAGCCGTTTAGGCTACAGAGCGTGCCTAAGAAATATACATACCTACATACATACCCACACTCGAAAAACATAACCCTCCTTCTGGATCAGTCGGGTAAAAACATAACTCTCCTTCTGGCGCAGTCGGGTAAAAATAAATGAATTGTGATATGAGTTGATCTACGTGGATATAAAAGTGCTTGAATTCGGGTTTTTTGATGAATAAAGTGCAGTCTTGCCTCATAACAATGACATAGCGATCTAATTTTAACAGGGTTATTCTTATAATCTTGGTGGGTATTTGGTCAAAATGTGTCCACCTCCTTCCTACCGCTGGGTATGAACCAAGTATTGAATAAAGCTATTGTTTGCAGCACAATAACGTCTGGATCCTGTTACGATCTCAGTTCGGATATTATGTACTTATATCTACCCTTCCTTCCTCTCCCAGAATTCCTTTGAATCACTACAGAATTGATTTAAGTTTTCGGTAGCTCGAGTAGGTACCTATCGTTATCGCCGATAGTATGTCACCTTGTCTAGGCCCTCTAACTCTGTTTGACAAACAATGTCGTAACACTTGCGTCGCTAATTGGATAAAAACTTCATGAACTCTCTGAGATTAATTCTTATTAACTTTAAAAGTTAAATGTAAGTAATATGACTTTAAACTTTATTTACATGAAAAATACTACCTACCCTTTCTTTTGTTTTACTGCAGGGCAAAGGGCTTCTTCTTCACACAAATACAAGGATTACCAGCTAACATTGTGATAATCTGTTACAATAATGTTCAGAGTTCAATTTCAATTAATTTCATAAGGTCGATGTGTGTATAGAAAGGTTAGTTTACACGTGTGTTTATAGTCCACGAAAACTAATATCACCTTACATATTATTTATATTAGCTTACCAGCGAATTACCGTGCTCCGTCCTGGTGGTGCCGAACGGATCAAGTCAGCGAAGCTTAGCTCAAAGATTATTAGTACAGACGCTAGCACATCAAACTACCCGAAACTATCAAATTTTGCCAATCAACTTTGTATCCTATGCGTTAGCGATAAAGTTGAAAATCTATTAAAGAAATTTGACAGATTGTAGTAGCGTGATGTGCTGGCTGTCTGTACGTTATAATCATTCATCATAATTAGGTCTTTACGTAACATTAATGAACTTGACATAGGGTTGGTATTAAACAGATAAATGAACTTAGGTACGTAAGACGGAGGACACACTATCAATTTGGCGTCAAAGGGTCTTGATATTTTGGTCAGATTATCGATAACGACGAGTTATAAATAGATCATCCGGATGTTACCACCTTTCGTCTGTAAATTTTACAATTGTGTTTAGTAAGTACCTACTATTTAGATACACTCACTTTTTTTCCAGTAGATAACGCTTTGCCCGACCCGGGAATTGAAAAGCTCAGCCGGTCGATTCTATAAAAATCTCACCGTGAAAACTTAGGTGAAGTGAGTTTGTTTTTGCTAGGAATTGACACTAGTGACAGCTCCACTCTACGCTCACTTCACCTAAGTTTTCACGGTGAGATTTTTACAGAATAGCACCGCTGTACGTGCTTACGACCACTAAACCAATGAGGTAGTCAGTTATTCAGTTAGCGGGTTGCTTCAAAGGATATTTAGAGATATCCTAATTATCTTCAAGCAGAATTAATTCACGTATTACTATTAACACTAATTGCTACTCGACTAGTTACACAGATTATAAGCCTTCTGCTAAGTAAGTATGTGTAATTTAGTGTGTGTAACTATAATATTATGCCGTGATATCAGTAATACGTTCTGGCTTTTTTAATTGACGTGATCCACATCTCAGAGAGACGGCAGACGGCATTGTTGATGTGTTGATGCTGCTTGAATTAATTGCTTGAAATCATCATCATCTGCCTAGCCTTTTCCCTACTATGTTGGGGTTGGCTTCCAGTCTTTAGTATTTGCAAAAAGAATGCCTAACTATGTAGATGAGGATTTGATCCTTTCAGATCAATAATTTTGAGTAACATCGTAAGTGATTCAACCTGAAACTAAAATCAACTCAAATAACTCCGCCACTGCTGGACATAGGCACAGAATTCATAATAGTACTAACATACCTAGGTCTCTCCCAGGCTGCACCATAACTCCCTGTCCTCCGCCTTCCGCATCCAGTCTGTCCCAGAAACATTCATACGGTGGTTGGTATCTCAAAAAAAAAAAAAACTATAGCAATGTACCTAATTCCAATAATATTCATTACTACTTGCAGGAACACCTAAAGTTTCATAATACAATTCCCTTCAATCAGGAATGAGGAGATCCGCAGGAGAACCAAGGTAACCGACATAGCCCGAAGAATTGCCAAACTTAAGTGGCAGTGGGCAGGGCACATTGCTCGCAGAACAGATGGCCGATAGGGCCGAAAGGTTCTGGAGTGGCGCCCACGTACCGGAAGACGTAGCGTTGGAAGGCCTCCCACAAGGTGGACCGACGACCTTGTGAAGGCCGCAGGAACCCGTTGGATGCGAGAAGCACAGAACCGGTCGAAGTGGAAGTGCTTGGGGGAGGCCTATGTCCAGCAGTAGACGTCTTTCGGCTGAAATGATGATGATGATGACAATTCCCTTTAGTTAAAAAGCTATCAACCGCAACCAGTTGAAGATTCGAATAAACTTTACCGAGCCGTGAAAGGGTTAGGTCAGTACGCTCAGAACCAACCGGATTCATTGAGATTCACTGAAAACTGTTCTTACAAGCTCCACTGAACTCTCTGTCTATTATTTGATGCTTTCCAAGAATAGCAATATCTGGTGAAAGAGGAGCCTGTATAATAGAATCTTTTAGCACATAATGTTTTAAACATGAAGGATATCTCGCATTTGTATGAATACACGGTTTTATTTTGCTTCTGATGTAGGAATGACAGATACGTAGGTATACGTTTTTGTCAGTTCCTCGTTTTTTATGTTACTTGGAAAATGCCTGTGTAAATGGGACGTAAGGATTCTTTGAGTGCAGATACAAAATTCGTAGTGTAACAAAACTCTACCTTCTAACTGATATTAATGTACCAACAAACAAAAAGCAAATACGGCCATATTCCTTGTATTAAAGCAGATCCCTACAAAGAAATCACTACGGTAGCCTTTGTATGTTACAAACGGCGCGTGTCTTTAGTGAAATATTCGCACGTGTAAACATGATCAATATGAATAAGTACGACACTTAGGAAATTTGTACCTGCCACTTCGAGCCAATTTGTTACGTAAGCGAAAACTGATGTAACTGGCTCACTGGGAGAAGAATTTTCTTACTTTTTTTCTTGCTTCAAGAATAAGGTCAAGGTCAGCATTGCCAGCTTTAGAAAAATTAAACTAGCTTAATGAACTAAACTAATGAAAACTGGCTTGGATTCTCATCTGATTTAAGGTATAGGTAAACATCAGTGACATCCCTAGGAATAAATTATTGAAATTTAAAAATCTCTATCTACTTATGGAATCCAGTCGTTGTAATCTTTCATGTACAGACGTGGCGCACATCAAGCTACTAGCTGTCAAATTTCTTTAATAGATTTTCAGCTTTATCGCTAAAGCATAAGGTTCATAAGTTGATTAGGAAAATTTGACAGTTTCGGGTAGCATGATGTGCTGCCGTCTGTACCTGTAAGTGTGCATACACACGAGCAACACGCGTCAACGGCCAAGGCAACTGCAGTCGACACCCGACGAGTGTCGACGGCCCGTCGACACCCGATCGAAGCCCGCCGTCGCTCGTCGCGTCGTGACTGCCGTCGACATCGTGCCGCTCATGTATTTGAGTAAGGTGCTCAAATACCGACCATAATTAACACAACAATGCAGCTCGGCAGTTGAAATAGTTGTGGTAATACTAAATCCTCTCCTCATACCAATCTGTCAAATAAAACTCTATTACTAAAACGCCCTTTACATCCAGTTTCAAATAAACTACAAGTGCCAATAGCAATTTGCAAAATATTCACTCATATGAGTTCCTTCTGTCGCACTCTCTGCTGAATATCCTTTGTGCGCTCGCCAGCGACAATTGTATTCAATTTGCGAGTGTATTGTGCCTGATTCATTGATTCTGTATTATACTGGGAAATATTGGAAAACAACGTGAGGAAACCGGCATGTCCTAGAATGAAAAAATCGAAGATGTAACATCTACCAACCCGGTCTGGGCCCGTGTGGAAGATTATGGCCCACATTATCTCGAAGAGTGGAGGCCTGTGTTCTAGTAGTGGGAACATTATAGGCTGATTATTCATGTTATGCAATGGAAACAGTGTTTCTCTAACGTGCTATTGTCTCACTCGTAATCTGGTCAATCTTTTTGGTTCGACTTCAGATAAGTCGGGTATCCTCACTGTGCGTGACTACAGTCAATCGAGATAGGAACTCATGTAAAGACCAGATTCAGCCTATTACTAACGAGCGATAGTTATCTTCATTCTTAGTGCAGGTAAGTGCAAGCGGAATAATGGCTGCAATACTTTGGTTCGTAAAATGTTGTAATGAAGCGCATACAGAGCTACTTCTTCGATCTCCGAGGGGCAGCTGCCGTATTTTTAAGAGTGATCTGTCTCAATTTGTCAAACATGCCATTTTGTCATTGATTGTCGCTGAGATGAGCTTGCGACCAGATTATGAACTTTTTTAATTACGGGGATTGGATTTCACATGACACTAAAAGTACGGGGTCAAATTAAAATAGCTAGCGAAACTCCGAAGACATGATGGGCACATATATCTAGACACGATAAAACAAAAAACACAGATTTTCTCATCTCATATTTCGAGTAACAACAGAGGGGCCCGTGGCTAAATAATAACAGCCGCACAGGTCGATCGATCAGGTTAAGCTACGCTTGCCGCGGTTGGTCTGTGGATGGGTGACCATCTTTACATAGCGTGACGCCTCCCTGCCTCGGAAAGCACGTTAAGCCGTTGGTCCCGGCTGTCATTCGTGGATCTTTGACAGTCGTTACGGGTAGTCAGAAGCCCGGAAGTCTGACAACCAGTCTTACCAAGGGGTATCGTATTACCCGGTAACTGGGTTGTGGAGGTCCGATACGCAGTCGCTCCATGTAAAATACTGGTATTCAGCTGCATCCAGTTAGACTGGAAGCCGAACCCAACATAGTTGGGAAAAGGCTAGGCAGATGATGATGAATTCGAGTAACAACTACCAGCAGCGGTCGTTGAACCCAATTTTTTTGTCAAGTCTTGTTTATTTTTATTTTATTGTGTTTAGATATCGATACCCATTATATTTGCAGAGTTTTGCCAGCAAATTTTGACCCTGAAATAATCTTGACTTTATGATCGATATATATTTTTTTTTTTTTCGGGTGAGAAATCATCAAATGACCCTTCCCGCTCTGGGTGGAGCGGAAGGGAGTGTCAGACTCTTACTGAGTAAAACCCACCCATGTTCCTTCCTTAGCCCTTTATGTTCCGGGCCAGCGGTAACCCTTTCGGACAATCCCGCTGACCCGGCAGGCTTCGGCCCTAAGGGGCCCCTCCTCGTTGCTGACATCTCTTTGAGGCGCGCGTGGAACACATACGCTCCGTTCGGCACGGGCCTGGTCCTGATCGGACGGTGAGCTACTCATTACTCTCCGCCCGCAGGCCCGCGCCTACGGTGGCCGGGAGTCGTCACGCGGCTCCCGACGCCCGGAGCGTCTCCCGCGGCGGCTGGGACGGGAGGCTCTCTCCCTGAGCCGTACCGCCACCTCCTTTGCTAGCATGACTGCTTCGCAGAAGGAGGTGACTGCCTCCCACTCCCTTTCGCCCCGGACCATGGCTTGCACCAGGGCCGGAATTAATTCGACATGCTTTATATTTAACTCTATGAACAAAACATTCGTATGTAGCACCACCAGTATACGTGCGACATGAAATGCAATAGTGGATTATAAGATGGATCTGGTTCGTAATTAATACAGTAATGGCTTGAGTGCGACACTAATTATCCTTTATTTACGACTAGCCTTTGAGCCAGGCGATGCTCGTGAGGTTAGCCGAAAGTGTGCCATATTGCTCTGTTCTCCTTTAGGTAATCCAAAGCTGAGTTATCACCATTTGTAATCTAGGTTTAAGAGATTGCAAAATGCTCTTTGAGAGTAATTTTAGTGGGTGGTAGCTTCCGGATGAGTTAACCGGTGCCATTTGTACCTAGAGGTAGGTTGAGGTTCTGTTTTCGTGGGATACCTACGTAACATTTATTAGTCATTTTAATCGTGTGGTTCATATTTTATAGAGAAAACCTAGGTACAGTCAACATAAGAGATAAGTCAGATCGTCGGATAAAGTTGAAGTTTAGTAAGAAACCGAGGGATGTTCTCGAATAAAATTTAATTTTATTAATATGAAACAAACAGCCCATTTATCAAATTAAATTTTAGTCTACAACATCCATCGGTTTCTTACTAAACTTCAACTATATCCGACGATCCTGTATACTTATCTCTTTTGTTAACTGTACATGAAGAAATAATTTTACACTGATAGTAAAACTCAATTACATTACTGAACATTATGCAATAATTTATAGTAAAAAATCTTTTTTTTTTTCAGTCTAATGAAATTTGTTCTGAGTTTGAGTTTTCAAAGTCGTTAGATTTAGGGAAAGCCCACAATATCTTCATCGTATTTGCATATTTAGGTCAGTGTGGGTTAAACCACACACGATTATACCAAACTCAAAGGCCCTGAAGTTCACTTTATTTTTGGTCCATTCTCGAAATCTGAAAGTGGTCTCCTGACCACGGGGCTCCTACCTGAAACTTTTCAAAACATTTTCGGTGTTCTCTCATCATGCCGCAGCTACTCTGCAATCCACTTTTTACCCTGAATGTACTTGCTCAAAACCCTTTGGGGCCCTACCATAACGTTAATCCAACAAACAAAAGCAAAGCCATGGCCTAAACCTAAGCTAAGTTTATTCATACCACCTGAAAAAAGGTCGGTTCGTAAAACAAAAACAAACGTTACTCACAAAAGACGTGTACGTACGCAAGTCCAACGCCAAATTTAAGGAAAAACACCCTTTTTCAAAAAATCGCGCATGTTATCGTTCGGTAAATAAACAAACACACCGAAGCGCGGCGGTCTCTCATTAGTTTGTAGTTTTCTTCACATATTATTTCGGAAATAAAGACGATTTGAACGTAATGATTTTTCGCAATAATTAAATACACACAAATGATAAAAACAGTTGCAAAAAAAAACACAGAGACATGAATTTCATCAAACACTATTTAGAATAAATCAACCAACTAAGCACTTTTTTCAAAATCAAAAATCTGAATTCATTTATTCTATTTAGGCTGAGGATCAGCACTTTTTGAACGTCAAAATTGCATAAGACAGTCCCCCAAAATACCCGCCCTTCACCACTGCCAAATGCTTTAGGTGGGAAGAAAAGCTAAGTAGGTACCGCAACAAACTCCCCAGGAGCACAGCCGTGTGTTAAGTTAGAAGAACTTCTTTCTATACAAAAAATTAAGAAAAAAAAAGTAAAATAAAGCATAATGTAGGTATTAAAATTAAAATTTCGATACTCCTGTTTGTTTACCAAAATAAGACATGATATAAAAAACACCATAGATATTACTGCCAAGTGCCAGCATCAAACTCAATGCAATTCATAGATTCTATGCTATTTGAATAAAAATAGGGCATACATAATCTCAACACGTATACATGTGCCGCGTCTTAAATGTGTGAGCAAGAATGCGTCTACATTTGGCAAATGTGTACATTGTCTTTATTAATATGGGTTTCTGTTATTCTTATGCTGAGTAGGGAATGGAAATGGAAATGTAGGTAAAGTTTCCTGTTTCTCTTTCTATTCTTTTTATTATTAGTATTATGAATCTCTAAGGTCTAAATTACTTTATTTTTCCTTGCACTAAATGTTTTCTAGGTAAATGTACTTTGGCTGCATAAAAAAATTCTTAGGATGATTGGTACTTATGTTTTAGCTACATCTGGGGTATTATCCCCCTAACTATATGTGCCCGTAACTTTCAGAACGCTCACAGTCTGATCTGTCTCAATCTGTCAAAAAATTTTCTAATTTCCATACATTTTTTCAAGTTTTTGACATTGATTATCGTTGAGATGAGAGTGCGACTAGATTTTGAATGTTTTTTGAGGGATTTTCTTTTTATTTCTTTTAAACTCTTCCCTAGTCGCTGGATAGATGGCGCTGAACTTGGTAAGTTCTTGCAAGGCGCAGAACTTGGTAAGTTACTGCAAGGAACGGAACGTCACATCATTTTTTGATTATTTCAGTTGGATGTAATTTTGAGGTCGTAAAACGAAAGTGTCAGTCAACGAGCGTATGTGACGTGACTCAATGTTTTTTTCCCAAGCTTTTTAGCTTTGGCATCTAGTAACGTAATCAGTTCAACGCCATCTACAGAGTTCTTGGAATCTATGTTTTTTTTTAATACTCAAAAAAAAACCTCTCACATGGTAACCAAAAGACATTCATCCAGAATAAAGTTTAGTACCTACTTGGAGCAAAACCTGCGACGAAACAAAATTTAGTCGCTCCTCAGTTATAAACCCCCAGAGAATTACCAGTCATCCTCTTGTCTTACAAATACAATCCTAATAACACAAATCTGGATGCGGTCTTACCCTGTTTTACGGTGGCTACTCCCAAGGACCTCCCTTTGCGACATCTGCAGATTCTATGTAGCGACTACTTCAAACCCCTTCTGCATATTTCATTGCAAGTGTCCCAGCGCGGGGACATGTCGCCACGCGTACTGCCCGTTTATATTTTGTCCTCATATTCAAACTGAATTTATGACGCATTTAGAGATTTTTTCCAACACTTATACTGAGAAATGGCCGACCGTTTCTTGAAATACGCGACGCTCATGAATGGTATATTTTTGCGTACTTATTATAGCCTTGTTGAAGTTTGTAAGTGAGGCTGAGATTGGAATCTCAAATGGAGCAAAGCGGCGTGGGCCGCTAGTTAGTAGTCGAAAAAATATGTGGATATTTTGAGAGTTATTGGCTACAATTATTGGTGTTTGGGCTGGGATGAATATATTTAAAAGTTATAGCCTACTTATTTTATTGGTGATTTTCAAGGCAGCTCCGATTCGCTATATTCACGGTTTTCTAAAAAGTAGTCAAAATCAAAATCATTTATTTGCGTAAATAAGGTACAGAAGGTTCTTAAATATACATTGATGTCTTATTCTGCCATGAATTTCGGCGTGCCAATTTTACTTAAATATTAATTATACATATAAAGGAAAAATAATTAATTTGAATTTTGTACGCGTTAAATAAATTAAAAGTAAGTAAATTGTATTTAATTCATTCTAATTTGGAAACAGTGGAGAGCAGTGGTGGCCAAGTGGTAACGGCCGCGACTTACGAGTTGTAGGTCGTAGGTTCGAACCCAGACAGGCGCTTTACTTTGTGTAAATTATTTCATCACCACTGCTCTGAAAACGGTGAAGGAAAACATCGTGAGGAAACCGGCATGTCCTAGAACCAAAAAATTAGAAGACATGTGACATCTACCAACCCGCACTGGGCCGGCGTGGTTGATTACGGCCCACCCCCTCTCACCGAGAGGAGGCCTGTGTCCCAGCAGTGGGAACATTATAGGCTGATTATGGTTATGGTTATGGTTAATTTGGAAACAATTAATCAAAATCATAAATTTGGTCATAACCAGCCTATAATTTTCCCATTGCTGGGACACAGGCCTCCTCTATGTGAGAGGGAGTGGACCGAAATCCACCACGCCGGCCCAGTGCGGGTTGGTAGATGTCACATGTCTTTGATTTTTTGGTTCTAGGACGAGAGCGGTGATGAAATAATTTACACAAAGTTACAAAGCGCCGTTACCACTGGGTCACTACTACTAAAAAGTAGTCGATTTACCAAAATGCTGTTCTCATAATGACTAAATTGCGTTTTCAGTTTTCAAATCTTTTCAACCCAATTTAGCGTTGTCAAATTACCCAAAATCGGTGCAACTTCAATTCTTTCTTTATCCGATTGGATCTTCAAAATATTTAACCAAAAAAAACAATTCGTAACGCGAACAATCTGGCCTTAAGTATCATTAAAAGTGGGATTAATTTTTAACCTCATCGGTATTCAGCTCAGAGGTGTTTTACTAAACAGGCTCCTGCATTGATAAACAGAATCGACCGCACTAATTGCCAATTACGGTAACATGAATGAAGGTACCATTTGGTCCCCAGTAAGGGTGGAATATCTACAATCAAAGGGCTCGGATTGTTTAAGAAATGGTTCAGTAGACTGGGTATGTTTACTTTTAATTAGAGGAAAATCTACTGGAAATCAGGTCAGTAAGGTTACTTTGAGAGCAATCCACACTTATCTTAATTGTAATGAATTTTGATTAGGTTGGATTTAAGATATTTTGAATTATTCATAAAAGAAAATTGGGATACTTAGTATATAAGTATTTTGTTGCTAAGTAGAAAATGTATAAGGAAAATTACTTTGAACAACTTAAATGCATAAAGAAAATGTTTCCGTGAAAACATTCGAATTCTATTAACTTGCCGAAATGCGGAAACAATTGAGCGAATATCGGATACGAAACTGCGAACCTACGTGGCTTAACACGATATAACATTTTTATCCTTATGCCTTTCTTGAAGCCGACACTAAACCCATTACGGGACAAAGGAGTTCCGTATAAAAGATAAGACGTTAGTTGGAAGGATCGTCATCTGCGACTAATGATAATAGCTCACATAATTCCGGACAAAGGTTCAGACGTGCCGAAAACAGACTGAGAGAACGAAGATATCGCATCAGTTTGACGATAAGAAATTATTCAGTGGGGTGTGTTTGTGTTCGTTAGTGTTGCGTGTTAAGTCTGAAGCGGTGAGTGTGGGTGTGTGTTGTGCATTATATGAAATGTTGTTGAATTTCGACAGTGGAGTAATAAGATTTTTTAAATATTTTTTTATTAATTTATACTGTCTCACTGCTCAGGAAAGGCCTCCATACTTCGCCATTCATCTTCGCCTGTAGCTAGGTATAAACTAATTGGATTTTTTTCTGCTTATAATCTAATCAATTTTAATCTACGAACACAAAGTTAAATTACCATGCGCAAATAATATTGATGCTCGACGTCAATTTTACCTATTTGTAACACCAAAATAATTATATATATTTTTAGTTTTTGGTAGCCTACATTGTGTCCCAGTGCTGGGCAAAGGACTTCCTTTTTTTCTTCCAAACCTCACTGTCTTGTGCGACCTCTGGCTATGTTGGTCCTGCAAATGTTACCACATCGTCGCACTACCGTCGCGTCGTGGTCCACCTCGACGGCAATGTCCTCCCTCAGGCGTCCAATGAGTGACAATTTATTTGCCCATCGCTCCGGGTGCATTCGTGAAACGGGTCCAGCCCACTCATATGTATATTTTATTTATGAAAGGACTAGCTGCGCCCCGCTGTTTCACCCGCGTAAATGTCGATCCCGTGGGAATATCGGGATAAAAAGTAGCCTATATGTTAATCCAGGGTGTCAGCTACCTTCATACAAAATGTTATCAAAATTGGTTCAGCAGTTTGAGCGTGAAGAATTAACAAACATATAAACACACCCCCACACACCCTCACAAACTTTCGCCTTCATAATATTAGTGTGATTAAATTTTTTGTTCGTATGGAAGCAAAGCACTCATAATTTCAGCAACATTATTTTACTGCGCTTTTTCTAAACTGTATGCATTATAAAACTAGAAATAAATTCATTTTATCTGTTCCGCATAAACATTGGGAAGCTCTGTTCTGTATGAATAGTAGAAAATGGAAGACTATTCAACTTCTCGTCGTTCCGATTATTGAATAGAAACCGAACACAATGGAACGATATCCGCACTTCAAGATGTCTTTAATTGAACACTTCAAAATACAAAAAGATTTTGTTACTGGAATTCAGACAAACCGCTTTTTCATTTCGAGTAGTTACAGGTTACTACCTTTACGTGCTAGCTGTTTCCTACGGCTTCACTCACATCTTAGGATACTTTTTACTCTTACCCATAGCATAATAGCCTATAATATTCTCACTGCTGGGACACAGGCCTCCTCTCGGTGAGAGGGAGTGGGCTGAATCCACCACACGAGCCCATTGCGGGTAAATAGGTGTCACGTCATGTATTCGAATAGGTTCTAGGACATGCCGGTTTCCTCACAATGTTGAAGGAAAATATAATATACACAAAGTAAAGCGCCTGCCTGGGTTCGAACCCACGAGTCTACAGCTCGTAAGTCGCGTTCGTTACCACATTTCCCTTCCCCATATCCCAATTTATTTATTTCTTCATGTAGGTGCCTGAAATAAAAAGTATGACATGGTGTGCTAAGTTTTATTCCAAACCGTTCAGCTATTTATGCGTGATTACGTAACAAAAATCGGCATCCACACACCCTCACATACCCCCCACACACACACACCCCCCCACACACACACACCATCACACGTTACAATAGGTTCGTTTTCACATTTAAAAAAATATCTATTGGAAGACAAAGATTTTTTTATGAAAAATATTGTACGCCATAACATTTTTATACCAGGTTTTTTTACTACAGAACTTCTGGATAACATTATCATGTACATTTTTTCACCGTAACACCATCACTGCTCAGGGCCTTATGGGAGATCCATAGTTTGGTCAAGATATATCGTTTGCTCAAGATACGAGCCGTATTCACGCAATATAGATATCGTTCCCTAGGGTCAAATGATGGGCCATTGCTATAGGCATTCGGAGTTCGTACTTCAGAGAATAACTACGTCATATTGTGTTGACTGGAAAGCAGATTTTGGTTTACATAAACCTTAAGTACCTAAATATTATTTGTCAAAGTACAGTCTTACCTACCCATTCTGTTATTATTATTAAAGTGAAAACTTGAGCTTTTTTGGCATTTTTGTTGGGCATTTTTGAGATGGGAAAAAGCCATTGAACTAGCCCAACTTAACGAATCTGCATACAATTATAAACTACGCAACCAAAGCCACTGGGGCCTCAGAATCAAACTACTTTTAAGAAAATATTTACAAAACCAATTATTCCTACACACAATGCTCATAGCAATCGACTCGACGTTATTTATTTTCTTTAACATTTTTATTTATACCTACCTACCTTTTTTATGAGCAAAAGGGTTGAATGTCCTTGAATCTAGCTTTGTGGCCGATCCTTTGATGTTTTATACGGCTATAAACATTTGCATCCCTCTTTATCTGATTCTTATGCAGATGTAATGAATCGTGGTGGAGGTATTGGAATGAGTTTGGTTCGATTTATTTGTTGAAAGCAACTTTGTCTGTGGCTTCACTTGCATGAAAATGTTTATAATTTTCCGCTGAAAAATTATCTACTTATATCTCTCGGTCACCTCCCTTGCCTTCTGTCATAATAATAAGAATAAAAAGTAAAACAAAAAAGAAAAAAAAAAACATATCGACTTATGATTAGAACCATGATAATAATATTATTAGCAATACCGACCCGCCCCTGTTTTGCACGGTTTTTACGACTGGACAAAACGTCAAGGCTTCACTATTATACGAGTATGTAAGTTAAATATTCATGTACACAAATTATACACATTAAATTCTCCCTTCCACAGTAAATTCTCAAAATGATGGTGAAGATTGCATCAAAATCCGCTGCGTAGTTTAGAAGAACAAAACTGTCACACAGACACGAAAAGCGACTACGTGTAGATTGGATGTTTAAGTAGGTACATATGCCAGCACATCAAGATACTACAATCTGTCCAATTTCTTTAATAGATTTCAACGTTATCGCTAAAGCATAAGGCTCAAAGTTGATTGGGAAAATTTGACAGTTTCGGGTAGCTTGATCTGCTGGCGTCTATACTTCCTAAGAGTTAAAAATAAATAGATGCAATAAAGGGTAACGACCTTATAAAATCAGAACAATTCGAATCCAGTTCAACTTTGCCAAGTCTACGCTCAGTTTTCTTCAATTACTCATAGACACTTGTCCATGAACTTTATAACAATGAAGTTAAGAACGAGTATTAATTCTGCTTCGATAGCTAATGTTACCAACTAAATTTAACTTTGCCCTGAGATACATATTTTTAGCACAATATTTCTATGACGTAGGTATAGGCCAACCGCTTAAATGAGACGTTGCCTGAGGTAGCTGCGCGGTACAGGAGGGGTGGTGAGTTGTCACAAGTTGACGAAACGCTGAGCTCTCGCAGCACTTCACCACACCCTTCCCGCACCGCGCTGCTACCTCAGACAACGTCTCAGTTAAGCGGTCGACCTACAGTAGGTACTAGAAGCTTTTTATTTCTAGACAATAAATTGTTTATAGGGTGGTCTTTCATTTAAATTCAATAATTGTTTGCTCCCACATAAGACTTAGATATAACCCTTTTCAAACATATACGTATAAATAGAGCTATTCTGTTATACCTAAACATTTCGTAATAATATAGTGCTCTGAATACGGCTCGAGCCGCCGCCGACCCAAATGAAAAGGTTAAATAATATTTTGTTGTGCCCAAAAACCCCTTCAATGTTCAAGTTGCCCACTCCAGGAGATAAAAAAGCAAGTCCCTTGGGCCACTTACGTCACCCCTGAATTTTGGCGGAGACGGACGGTAGGCAATAAAGCTGAATGTTATCTCACTAATTTTTTCCCCTGCCTCCAAACCCGCCATTCGTTCGCTATAGCCGAAATCTCTCGAGCTCAACGATTATGGCGCAGGTTAACGAAAATTCGTAGACGAAAATCGAAAATTCGCAACGTCACATTCTCGTCAATCGAACGCGATGAGAGAGAGAAACGGTTTCGATAGCTGATTGGATATAACCCTAACAGAGGCGGTTAGGTCTTTAAATTTTATAGGTTTAAAACATTTTTAGTTCTGTAGTTCGGACTGTATCGATGGTAGCCAATTTTATTTTATTAGCATTCCAAGTGCGGGTACTTGTGAAAGTTAATTAAGAAGGAACGTGTTTCATGCAATTTGTAGGGCTATTCGACCCTTCATAACAGTCAACAGGGTCCTTAATGACGCTTTCGTTTTAAAAAACGAGCTCGGACTAACTAAATATTTCAGTCAAACATGCGACGGCAGACGTTCGAACTAATTGGTACCAAGTTTTTTTAGTAATCAATGTATAAGTAGTTATGTAGCTTCATGTTAAATGATGATGAAAGTTTTATTGATCCGTTATTGTGTATCTTTTTAGAATAAAACTTCGTACTTATTTGCTGCGCCGTAACAAACAACATTAATAATTAATTAAAAATAACTACAACCTATAAAGGTTCATTTTATTGATTACAAGAATACAATTTTTCTAATTCTTAATTTATTATATTATATTCTTAAATATGTGAAAGTCGGGAACAAATTAATGTCTTCCATGTATTTTGTGTGGGACGATGATAGCCACGCAACTTACAGTATTTTACTTTTGCAGGTATCTTCGTATCATTTTGTTAATTTTCGGTATAACTTAGCAAATAAAAAAAAATAAAAAAAAATTGTACGCAATGCATAATTTCGGAAAATGTAAAAAAAATATAATAAACTAGCAGCGCCCCGCGGTTTCACCCGCGTAAGTTTCGATCCCGTGGGAATATCGGAATAAAAACTATTCTATGTCCTTTCCCGGGACTCAAACTATCTCTATAACAAATTTCATCTAAATCAGTTCAGCGGTTTAAGCGTGAAAAGGCAACATACATACAGACAGACAGATTGAGAGACAGAGTTACTTTCGAATTTATAATATTATAGTATGGATTTAGGTAAAAATGAATTATCATTCTTAGTTTCTATAAATAAAATGCTCTTTTATTTTGTAACACTAGAAGACCATTCCATGTCCATACTTATAATTTAAACCACTCAATTTCCAAACCGTAGACCGAATCAATTTTGCTTCGAAACTGTTCTTATGCACCAAAACTTGCAAGCTTTACTATCTCAAAGTTACAAGTTAAAGTCAAAGCATTTATTTCAAACATAAAAGGCACTTTTGAACGTCAAAAATTACAATAAATAAAATAGAATTGATTCTAGTCGCCTCTTCCAAAAGGTAGTTTTTGTATGGAGAAGAATGGGCAAGAAACTCCACCGTTACTTTTTTAAAATGATTAACAATATTTTGCATACATTAATTAATATTATACATAATAATATGTAAAGACGATGCACCTAAAATAAAATTTCCTACTATACCACAATAGGTAAAGCAATTAAAAATGAAACCATGACATATAAATTAATTATCTGATAGACACATGGTGCTCATAAATATATTTACAAACATGGTAAAAAAAAATAGACGAATCTCAAATTCCTTAGTCGAAAAACTTAGCGAACTGTATAGATATAACAAGATACGTAGTACATAAGCTCATATAGCTGAGGGGTAAAGACATATTGAGTCTAATCACCCCCCCCAATGCGTAAGTGAATTCATTCTCCCGAGTCAGCTGGAAGAAGGCTTTCACCTTACGACGCTCGATTTTATCTGAAAAGAAATAACTTCATTGATTTGTGAAAGTATTTTGTAAAGGCTTTAGACTATTTCTTTTCTGTGGGAGGATTTGAACAGGTGGGGCGGAATAACTAGGTTTGTAAGGTCTTTTAAAGGCATAAATTCTGTAACAATTTTTTTTGTTGGATCCAAAAATCTCGAATACAGCAGGTTCGACGAGACTAAGTTTTCTGCCGCGTCACGGGCTTCGGTTGGGCTGTTTCACTACAGTTCGTCGTAACTCAGCCTACCCCCGTTCTCTGCTGAATATAGGCTTTTCTCAAGAAACACTAGTAGGTATAGCTTGGTGTTCACCTTTTACATCCAGCTTACACCTCTGCTTCCATCAAACCAAGGCCTGCTCTTCGTCAGTACATTACACAAGGCCACCGGGATATACGAAACAACCAATCATAAACTGCATTCGTGGGACGAACGTTCTCTCGCGAGCACAGCTATAGATTTGCATTACTGTCAAAATCACAGTGTTTATCGATCGAAGTGCATCATTAAGTGTTCGTGGAGCTCTAGAGAAGCGTAGCGAACAGCGTAACGAACGCACGGCCACCAACGGTCCAGCCGCGTTTGTAAATCGCATTGTGTATGGATCGCCATTGATATACTAGTTAGTGCTGTGACATTCTGGCTACTCATTTGTGATTCACCTAAGTTTGTAACACATTACTTTTGTGTAGCGTTGTGGCCGATGGGCCTAAGTAATACCCAATTGGATTTTTTGAGATACTTTTAAAAGTATCTGTGCTTTCACTTACATCTACGATCAATTGGCTAAACATAAAAAAGTAAAAGTAAAAGACATTGCGGCAGGCCCAGAAGGAGATGGTGTGATGAGCTGGACTCCTTTAACAAAGATTGGTCCTTGGCAGCTCTGGACAGAATGAGGTGGAAAGAGAGTAGGGAGGCCTTTGCCCAATAATGGGGGCATTAATGGCTACTTAATAAAAAAAAAATATATATATTTTACTTACCCAAAGGAAAAGAATTAACAGCATCGTGCAGACAAGTCCGGATAGCAGCCACCTGGGTGGATGTCACCCTGCAATAGTAGCAAGGGACCGCCACCAGACCCGAGTACTTGATACCGCGACCAAACAGGTATAATATCGTCGATTTACCGAACTGCAACCAATCAATTTGAATTTTGTGTGCAATTGTGTATACACATGAGCGACACGCGTCGACGACAGAGGCAACGTGTCAGCGACAGCCGTCGATGCGTCGGTGGCTGCCGTCGACAACGTGTCGCTTGTATATTTGAGTACGGTGCTCAAATCGACATGCGTTGACGGCTGTCGCTGACACGCGTCGACGGTTGCAGTTCCTTGTCGTCGACTCGTGTCGCTCGTGTGTACGCAGACTAAGTCTCTAATTCTGAAATTTGCACATTTTTCAGGAAGCCACAAGAAAGGCCCTCTTATAATTAGGACTCCTTTTTCAGGACGCCACAAGAGTGGACCAGGATATGCGGTACCAAGAAATGGCAAAAAAGTTACCAGATGAGTTACAATTTATAGAACTGTGGGACCGAGTTCAAAAGAGAGATAGGTATTCCTGTTATGAAATTGGAAGTGAAGTAATCACACTTCACACTTATATCACACTAATGCTATAAAGGCAAAGAGAATAATATCGTCGTTGTATAAAGGCGAAAGCTAGTGAGTGTTTTTGTATGTTTTTTACTTCTTCACGCACAAACGTCGGGACCAATTTTGATATAATTAGGTCTGGATGTAGCTGACACCCTGGATTAACTGATAGAATATCTATATATATAAAAGGAGAAACTGACTGACTGACTGACATATCAACGCACAGCCGAAACTACTGGGTCTAGGAATGTGGAATTTTGCACACGGCTTCCTTTTATAATGTAGGGGAGCACTAAGAAGGGGTTTTTGGAAATTCAACCTTTAAGGGGGTGATAAGGGGGGATTTCGTTTGTATGAAAAATCTTATTCCTTCAGTTAATAAACTTGAAACTTGGCACGAATACTTACGTAAGTAAATTATGAAGATTGGCATTTTTTGTTTTTCTAAACTACCCCCTAAAGGGGGATTGGGGGGTGTCAAAATTTGTATGGAAGAATTTTAACGCGCGGTCCGATTAACTCGAAACTCAGTATTTATACTTAAGATCAAAAATAAAGAATGACGTGTATCAGGGTTTTTCGAAAATCTACTCTTAACGGGGTGAAAAGGGGTAGTTAATTATACAGGCGAGGATTTTACTGCGTGACTTGATTAACTCGAAAATTGGTATAAATAATCTTTGAGTCAAGTAATGAACATATCCCAAAAGATTTTTTGAAATTCCACCCCTATGGGGGTGAAAAGCGGAAATACAGTTTATATGAAAAATCTTATTCATTTGGTTAATAAACTTGAAACTTGGCACGAATACTTATCTAAGTAAATTATGAAGTTTGGCATTTTTTTGTTTTTCCAAACTACCCCCTAAAGGGGGATTGGGGGGTGTCAAAATTTGTATGGAAGAATTTTAACGCGCGGTCCGATTAACTCGAAACTCAGTATTTATACTTAAGATCAAAAATAAAGAATGACATGTATCAGGGTTTTTCGAAAATCTACCCTTAACGGGGTGAAAAGGGGTAGTTAATTATACAGGCGAGGATTTTACTGCGTGGCTTGATTAACTCGAAAATTGGTATAAATAATCTTTGAGTCAAGTAATGAACATAACCCAAACGATTTTTTGAAATTCCACCCCTGTGGGGGTGAAAAGCGGGAATACAGTTTATATGAAAAATCCTAATCATTTGTTTGGTTAATAAATTTTAAAATTGACCCGAATACTTATTTATCTAAATAAATGATAATTAGATTACATTTTCGAAATTTTTAGAGGAAAATCTATATTTTATATATAAATAAAAAGAAAAGTCCTGACTGACTGATTGACTGACTCATCAACGCCCAGCCCAAACCCTTGGACCTAGAAAGCTGAAATTTTGCAAAGAGGTTCCCTTTATAATGTAGACAAGGAATAAGGAAGGATTTTTCGAAATTCAACCCCTAAGAGGGTGAACGCGGGGAAGATGAAATTTCACGCGGACGAAGTCGCGGGCAAAAGCTAGTCTTAACATATTGTGGTGTGGTGTACGTATACCTAATCACATGATACCCACAAACGAGATCGGCAACAGCATACAAAAATAACGTAGTATACCTACAGTATCATTTATTAGCAGAGTTGCCAAGCCTTCTGCTGACCCAGATAGTGTTATAAGGTCACACGCCTACACCGCTCTCTTTTATTTTTAAGTGATGATTAAATACACCTCCCGTGAGGTATCCTCACGGGAGTTGTATTTAACCTGAAAACCGCTAGTCAGTAATCCCTTAGCGGATTTGCGAGCAAATATTGACCCTCGAACATTTCGCTTTCTGGGTAGTTATATATTATCCATCTGTATAGTCAGTTGTTCTTGTTTAAGTTAGTGTGTGTAGTAGATGTTATAATTGTTACGGTCTGATCTTTCAGAATTGGAATTTTATTTGTAACAAGGTTTCACCCACATTGGTGTCTAAAAATATCCCACGGGAACGTACTACAGGGATTAAACATACCTTTTTTTATGTGTTAATCCAGGTTATAAACTACCTATCTGTGTGCCAAATTTCATACAAATCCTTTCAACCGTTTTTGCGCCAATCCGGAACATACATCCAGACACACAGATAAACAGACAAAAATTCTTCGTTACTATTTTATACTAAATGAATAGATATAAATCTTTCGTGTATTCCCGTTGTCCCCGAACTTAAACTTGGGTAGCATGGTTTTTAAGAATTAGAGTTTTGTGATCATACTTACGTTATTGCTAACTGTGACTGTTTGTATCACTGTGACCATCATTTTCAAAAGCATTGTCGTTGATAAGCCCGCAGTTAATATTATTACCAACATCTGCAAAGAAACAATAACAGCATAACTTTATGGGCACACGTTAACTGTTTAAATTTTGAATGTACAGAATTAATGAGAGATATAACAACACTAGCTTCTGCCCGCGACTTCGTCCGCGTAAAATTTTACCCTCCCCTCATTCACCCTCTTAGGGGTGGAATTTCGAAAAACCCTTTCTTAGTGGATACCTACTCTTCACGAAGAACACACCCTCCAAGTTTCATGTCTCTAGGACCAGCGGTTTGGGCTGTGTGTTGATATATCAACAATCAGTCAGTCAGTCAGTTTACCATTTTATATATATAGAAGAAGATAGATAGATAATTTATCATCTTGCTTGCCACGTGTGTATGTGTATTCATATTTTTAACACTATAAATGATCTTGATATTGTAAAAAATGACATCGCACTCATAACATTATGGACATATTTTTAGTGTTTAACATTTTTAATTTACAGAATGATTAGGAGATAACAACAACTTTATAACATCTTGCTTGTCATGTGTATGTATTAATGTTTTGGACACTATATCTAAATGTTTGGTGATAAATGGTACCTTAACACTGTTGGTATAGTACATTTATATTATGGTTCAAGGTGAAATGGTGCTCCACTCATGAAATGTAAATATGTTTAAAAACTCTAGAACATTCTAAAAGGTGCATTTAAAACTTCAATTCGCAAATAATTTATTCGTAAAACTTACCGGCAAAGTCATAATAGAATTGAGTTGTTCGGCACACTTGTGAAGCAAATCGTAGACCCGGTGCAAAGAACTAATATCAAGCTGCGCATTGTTCGCCAGCGCTTCAACTTTATCCAACTTCTTTCTGTAATTGTTCGTTCTGTTTTCCGCAGAAAACACCTTCAAAACATGGGCTTTAATTATTCGAAGTCTGGTGTAAATAGTTCGTAAAAGAACAAAGAATAGGATCTGTTCACAGTCGTGCGCTAACATCATGATATAGAAGCAGTAAATAGTTCTGTCAAAGAAGTAAGAGAGAAAGAAATAGCAGCCGGTGTATTCACATAAGCTGTAGGTGAAACATCCAGAGAGCCAGAAGATACTCGTATAGCCAGAATCGATGACGTTCAAGTCTTTACTGATGTTCAACAACTCATCAAACTTGTCCAGATCACGAAACAGGTTGATCATCTTATTTTTGCTGGCGAACAAAGTAATTGTTATAAGCAAAAGATACTCAATGCAACACGTATACTTAAAGACGCCGTAAGTTGCAGACAAATCATCAGCATTGAACATAATGTACCAGACCAAAATCGGCATAAACATCGTCTGGACGTAACTCAGGATTAGAATAAAATTGTTGGGTTTCAGGAGGTATATTCTGTTGATAGCGAGCACTAGTGCGGCACATATTTGGTATTTTATTGCCTGTATAGATGAAAAAGTTTTTTTCGGAACAAAATTATTTCGTTTAGGCGGTTGGAAGTTGACGGGAGTAACTTTTGAATTTCTGTTTGCACTTATTTTAGAATTCGGTAACACGTTAAACAACATGACTTAACCGGAATCGAATGGCCAGTGTCATCACTTTCAAAGAATAATACTTTTTGTTATTATCCTAAACTGTCTTGATGGAATTAAATATCGATAAAATCTTTAATCCACTTTGATTGATGTCCAACTAATTACGAGATACTTCAACAATTTGTAAAATACTTTCCAAATTGTTCGGACGGCTGAATAATTCATTAGCTATCGTTTTATCAAAATTGTTTTAATTAAAGCAATTTCATCAAACGTACCAGTAGCACCGCTTCTATTATTTGGATTCCAATCTTGAACTAATCAGCATAATTGGGACCAATTTATTATTCTTTTCTTTTTTAGCTTTAAAGTCCCAAGTGATTATGTATCAGGATTCTATTGGTAAAAAACAAGATTTTTATAGTTTCCGGTTGGTAGTGGAAATCAAAACCAGTTAATGAAAAATCTTGCCTGCTATTGAATTTATCTTCAGAACTGTATTAAAATGTATTAACGACACATGATGAGCAACAACTGAACATGATTTTCAAATGATGTTAAAACTCAAGGATCGCTTATTAACATCCCGATGTTTGCAGATAATACTATTAATGGTTTTGCCTCCATTATTAGAAATAGATATGCATCCTTGATGACGCGTGTACGCGGCAGCACCAACAGTATTCTCAGTGTGTTCGCAGATCGGTGGGGTTCCCCGATGTTGCGGCGGTGGATGCAGATCCTCCCTGAATTTTAATTGTGTCTATGTCTGCTACGGACTCTGTGTGACTCCGTCTGAAATTAAACTTTTCTATTGTATTCTGTAACTACTGTGTTTTGGATTTTGATACCCATTGTTAATCACAGATTTCGAAACATTTTAATCGTAAATGATTAAAAAACTGTTCTCTATTATTATCTTGCTTGAACTTAATCGCATTAGCCGACTGTCGACGGTTTTTAAACAAAAACTTCAGATTTATTTTCAAAGCATAGTCTTGATTTATGACTAGTTTTGTTGAATAGAAAAATATAATATAATAGTGGCCCAGGGACATGTTTGACGTAATCAGAGGCTATTAGAGGCATCTATCATCTGAGTGAACGTATGACATTCTAACGTTACTATCTAATACGTGCGACATTTTTATCTCCAGACTTTTAGCTGGGTAAATATTTTACTTTACGCAATGTAGATATTTTTATAGAGTGGTTCTTTGATACAGCACTTGAATACGGTAATGTCAGTTACTATCGATATACAGACATACTTTATAAAGTGCCGAACTTAAAAAAAACGTGACCTCTATAACATCACGTTTTTACAAAATATCATGGCAAAGAGAAATTATTTCAACGAAGTTCCTTAACCTTTTGACCGCCACGTCAATAACGAAAATCCGTGTTCTCTACGCCAAGCGACTTCATACCTACAAAAATTCCTTCTTTCATACCTACAAAATAATAGTCACGGCACTCATGTTTATTTTGAACTGTAAAAAAGGGTTATTTTCGACGTGCCATGCCGTCCGTGGCGTCGTGAACACTTTTTGATTTGACGTCCATAGACGTCTGTGGCGGTCAAAAGGTTAACGCGGCTTGGGGATGATTTTTTTTTTCTCTAGATGAATGGTTTGCTCAACCAAATTCACAGCTCATCTATCCACAGTATGTTCCCAACAAAAAAATCAAAATCTTAACAAGGGAATAAAATATTGCCTTATATTCTTCACACGTAAATAGGCAATGATTGATGACGAAGTTATTTACAAAGGGAGCATCAGTTCATATGTAACCTTGACACCTGTGACGTCATAGGCGAAAAGATTGATTGCCCGAAAGCCAACAAAGCTCTTAAAGAGGTTACTATATGTTAGTGGGCTTTATTTCCTGGCACATGTTGGGCCAGGGATTATGGCCAACTTGGTGAAGGGACAGAATTATCTCACGACTTGTTCTTAAAGCCTACAATATGTGGCGGCAGGCAGGTGGCCAATAAGGTTTCATTCTGGTTTGGGATAGGCTGATTATTTATTTTGCCGGTGTGAGGTAATTTCTTCTATGTAATTGTTGTGGATCTTCAGGTCTGTTGGGTTAGTTGAGCCTTTGGTCGGGTAACAGTGTTAGGTAAGTATCTTGTTATTAGTTCGTTTGAAACAATAATTTGGTCAAATTAAGTGTTTAGGGACATCAATATAATGTAAGATATTCCAACCTGGTAAAGTGGGGCTACCTCGATGGAACGGCAGTAGGGTGTAGATGTTGATCTATGTCGCCAACTATGCTCCACCTCCTATCCTGCCCTCTGTGTCCCAAAACTTGCAGTCAAGGTGACCTGTGCGCTGCCACCGACGACGCCATTGAAGTTTTGGGTCAATAAAATCTGAGAATAGTTGTGCCAACAACACAAAGAAGAAGAAGAATATAATGGACGTCAAAACGTGCGAAAATAACCCTCTTAGGTTTTTACCCTTTTCTAAACATTTTTCACGAAATTTGTAATGAACAGATTGAGCCCATTAGTGGAACCATTTCCTTGTAAGTCATTCCATACAGGAGTACTACAACAAATCTTGTTGAAATGAATATACATTACATAAGAATGAAGAACCTCAACTAACTTCTTCCCGACGCATAAACACAACTTTTGCATTAAACTTGAAAAAGATTTATCAACCGACGCATTCTTGTACAATAGTGGTTAGGTAGGACGTAGAAAAAAGCGATTCCTTGTCCCGGAAAGTCTTCCTTGGATGAATAATAAAGGATGCTGAATACATTTAAATATGAATGTAGTTTATTCGAAGTATCGACGCTAAATGTTTGACGGACTGACGGATCGGAGTTATTCGATTTATGCGCGGAAATATTTTGCGACAGCCCGACTTTTGGACTTTTAAAGCGCATGCATTGGAAGTAGGGAATTGCAAGGGTGGCATTTTTTAGAGCAGTGACGGCCTTATGGTAATGGCCGCGACTTACGATTTGTAGGTCGTAGGTTCGAACCCAGACAGGCGCTTTACTTTGTGTAAAATTATTTCATCACCACTGCTCTCAAAACGCTGAAGGAAAACATCGTGAGGAGACCGACATGTCCTAAAAACTGCGTGGTGGATCACGGCCCACTCCCTCTCACAGAAAGGAGGCCCGTGTCCCAGCAGTGGGAACATTACAGGATGATTATGGATCATTTTTGAAGAAAGTTTAAGTGAGATCTAGCAGTGTCTTGTATGATACAGTTTTTTAGATTAAAATGTCGGAAAAAAATACAGTTTCAATTTTATTTTTAATTTATGTACAGACGCCAGCCTGCACATCAAGCTACTACAATCTGTAAAATTTCTTTATTCGATTTTCAACTTTATCGCTAAAGCATCAGGTTCAAAGTTGATTGGGAAAATTTGACAGTTTCGGGTAGCTTGATGCACAGCTTGTGGCAGGCGTCTGTACATAATAGTTAAACGACTTTTTACAAAAATAAATCTTATGGAAATAAAGTAAATCATAACGGCGATTAAGCTAATTAATCCTAATAGTCCTGAATCATTATAACCATGATATACTTCACAAAGTATGACAACGCAAAGATTCGTAAAAACCAAATGATTTATTAGACAGAAATTCCCTTCCACGAGGAAATTATTATCTTAACGAGCTCTCATTAGCAGTGGTTAGCTTTTGTTTGGTCCAGACTACACTTGCTTCTGATATCTTTTCTCTTTTATACCTTCGTGTTTTTATTAATTAAATAATTATGTTATGCTAATCTTAGTTCGTCCTTCTCAAAATAATAGCCCTTTGTCCCCTCAATTTAACAGAATGGGCATGAATTGGCCCCAAAAAAGCTCGGCTTGAAAAATTACAAAGACTTCCAAATTCTCTGGAGTAGGGAAACCTCTGCTCCATCTACTACAATTATATCCCACCAGAGCTTTCAAAGGTAATTTAAATAATATTCTTTCGTTTTCCTTATTTAACTTTTTGCCAGGGTCCTGGTAAGTAAGCTGTTCTCATCCCGCATTATCCTGCATTTCCATTTTAAAGCGAAACATGAAGCTGAGATTTAAGTGGGGATTCTATGTAATTCCCTTCAAAAGGTAGCTAAAACACCGACCCACCGCAAAAACATGCTGCGTCTGTAATTAAAAATGGTTTTTCGTAGCAGCGTGAGCGGCGGGAGAGAGGTTTTCCTTGTTGCTAAACAAAAAAAAAACAACAAAGCTCTCTGTAACGCACAAATACCATTGGAAGGTATGGGAAAGCTGCACTATACAATTTCTGAAATTCTTCTACCTCTGTAAAACGTTGCTGCGAAAAGAGTTTTTTCGCTAAGCACGTAAATGTCGGATAATATTAGCGCACTCCCAGCACAGATAACGTAATATAACTGGAGAGATCCGTTTTAGTTCGCTTTGTTTTCTGCTCTCTTGTTTACTTGTAAAGGAGAGGGTAAACGTCATGGAAATGTTTCACATTATTAGGTATAACGACTGGATTGTATTTTTAGTATTCTCCTTTGTTGGGACCAGCTATGTTTGTAACCCTTGTGTATGCACTGGCTTGTTGGGGAATAATTAAGTTAGTTTGCTGTTTTTCTCAGCTGTTGCCATTGTAACTAGGTACTTAATAAGGCTTTTGTATTAGAGTGAGTTATTGGTGGTGGGAGTTTACTAGTTTTTTTAATTTGAAAAAAAATTCTAGCCGTGTAGAGCTCAAAGTTGAAAATTGGATACAATCGTGTATGATTTTCTGTAATAGAAAACGCCAGCGGTGCTATTCTTTAAAAATCTCACTGTGACAACTCAGGTGAAGTGAGCTGTCAATAGTGTCAATTCCTAACAAAAACAAACACACTTCACCTAAGTTTTCACGGTGAGATTTTTACAGAATCGACCGGCTTCAGATCATGTTAAACAAACTTTAGCTTTTTATGAAAATATCGTTCAACTCCTTATTCTACATAAATAATCAGGATTTAAATACCATACAGGAAAAAAGCAAAGACATTCCCCCTTATATCAATTTTTTTTTAAGACTTTTAATCGCTGAACCGATTTAGATGAAATCCATACTTTTAATATTATAAATGCGAAAGTGAGTCTGTCTGTCTGTCTACCTCTGGACCGATTTAGATGAAATTTGGTATAGAGATAGTTTGAGTCCCCGGGAAACGACATAGGATAGTTTTCATCCCGATATTCCGACGGGATTGACACTTATGCTGGTGAAACCGCGGGGCGCTGCTAGTATTGTAGAACTAAAATTGTCCCCTACATTTTAAAAACTATACTAAACTCAAACCATTTAGTTCAATTAAACAATTTACAGGCACTTTTGAATTGTCAAGAAGTCGGTCAGTCAGAAAATATGAAGCTAGTTGCCCATTCCAAAGCGTAGGTACTCGTACTAACCATGAGTACCTAGCTACCGATGTCACTTATTGACACGAGCGCTGTATATCAAACAATCCCGGTTTTTATCTAAAGAAAAAAGATATCCAAATAAAAAGGCAGACATTTTCTCAGTAAATTCTGTTTCCAAGATAAACTGGATGAAGGTAATTAGACACCGTTTGTCCATTATCATGTATTTATTAGGAGACGCTCTCAACAAATACTTGTAAGCGGGCATTGCGCCAAAATGCCATGCCACGGGCCCCCAGCCAGAGCATGGCCCTCTCGGGCCTGCCCCCCCCCCACTGAACCGAGAGGGTCAAGAGCACATGAGGATCCTAACATATGTTTATAAATGCTAAGTTTTTTTTGAAAATGTGCAACAAAGGACATCATTCAGGTTTCGAACATTTTTTCCCATTGTTTGTTAAATTTTTTGGACAGGACCTCCTCTCAGCTCAGCAGTAGCGTTTGCGACCACTAGACCAACGAAGCAGTCAGGTGTTAAATGTTGTAGGGGAAAATACGAAATCTACGCGAAAGAATCGTCGCGAAAAAGTGCAAGTAAAAAAAAAATCTATAACGTTGGTTGAGCTCTCTTATATTGAGGGAGGGCCCCCTACCTTGAATTTGCCACCGGCCCCAAACGGTATAGTTACGCCACTGGAGACGCGGCCTCCAGGACTCGTCTGTTCCACCGGCCATTCTATTCTCATTCAGCAGACATTTTAAAGCTAATAATTCCCAGCAATCCAAGATTGGCAAGAATCCGACCTCCAGAGAGTTTCCATAAATAATACCAAATAAAAATAAAAATTCAACAACACTTACTACAATTTAAGAAACTAAACAACAACGTCTCTAGCGTAATAAAAAAATCTTAACAGAAACGCAAAAGAATAGAAAATCAAGCGGCTAAATGCAAGTCGCACACGGAGGATTCCGTACACCGCACACTACTTTAAAAAATATATTCTATTAAAAAAAACGCTATGCTTGGGCCGAAAAAACACTATACAAGGAAGGTGTTTTTTTCAGCGTTTATTTTTTTTAACATTATTTTAGGGTTCCGTAGTCAAATGGCAAAAAACGGAACCCTTATGGATTCGTCAAGTCTGTCTGTCCGTCCGTATGTAAACAATAAATTTTGGGGGTTCCCCATACTTCGATCTAAAACTCAAAAAAAAATTTTCATCAAACCCATACGAGTCGTATCTATGGATAGGTCTTCAAAAATGATATTGAGGTCTCTAATATCATTTATTTCTAAACTGAATAGTTTGCGCGAGAGACACTTCCAAAGTGGTAAAATGTGTGTCCCCCCCTGTAACTTCTAAAATAAGAGAATGATAAAACTAAAAAAAATATATTACTTATGTACATTACCATGTAAACTTCCACCGAAAATTGCTTTGAACGAGATCTAGTAAGTAGCTCGCCGGTGAAAATTTAAAAACATACGGTGGTACGGAACCCTCGGTGCGCGAGTCCGACTCGCTCTTGCCCGGTTTTTTTACACTTTGTTGTTAAAGCGATCATATGATAGTAGCACCTACACACTGTGAAAATTTCAAGTGTCTACCAAATTACGGTTCAAAAGATACAGCCCTGTGACAGACGGACGGACAACAGAGCCTTAGTAAAACGGTCCCATTGGTCTCCTTTGGATACGGGACCCAGACTAGATACTCTGCCAAGAACAAGTGAACAAGAACCTTATTTCAAGTTATTTCTTGTTACGTGAGTACGGCTCCCGTAGGGTTTGTGTCTGCCTAATTGTTGAGATAACCAACACTTTTCAAGTACTTAAGCTTGGGCTTTCAAGTGAGAACGTTTAGTGGAATTTCTTAGCTGAGTTTTCGTAAGGCATTTTATGTTAGAAGTGGTAATTGGAGGAATAGCTACGGAAAATCATGATGAGGTTAAAACGGAAAGCGAAATGTAATTGTAATGCTCATGCCATGTGAATAATTACAACTTTAAGGGAATGCGTAAACCGTGTATAGCGAAAATGCGGTGTTTCGCGAAAACTCGAAAAACAGCGTTATGTAGAACCATTACGCGATTTTATTCCAAATCTACGAGTACTTCTGTTAGATAACTATGTTTTTTTATTATGTAGATAGAGGCACAGTTTATGTTTTTTTCTTACGTCAGATCTATTAGGCCTCCATTGCTATATTTTTAATCAGAGTAAGTAACTTATTCGCCAGCTCATCTATAAATCAAAGTATTTTTCATAAATACATACATCAAAAGTGTCTAGGGATCAAGCATTTTTATGCGGATTTCTTGAGATTGAGATGTGGCTTTGTAATAAATTTATGATTTTATAAATTTATATGGATCCTTTTTGGTGCATTTCATAATTTGAATCAGGAACTGTGAATCAAATTCGAGTAAAAGATGAAAATCAGCTGTCAATATTTTCCCTATAAAAACATACAACGCATTGAAGACATTATTAGTGCTACTGTTTCCCTACTACTGATTAAAACCAACGTTATTATGGAGCGGCGACGTCATTTAAGCAGGGAAGAAATGCTCAGAGCCGTGGGAATGATAGAAGCTGGTTCCCGGCAACGTACTGTGGCTTTAGCTCTGAATACAAGTCAGAGTGTTATCAGTCGACTTTGGACACGTTACCGAAGCACTGGTACCGTGGCTGAGCGCCATGGAGGACGGTATCGCTGCACCACACGGAGACAAGACCGATACATTCAAATCTTAACTCGAAGAGCTCCAACAATAACCGCCATGATGTTAGCCGTGAGGCTTCATCACTCTTCAGGGAACTTAATTAGCGACCAAACAGTCAGAAACCGCTTGCATGAAGTGAACCTTCATTCCCGAAGACCGCTACGTACCACCTATAGCAATGCACAATCGTAGGATTCGATATCAATGGGCTCTTGAACACAGAAATTGGGCAGAAGAACAATGGCGTTTCGTGTGCTTTTCTGATGAGTCTCGTTTTGGTATGAGACCGGATACAAGACGTATACGACACTGGAGAACCCCTGGACGCCAACAGCGATTAAAATCCTGCCAGGAAGTCCATCCTTATAGTGGTGGAACCATCATGGTATGGGCGGGTATTTGGATCGGCGCAAGAACTGAGTTGATTTGGATCAGAGGCAACCTCAACGCTCAAATTTATGCTGAGACGATTGTATCAGACGTCATCGTTCCTCTACAAGTGCAAATCGGTCCCTTATTTCAGTTAATGCATGATAATGCACGACCGCACACCGCAAGAGTTGTAAGACAGACTCTCGCCGCAGCTAACATCAATGTCCTGCCCTGGCCTGCTCAGTCGCCAGACTTGAACCCGATTGAGCATGCATGGGATATGCTACAGAGAAGAGCTCTGCCGAATATGGAGGGTATCCAGTCGCAAGAAGACCTTTTTTTGTTGTTGCAACGAACATGGGCGGCCATTCCACAGCGTGATTTGGATGAACTCATTTTGAGTATGCCAAACCGATGTTCTTGTGTTGTTAGTGTTCGCGGTAGAAACACGGATTATTAATTGTTTAAGTTACCCAATAAAATGTTAAAGAAAACTGTTATTTCAGTCTTTTTTTCGAACTTTTGTGTTAGTGGTTCAAATGTCAAAAATCCCTTTATTAGGAAAATGGCAAATTTCTTTATTAATGCAAAGGTGACTTGGTTTATCGTTACTGTGACAAACGAAAACACTTTATTTGATGAATCCTTAAAGAAAATTTTAATTAATATCAATCAGGAGAAAAGTTATTGCAAAAATATATGTTGATCCCTAGACACTTTTGATGTTCCTCCAGACCGTATTTCGGCCATGGCGGCCAATCTAAACGGAGACTAACATTCGGCGCGGGAGATATTATAGAGCACAAGCTAAAGATATAGTAGACCTAGATAACGTAAGTATCACGATCTGTATTAAAAACCAAGCGTGCCATTGTTTATAACGTCACAAGCACTATTTAGTGATGGGAAAATCAAATCTGTGAGCACAAGTGTGGGCCCAGACACAGGAGCACTCCCTCTTCCCTCACTCTCATAGTCCGATGGGACAGCAATCCGACAGGACCGCAGAGAGATCAGGTGCAGTACCAACGGCTTAACGTACTTTCCGAGGCACAGGGGGTATCACACCGCCATCTTTCAAACTCCGGGCTGTTACTAAGAAACTCCTAATGGAAAAAGCCAATACGTAACCCTTTGCCCGTCTCGGGAATCGAATCCTTGTGGTGGCAAGTGCGACTGCCGAGCGAGGGGCTCGGCAGTCGCACTTGCCACCACAAGAGCACCGGGAATGTACTTTTGTCATATCATGTTTATAATTACGACGGCATATGAATGTGCATACCGTGAAACTACGAAAAAAAAACGTTATGCAGACCTATTATGGGATTTTACTCCGTAATGGGTCTACTACGACAATCATCATAACTGTAGGTTTTGAGTATAATAGCATTATCATGTAGGTAGGTTCATTTTATGGATTTTGTCCTTTAGACAGGCTGCAAGGTTCATATTTGGATCCTTTTAATCAGCTAAATTATTTGTCAACACATCTACCTAACAGACTTATTATAATGATCAAAGTACTTTCCATAAAATAGAGGTACAGTCAATAGCAAAAGTAGATGATCAAAATCAGAAATTCAATAGGTACTAATGAACGGAGTTCGCGTCAGAACTCTGCCACACAGCCACACAGTCTCTGCACACAGCTCAACAACAACAACAGCTCTGCCATACAGTTCTGACGCGAACTCCGTTAATTAGTATTGAATTTCTGATTTTGATCATCTACTTTTGCTGTTGACTGTACCTACACACACGTCCTCTTCCAAATATTCCACAAAACCTTTAACACATTTGGCAATATTTAAATAAATAGACGAGTCTTTGATCTTAACCGTAGCGAATCTTCGTTAAGTGCTTTTGCCCTAGGGAGTAATTAATTAAAAACAACTAAAGTTGGGCCGCTTTCCAGAGCTAGACTATTTTCTGAAAACGAGTGAATACATTATATTGCTTGGATATGTAGATATTTATTTATTACTTCAAGCACATAAATGTACAGAGGCGGACTTAATGCCATAGGCACCAATCAACCTTTGGGTGATGCAGAGACAAACAGTGGTAGGTGCAATCATGAAAATTGAGGAATAAATATTTTAAATATAAAGATATGCATAAACCTATGAATATAATATATACCTAATTACATATAAATATAAGCACAAATAAATATACATGAATATACTTATTAAAAACAAATAAGCGACAGACAATGAGAAAATATTACCGTGCTGAATTGGTGATGATACTGCCAGCTTCTTGCGAATGAATATTATTTTATTTGGTTTGATAATAATATGCGGAATTGTAGGAGCATTGTTTGAGGGTTCATTATACAAGCATGATGTGCCTTTTTTACTCAATATAATATAAAAGCACCCATTCATTCGTGTTTTTTTGTTTTTCAGCACCACTGCTCTCAACGGTGAAGGAAAACATCATGAGAAAGGTTCTAGAACCAAAATTCGAATACATGTGACATCTACCAACCCGCCCTGGGCCTGCGTGGTAGATTACATCCTACTCCCTCTCGAGGAGAGGAGGCCTGTGTCTCAGCAGTGAGAACGTTATCTAGGCTGATTATGTCTAAGCATTTGTTTCCAACGAGGCCGTGGCTTCTCAACGTGCAGAAATCCTCGGAACAATGAGGTCTCTCCGCGAAGCCTGTGAAGCTCCCAGGAAGCTTCTGTGCTTTTAGGCAGAGCTAGGCTGGCTCTGTTAGCCAGAATCCCCACGCACAACGGACCGAATGAGGGTCTAAGTGCGGAGAAGGGAGTCCCATCATCATCATCATCTAACGGGGACGCATCAGGCCATGATAGTGGATATACCTATGTAATCTGGTGTTAGTAATTGACGTAGTCTGGAGCGGACTGGACGTGTCGCGTGGCGATTCTGCGAAGTTATCGACACGTAACAACTGTCACATTGCATGAATTCAGACTCCAGGCTGCTACTGGGAATTTTCTAAAATCTCAAAAACGTTTTGCTAGAGTCGAGGGTTGAACTAATTCAACGGGTTGAACCAAAGGTTAATAAATATTTCTATCTGCCTACAACGTTCCCACTGCTGGGATACAGGCTTCATCTCTGTAAGAGGGAGTGGGCCATAATCCACCACGCGGACCCAGTGCGGGTTGCTGGATGTCACAAGCCTTCGTTTTTTTTTTATTTCTGGGAAATGCCGTTTTCCACACTTTTTCCTTTTCCGTTTTGAGAGCAGCGGTAATGAAACAAATTACAACAAGGTGGGTTCGAATCTACGACCTATGACACAAAGTCGGGATCCTTATCTGTAACACACTCTCCTGTACCTACAGCATGAAAACATCACGGAAGCAAAAGGTTCTACAAACAACAGCATAGATCGTCTTCATTATTTATCTAGAAGTATCACCGAGTAGCACCATTGCACTTAAGAGCCTATACTACCTCAAATGGCTTAGCATGATCCTCCGTTATGGCGAAAATACCACAGCATTAATTTTGAAATAAATATATGCTAAAGTTGAGGATTAATGTAAGGTCTTATGTTAGACGAAAACACGATTACATAAAATTTTCTCGATAGAAAAAAAATCCAAAGTTACCTCCAAACCGAACAATAAACCGCTGGTATTCAAAAACTACTTCAAATTAGATCATGAAACTTTGCATACTAACTGAACTAACTATAAAGCAGGTCTTATGTTATTTAGTTTTTTTGAATTACCTCTATTTTCACCGTAAAAAGCAAATACCTAAACTATTGGCGCTGCCTTCCGCCCAGCACCCCACTCTGCCTCGCTCTCACACAGTCCGCGAGCAGTATCGTGCGAGCGAGATAAAGAGTGATTTTTAGCTGAGGTAGTATAGCCCCTTAATGATCATCATTAAGTGCAATGGTGCTACTTGGTGATACTTCTTGATGATGATTTTATTTTTTGTAAGTAGGTTTGTACAAACACTTTTACACGTCAATCATGTTTTTTTAAAACTAGATGACGTCGGCGTTTCCTATCTGACTACTCTGAGAAGAAAGGCCGAAACAAACTCAGAGGTCACAGTCTCTTATTTTGGCATGCACCCGGCTGGCATCCTGCCGAGATGGTCATAGAGTACGGTGCATATCAGCACTGGACCGAGTAATGTATTAACCGCTTCAGCAGTAATATGCTCAAATAGAGGTGTATTTTTTGGTAGAATCCTGAAGTGTCCAGAAGGGATTTAGATAGGGAACTTAAAGCATTTTACTCTTTCATAAATTCTGTAAACTGTTTAGAATAATTTTTTTGAGGTTTTATGATTCTATGCGTTTTGCTAGCCTGTTATTTTGCATTTCTATTTTTTTTCTTATTTCGTTACCATTCTAATTAATTTGAAGCTGAAATGCTGAAAAAATGGCAATGTGTCTGCTCCAAATCACTACAAATACCTACTACTTATTATAAAACACGTTTGTCTGTCTGAAATAAAAAGGACCAAAACGTAAAATACAAAAAATTACATATTTGATCACGAAAAGAAAAGTAATGATTTGAAAGTAGGTACGAAAAGCCATTCAAAATATTTTTTTTTTTAAACATTTCCCTACACTAGGAATTTCTCCTGTATTGTGGGTACGTTTACAAACATTTAAACTCACATACACAAACAGTCAGACCCGGAACAACTACTTGTAGGTCATACAAATATTTGTTCCGTGCGGGAATCGAACCCGCGACACGCATCGCAGCAGTCAATTGCTTAACCACTGCGCCAACCGTGCCGTCAAATATGCTTAGTATCTTTCAACTAAGCTATTAAAATTAAACGTTTATTGTTGGCTCAACGTAGATATAAGCAGATATAAGCAATTAAACGCTTATTGTTGGCTCAACCTAGATATAAGGCCGTTTACACACAATTTACTTTGACGTACAGCGACGCGGAGGCTTGTCTCACTCCAGCCTTAATTGCGTGATAAACTGTAAGCCACAATATTTTACACTGATTTATGTTTAACGTTAAATACAAGGGTTTAACCGCTTAGGGTAATAATTACTTACATACCAACATTATATTGTACAAGTTATTAATGGATAGGAATTACGAAACGGCGTTTTTGTTAAGAAAATCTCGTGTGTAGACTAAGATTGTTTTAACAGATACGTATGTTCAGCAAAATGGATCTAGCCAGCATTTTGTTATCCTAACAGCCTCACAAAAAACTTTATTCGTTAGGCAATAGAAACAATATACTGTAGGAAAGGCTTATTAGTCGATTCGCACCGATTTACTCGCCCGAAACGGGTGAAGAGTCACTTTTAAATAATATTAAAAAAAGTACACATTTTATAATATTTAACTCTTCTCATTTCTGTGGGCTAATGTCCTTTTTTCTATACTTTATTGCATAAAATTCAAAATGTACTAATTGCCTAATACCTACATATTTCTGGTGTTGGCGACTCGCCCATTAACTTCGTGAGAGTCGCCTATGGAAAAAATAATCCCAGTAATATTATAAATGTGAAAGTTTGTGAAGATGTTTGGATGTTTGTTAATGAATCACACGTAAACCGTTGAACAGATTTGGATGAAAATAACTTATAGGATACTTTTTGTCCCGATATTCCCATGGGATCGAAACTTACGCGGGTGAAACCGCGGGGCGCTGCTAGAATTAAATGAATGTGACGATTCACCCGTTTCGTGCGAGGAAATTCGTGTGAATCGACTAGGTAATAAGCCCGCATGAAATACTAACAATAAAAATAGGCTATCGCTATTTTGTTCATAGAAACGTTTGTTGTGTATTGTTGAATGTTTGTTAAAGAACTAAAGCGCCTCCATAATCAGTTTGTTGTCACTTGTTGTCGCTTTGTCTGTATGACCGCGTTATTCTTCTAAACTACACAATGGATTTTGATGCGGCTTTCACGATCATTTAGAGAATTTATTCCGAAAGGTGTATGTGTATAAAACATTAATATCTAACTTAAAAATAGCACAGAAACCTCGATATAATGACATGTCATGACATCAGTACATTGCACCCGTGTGAAGCAGAGGTGGGTCCCTGAAGTTTGAAATAAAAAACACTAAAGCTGGAAACTGCTCCACATCCTGATCCATACATTAAGTACCAAAAAATGTGGCATGAAAGCGCAAATAAACGCGTGCGCCGCGTCCTAGCGATAAACCCTGCCTTGCCGTCATTTGATTTACCGCCAGTGTCGGAAAACAACTCCAACTTGCGAGGATAAATTCGCCCTCATGAGTTTTGTGACACAGGTGTCTAGAAGGCTTCTTTTCCACTATTTCTTGTTGGATTTCTGAACAGAGTTTAAGTGGGGAAGTTATTGTTTTTGGGCCAAGAAGAACCGTGTTGTGAAGAAATTATCAAATCCACAAACTGAACAAAATTAAGGTTTTGATGGCAAACAATCGAAAGTGATCTCTATTTTTTATGTTCCAAAAAGACACATTTTATTCTGTCAACTATAAATATTTTTATGATAGGTTATACCAACCCATGCCTACGAATAAAACTAAAAAAATAAAACACAAGTAGATCAAAACTCTTGGAACGTTACAGAAAATAATAGAATATAATAATTTTGTGTAAGAATTGCATGCGGCTTGATCTTACAGCATAAAGGAAATGTAATTTGCTGAAATGATTCAAAAGCATCGTGTTTGCTTTTTCATATTGATAATAAGTTACGGCCACACACACAACATCTTATTTTGTGGAGTGATTCTTGTTGAGGGCAAAATCGCAACATCAAGCAAATTTTTTTTTTGTTGTTTGTAAATATATATTTTTGAATTTTATTTGTGATGAGTCTGAAAAATGTTAGAATGGTTAATAGCAAACAAGGCATTTTAATATATTTTATCAGAAATTTGATGTATCTTTTTGGCAAAAATGTCATTAGTTGTGTTTCATATAAAAGTTTAATTTAACAGAAATAATCCAGGGTTTCTTTTTTAATTTATCTATAAGTATGAAGGTATTTTTATTATACATCAAGTAATGCAAAAATCTATACAGGTTGAAATTGAAAACATGCGACAAACCGAAATGGGAGATTGTACTCATCATTATGAACAACTTTTACTAAGGGACCAAAGCAGCAATAGCGAAAAAAAAAAAAATTGGCTGTTGAACGATAAACGTCTATAAAATTTGCATTTGTGTATAGTTGAGTAGGTATAGACTAAAGCATTTACTTGTAAAAAAACATCGAGCATTCGCCGTTTACACTCGATGTTTTTTTAACATTTTATCGAGCAAAGGCATGAGTGGTAGGTACCTGTAGGTCGGACATTTCAACAATAAACGCACGGTTGAAGGAAATGTTATAGCCCAGGTAAATGCTCACTCGCTATGAGCATTACGTCGAACGCAGCGTCGAGCATTCGCTGAAACTACGTTACATGGAAATGCTTTTGGACCCTGAGCTTTTGCCTGTATTGTACCATTCGTAAGAACGTTACATTACATGGTGCTCGAGAAAATGCTCTAGTGTATATTCACCTTATGGTTGTTAAGTCACTGCGACAAAAAAGAACTTCATTCTTGATATCAAACTATAATAGGTGGTTCTTACTCTATGCTACCAAAAAGTAAAAATTCCTGTCAAATTCTATTTTACTCTCTTCTTAGTCTGTGTTTTACGTTGTCATTTATACTTCTTTTACCTTACAATCAATTTTACAATTTTTTAATATTTTACGCTTTTTATAGCTATATTTTTATACGTTTTTCTATAAAATTGATATGGACTACGAAACTTTTTTGGTGGAGAAGATACCGCAAGCTCAAACATGTTTCCGCGGACTGAATGTGCGGTGCGGGACAAGACTCATCGCCATACTGGGAATTGTAAGATCATCTGTTGTTCTTTGATAATTCCGTCTTATCTTGAAGCGTAAACGACGTTGGTAGAACAAAAGGCCCATTTTATAGCGTCCTTTGGCTGAAATCTAGGATAATAGATTCTGCTAGGCGTGGCTGACGTGAGGCGTAGTAGGCGTAGGTGGAAAGCGTGGTGGTAAGCGTGTTGTGCGTAAGGCTGATTTTGATTTTGTCTTTGTTTAAAAATCCTTTATCAAAAAATGATCCACTTTGTACCCTTCGAACCTACCAAATTCCTACCAAATACCTAGCAAATTCTTAGAAATACAACATACATTTCCAACTTATTTTAACAAAAAGAAGCCTTGAGGAGTTTCAAGAGAAATTCAGTTACTTATTTTGTCACAATTTCTTTGTCGCTTATTTGAAGCCACATAGTACAGACCTACAACACAAAACATTGAAATTTTGCGTTAGGTAGACGAGTGCCAATTAAAAGTTTCAATGATAAGAAAGAGATATATTTCTAAGGGTTTGTGTAACTTCTTGGGTAAGAAAGTACTTTGTAATTAACATCAGTGCCGGGGGCCTAAAAAGGCCACTTTGGTAGAATCATATTAGAAGTACATTATGAATGATAAATGATTTTATTTCTGTAAGTAGGTTTGTACAAACACTTTTACACGTCAATCATATTTTTTTTTAAACTAGATGAGGTTGGCGTTTCCTAATTGACTATTCTGAGAAGAAAGGCCGAAACAAACTCAGAAGTCACAGTCTCTTTTAAAGTCCAGACAAAATCTTGGTCAGATCGTGTGAAGACCATGTAGATTGGTGTCTGAAATGGTCTTTTGAGGAAAGAACCACACAGATTGAGCGGACCTGTCCAATCAGTGCACGCATTTGTCAAAAATCGTGCAGCTCAACTCATATAAAATCGTGCAGCTCAACTCGAATCATAACATGACGAAGACAGTCCGTGTTTTTCTTTTTTTCGCTGCACTACGATTGGGATTGGATTTACATAATCAGCCTATAATGTTCCCACTGCTGGGACACAGGCCTCCTCTCGGTGAGGAGCGGGCCGTAATCCACCACGCGGGCCCAGTGCGGGTTGGTGGATGTCATATGTTTTCGAATTTTTGGTTCTAGAACGTGCCGGTTTCCTCACGACGTTTTCCTTCACCGTTTTGATAGCAGTGGTGGTGAAATAAGTTACACAAAGTAAAGCGCCTGTCAGGGTTCAAACCTACGACCTACAACACTTAAGTCGGGGGCGATACCACTGGGCCACCACTGCTAATATCATAATAGATTTTGCAAATATAAAAACTCAATAATTATTAAACGTATGGTTCAGTGAACTATTATTATTGTTAGAGCTGTAATTACGTGGTAAATAATATCAACAAAGAAAGCACACAGTCTGCTGTTGACACTAATTACAATTTAGAAAGACATGCAATTTACTTTAATAGTGGTTATCCATTTATTTGAATGCTTGTGTATTATCAAAAACGAAATACAAAAACTTCATCAAAATCTTCAGTCCTCAACTATAATATTTATTTATTTTAAATAATAGCTTCTCTAGACTTTTGACTTTGGTGGCAACGACCCAGCTTTGAAACTACGTCTTTATGCATACGTTTCAAGTTTTCTAAAGTTACAAAGAGCATAAGTTTGCTTAGCCAGCATTTTATGAATGAAAAATTGTTGTTTCTTTTGCTAAGTTGACTTTTAAAACTTGACTGTTATGACGTAGTGGTTGAATCTGTCTTCTGTTTATCATTCTAATCCTATTCACATGATCTGACCAAGATTATGTCTGGACTTTAAAAGAGACTGTGACCTCTGAGTTTGTTTCAGCCTTTCTTCTCCGAGAAGTCAAAAAGGAGACGCCGACCTCATCTAGTTTTAAAAATACGATTGTCATATATGTTTGTACAAGTACAGGAATACAATTATTTATTATTTAATACGCTTTCTTAAATTTATTTGGGGTTGGTGCAGCAAGTCTAGTCTTTCATACATCTCTATCACCAGTTATCTCAGTTTTCTCCCAGTTTCTTCATGATACATGTAATCCAGCCATTGTTTCTTTCCCAGTTTCTTCATGATACATGTAATCCAGCCATTGTTTCTTTGGTCTTTATCTACTGTTATGGCAAGTCTATACGTCATTTCCCTCATTCCTCTTCCTTTATACATTGTAGGTATGTTAATAGTAAAATCCATAATATCTTTCTATATTATAAATCAAAATTAAAATTGAAAGGCTTTTACTGCCTTAGCACACGCTCAAGCTGCCGGTTTTTTTTTTTGACCTGGTGGTATTCATGGATAAGTCTTAATATGGAAGCTTATAAACAAATACTGGCACAATTTACTCCGCTTATCCACACCTATATTCGTCTCCGGGACCCCTGGTACATGGCACAGACTATCCGGTAGATGTGGTTAAATAAAATACTTATTGTATGTGTACATACATAATAATATTCGGTTGGTGCCTCCTCATCATTTAAAATTGTCGAAAGGACCTCTGCGAGTTGGCTGTTGCCCCAAATTCGTTCGTTCTTTGAAAGACTTACCAGGGCCCTGGTACGTCTTCCAAAGAACGAACGAATTTCGGCCATGCGACTAATCTTAGCGGAGACTAACCTTCGATGCGGAAGATATTGTAGTGCATAAGTGTGTGCGCAGACACGGGTGCACTCTCTTTTTTCTCACTCTCATAGTCTGATGGGATGGCAATCCGATAAGAACGGGAGAAATCGGCTGCAGGACCAACGCGCAACGGCTTAACGTGCTTTCAGAGGCACTGGGGTATAACACCGCAAACTTCCAAACTCCTAGCTGTTATTATGAAATTCCTGATGAAAAAACGCAACAACCCTATGCCCGACCTGGGATCGAACCTAGGAACCACGCACAGTTGTCACGCTTGCGACCACGAGACCAACGGGCAGTCATGTTCATAATAACAGACAAGGTGGCAAAAAATCGCAAATTTCTAATAATAAAGGGCTTTGAAGGTCAATGGCATACCTGCCAAACCGCAATTTTGAAAAAAAAAAACGAAATGGCGGACAAGTTGATATGCCAGATTCCATACAGAAATCTGCAATCTCCTTTTTGTTCATTGTTTCAGTTATTCGGCTTCACATGCGCAGCGATATTACTTGTAAAGGACCGAAAGAATTTGACGACCACGACATTGATATTAGTCGTGTTCCTGTCAATATTCGTCATTGTCACCGTCATGTTTGTAATGGCGTCTGTGATGCTGCTCATGGCTGCTTTAGATGTGAGTATGAAATCATAATATCGTTAAGGTTAAATGGAAATTTTCACGGGTTCTGTCATGATTTACTCTTCTTTGGTCATCATCGATTATGAGTGTCAGCGTATGAAGGGTTACCAGTATTTTACATGGACCTCCACAACCCGGTTACTGGGTAACACAATACCCCTGGGTAAGACTGGTTGTCAGACTTTCGGGCTTCTGACGTGACCCGTAACGACTGTCAAAGATTCACGAATGACAGCTGAGACCAACAGCTTAACGTGCTTTCCGAGGCACGGAGGGGTCTCGATATGTAAAGATGGTCACCCATCCACAGACCAACCGCGGCAAGCGTAGCTTAACCTGATCTATTGACTTGTCCGGCTGTTATTATTTAGTCACGGACCCCTCCTCCTTTTAAATGACTTCTACTGTTTATTTTATATATTTTTAGCACGTTTGAAAAATTTTATTTTTAACTTCACCAAGTTTGGAAGGCGCCAAGTTTGGTGTTTGTGATACAATTATTTTTTTTACATTTCAAACATCACCTCTAATAATGAGCAATGGCGATCGGAAATTTATTGATATAGAGGACTGTAATGATAGCTAGACAGAGTCCCCTGCTTGTTCTAATTTGTTCTGATGTACGCGCAACGACATGTCAAGCTATAAATTTCCGATATAAGCTGACTTATCATTGTACGAAAAGCCTATACAATGCGAGGTCACCTAAAACTGGAAATGTATATCTTGTTAAGTCGTCGTGCGAACAATAAAGAGATTTTATCTAGACAGATAGAATCTCTTTATTGGTTCTTAATAATTTTACTTGTAGCAGACGCTACAAGTAAAATTATTCTATACGTGGACGAGGTATTTTATTTTAGAACTAACATTTAATTACTTTGAAAATAACAGGCATCTGTAATCCCTGAAGGGTTAAGCAGAGGTGAGAATCATCGCAGCCTTTTCTGCCTGATCACTTAATTTTTTTTTCGCCTAAATCCCGCGGCGGCGCCAAGCCACGCCCCCTTAAAGTTTTCGCCTATATATGGACAGCGCTAATGCAATTAGTTGCAACCTACACTGCGCAGCTTATAACGCATTACGTGTACTCCTTTTGTGAATTTTACGGACGAACTATTTGACCTTGGCGCGGGGCTAAAGAGCGCTTCTATTTTTTGAGTGCAAGCAAAAATGAATTTAGTGGTGGTCAGGCGGGAGTGTCCGCGATAGTACCTATTGTTCACCCACATTTCGCCATCCATGTATGTGCTTTGAAAATACTACGTAACTAATGTTGCCCTTATATTTTCAGGAGGACCCAGACCTAATGTCGTATTACATTTGGCTCAGTATAGTGTACTTGTGTGTACAGTTAGTACTTGCTATAGTAATACCGCTAGTGTTGATAGTTGAGGGACAGTATCCTACGGCTATTGCGCTAATATGGATGGTCATCGTCATGATTGTGGGTCTTGGTAAGTTTCATTAATTATTTTTTATTAAAAAAAACATTATTTTGGGATATAAGATCCTTTGTACACACAAGTTTATCTTGTCTTGGAAAATTTGGTTTTATTTGCCGTGTGGCACGGTCTTCAGTGTTGTATGGATCACTATGGAAGCTTGTTGACGGACTCGTTTTTTCTACGGCGCGGTTTATACGCCGTACCGTGAAGAAACCGTGCCGTTTTTAAAGGGCCTAACTCTTCTTTGCAGTCAGGTAAAAAGAAAATCCCACCATAAAATTTATTCATATCTATTAAACCTCAGAGCAGAAAAACTACATGTCCGTAGGTCATGCAAATATATTTTACGTACGGGGAGCTGGAAAAATCCGCGACCCGTAGCACAAAAAGCCAATGGGTTCAGCCCCCGGATTAGTCTTGCCACGGCTTTTAACAAAAGGTTTAGGTACCCAATGGATTGTTATTGAGCATGTTTAACATCGTGTTTTTTTTCGGGCTACTTTTCTATTACTATATTTTTAATTTAAAATGGCGTTTAATGATAGTAGATACTGAAAGAAGAAAAGCCTTTGTATACTCCTAAAATCTCTTAAGGTTTTTTCTTACCTCTCCCGTTAATAAAATACAAAGCGGTGGTTTTATATTTATCATTTAAATTCAAAATCTTTTATCGATCTTGTAAAATGGATGGCCGAAATATCTTTTTAAATTATCAATTCAGAAATTCTTTTCGTATAACGAAAATAATTAAGGGATATAAAAATAAGAAAAATAGAATAAAGTTTTTATTTCTTTCAGGGTGGACGCATTTCATATCTGTGGTCAGTTGGTACAGGATGAGTCTTCTAAGCATAGGTGAATTTTAATATACTTACCTTACATCGAACTTTTGGTTTTTTATTTAGTATTTTTGAAAATACCATAATTTTAGGTAGGTACTTTTAACATCAGTGGGTATATCGTTCGATAAATCAATTAATGTGTTGTTTGTTTCGGTTTAAATTCGATAGTAATTTAAACGTGTGTGTTTGATACAGGATAAGTAAGGAAATTCAGTAATATTATGTCAAGTGAGTTAAATATGCGTATTATAGAAAAAAATCTGCATATTTCCACGAAAAGAATGCATATTCCAGAGATGCAATATAGTCCAGAGACCAGCAATTCTCGAACTTTTAAGAACGTTCGTCTTCTAATTTCAGTCCCAATCTATCTAAAATCATCTAACTTACCAACATAATATTTGACAAGTTTTTGACATTAATTGTCGTTGAGATTATATTGCGACTCGAATTTGAAAGAAAAAAAGAATAACGTTTATTTGGACACAGTTCGTGAAACACAAAATACAAATAACAAAACAAAATTTGAACGTTTTTGAGAAGAAGAATTGGCCCTATGATACATGGGGCACACTAAAAGTTTTGCACTTCTAGCTAATCGGAACTATTTGAATTTCGATTGTTATATTTTTTTAGACGTTGCAACCTTCTTATTAATAAAAAAAAACAATTGGCGGGAAATCATTTGTCAATTGTTTTTTATCACACATCAAAGTTCTACGTACGCAACGAAAGTGGAATTAAGTCGAAAAGATTTTAGAGCGATGATTTTTTATGATTTTAAAAGTTCTCTCTCTCCGCAAGACTGTGCCGCTCGTCTTCAAAATGCTTTTGGGAGAGAAGCACCTTGTTTGAGCACCGTGAGGCGATGGTTTGCTGAATTTGAGAGAGGTCGAGTTTCTTTACATGACTAATTTCGTGAAGGGCGGCCTTCAACTGCCGTCAACGAAAATAATGTGGCTACTGTTAAGCGGCTAATTGAAGAAAACCCGCGGATTACCTATGAGACAATTCGAGGACTATTGGGGATTGGTATGAGCCAAATTCAGAAAATTTTACACGAAGAATTGAAAGCTCGGAAACTTTGTTGTCGTTGGATCCCTCATGAACTGACAGCGGAGCAGAAGCGGGCTCGCGTGGAATGGTGCTCACAGATGCTACTGAAGTACGACCACGGACATTCTAATGCTGTTTATGACATTGTCACAGGAGACGAAACGTGGATTTATTGTTTTGAACCCGAAAAAAAACAACAATCTTGTGAATGGGTGTTTGAAAATGAGAACAGGCCAACAAAAGTAAGGCAGGCGAGAAACGTTGGTAAAAAAATGATCGCGTTTTTTTTCTCAGCTACGGGTCCCATCTGTACAATTCCACTTGAAGATCAAAAGAGTGTTAATGCCGAGTGGTATTCTACCATTTGTTTACCCAGGGTGTTAGAAAAAGTTCGCGAAAGACGACCCAAAAGCCGCGTTCTCCTACATCATGACAACGCTTCTTCACACACGGCCAACAAAACAAAGTCATTTTTAGCTTCCGAAAAAGTACAACTCGTCACCCATCCTGCGCATAGCCCCGACCTAGCACCCTGTGATTTTTGTATTTTCCCCAAAATCAAAGATTTGATGAGAGGTTTCACTTTTACCAACTCCGAAGAGGCAGTGATAGCGTTCAATCAACACGTAGAAAACATGCCTTCAGATCTGTGGTCCTCCTGTTTTAAAAAATGGTTCGATCGTATGAAAAAATGTTTAAAATGTAAAGGAGAGTATTTTGAAAAGCAATAAACATAAAATTTTGGTTATAACATGTTGTTTTTTTAAGTTACGCAAAACTTATAGTGTGACCTACGTATTACAGAAATCTGCGTCTTTTAACGTACCTAACTCACAGCCACGTTAACTCCTACCAATGTTAAGATAAGACATACTATCGAGCGGTTACACCCCCCATTCCTGAGCCTTGACGCTCCTGACAGATAGCCACCTACGTCAAGTGTTTATTGGCCTGAGCTGAGGCCAGAGATACTCTTCAAGCGAGGCCCCAAAGTAAAACAGAAAAAAGAGGTTTTATTTATTTAGGATTTTTATCAAGAACCTTTTTTAAATTTTTGAGGGAACTGTTGAAAATGTTTTAGTAAAGTCAGGACTTTTGTACTTTCATATTTACTAACATTCGGTAAACACATTTTTTTATTCATTTATTAAAGTCTCCCTTACAACTATCATTACGGTTGTTTAGGTAGCAGGCAATAGACATCAGGTTTACTTACATTACAAGCACATTTAAAAAATAACTTAAAAGGCTCCAGATACTGTAGCCCCTACGTTTAACCGAAAACTAACTAACTTCATTAAACAGAAAACTAACGTAAGTTTCACAAAAGGAAGTCAGATTCACTCTAAAACTATTTTTTTTCTAATGCATATATTTTCTCATTTTACTGTAAAACAGTAGAACGAAAAAAATTAAAAATTAGTTACTTTTTGTTTAAAAAAAATCGTAATAGTCCGGTTAAGGTATTTAGGGGCAAGAAAAATTGGGAAAAATTCCCGGAAAATTGGTCAAATTGGGAACAGTAAAATTGAAAGTGTTTTTTTTTATGGGATTCTTGTATGAGCTGTACCTACATCTGTCGGGCCAGCTAGTTTATATTAAACGTTTTTGCTCAGTAGTTTTTTACCTAAAGTTCTAAACAATGTAAGTATTATCTTGTACTTGTACCAAACGCCAAGTTCACTATGGCATGTGGATTTCCAAGAATCTCGCGGGAGCTAGTCGGGGCTTATTTATTCTCTCCTGATTAAAGAGAGACCGCGTTAGGACCGAGTGTATGGTAAACAGGGTGTTTTATTTTCTACTTTATTTAGTTAAATGCTTGTTACTTTCGTTGTGGTTTGTGAGCGATTGTGTAGAATTAGTGTGTTCAGTCAGATTTTTTTGCAGAACATCTCGCCTGTATTCCTCGAAATGTTAAGCAGAGGTGTACAGTCAACAGCAAAAGTAGATGATCAAAGTCAGAAATTCAATACTAATGAACGGAGTTCGCATCAGAACTGTGTGGCGTCGAAGTGATTCAAAAGTATTCTACGTAGTAAGTATTCTAAGTAGTAGTACTTGGACGCCACACAGTTCTGACGCGAACTCCGTTCATTAGTATTGAATTTCTGATTTTGATCATCTACTTTTGCTGTTGACTGTACCTTCAGTACCTACACCCACATTCCGCCGGTTATGTTTAAGTCCCATGTAATAATTTGTTTTTACTTAGGTATGTCAGGTTTCGTTTTACAGGTCCATAATAGGAAAAGTTATATTTAGAGAAAATGAGATATGGAGATTGATTTCGATATTTTACGAAATTTGATACAGTAATTACAGATTTCTTGATCCGGAGCAGTGGTGGCGGTGGTCACGGCCGCGACTTACCGAGTTGTAGGTCGTAGGTTCGAACTCAGTCAGGCGCACTTTGTGTAAATTATATCACCACCACTGCTCTCAAAACGGTGAAGAAATACATGGTGAAGAAACCGGCATGTCCAAGAACCAAAAATTCGAAGACATCTACCAACCCGCACTGGGCCTACGTGGTGGATTTCGGCCCACTCCCTCTCGCAGAGAGGAGGCCCGTGTCCCAGCATTGGGAACATTATAGGCTGAGTATGTTGTATTATATGTATCAATAAAAACAAAGAAATTGTTAAAAAAATAAATTGTTTTTTTTTTTCAATTTCCACTCATTCTAAATTCTTGTGAATATTTCTGTTTCCATGAAAATTAACTTTGGATTTCAATATTAAATCTTTAAAATTAATTAAAGAGACACATTTAAAAAAAAAACATCCTACTAACATTATAAATGTGATAGTTTGTATGTTTGTTACTCAATCACGCAGAAAAGGCTAAACAGATTTGGATGAAATTGGGCATAGAGATAACCTGGATTAACATAGGATAGTTTATAACCTAGATTAACATAGGATACTTTTTATCCCGGTAGTATGTTCCCATGGGATAATTTTCGACACCCATGCGGGTGAAGTCGCGGGCAAAAGCTACTTCCTACAAATATTGTAAACGCTAAAGTTTGTGAGGATGGAGTGGTTATGCGGGTGAAACCGCAGGGCGCTGTTAGCATAATATAAATGTGAAAGTTTGTATGTTTGGATGTTTGTTACTCAATCACGTGAAAACGGCTCTACAGATTTGGATGACATTTGGGACACAGATAGTTTATAACCTAGATTATCACATAGGATACTTTTTATTCCGATATTCCTACAGGATCGAGACTTACGGTGATAGGTAGGTATATTGAAAAACTTGTGGTTTTTCTATTTCGTGTAACTTGTTAAGTATGTGGAATAGGGATTTAACATTTTAGTATTTGTTTTTTGACTCTTTGTTCTAGTATCGTGAAAAAGGAATACACGATTCAATTTTTTTTAAATTGCAAAGTTATATCTATTTTTTTACTTTTTTCGACATCACGGCGTAACGCTTAAGAGTTATCCTATGGAATTTACTTTAAAACGTAGAGAATTATCATACCAAAATTTACTCAAAGTAGTTTTAAATTAAATTCATTTATTTTGTTAAAAAAGGACTAAATTCGTTTTGGCACATACGTCGTTTTATTCCGAGCGCACGCACATTATAGCCATATCTCTTCTTTTGCGTTCCAAAAATAATTGCATCACTTTCGCTCGGTAAGTAGATCAGTCTCTACGATTTATTTTCGAGGTAGCGCCCTAATGCGCGTGAAACCGCGGGGCGCTGCTAGTGATCCATTAAATATAATATATTACATGAGAATAAAAAGGCCTTTCAAATCTTCAAATCCAGTTCTAATAATACAAGCACTAAGTATAATGAGTCTAGCCTGCAAGATTTCTAGATAATTTTTCATCTGTATTCATGATGTTTATTATTTATTCTTAGAAGCTGAAAAATATTAGAAGTGACCGTAGCTTTCATTAAAAGCTGGGATTAATATTTTCTGTTAACGTATTGGAAATTCTGTATAGGACAGGGTTTTTAATCCTTTTGAGAAAAAAGCCAGTGGTAGCGAGATTACTTCAGGTCGGTTTTTTAGGTACTTCAGGTCGGTTTTTGTTAGGTAAGTCATATTTATATCGTACCTATAACATTATTTCAGTTTGGCTACGTATAAAGGGGTCTGTTTAGAATTGTTTCGCGTTCTTTGCTGTACCTACTACCATTTTGTTAAAAGGTTCTTTTCGATTGACAAAATGGCTTTCACTACCTACTTTGTAATTTAGCATTCTTGCGACTTATCGAAAAAGACTAAAAAAACACATTATTTTTTTGTTTTGGTTGTTTTAACAATGACTATTATTTGAATTAAGAATTTGAGATAATATTCAAGTTGTAGAACAACAAACTGAATAATATTATGTCATGTACTTTTTAAAGTTCAAATTCCATTGCAACCAAAAACTTATTAGGACCATTTTATTACAAATGCTCACTCAAAAATAGACTTAAAATTCATTTCAATAAAGTAGATAACTGATTAATTGGCGACGGAATGTAAATTATCTGAGATCATGAACATTGCTCTATGATAGTTTTTATCATTTATAGTGTAGCGTAAACTGAACTTTATTGTGTAGATATTAAAGTTATTTTTTCATTCATTCATATTTGCTTACATTTTTGGCAAATAAATCGCAAATGCGCGGTATAAAGATTTTCCTCCACAAGCATTTCTCAAAAAAGATGACAAAATACATAATAAAATAAACACCTTACCAAGCCAAGCTTTATGACATTATAATTTACCAAATAAGGAGATTTAACGTAACGAGGAAGGTAAATATGAGCCGCCTTAGGAATAATGAAGGAGGTTGTTAGTTAAATGAGTCGTCAACGGTATCAATTCCATTCCATTTAACGATAACAATCTGTTGCGATGGCGTGCCAATAAGTTTAGGGGTGGCACGCATAGGATAGGGAGTTGCCAAAATGTCAGCATCTATTTTTTGTTTGTTTAAAAAAAGTATACTATGTACTGTTAAAATTAATATAATTAATAAAATATTATAAAAAGGTAAAATTTGTTTGTTCGTTTGTATGTAGGAGGTAATAACCGGAACTAGGAGGCGGATTTGTAAAAATATTTTTGCATGATAGCCCAGCTCTTGAGGAAGACTATAGGCTATACATATAATATCACGCTAGGACCCTTAGGAACCGAAAAAGAATGCTAAGCGAAAACGAAGTAATAGCGTGGGTAGGCGATGTGATGCGACGGGGTGGGTCTGGAAAACAAGAAATTTCACGCGGACGAAGTCGCGGGTAGAAGCTAGTGTCAAATAATTTGACCTGTGAGTGAACAGATCCTTGAGGATTAAAGTAATGCTTCATAAGAATCAGGTTCTAATTAAGTACAAAAATAATAGCAAAGCTATTAAATAACTCCCACAGTAGATTCTTTGTATTCTTCTGGCACAAACTGGGTACTCAGCTGCGCTACCAACTGCTATATACTGCTGCTGCTGTTATATGGTGTACAGTCACGAGCACCAATATGTCAACACTTGGCAACTTTAAATTGCGATTTTTTCACGAAATAACGAATGCAACGTTGAAACACGACACTTTACTTATACCTATGGGTTCGAAAATACTATGTTCCTACGAATATAAAATTTCATTAAAAAATAAAGGAGAAAATCGACTTTAAATAAAGCCAAGTGTATACATACTTTTGCTCGTGACTGTACAGTACATAATAAAGAGTATTCTATTCTATTCTATCTGGCTTATCTTTTAACTTGGGCCTAAGCGACATAGCCCAAATACTACCAAAATCCATATTTCTGCCAAACATACTTTTCCACACAGCTTCCTCAACAGTATCCTCTTAGGGTTTTTTGATGCTGACCATCTAAAAACTACAACAGATGCTGTTGAAAAAGCTGTTTTAGTTCATGTGCGGTCATAGTTGTAATTAATCGCAGTAACCTGGCGCATTACTTTGTGTTAATAATGCACAACTAGTCTCAAAACGGTGAAGGAAAACATCGTGAGGAAAAAATGTTCTAAAACAAAAAATTGGAAGACATGTGACATCTACCAACCCGTTACCGTACTCTGCCCTCCCTCTCGAAGAGTCATGTTGTACCTGCGCAGTAACCTTCTTTTATTTTTTGAGTTGTCTTGAGTATTTCTTTCCATACAATTTTAATTACCGACTTTACAAAAAGGAGGAGGTACTATGTTCGGGTGTTTGTATGTTTTTTTTTTTGTATGTTTGTTCATCGAATACGCCGCCAATTGTCGACGGATTTTCAAAATTCTTTTTTTGTTCAAAAGTAGATAGTTCTGAGGTGGTCCCATTGTCACCAAGTTAGGATCTGATGATGGGATCTTAGAGAAATCGAGGGCAACCCTCAAATTTTATAAGCTCACTTATTGTTTTTCGCATATTTTATGAAGTATCTTGTGTATTTGTGTATGGTTGTCACCATCTCAGGTAGCTGAGCTGATGATGGAAGGTACAACTCCTTAACAGTAAGAAGTTACTCGAACAGGCAAGGACTGTTTTATAGTAAATTGTTTTGATGTTTGATAGGGCATTTGCCACATTTGGTCTCATGATCATCAAGTCATGACCTGATGTTGCAGTCAGGATAGTCTGCAGAGTACCTAACTCCTCGACAACTAACAGCAGATATATCGTGTTGAGGCTCATTGAAAAGGGCTCGATGTGTGGATAAACGTACTGTTATTGAGGAACACCGAAGACCTGATGCTGAAGCCAGGAGCATCAGAAAAAGTACAAACCTTTAAATTACAGCACCGTAGTCGTGTTTGGGCTCATTTTAAACAGGACTAATTTTAAGTTCAATGCAATGTTGACATAAGTCTGGCCTGGTGCTGCGGCCAAGATTATCAGCATCTAATCTAAAAACTAATAAAAGGAGAACTCCTCAACAATTAACGTCCCTGCATCGCGAAAAGGAATATTTTATAAAAAGGCGATGGGCAAGTTGACATTAGGCTATTGTAACTTAGATAAATTATAAATAGACCTACTAAAAAGCGAGAAATAAAAACTTTTTAACAAAAAAAAAACCGACTTCCAAAAAAAACACTACAAACTGAAAAATAACTTTAATTTCGGAAGTCGGTGGCAAAAACTAAAATACTGATCCCTAAGACACCGACTTCCGAAATTAAAGTTATTTATCAGTTTGTAGTGTTTTTTTTGGAAGTCGGTTTTTTTTTGTTAAAAAGTTTTTTTATCGATTCAATTGAGTGGTGCAAAAAAGGAATGGCATAATTTTAGGAATGTTAATCTATATTGACTAGATTATTTTTGTATAAATCATATTCTTGCATATAATTGAATACGTTCAATATGGTGCATTTTGTGGTAAAACGGACAAATTGGTAATTCATTGTTTGTAAATGAACAAACAAAAATACATTGCTGGCCTATTTTCCTATACATATACCTCTACATACATAGTAGGTTATATTTATTTTTGTATAGGTAGATCAAACACGGAAGACGTAGCGTTGGAAGGCCTCCCACAAGGTGGACCGACGACCTTGTGAAGGCCGCAGGAACCCGTTGGATGCGAGAAGCACAGAACCGGTCGAAGTGGAAGTGTTTGGGGGAGGCCTATGTCCAGCAGTGGACGTCTTTTGGCTGAAATGATGAATGATGATGAGATCAAACAAAATCTGGTCGTATTTCTGTTTCGTTACGATCTATATTTTAAAATAGGGTTCATAAAAAGAAGTACTTACATAATTCATTTCACCTTTACAGACTGAAATGTGAAAAAATATTATTTAAATAGGTTAGGTACATTTCAGCTTGTGAAAGTGGCGACAACCCTACATAATATCGGATATGTATGTGGTTGCGTGACATTAAAGTTATTTGTTTTCATTGATATTATCTACTTAAACTGTAGGTACCTACTTACTATCTCCGAATGAATAGGTAACATTTATATACAATACAGGTAGGTATTTAAATCTAATCGCTGTACTTATGTAAAGTATTACAGACTATTGTAGAATGTTTATGATTATTATTTCTATTTTCAGTAAGATATTTGACTTCCTTTGACGATGTTGGAATAGTTACCTATACTAGCGTTTCTTTATTTATAAGCAAAGTTCGACGATGAGCAAATGAATTTAATCTGCGGGGCAATTGCGTAACACATTATCAATCGGAATCTGTTTCATTTTGACAGCTCAGCAACATTCATTGCGTTATTTACGTGTTGATCAGACAAATTTTTCGAACTTATGAAGCAATGGATTAGCAATTTGCTTCAGATTCCGATTGATTATGTGTTACGCAATTAGGGTACGGCTGAAGGACACGGAACGAGACACTGTAGAAGTTTTATTGTTACGTCTGGGGGCGTTCAGTGTCCCGCAAAGTGTTAAGTACTGCAATTAGGTAAGTATAGTGTACCACGTGCTTAATTCCTAACACATAAGTAGTTATCCATACTAATATGTGTGTCTGACTGTCTGTTACCTCTTCACGCTTAAACCGCTGAACCGATTTAGATGAAATTTAGTATAGAGAAAGTTTGAGTCCCGGGAAAGGACATAGGATAGTTTTTATCCCGATATTCCCACGGGATCGACACTTATGCGGGAGAAACCGCGGGGCGCTGCTAGTTTTATATTTCGAGCAGTGGTAGCCCAGTGGTATTCGCCCCGACTTACGAGTTGTAAGGTCGTGGATTCGAACCCAGTCAGGCACTTTACTTCGTGTAAATAATGTCGTCATCATTGCTCTCAAACCGGTGAAGGAAATCATCGTGAGGAAACCGGCATGTCCTACAACCAAAAATTTTAAGACATGTGACATCCACCAACCCACACTGCAATGGGCCCGCGTGGTAGATTACAGCCCACTCGAAGAAAGGAGGCTTGTGTCCCAGCAGTGGAAAATATATGTTGATTACGCATCTTCAATATGAAGATATTTTAAGTACTTTTCAAATTCTGTGTATTTGAGATAGAATATTTAAAATGGACCTTAGCTCTTTAAAAGCGATCGACCTGTCGCGTCCGGACCTGGTGCAAGCCATGGTCCGGAGCGAGAGGGAGTGGGAGGCAGTCACCTCCTTCTGCGAAGCAGTCATGCTAGCGAAAGAGGTGGCGGGACGGATGAGGGAGAGAGCATCCCGTCCCAGCCGCCGCGGGAGACGCTCCGGGCGTCGGGAGCCACGGGACGACTCCCGGCCACCCTAGGCGCGGGCCTGCGGGCGGAGAGTAATGGATAGCTCACCGTCCGATCAGGACCAGGCCCGTGCCGGACGGCGCGTTCCACGCGCGCCTCAGAGAGATGTCAGCATCGAGGAGGGGCCCCATAGGGCCGAAGCCTGCCGGGTCAGCGGAATTGTCCGAAAGGGTTACCGCTGGCCCGGAACATAAAGGGCTAAGGAAGGAAAAAAAACTCGTTGAAATACATAGGTATAGGTGATATTACAATGTGCAATTCGATTTTGCGTAAACATAACAGTTTAAATATTTGTTATAGTGAATGTAGGTAATCTCATTTGAGAGCAAATGTAATTTCCACATAACTGAATTTGCACAACAAATGAAACTATCCACTCTAGTTTACCTATTACGGAATAAAACGTAACTTACGTATCTCTCACTGTAAATTATTGTATTCGACAAAGTAATTCAGAGTACGGTTTCAGGGAACTTAAGAGCGTTTACGCCGAACGGCATTTCATACAAACTTTCAAGCCCTTGTTTTCCGAAATGAATGAACCGATTTTAATGAAAATTCATACGCATAAGCAGGATATAAAGGTCTAGAAAGTTAGCAGAGAACATTTTCGAAATGTCTTATTTAAAAAAAGATAACTTGAAATCTCTGTTTCTATGAAAAGTTTAAAATCGGTCTAATTTGGCTGTAACACTATTTTTCGAAAATGTTCTCTGCTAACTTTTTAGACCTTTGTATTCTGCTTATGCGTACCTATGAAGTTTCAATAAAATCGATTCGTTCATTTCGGAAAACAAAGGCTTGAAAGTTTGTATGAAATGACGTTCGGCGTAAACGCTCTTAAGTACTACTGTTTCTGTGTAACGAGTACTGTGAATTAGCGGATGCAAGGCGGCAGCGGCAGCGGAGCATTAGGCCCTGTTCGTGACCTCGAGCGATGCGATATGCGATGCGACATGCACGCGTGAACCGGAGTTACCGACATAGCTTGCAGAATAAGCAAACTGAAGTGGCAGTGGACTGGCCATGTCTGTCGAAGGACCGATGGCCGGTGAAGCAGACGAGTTCTGGAGTGGAGACCGCGTATCGGCAAGCGTAGTGTGGGACGCCCTCCAGCTAGATGGACGGACGACCTAAAGTTGGTGGCTGGGATAGACTGGATGCGAAAGGCGGAGCACAGGGTGCTGTGGCGCAGTCTGGGAGAGGCCTATGTCCAGCAGTAGACTTCGATAGGCTGAGTTGATTGATTGATTGATGCACGCGTGGCATCTGTTTCAGTCCGTCACCTCACAAGTTGCTTCGACGTGACTCGTGGCGTGCTCTAAAAGTTTTAAAACTACAGTTTCTTGGAAGAGCGGTGACTGGACATATCGTCCGTTTACTGACACCACTGAAACGTTTGTGAAAAGTAAGTTGGTGTGTTTTTTTGTGAGAGCCTTTTTTGACACCTTAAAGTAAAATGCCCAAAGATTTTAATCGCTAGATTTGCCCACACCATACGTATTATAGTCACGCGAAATATTTTATTTTATTTTATTTTACAGTTTTTGGAAAACTTACAGCTAAGTAAACACTTTTGTACGATTAAGAATAACAGAAATAAGGCCAATTACAAGTTTTCACAGATAGAAGAGCATTTACAACAACAAAAAAATATTTGAGAAGGTAGACAGTTTTTTCGTAGAAGCGTATGTAAGGTAAAAATGTAAAAATGTGTTTCAAACAGAGTAAATTGTTACTAGCCGGTTGGGTGTCCCGCGTCCCAAGGTTACGTCATCACAAGTGTACCTACATTTTTTTCGACGCGCCGCGGGGCGCCCTCGCCACTCATACACGACTCGTACAGAAAAAAATTCTATGGATCGCTGTTAAACTAATGGCTGTTTCTTTAAGTGGATAGACCAGGGTAGATTATAAAACTTGTTTCGTAACTTTAAGAGACTTAGATTTATTAAAATAATCATTTATTTTTAATGTTTGTTTACATTACGAAAATTAAAAATTAAAATAATTTTCATTCAAAATCGAAAGCGATGACCCTATTTTTTTATTTACCTAAAAAATAGCCCCATTCATACCGAATCGAATGACATATAATACATACCATGACATATAAGACATATGTCCATACTGAGAAGAGTGAGCTAACACATTATAGTTTCCATGACAACCAAGTCTAGTCACTGCGTCATTGGGTGTCAGAGGTGTGTTAAAACGAAAACGAAACGCGACACTATCTTTTGTCGCGGTAGGGCGTACCTATTTAATTCTTTGCCGCTGTCATCATTTTCATGAGAGCCGTCACCGCTTTTCTAGGAAACTGTAACTCGAAGCGGATGCGGGCGCCGCATAATTACTATTTTATTAGCTACATGGGTGTTGTAGTTTAATAAAATGGTAATTATGCCACAACAAGTAGGTATTAGTTTACTACTGCATAACTCGGTTAATAACTAAGTTTCTGTTTTATTTAACGCTGGAAATGGAAAAAACGCGCGAGAAAAAGCGAGAGGTCAATCTCTTCAAAGACAATCAGGCAGCCTTCATATTTGTGCTCTTCAGCTTACAGACTGGAGAAACAGGGGATCGGGTGGTGACTTTCTTGGCAGTTATTTTATTTTAGCAATCCATTTAGATTTTGTAGCTATCGCCGCACGATTGCATGAAGCTTATGGTCTCGGTTGGGCTAGTTATGTATGCTGCTGTCCGCAGACCAAAGGCAGCGGAGTGACGAGGTAAATAAAGAAGAAAGAAAATACGATTATTTGCGTTAAAAATGACGCAGTAAAAGAAGACACACACAAAAAAAATAACAAGTTGGGGGTAAACATGCGTCACATCTACGCAAAGCGGCCATCGCTCAGCATAATGCTAAGACCCTATGCGGGGCAGAGCCCTGGTTTTCAGCAACAGCCGGCGTTCACGTGAGATATAGCGAGCGTTGCATCCGCTTCGCTACACACACACACCCACACACCCCACACATACCCACACACCTCCACATACATACCTACATTATCATTTTGTTACTTAGGATTAGTTTTTGTTATTATTTTATTTTCATTTTCTTTTTGTACACCTGTTAGTACAAATCATTGACCCTGTCTGCACCTGTCATTGTTGTGAAATTAACAGAATCCATTTGGCTGAATCTTTTAAGATACAGGCTAGTCCTAGTTTAAAAGATAGAGTCTACAATTGCAAAAATATGTAAATATCATAAATCAAACAATGTATACAGTGCAAAGTGCTATTTTTTGTAAATTAAATACTTATTGTTATTATTATTACATCTCGGGTCGCTACCTATTTATGCCTACATCTAGATAAGACGACGTGTTTGCGAATAATTAAATTGTGGTTTGTAAGCAGTGTAAAGGGCGAATGACGACCCCTCGAGGAAAGGGAAGGGACCGTCGAGATTGGATCGAGATTATGTGTAAATTGTCTTAGGCGTAATGTTGTTATTTTACTCATTAAGAATGTGATAGCTTCGTTCCTACATGAACAGTATCATCAAGATTGAAGTGTTTTATTTATTCAAAGTTTCCCTCAACTTTAAATTAAGAGTAAATCATGATTTAAATTTTACAATTTAATTTTTACATACAAGGTTATTGGTAAAACATTAATCAGCTGTTCCCTACATTTTGACGAGTTATAAATACGAACATAAAAAGCTGATTTTTTTTCGCGATTTCAGGTTTTGTCCCATAGTAAAAGTATGACAGCCGGGGCCATTGGCTTTATGCTTTCCGAGGCACGGAGGGGTCTCGGTATGTACAGATGGTCATCCATCCACGGACCAATCGCGACAAGTGTAGCCTAACCTGACCTATCGGCCCATGCGGCTGAATTAGAGCCACAACTGTACATCGATATAATTATATTTTGTAACATTCACACGTGAGTACCAATCTACCTGTAACATCCAAACTCATGTTATTAATAATCAAGACGCCAATCCAATTGGACTACCGCATAAATTAATTTGATCAATAACTGTCAGTCGTATCCATTACATATGCACGGACCGTCAAGTTCAGTGTGTAGCTCGAGCAATGTTCAGTTCATGTTTCAGGAGCGTCCCGTAACATGATATAGTAATAGCCTACATCTGTGTTACTACTATTTATTACCATGAACACTTAGAATGGAATGACATAACTATTCTGCGTTCGCAACTTAGTTTTCAAAAATGTAAACAAATATTTATGTGTGTTTCGAATAATAATTTTTATACTTTTACAATAGGTAGGTACCAGTTTGTGCTTCACTTTAAAAAAGTGACGACTTTTTCAATAGTACTAGTAATTTTTAAATCAACTTAATTACACTAACACAAAGTTGATATTAACTTGTTAAAGTGGACAACGTCAATTGGATACAAGGATTTGAATTGGGTTTACCTACTAAGGTGTAGAGGAAAGATGTTGGAAAACTGGAAAAAGGAAAACAGCCCGTTACTTAAGTTTATTGGTTATTTCATGAAACTTTTCTCAGAATTTCTTGAAATATTCTCCGAGATTTTTAAATAAAATAATTAATATCAGTGTAAAATATCGTTGGGGATAGTTTCAGCACCCTAATTACATAACACACTATTACTCTCAATTTGAATAATTTTGAAGCATATTTCTAATCCATTGCTTCTTATGTTCGAAAAATGTGTCTGCTCAACAACGCAAATAACGCAATGTATGTTTTTGAACTGTCAAAATGAAACTCATTGCTACTGATAGTGTGTTACGCAATTACCCTGCAGGAGTAGGTACTTACTTTTATTAGTCTAGGCTATGTCCCCTTGTTGGGCAAAGGTTTCCCCTTTTATAAATCCTTCGTGGTATCCTTTTCCAAAAACCCTTGTTTTAGTTATATTTTTCGGTTCACAAAAAAGCTTGAATCAGTTTTTATATCCAACCATTTTTCAAGAAAATTCTTAATCCTCAAAGGACAACATCAATCTATGCAAATCCACTGTCGAGCCGCTTGTTAAATCCATTCAAATAACCTGCAAAAAAACAAGATAAGGTAACTTTTATGGAATGTATTTCCATTATAAATTGAAAACTTTTAAGAGTTATCGGCGCCTGCCCTGAATATTGCAAATATTTTTGTTATACAAGAAAATAATGAGATTCGTTCATAGGGATTTGAAATTACTTTGAATTTTTCTTTCTTCGATGCCAACAATATTGGAAAATTTGTCTAGGGTTTATTTTTGAAGTTAGGTTTAGGTATTTTCGTACATATTTGTAGATGACATATTTACTTAACCCCTTACTCTGAGCAAGACACTGTTCCCCACTGTGTTATGATGATAGACGGCAGTCGTCATGTTCAGTGTGGTGTCCCTTGTATAATTCAATGTAGTTTATTATAATGCGATTGTATTTTTAGAGTTCCGTACCTCAAAAGGAAAAAAAACGAAGCCCTTATAGGATTACTTCGTTGTTAGTCCTTTATTCTCAAGAAAGCGTGGAGGTATGAAGTTGAAATTAATATCAAATATGTCGGTCCGGTTCCTTGGAGCTCTAAAAAGTCAAGCTTCTAAGTCAACGCAGTACAAAAATACAGCCATTTATGCGACATATTTTGATACTAAACTGTCACATAAAAAATTTTATTACAAGCTTACATAATATGCAGTTGTAGAATTGACCGCGATGTCGATGTCGCGATGTTACGGGAGACCATTTTTACGACTACAAAGTTGGGTAGTTTATTCTTGGGATATTTATTCCAACTGCGGAACTCTTCAATGGTCCAACACGCACTTGGCCAGTTTGTTTTGTATTATTCTCATCGTTCAGTGCTAGAATTAACAGCTGCTCAGCGATACAAACACGCGACAACTGAATGCGAAAAGCCCCTTAATATTAGGTATGTTTAAAACCCTTTTTATGCTTATATTTTCAATCACTCTTTTTTTTTCAGAATCCCATATTTTAGATTACCTCCATCAAACTTGATCTGTATCACTGAACGGATCTATTGTGAACGCTACGTTCATCAGAATTATCATGAATAATTAGGCATTGTTTCGCTAGTATTGATGTAGCAATACAATCTGTATTTATGCACGATTTGCTGCATCCACGTGATTGATGTGCCGTAAATCTAATGGTAATATCTATCTATCTTATTGTTCTAGTCGATTGATTTGATTTTCTACCAAGAAACATGACAAGTTCATTGTCTCTTGATCAAAAGTTTACCAGCTCTCAAACCTTTCAAACTGTACTTAATATAGCTAAGTTATATGGCGGTAGATATATATAAAAAATCCAGAACCAACAATTTTTTTAGGGAGCTTTTCTCCTCTTGAAGTTAACTTCCTGAATAAAATAGGTACTATAGCGGTACGAGGAACAGGGTAAAGTTCACACATCCTCCATAGAAAAGGAGAGATCTTCCGACCAGGCGGGTGTTGTGACTGCCCGACAAATGGTTTCGGGGCGTTGTATATTACTCTTTGCTAGTCACGCGGTAAACTCTGCTTGCGCGATGCAGGATTTTGCTTGACGTCGCGTCAGTATGATGCGTAGTGTGCATGCGGCAATGTAGATGTCGCCATAGTACTACGCACAATAATCAAAATAATGGTATAACATATTATGATGATAAGTGATTGTTCACAATTAGCTATTTTCCCAGTGGCCTTAACTGACAGGTTTGAATGTTGGAAAGAAGGATACTAAAGTACCTACACAGTAGTAATTATCGGTTATTCTTCCTATTGTGTAGATCAGATTTGACATTTCACGAGACTCGTCTGCCCAATGGCATACCCTCTTAACCCGAAACTTGGAACAAAGGAATTCCAAGAGACGTTTATTTTGACGTTTTTACTTGATATAAACTTATTTACATAAACTGGAAATGTATTTAAAATTCTCATTTTACTGCTACATATTGTCAGCTTTTGGAACAATTATTTTTGTCATTATTGCACATAATGCTACTTATAGTTTGTACCTAATGGTCATAAAATAAAATTACTGAAAAATACAATAGTAAAAGTACCTTCTTAATGTACAGACCGATGGGTAGGTACTAAATCCCAAAAAAATATGGTTTAAAATTTTGGCAATATGAGAAATTTCAGCTTGTTAAAGCCTCAGTTAGGTACCTACGTAAACGTAAATCATACATCAGCAAAAAATATATATTATTCAAGACTTCCAGTATTATAAAAATATAATTTCAAAAGCCCTTCGCTTGCACATCTCAGTTTACGGCACCTAGCCGTTTACGCAGGCGTTATATCGAAAATTATTTGATTTAATTTCACATTTTACTGCGTAATAAAATTTGTACTTTGTGCTCACATCGTTGACTTCGTTATGTCGTTAATACCATTTTCTCTGGCGAGGTGAACAGAATATTTTTACTAGCGTAAGTGTCTGTTTATAAAGTGTCTTGTATATTGGATTTTCGAAATAATCGTTTGTAATTTGAGTTTGTTGAAAGGTCGTCTGGTTTATTATATATCACTAGCTGCGCCCTGCGGTTTCACCCGCGTAAATGTCGATCCCGTGGGAATATCGGGATACAAAATAGCCTATATGTTAATTCAGGGTGTCAGCTACCTCCATACAAAATTTTATCAAAATTGGTCCAGCCGTTTCAGCGTGAAAAGTAACAAATATATAAACACACCCCCTCACCTCTTACACACACACTCACAAACTTTCGCCTTTATAATATTAGTGTGATTATTAATCACTTATCATAATGGTTAATAGATTATTTTATATGTCATGAAATGAAATTTTAATGCTGCTTTTGATTTCGAACTGAAGCTACTAAAATGCGTGGAAAATGTAAACATGATTGTTTAATTTATTCACACTTATTTGTATTTATTCATTTATCGGCCCTAAATCCATGCCAATATTATAAATGCGAATTAAGTGTGTCTGTCTCTTACCTCTTCACGCTTAAACCGCTGAACCGATTTAGATGAAATTTGGTACAGAGATAGTTTGAGTCCCGGGACTATCTAAACTATCCTATGTCCTTCATAGGATAGTTTTTATCTCGATATTACAACGAGACCGACACGTATGCGGGTGAAACCGCGGGGCGCTGCTAGTACTCCATAAATCGAATGATCAGGCAGCGTGACACCTGTCATACGTCTTGTCCAATCAAGGGTCTTTATTGGTCGCGCCCCGCGCGCCATCTACAATGCAACGTGCGGAAGAAAATTTTCGTCAAACGTGTAATTCGTTACAAAATAACAAAGACTTAAAAAAAAAAACTCGTTAACTTAAAAAATCATAAATGTGTGAACTGTTTTAATGTGTTACAAGTGTTTTTCGAAACCGTCACTACAAGGTGGTGAATCGCGTGCTATTCGTAATGCTACGGCTACATTGACGCGATAACACGCTTTCTGTTGTACGAGACGTCGAGCGGTGCGCGAGAGAGCACGCTACGTGTAGTTCGCATTATGTGACAATGTTATAGAGGTATAACTAACAGGGTAAAAAGTTCTCTCACTCTCCATAGAAAAGGGGTGACGTTGATGCCGCTACAATGTAGCCATTGCATAACAAAATTAAAATGACAAAACTTTTGTGAGGGAACTGTGTGTGTATGTGTGTTCTTTAAAGCCTACCTAAATGCTATGGCCAAATTGTCGCGATAAAGCGAAAAGCGAACTAAATTTTGTGCGCTCTTTGTTTAACAGCGAGACGTCGAGAGGAACTCGTCGAACTGCAGTCCCCTTTTTCGCGACAATGTAGCCGTAACAATAAAACACTGCCAAAAGGTGAATCGCGATTCGGTCAAGCGGAATCAACCAGGACCAAGCGTGAGTGCTCCCGGCTGACTGCAGCTGGACCACGTACATCATGCCTACGTGTCCTAAGGTAAGGGATTTTCTGGCTTTGGTGGTAAGGGATTTTCATGCTTTGCCGACGCGACATCTTGAGCATTGCGATTTATTCGATTATTTTTCTCGGCTGCCCCCAAATGTGGAAGTACTTATCGTCATCCTCGCACAATGATAACCATTTATTTTATAAAAACATTATCCGCTACCAATGATAAAGTTATTTTCATCAATTAGATAAACCAAATAGTCACATTCAACAAACTAAAATTACATTACAAAACAAATTAAACTCACTTTACAGAAACAGAAACGTATTTCAACACCGAAACGTTAATTTGAAATGTTACGTATTCACTGGGTACTGTTTACTTTATCATAATTTAGATAAACATACTACGTGATTCAACAAGAGACTAACTCAAAACTACAGTCGCAGAGAGACAACAAAGCCTGTAAAATAATTATGATAGCACAAAGATAAACTGGCCAAGTGCGAGTCGGACTCGCACAAGAAGACTTCTGTACCACAAGGCAAAAACGCCTAAAAAAGCACGTTTGTTGTATTGGAGCCCCCTTTAAATGTTTACCTATTTTATTCTGTTTTTAGTATTTGTTGTTACAGCGGCAACAGAAATACATCATCTGTGAAAATTTCAACGGTCTAGCTATCACGGTTCATGAGATACAGCCTGGTGACAGACAGACGGCCAGTGGAGTCTTAGTAATAGGGTCCCGTTTTTACCCTTTGGGTACGGAACCCTAAAAACTACGGGCAAGTAGTTTAAGTACCCACGCATTACATACTATTTTATCTTCCTCCATACACGGCCCGCGTTTAATTTGCATTTTGTATGTGGGACTAATCTTTCTTCTCGTGTCAAGGGACCCCTGTCTCCGCCTGTCCCATATCCAGGGTCACTGCATGGATTATGACGACGTTTTAGAATTACAATTTCACACGCACATTTACGGAATATCCCCCAGTTAGCCCCAGTAACGCTTGACCCCTTGCCCCCCGGATTTCATTTCGGTTCCGATTGTGAACAGCAAGGGTCGGATTTAGAAGATAGGTCTGTGATAGCTGGTTACTCTACCATTTTAAAGGGCCACGGGTCAGCATTACTTATTGTCTTCGCAGGCGAATTAACGGCAATGGCTAACGTAATGAGCCAAAGACAATAGATAAATGATGTCCTAATTTTGTTAAGAATATTATAGCTATGTTAAAGATTTAGAAGCTTGATTCTAAACTGTAGAACGGCCAATAATTTGTCTCGCAAATTATTTTGCATAAAATTATTCATTTGCGGCTATTGTTCGTGGCACATAAAACGTATAATCACTAATTCAAAGTTGCGCAGTTTCGTTTAGGATTATAATCAGCTATTACTGGTGCGGCGTGCCCGTAATTAATGCATAAGAAAATAACAGTTTAGCATAGTAAATTAATTAAAGTTTCTTTGATTATTTAACCTATTGAAATTAACGACACATTAATGATAAATGATTTTTATTTCTGTAAGTAGGTTTGTACAAACACACTTACACGTCAATCATATTTTTTTTTAAACTAGATGAGGTCGGCGTTTCCTAACTGACTATTCTGAGAAGAAAGGCCGAAACAAACTCAGAAGTCACAGTCTCTTTTAAAGTCCAGACAAAATCTTGGTCAGATCGTGTGAAGACCATGTAGATTGGTGTATGAAATGGTCTTTTGAGGAAAGAACCACACAGATTGAGCGGACCTGTCCAGTTTTATACAGGGTTTATACAGGGTTTATACAGGGTTAGGTATTAGTAAAACATTAACAACTACATTTATGTTCGTATAACTCGTCAAAATGTAGGGAACAGCTGATTTTTTTTCGCGATTTCTAGTTCGGTCACATAGTAAAAGTTGTTCATAATGAGGGGTATAATGACCTCTTAAGAGGTTGTTAATGTTTTACCAATAACCCTTAGTGAATAATTGATGGTCTAGACTAGAGTATGTAAAACCTCAAAGATTATTAAGATAAATGGGCCTTTTTGTTTTATACAAAGGAAATCAATTCTCGTCGAATAGATCGCAACTGCGAAACTAATAGAAAACGGCAGATACGTCAAGATGAAATAAAATTTATTACGTTCTATAAGCCCTCGGGAAACTATTAGTTTGATTCCCACAAAAAGAAAATGGTCGCGTTATCAGGGGCACCGCACTAGGATACCCTTAGAAAAGTCAGCAGAAATTCTTTGAAGAGATAACTTTACCCACCCACAAACTGTACTCTATGGATCCTATTTGAACGAAATGTACGAAGAATTGGAATGAGAGTCTATTTAATTGTGACATAGGTCCAGACATAAAGTGTGCTATTGTCTACGGATTTAGGCAAGTACCTAGTGTATAATTAATTATTTATCAAAATTACAAGAAAACAGCATAGTCATAGTGAAATAGCTTATTAACTTATAAAAAGTCAAGAGATTTTCAAAAATTATCTTCTTAGGTCTCTGAGAATCAATTACCTACCTATATATAATTTCACAATTTTCGCAATTTTAGGAATCACTGGCCTGACTCGATTCCATTTTTCACAAAAGACTGACGATGAATAATTTTGAACGGATGAATTGAACGGCATGAAATATGTTTCTCTTTGATCAAATACAAAGTTACTTATCTCAAAGGTGTTCAGATTTACCCAAATTTTTCTAGCCGCATTCTTGAAAAAATCAGTCGTTGTTTGAAATAAAAGGTTATATGAAAAGGCTCTAGAAATTTTTTGGGCCCTTAAAAAATCTGTGAGTACTTGAAATATGGCGATAAGTTGGAAAGTCTGTTAGCTTAGTTTGTTACAGTCACCTATAAAATGTAGGTTACACAATTCTAGTAAATTGTAACAATTCACTGTAGTAGCATTATTTATTTCTAAGATTCGTCTGTCGGCGTCTACGAGGTAGCAAAGTTTCTAGAAATTCTTGTTAAGTTAATTAAGGGCTCTTCTGACTGTTATTTTATCACCCAAAACTGTAAAGTGTTTGTTACTACTGAATTATTACGTACGTTTGTTTTAATCCAATAAAAATAATCAAATCTGATACTTAACAACCGCAAAAGAATTAAATCAAGTACCTATTTAAAGCCAATTTGTAAATGCGTTCAGTTCCGCTCCGCATGATGTAAATATAAATTGCCAATTCTGTTGGCGATTGTACGATCCAAAAAGATTTTTTCAACAAAAAACGGTACCAACCACAGCCCACGTCGTGTTTGAACGTATCTGAAACTCTTTCATCCGATTCTACCCAAGTGATGTTTTAATTATACGCCCCGCCGGTTACACATTTCGGTGTGAATATGTGTTTTATTTCTCCTTGTTTCGCATTAATTACTGGGTCTACGTGCCGTCTCCGGCCCTCCCCTTTCGTGTACAAAAACGAAAAGTTCCTCTCGCATTTTAGTCTGATTTAACAAGACCTCTAGATATTGGAATTCGACGGAATTCGAATTTCCCGACTACCATCGAGCTTCGACATTTATTCCTACCTTATAGAAGTAAGATAGTCTGATATACCTACTCAGCTTAGCCTACGTTTTGTCTAGTTTTGTTTTTAGGAGTGGGAAGCATTGATCCAGAATCTGATTCGTGAAAGTAAGAATTGTGATAAGATGCTCATAAAGATAAACTTTTGATCTTATTCTGTGATAAACTCGCACGTGATGATCTCGATTAGCAGTGTTGGTGAGCTGAACTCAATATGGCTATCGAGATTATGTTTATTCTAGAGCCGAGTATTTTGATCCCAAAATACTCGGCTAGGCTACTAGTCTAGTTAATATTGTATACATGTTTATAATCTTTGATATTTGGTGTTATATTTGTAGGTTATCATTATACCAAGTAGATGTTAATTATTATTATTTGTTACCTACATTAGGTATGCGTAGATATCTACTAGCACTATAACATTTCAAAGATTTATATTAAACTAGCTTCTGCCCGCACCTTCGTCCGCGTGAAATTCATAATTTCCTCTAAAAATTTCGAAAATGTATGTGTATGATCTTTATATTTATTTAGAGAAATAAATATTCGGGCCTATTTTTAAGTTTATATAGATCAAAGGGATCAGATTTTTCAATTTTGAAAAATTGTTTGGGATGTGTTCATTACTTGACTCAAAGATTGTTTATACCAATTTTCGAGTTAATCAAGCCACGCAGTAAAGTCTTCCCCTGTAAAATTATATTTCACACCGTTAGGGGTAGATTAAAAAAAAAACCTGATATGTTATTCTTTATTTTTGGTCTTAAGTATAAATACTGAGTCAATTTCGCGTTTTTTTGTAGTGCGGTCCGCGCGTTAAAATTCCATACAAACTTTGACACCTCCCAAACAGGGGGTAGTTTAGAAAAACAAAAAAATGCCAAACTTCATAATTTACTTACCTACTTAGTATTCGTGCCAAGTTTGAAAGATTATTAACTCAAGGAATAAGATTTTTCATACAAACAAAATCCCCCCTTTCACCTACTCACCTACAGTGGATACCTACTCTTCACAAAGAACACATCCTCCAAATTTCATGTCTCTAGGACCAGCGGTTTAGGCTGTGCGTTGATATATCAGTCAGTCAGGACTTTGAATTTTATCATTATTATAATAGATAGACCACCATTATTCAACGAATTCCTGATAACACAAGTTCACATAAGTGGCAAATTCAAGCATACTTCTGAAATTAAATACACAAAGCCTTATAACTTCCTTTAGAACCTTTGTCTGAACATCGGTCATACAGAACCTTTGAGAACAACAACCGACATAAAACAGCGTTAATATTTTAGATAAAGACTTCGCCGTGATTCAGTGCTGTATAAAATAAAAGGCCCAATTTCAACGGTTGCGTCGTAAATCAGTACAATCTCAACAACTGGGGGCCTTCTGTCATGATTCTGTCGCAACAACAAAAGGTAAGAGTCCAACACAAAAGCTATTGAATGCGGCGACGAAGCGAAGCCCCCGCGGTGTGAGGGCTGCGGCTGCCATAAGCGGCCCGCCATAAAACTAATTGGCTATATCAGGGGATACAGCCAATCCACTTGTCGTAAAGCCGTGATAGAAAGTCATGCGATATGCAGATAATACGCTTGACTTGCATGAATTTCCAAAATGTTTGTAGAATTAAGCGTCTAGTTATAAATGTAGGGCTGCTGCGTCGTACTTTTTCAAATAACTGTTGCTTTTGCGGAAATAAACTACACTGTGTTGGTTATTACTGTCATAATAATCACTGACATCTCCCTTCCGTCCCCGAGCGTTAATTAAGCTCAGATTAGATTTGCGAAACCATTATTTTTGTGCTGGACATTTTTGTATTATGTGTATTAGTAATTAAGTTAACATATATGGAGCATTTTGTTTCTTGGTTTACGTGTTGATGAGGTGTATGTAACAATACACTCAAATAACCTAGCTCAGCAGTCCGCTGAAAAAATCTTTACACATTTTGGGCACCAACCTTTCTTAAACAATTTTATTTTATTTACGATCACTAACTTTATCAAAACACATTTAAACGAAACGAAATAAGAACGAAGTCGCGTGTTCATTAGTTGCGCAACGCGCAAGGCTGCCCCTGGCAACCCTGTCCGGAGTAAATCGAGCGTAGATGGTATCACCGGCCGGGTTGGGTCATTAAAATGAAATTTGCTTCCATATTAGCTAGCAACGATATAGCATGGCAGTGCGCTGCTGCTAACGTTGTGTGCACATGCACTCGCGCAATTAGGTATACGTATACCTAATTGCGCGAGTGCATGTGCTTGTGCATGTGCATGTGAGTACTCGTACTATTGCTAGCTCGATATAAAATTTACGGAAATTTGTATGGACGTGAGCTAGCTTTGGTTAGCTCTGCATTTGACTGGATATTGGATTTTGATTAGCACTTAAATACATATTTCTCTGAATGGTAGAGCAGGGGTGTACGGTCGGCAACAAAACTCTATCAACACTGTCATTTTTACATAATATTAAATTGACTACAATCTTTTTCAATAAACTGCTTTTAGCTTTTCACATAATAGCAAAGAGTTAATAACTTCTAATTTTGTGTCATTTATGTCACGGATTTTTGTTTTTATTAATTCTGTTAAATTAGCTTTGGCCGAGGCCTCAGCATGTTTATGACCAATACTCATAACATAGAAAAATATTTAAAAAAGTAAAGAAACATTTGGTGTGTCTATGGTAGATTGCTTTTGTTTTTTGGTGGTGAAAAATGAATACGTGTACCCGTGTACCTCTAATATTACTCTCCTGTAATAATTTATTTTAATAAAACGTTGTAATTGGAAAAACGGCGTTCTTTTATGTTTCCTCGTAAACGGCACCAGCGCATAATAAAGAACGGTGTGGAACAGTGAGCTGTCATTCCACCTGCCGGTCGATTCTGTAAAAATTCACCGTGAAAACTTAGGTGAAGTGAGTTTGTTTTTGCTAGGAATTAACACTACTGACAGCTCACTCCACGCTCACTTCACCTAAGTTTTCAGGGTGAGATTTTTACTGAATAGCACCGCTGATGCTAGGGATTTGACACTTTTGACTGCTTTTGACAGCTCACTTCACCTTAGTTTTGACGGTGATATTCTTACAAAATGGATTGCCTCGTCATTCCGTCTGATGCTAGGATGCTATAGATTAGCTCTAAGCACTAGAATTTTCACCGTGAGATTTTTACAGCCTGGCTGACATTAAGTTTTGATTGTGTGACGTTAATGTATAAAATAACTCGTTTCTTTTGTCTATCTTGATCCATACAGTAACATTCATGGAAACCGCAACACCAATGTAAACACAGATCATAGTTTTCAATATTCAGTTATTCAAATACACGGATACATTTTCTGTTGGATTATACTGTGAAATTCTATCAAAGCTTTGATATTGCATACTGATTCCGCTGTGTGGGTGTGTAAATGAATAAACACTAAAATACCCCTCCATACCTATACCTGCCTATGATGTTGATCCTACCGTCAAAGAGTTTTTATGGCCAAAGTCAAAACATTTATTTCAAATAGCCATATAAAAGGCACTTGTGAACGCCAAAATTTATAATGAAATAGAACTGATTATAGTCGCCTCTTTTAAAAGGTAGTTTTCGTATGGAGAAGAATGGACAAGAAACTCCACCAAGATTCCTTTCGATATTCTTCTGAATAGTTAGAAGTCATGTACTGGCGGCATCTATGAAGTTTTCTCATATTTTTAACTATCTTTTTAGTTCTGATTAGCTAGCTTGATGTAGTTTTGCCAAGAGATTTTATAAAACAAAAGACAAAGTGTTATTGGGTTTTGCCATTAGGATTTTTTTAGTAGCAGCCCGGAGTTTGGAAGTTGGTGGTCTGATACCCCCGTGCTTTGGAAAACTCGGAAAAGCGTCCTGCACCTGATCTCTCCCCGGTCGTGTCGGATTGCCGTCCCATCGGATTATGAGAGTAAAGGAATAGAGAGTGCACCTGCGTTTGCGGACACAATTGTACACTATAATATCTTCTGCATAATGGCTTATCTCCGTTGAGTTTGGCCACCATGACCGAAATCGGTCGGGGGGTTATTATTATTATTTTTAAAGAATACTTAGCATTTTAACCTTTATTGCAATAACATCATCACTTGCCTAGCCTTTTCCCAACTATGTTGGGGTCGGCTTCCAGTCTAATCGTATGCAGCTGAATACCAGTATTTTACATGGAGCCTCTGCCTATCTGACCTCTACAACCCAGTTACTGGGTAATACGATACCCCTTGGTAAGACTGGTTGTCAGATTTTCACGCTTCTGACGACCCGTAAAGACTGCCATTCACGAATGACAGCCGGGACCAATAACATCCTATAATGCAATAACATTTTGAAATGAAATATATTAGCTAAATTTTATTTTTAGATTTTATTGCAAGGTTACCACCAGTATTATTCCCGGTGACCTTTTTAATGTATGTGAATATGCTTATGCAAAGCTGAGATTAAAACTGCTGCTCCTCTTAATGCGGCTGCTAAATCGCAGTCTGACCCTGTTGCTAAAAACAATCGTTGCACATAACTCTAAGAATTATTAATACATTCTTGCATCCAAATAGTGCGTACCTACATTAGCCGACCATTTTCCAAGAATCACGGCCTTAACATAACAGCGCAGTAACCAAAACAGCCCAGGATGACAAGCATTTCCACAATGTTGTCGTTTAAATCCCCGATCAACAAGAAAACAAGGTTTTGCTTCCCCTTATCTCTTCACAGAGGGATTACCACAGACCCTAGCTAATTTGTATACAGTTCTAAGGCTGAGACTACACTGGCTTACATCACTGTGACCACGATAAACAAGATTCATTATATCATTAGTGTCCCCGATAAGACTCTTCGGCAAAGCTTTTGCGTCCGTTGTGTATGTTTCCTTATACACAAAGAACAGCCGAGGTATTCTGTATAAATCTCACCGTGAAAACTTAGGTGAAGTAAGCTGTCAAGAATGTCAATAGTATCAGGTGGAATGTCAGGTCACTTCACGTTCACTTCACCTAAATTTTCACGGTGAGACTTTTACAGAATAGAACGGCTGTACCCGGCCATAAAATGGTAGGTACTACTTACATCAAGTTTATAAGAAAAAGTTTGCTTTTGTAGAATGTCATCATCAGTCTATATTTACCAGCCCACTGTTGGACATAGGCCTCTCTCAAAGATTTGAATCGCTAGATACCCTCTCACATAAATGCCTTATAATAAAAAAATACAACTTCGAGAAAAGACCTATTCCATAATAGTGGGGATGAAAAAATATAACTATCAATACTTTAGGAGAAAATCGCTTTTGAATCTTGCGTAAGTGTTACACTTACGCAAGATTCAAAATTGAGATTTATTTGTGATTTATTGAGAGTAGGTATTTGCTTGGCAACTTATGCCTAATAAACTGGAGCAACAATTTGCTGGACATTGCCCTATATTGGTAAACACAATTTTAGCGGCCGATATTGAGGGTAACAGTGACGTCACGGTTGCCTTCATCAATCACGTTTCGGGGAACTGGGTAATGGGACACATGCGGTTTAATTATTATTAGCATACAAGCATAGGTAAAAACAAATATCCAAAGGTACGCCAAATTATTCTTTTTTTACCTGTATTGACCTACTACAGGGCAAAGGTCTCCTCCTTAGATGATGATGATCCATCAATGATGATGATGATATTAGTATGTGCTACAAGGATTTTCTTATACCATTGACGTGTTTCATCGGAATACCAACAAATAAAGCTGCGGCAGAATATTTTAAATGAAACCACAAAACTGCATGTCCGTGCTTTCGTACCAGGCATTTGTCCATTTTGTTCACAAGGTTTATCTAGATTTTTTTGTTATTCTGCACCAGAGCTGAAGTTGACATCGTCATGTGTAGCGCAAGCCTGGTAGTATTTTGTTTTTTATGGGAAAAAAAAATAAATCAGGAAACCAAAAATATTACTGCATCGAACAATTTTATGCTCGAGTATATTGTTAATTCCAGATTTTTTATTGGATGTTTTGTATTGTCGGTTCGTTTTCATGTTTTGATCTTTTTTAAGTTCAGTATTTAACGTAGGTACTATTTTAAGGCTTTGAATTTGTTGTTTGGTCCTACTTTCATCATAATTATTTTGCCCGAAAGATGTCTACTGCTGGACATAGGCCTCCCCCAAGCACCGCCATTTCGACCGGTTCTGTGCTTCTCGCATCCAGCGGATTTCTGCGGCCTTCACCAGATTATGGGTCCACCTTGCTTACGAACACTTCGTCTTTCGGTACGCGGTCGGCACTCCAGAACCATTCGGCCCCCTACCTTGGTTCTCCTACGGATATCTTCATTTCTGATTCGATCACGTAAGGAAACTCCAAGCATAGCCCTCTCCACTGCCCTTTGGGTGAGTTTCAGCCTTCTAATGGGGCCCATTGTGGGCGACGGCTCCATTTTGGGACAAGACTATGTATACATAACTTTTGAAGTTACCTACCCATACTATAGTTTGATTATCAAGTCCAGTCTCCAAACTTGAGTTAATTTACCTATCATTACTTGGGATCAACCTCATCAGCAAACTATATGCGTCCCATGCTTCCCAAATGTAACACAAACTTGAGTGACCCTTTATTTTCGCCCACCGAACATGATGGATGACGTGCCTATCGCGTCAAATTATCGCATCCTACTTAAACAACGTTAGGACAACCCAAAATATCATTATAAGGTCCCAAGATCATGTAAACCGGAGTTCAGGCGAAGATTTATGTGCAATACGACATAATTTTCCATATTGATATATCAACAACATTGGTGCCAACAAGCCCTTTGGTGAAAACCTATTCGTTGCTGTTTGGTTTGAAATTGAATACGATCGAATCAAAGATTTTACTGAATCTGAATCAAATAATGTAATACTTTTTTTTTTTTTTAACTCTTTATTGATTTTATAGGGACTTTTATACAATTGTATATGCCAGTCCCATCGAACCTTATAACGTAATAGTACTACTTAATAATAAACGAACTTATCGAACCTTATAACGTAAAACGTAATAATACAAACTTAGCTAAACTATAAGCAGCTCCGGAATTAGGTGTCGACAAGATATGATGGAACATACAAACATCGTTCATATTTATCTTGAGCTCTCTAACTAAATCCTCTCTTTCAGACTGAAATCTGACACACTCCGTCAGTAAATGTCTTTCAGTATGCCACACAACACATCTTTCAGTATGCCACACAACCCCCCCACACACACCGTGGCAAAAAACTAAAATACAAATCCAAAGACACCGACTTCCGAAATTAAAGTTATTTTTCACTTTATAGTGTTTTTTGGAAGTCGGTTGTTTTTTTTGTAAAAAAGTTTTATAGTGATACGCTTACCAACGAATAGAATCATTTTTATTAAAAAAAAGATCCATTATTTATAAAGGTCCAGGTTTCCTCACAATATTTTTCTTCAGAAATGTCCTTGATAAGTCCTTGTAAAGGCCTCCAAAAGTCCTTCTAAAGGCAAAATATAAGCCTGCAGATAGGTACTTAATACACAAGTACGCAAGCGACGTTAATACGGATAACCTTTTCGTTTCTCGAGCATTTCCTACTAATGAGTATATGTGAACATAAAAGGAGTACCGGAGAAAATTTTAATAATAAGTAATGATGTTCGTTTACTTACTGGTTAAAGGGCTTGAGACAACCTTTAAGATACGAGTATGAGTGCTTGACATTATAATTATCTTTTATTATAATTTTGTTATTCTTTTAAGTTAATTCGTTTGAGATCTCTAAACCTTAGTAATACACACAATAATCATGCAGTCTATGGTGAGTGTTTATTATATTAGAGAGCAGTGGTGGCCCAGTGGTCACGGACACGACTTACGAGTTCTAGGTCGTAGGTTCGATCCAGGACAGGCGCTTTACTTTGTGTAAATTGCCCTGTGTCAACTAAGTTGCAAACTGTTTTATAAAATTAGGTCTCGATGCCTCGATAGATGGCATTGACCGATTTTTTAACTCGCGGTGTCAAGATTTTCCGTCGAAACTATATAAGATCCCTTTGGACTTAGAATAATTTAGTCTTGCCAAATATACCGTTGGAAAAAGGTTGCTGCGTTTTATTGAAAACCTTCGGATGGTGCATCCGAAGCCCTAAGCAGACCCTGGCTGGACATCATCAGGTCGAACATGGTCCAATAAACGATTGAGTATTGAGTATTGAGTATTAAATTATTTCATCACCACTGCTCTCAAAGCGGTGAAGGAAAACATGGTGAGGAAACCGGCATGTCCTAGAACCAAAAATTCGAAGAAATGTGACATCCACCAATCCGCACCGGGCCCGCGTGGTGGATTACTGCCTACTCCCTCTTATTGAGAGGAGGCCTGTGTCCCAGCAGTGGGAACATTAAAGGCTGATTATGGATTGTGGATTTATTGGAGTTTTTGATCAGAGAGAGGGTTGAATGAGAAAGAAGTACGAGCTATTGATGAAGAAAGAAGCAGGCGTCGCGAAATTTGAAAAAAAATTGCAAATAGAATAATATCTTTTGTGAACACTATTGTAACAAACTTACAGTACAGTACAGTAGAGGATGCACAAGCATGTGTTGGTGGAATGTGTCCGATAAAACAAAAGAAAAGAACTTGTCGAAAATGGATGTTGGAATGTTCCATGGTATTTTAGCCAAGCCTACTTCTAAAGCAGCAAATATATTGTATTCTTTTTTATTAGGTAATAAATTAGATTAAGTTAAGTTTTGTATGTCTAAGATAAATAAATTTCCATCCATCGGTTTCTTTCTAAACTTCAGCTATATCCGACGATCCTGCATACTTATCTCTTTTGTTGACTGTACATTGCAATTGCCGTAGGATAACATTTTCAGAGAATCTTCTACAATGGTATCATATATCCGTGAATGGTATGGTTAGTAGTGAACTGAAAGATTAATTCAAGACTATAAATACTAATGTATAACCTTCAAACACATTTTACAATAAAAAAATAAAGGAAATATGTTTGACACAAACATGATGCAGAGAAAGAACACAAACACAAAAAACTGGTCAAGTGCGAGTCGGACTCGCACACGAAGGGTTCCGTACCACAAGGCAAAAACAATGAAAGAAACACGTTTGTTGTATGGGAGCCCCCCTTAAATATTTATTGTATTCTGTTTTTAGTATTTGTTGTTATAGCGGCAACAGAAATACATCATCTGTGAAAATTTCAACTGTCTAGCTATCACGGTCATGAGATACAGCCTGATGACAGACAGACGGACAGTGGAGTCTTAGTAATAGGGTCCCGTTTTTACCCTTTGGGTACGTAACCCTAAAAAGAACAAGTTGGGGTAAACAAAGTGTCACATTCACGCAAAAATCTTAATCACTCAGCATAAAGCTACCGTACGCAATTAACTTTAACTAAATAAAAATAAAGTCTAAGTCAGTAAATCTAATGGAAGTCTATAATTCAGTAGATTAACAGTATAATGACAGAACAGATCACGTTAGTCTATCAGACTGTATCACAGGAACCGCAAGATCAATCACCGAACAGTCGGATTCTATTACACAAATCAGTGCGTATCGGGAAAAATATCATCTATCGACACAATCCTCTCGATTCATTGCTCGTGTTAGGCTGAGATTACATTTGCGAAACCTAGGAGGAAATATACAAACATTTCTTGTTGATTATTTCTTTCGTAATATTTCGGTTATATTGCTTTTTGGGTGTTCTGGATTCATATCGTCTGTTATTACTCATACTTGAGATATTTTTGATGAGAGGTACAAATTTTTTTTGTGACTATTATTATACTATCTACAGATTATGTGTGTGTGAGCGTGAAAAGCAAGGGTTTCCCAAAATGCAAGGAAGTAAAGGGTAAAGGCGTATTCATAACGCGGTCTTACGTAGGTACATTTTTTGTGATTTCATAAAATGACAAACTCTCTTGTATTTTTGTGAAATTATAAAAAGCTTATTTTTGAGGATAATTATTATGTTTGTCGATATTAGCTGTGACTGCTATTTAATCCGTGTACTTGGAAAAAAATATGAGTCACAGAAACCGGGGTCCGTTCCTAAAGCAATAAGGCAACCTACAGACGCCAGCACATCAAGCTACCCGAAACTGTCAAATATTCCCAATCAATCTTGAACCTAATGCTTTAGCGATAAAGTTGATAATTAATCTATTAAAGAAATTTGACAGATTGTAGTAGCTTGATGTGCTGGCGTCTGGCAAAAAAGGGCAAAAAATTGCGTTTGTAGTATTTTATTTTGTTTTTAGTATTTGTTGTTATAGCGGCAACAGAAATACAATTTTTTTTGTGAAAATTTCAACTGTCTTGCTGTCGCGGCTCTTGAGATAAATACCTATCTAAAATACAGTGTTTCATAACATATTTTTAACATAACAAGATCAAGCCTGTATTCCCCGAAGAGGTAGGCAGAGGTGTATCACACCCAAGTTGCTCCAGTTATGTTTAAGTCCCATGCAACAGGGGGCACATGGGAGCTTATTGCCATCAACTGCAGGGCACAAATTCAGAGTCCGGGGCTACTACTGCCTCGAAAACGGACCTAGGACCTCATGCTCAGAAGTAAGGCTTGCGAACACTAGAACACAGCGCACTATATTTTGTTTAGACAAAAGTACTGACTAAGGGCCAGTTTCCGTGTCGGTTTTGGTTGCCGCTTCCGCGGCAAATCGCGGCGGAGCGGACAGACCTCTGGCGCGATCTCATGGCGGTATGGAAAGAGCAACTGTCGCAACCCAGCGCAGGGCACGCCACGATAGTGGCGATAAGACCCCTCTTTGAGGAGTGGCTAGAGAGGCGTCACCACGCCCTTACCTACCGCCTGACGCAGGTCCTCACCGGACACGGATGTTTCGGGACGTTCCTGCACATCATCAGGCGGGAGGAAATTCCCGGGTGTCTCCACTGCGAGGATCGCCCAGAGGACACGGTGGAGCATACGGTGGAGGTCTGCTTCGCTTAGAGGAGCACCGCCGTGTCCTCGTAGAGGCGATTGGCAGCGGCGGCGATCTTTTGATGATTACCCATTCGCAAAAAAAAAGCCCGGTTTTTTGATCCGTAGTTAACTCAACCAATTGTATTTTTTTTTTAAATATAGAATTGATTCAATTTTTAATTAGTTGATTTAAATGTTGGTGTCCACAAGGCTTAGAGAGCCAGAATAGTTTGTAATTCCAGCAGTCAAAGTTTGACAGCAGAAGCTACGTCTAGCACACCATTATCGAAGCTAACCCTTCACCTTTCAGAAACTATTGCAACTTTGAATCAAAATTGATGAGTCCGATAATTTTGATTCAACACTAAATTCCTGTCTGTTAATTAAAACAGTATTACACAGTTTCGGATTTTGATAATAACATAAATTATCGAGTATGTACACAGATAATGGAGTTGGATCCCTGTTTTAGGTATTTGTAACATTAGGTAGGTACTAGACTATAGTTGGTAATATTTGAATAATTTGATGATGAGGGTCACCCAAAACAGCAATTTATTATTTAATTTGAATTCCTCTGAATTACTATCATACACGTAGGGAAACACCAAGCATAGATCTCCATTGCCCTTTGGGTCACTTTCAGTCTTTTAATGAGGCCCATTGTAAGCGACGAGCGATCCGTCTTGGGACACTGCGGTATGTGGGGCGCGAAGATATTGCGTAGCCTCCCCGACGCTGCCCAGCCGAGCCGAATTTTACGATTGACGGATTTCTCGAAGTTGGACCTACCTAATTGGACTGTTTGTCCTAGATTAACATAATCGTCCACTACTTCGATTGTCTTATTCGACTTTTGAATAAGAAATTAAGAGATCCATAGGAGAACCAAAATAACCGACATAACCCGAAGAATTGCCAAACTTAAGTGGCAGTGGTCAGGGCACATTGCTCGCAGAACAACTGGGAAAGGTTCTGGAGTGGCGGCCGCGTACCGGAAGACGTAGCTTTGGAGGGCCTCCCACAAGGTGGACCGATGATCTGGTGAAAGCTGCGAGAATCCGCTTGATGCGGGAAACACATAACCGCGGGGTAATTGCGTAACACGCTATCAGTAGCAATGGGTTTTATCTTGACAGTTTAACAACATTCATTGCGTTATTTACGTTGATGAGCAGACACATTTTTTCGAACATATGGAGTAATATGCTTCAAAATGATTCAAATTTAAAGTCTTTCGGCTGAAATGGTGACTATGATAATAACTTAAATGGTGACTATGATGACAACGTCTGTACATACTAATGATCATAAGTCACTCGGTTCAATCACTCAACAGTGTTATAAAATCTTCTGTAATTTCTTTTCCTATGACCAACGCCATTGAAATTGTAAACGAGATTCAAATCAAATCAGGTGATTTATTATGTAAATAGGCTCAACGACCTCCCTCTATGGGTTGATTTCGGCTCTATCCTATCTCGATGGGCGTTTACACATCTACCCCCGTTTTGATGTCATTTGGGTGCCATCACGGGGTGCCATGTTGTAAATATACTGTATTTACGTATGTATTGCAGTGTGGACACAGTTGTGTCACATTTTATTTTTTTAACATTGATTTGAATGATTTTTTCAGCATGCATAATCTTTATTTGGACTTTAAAATAGGTTATATTTAAAGTTATTTTTTTAAACTAACGGCTTACTTTTTTTTTTTAAACGTATTATACCTCATTAACTACTCGACGGACTCCAAGGCTTTTCGCACATGGGTCGTAGGCGTAGTTGTCTCGTGCGCGTGTCGTAATTACGCTACGCGCACGAGACGCGGAGTGTTAAACAAACGAATCGTCGCGTAGACGTATCGTTCGTACCAGATGTGTTTGGGGAATTTATTGATGACCTTACCTTTTCTTCAGACGAAGAGGATTTCTTGTTATTTGATTTCGTTAGAAGTAGAAAGCGACGTGCTCATTGGATCCATCCATACATCGCAAATAATTACAAGAAAAGATTGTTGGTTGCTGCACGTGAACTGTCAGAAAATGACAATAAATTCCGCAGTTTTTATCGAATGAGGAAGGATACATTTACAATACTTCGAAATATTTTGGGACCACACCTATTGAAAAATGATACTAACATGAGAGAGGCTGCACCCCCAGAAGAACGAATCATGATAACTCTACGGTAAATAAAACTATAATATTTTTAACGCTTCCTTTTTTACGCCAGTACGCTACGACTATCGTAATGACAATGAACACCTCATACGATACGCTGCAACACCGCCTCGTGTGCGGACTTGTTTAAACATTTTCCTGCTCGTATTGCTCTCGTACTACGCGCGTTCTACGATACGCTTACGCTACGACGCCATGTGCAAAGGGGCTAAGAGTGAGGGAAGAGAGAGTGCACCTGTGTCTGAGCACAAACTTTTCACTACAACATCTCCCGCGCCAAAGGCTCCGCTCCGCCCGTCTCCGCTGAGATCGGTCGCCATGGGCGAAATTCGATCTAGAGGACTATTTTATTATATTTTTACCTACTTGTATTTTCTTTCACCTTCAAAAGGGAAAAATAGTAAAAATTCTAGCCGGCTAAATATGTAGCAGACGACAATCGTCAAGGGATTCTGAAAGGCTCTTTGTAGCCATAATATTGAGCGACATACTAAGACATATTTCGCTCATAAAAATACCTACGTCTGTCGAATAATTCGTAAGCCGTTTTCAGGCATTTTTCCAGATCCTATACAAGTGAATATCAAGGTTAGGCACCGTATTACATACAGTTTTAATAAGATTAAAGCGTGTTCTCGTAACAGGTGCTGCTACCTTTCATCTTGAGTGTTACAAGTTTCAAAATTTATTATTAACCTGTGGGTTCCACACGTTTTTAAGACCCTGTGCTGAGTGTAGATTTTTTCACACACTTTTATTTGAGTAGTCTCTATGAATGTGAAGTTAAAATTGGCTCACCGTACTCTTTTGCTTTTTGGCCTCCTTTTTCAAAGTTTTCTTGAGATGTGAATTCCTCGAATTTTCCTTAGAACAAATCGAAAAATGCTGCTTAGAGCTCCGTGGGATTTTCATTCAAACAGCAGATTTGATATATGTATTTAGATACCTCTATATAAGATTTTAGGGTTTCACTTATCGAAATGAGTCACCATTTTGACCTCGTGCCTTAAAAGGTAGGTATTCTAAAAGCGCCTAAGGGGTAAGACTGGTAAGAGCACCTTTCTCACGATAATTACAACAAAATTATGAACAATTCACATTCCATTCCATTTACATTTTGGTGTGTTCTGATTCAAATATTTTACCACCAAAATGTTACTTTGGTTCATTCCAGTAATCCGTTCTTCTATTTTGTCTCAATCGATATCTGTCTTATAACTTGGTACTTACGAGGCGCTTTGTTAGGTTCCTATATTCGGAATAGAGTATTATTGAGCATTCACGTTGCACGTTACATGTTGTCGAAAATTAATGCTAATAAAAGCTATCGGCTCCCCAGCGTACCGTTCAGAAGATCTTTTGCTAAAATCGATTCATTCAGCTCTCATTACTTTATCAGATTATTTTCTGAATCTCGTTTACATTTCTAGATAAGAAGGTAGGTAAGTACTGATTCGTTTTAGAAAAACAAAGCTTTTACAGAAAGCTTATAAAATATGACTTTTAGCACAGTGTGACCTTAACCCGCTCTTAAATCACGCTTTTCTGTGACTTAAGTAGTCTATTAATGCACGGACTACTTAATTCACACATATCGTAATGTAGGTACTATTTGATTAAGTTTTCTTTGACCGATAATGTTATACCCAGTCTATTTTTTCAATCAAAAAAGTATTTAAGCAAACCAACTTCTTTTATTTTTTCACAGTCATGACCCTTAGCAATAGAGGAATAAGGCAAAAGCAAGATAAATCAGTCAACATTCTATAAAATATGATTGAATAATACATTTCTCATATTGTTGATCGCACCCAAAGCTCAACCAGTTGATTCTTCCGAAGTAATAAACACGGCTTTTTCCCTACAAGCCCAGCTTTACCTTTAAAATATGGGTCGGTAAAATTTAACAGCGCTTTTAACTGCCAGCTCGCCGATACGAAACCGCGGCCTCGTGTCAAAACAATGTCGGGAAGTACGGGGAAATGAAGATTACAATTAACCCGGGTTAAAAAATGAGTGCTATATTTTAATTGGGTTAATTAACCTCCTGCTGTATAATAGGCAATCAGTGTTATTACGTCACGCTGTCGCATTTCAATCGGGCAAATGCACGATGGGATTTTGCCTCCGGAACATTTTGATCTGATTTCACCGCCGAGGCACAGGAGGATGCCGCCCAGCCACCTTGTAATCAGTAAATAGTCGCAACGACTCCCACGGGATGCGATGAGGTGTAGTAATCTTGGCTAAGAATCACTCAGCAACAAATTTTCCTTTATTAAATAACGAGATTTAATATACATTAACAAGGATAAAGATAAATTGAGAAAAAAGAACAACAGGCCTATAATTTGGACTGACGAATTTGACCTTTACAGTTCACGTAGGTATAGGCTGAATTGCCTACATAGAAATTAATTACTGAAAAATCCAACTTCCCTTAATAACTGAAGATGGACTAGATTAGTTTTATTTTGCGGATGGGAAATCATCAAATGATCCCTCCCGCTCTGGGTGGAGCGGAAGGGAGTGTCAGATTCTTACTGACTAAAACCCTCCCGTGTTCCTTCCTAAGCCCTTTATGTTCCGGGCCAGCGGTAACCCTTTCGGACAACCCCGCTGATCCGGCAGGCTTCGGCCCTAAGTGGGCCCCTCCTCGATGAGGCGCGCGTGGAACACGTACGCGCCGTCCGGCACGGGCCTGGTCCTGATCAGACGGTGAGCTACCCATTACTCTTCGCCCGCAGGCCCGGACTAGATTAGGATTAGGATGGACTAGGTGATCGCTTTATAGTTATACTACTATATACAGGGTGTTTGGTACAGGGTACAACTGACACAACTTTTTGAGGGATTGGGGATGTCAGTTGTTAGCACAAAATCGTTTTATTTTTCATTTTTATTGTTCTAAATTTTTTAATTGAAATTATTCGTTCCTTAACACAATTTTACGACTTTAGAAGCACCATTCGGAAGTATCATTTACTAGAACCAATTGTAAATAAATGTACATTGCAGATAATACCAAAAAATATTGTGCTCTATTGCAACAAAAAACAAAAAAGTTGTGACGATATTTCGGGTGGTTTAAAAGAGACATATTATTATCTCAATTACATACCGTGACACTTGAGACAGGTGTTATGGGTGAAAAATAGGATAATATGACACTTCTTATCCCTAAGAAAATTGTGTCGGTCCTTCTACCAAACAGCCTGTAACAATAAATGAAAGAATATACTACTATAACAATAAATGAGAATTTAAATTGGTGGCATTTTATGTTTTACTGTTACGCAAGACACATCTTCTGTCTAGCTATATCTTAATGGCACGTTTAGAGATAGTAATAGAAAAATAGACAATAGATGATAGTTAGTTTATCGCCAACGAGATACATAAACTACGAGGACTTGTTTTACGATATACTTATCTTAAGTATCTTGGAAACTTTATGGTTTCCACAAGGCAGAACCAGAAAAAGCTTGTTAAAATTTTATCTACACTAATAGAAGGTATAGAAGAAAATAAGTTGGAAACAATTCGATACCATTGAAGCATAAGATCACTGCCATATTTATTCGTTCATACTGAATTCACTACTTTAGATCATTTTATTAGAATAAAAGGGTCACAGGGATAGGTGACATTCCCGCCCTACTCAAATATTGGGTTGGGCTCAAAGCCACAAATAATATCTAGTGGAGCATAACAACCGAGTATGATTTGGGGTTTTGCACCTATCTACCTAAAATACAGTAGATAGTCATAGTTCAATGGTCTAAATTAATTTACGATTTTTACTCGACCATATCGAGAATGTCACCCCCAGTAATGCCAACTTATAAAAAAATACTGATATTATTACATTTTGAATTTCAAATTTTGAAATGGGTGTGAATATTTTTAGTACGACTCCTTCATTGATGTGCTGCGCACGTTTCGTTATGAACACGAGCATGCAAAAATACTTTCTGAATTCTATGTACTTAATATGATTTTCACATTGAAATACATACATTCCGGAGGAAGTTGAACGTGTTTATAATTTACATCATTGATTGTGACTTTACAACTGTATAACGATGAGGCTTGGGAATTAAATTAGACAAGCGTATTGGTTGACTGGGTTCAATCCTAAGAGATGTTTTAGAACGTTGTATTTTACAAACACATTCTGTTAAATTACTTTTACAATATCTGACATTGTTATGACAAAAAAAAACTTTTGTGCCTATCTCGGTCTTATCTAAACAGACTAATTAATTAAACTTTAATGTAAAGGTAACTAAAGTCTGAGCTATTCATGGTACTTACATATTATTGGTTCACGAATTCCAATAACCAACCACTTACGGACGACAAATTGTAGGAATTGGGTAGTGACCCAATTCCTATAATTTGCCGTCCGTGTTATCAGGCTAATGAGTCTGATAACAGCTAATGAGTTTGATAAAACTTACGAAAACAGTCATACCAGTATATTATTGCCCCACTGCAGGACAGAGGCCTCTCTTCTGATACAAAGAAGGCTCGAGCATTGATCACCACGCTTGCTCGAGACAAGTTGGCAATATCAGACTACCAATTTGTACAATAATAAAAGGAGGTTGTATTAAAACAAACATAGAACAGATTTTCAACTTATTTATTCAATATGTGCACAGTTAACGAGTAGCTCTGAATTATTTATACAACTTATGACATAGTTACTCAATATTTCAGGTTACATTTTGTTTAGATACACCCTAGTGCTGACGTCTAAAATTAGCAAACTAAAATCGATGAGTCTGGCGTTCCGATGATTATTCTCGTCGCCACATCGGAAAAGGTCACGGGGTAATTAGAGCAGGAGGGTTAAAGGTATCAGAACTATATATAGGAAGGCAACAGAACTATTCGTCATTATGAGACATTGGTAAACGTTTAGAAATAATGCTCTGTGTGATTTAAAATATAATAAAATTATGTGTAATCATTAAAATAGTTTGATTAAAAAGTATTAAAATAATCTTTGAAATTTATTTTACATAGGTAATGGAATCAGTTTTCCTTAAAAAAAAACATTATTAACATCGATTTTAGTTACAAATTGCTTGAGGAAAAATACTATTTCAGTATCTTGAAGGATAGGATAACTGAGAAGTATCACGCAAAATTAGATTTTGATCGAAAGTAATTTTTCGTTACACGTGAAAATAAATTACGCGAACCGTCTGCAGGGAAATTCAAGATGGCGAAAGTTCTAATTTCAAAGCCTGGGGTATTGGAAACTGTAAATTGCTTCTCAAGTTAATGTAACTTAATATACAGCCTATTTTCAACCCAATCAGTCGTACCTATTACATAACTTTGGAAGGTGAAAACTTTTTTTTTTATTATGAGTTACCACTAGTACCTATACAATTAAAAAAAATTCAAAGAAAACACGATCGTTGAAAAATTAATACACTTTAAAATATCAGGGTAGAAAACAGTATCTGAAAAATATTAAGGTTATGCCTATTATGAATGAGAAATTATTTACAAAAACAAATGCGAGTAGTATTTTTTTAGGCTTCATTCACACTACAGTACCAATACGATTATTATCTCTTCAATACGACAGGCTATAATAATAAGTACGTACAATTCCACAAAATTGTATCGGAATGGAAACATATTGAGCGTAGAGTGGTATAGGCAATACAATACGAAATATATTATTTTTCTTACAACTGATGGGGTACTTATTTCTAGAACCGTTTATTCCAGTATACGAACCTATACGTCTAAATATACATTCAAGATAAAAATGCTATTCAGACCATATTTACATAACTAAGAAACATTTTATACGTACATTTATCAACTTAACTCTACATGTAACCTGGAAGCACACAGAAATATAGATAGATACATTTTAATTACAAATTGTTTTATATCATACAATTGTTTTTAAATATGTGTTTTTTTTTATAAATTATATTTTTAGCCATTTAAAATGTCTATGATCAAACTGTTTTATTTATTTGATAGTCTAGTTCTGTATCAATTGGAATACCTATTTGTAAACATACATTTTTGTGTCAATATTTACAAGTTATCCTTTTTGTAACACGGATGATTATGGTAGCTATCCACTAGAGCGTGTCTTTGAAAATTGAAATTGTGCCTAAGCTCACGAAACGGGTTCTTGCTCACTGAATTGTAACAGAATTGTTACACGCTCGTAACGTTCTAAATTAACGTTTCAAATACTTATTTGGATATTTTTTACTATACATTTTAGTGTAGAATAATTGCTTTACGAATAGGTAGGGGGAGCACAGATTTTACAAAAATATATTTCATTAGCGGATTTAATCAGACGTGCTCTATTGGAAAGCGTTCGTTAATTAATACATACTTAGGTACTTACAAAATATCATTACCGTAATTTTACATTTATACATAATTTTAACGATGCCAAATTAATATTAATTTAAAGTCAAATTAAAATACTCACTTCTCGCTTGGATGAACCCGTAATTAAAATGGAATGTCAAAGAAACAATATTGAATATAAGCTCAAGAAAATAATGTTCTTGTACATTTTACAGAATTATTTTATTTAGGCAAAGTATTCTGGGGCAAAACCCAGAATATTTCATGTTCCCATTTCAGAGAGAAAGTTATAACAACAATAGCTATTGTCCGTGTATATAACAACACATTTCATGTTTACGTTACATGGCGGAACTTTCCGAAACATCATCAGATAAAAAGTGCCTACGCGTCACAAAAAAGAACATTCGAAAACATAATTATTATCCATGCGAATCTGGAAAAAGGTTACGTAACTTTCCAGGCAAATATTCTGTCTGCGTACATTAAACTTAAAGCCTTCACATAGCTGATATAGCTGAATGGATGCATAACGAGCGAATAGCACAAAGATGTCGATTTTATCGCGCCTCCCCGGGGCTTGGGGCATTAAAATGAAATTTGTGCTCGTTCAAAGAAATAATCTTTACAACATATCGATATTGTAACAATACTTCGTCCGTAATGTCTTTTGCTTACTTACGTAGCTTAGCATTTTATTGTCACCCAATATGAAGCTTGTACGGTGCGCCTACTTCCGCATGGTCCTCTCGTTGGCTACGTTGTCGGAGATATGTATTGTTTCTATCAACACTATACACATATATTACAGGTTTGTTCACTTTTGTTCACGTGATGTGGGTGCACGACCCATCGAGACACTTGAGTCCTGGCTCACACGTCCCACTGAATCCGCCGCAGTCTTCCCCTAACGTTCTCGCGCATACTTTACAGCATCTGGAAAAAGAAAAATGTCTTAGAAAACGTCTTGGTTACTTGTTTTTTAACATACTTATTTGCGGCTGTCAATAGAGTCAATCCCTAGCATCAAGTGGAATGACAGTTCACTTCACGCTCACTTTACCTAAGTTTTCACGGTGAGGTTTTTACACTGTAAATTTTTACATTAAGAGTATGTATAAGGATCGTTGTGTAGCGTCTGCCTATCTCCCATGGGAATAAGGCATGAGTTTATATAATCTGCGTTCGCTACTTATTTGCCAAGAATGTAAACAAATATTATGAGTTTATGGAAAAGTAACTTTAATTCCTACACAATAAAGTGCAGTTTACGCTACAACTTCAAACATTTATATAACTTTTTCAATAGTGCTGGTCACTCTGAAATCAATTTAATTACCATTACAATAAAGTTGATTTGTTTAACTTGAAATAATATCAATTTGAAACAAACTTGATTAGACTTTAAGTATGTGTTCTTTTATTTGCTTTGCTATTCGTGATATAAGTTAAGAACACACAGCTGTAAATAGTCTGTTGTTTTATTCATGATACTGATTACTGGTAACAGTAAGCCTACATCATCCCATTACTTCCAGGTATTTCGGATTGCTGATATTGCAAAAATATTTAAAGTGAAACAATTCCCAGGTGTTCATCGATTGCGCTCGTTTACTCGAGAATTGAGGAATTTTCGACGAAAATGAAATACAAATTTACTTTTAATACATATACCTATTGGAATTTCTACTTATTGTGTGATTAAACAGATAGGTACTCTCAACAGTTGGTTCTACTGAAATTCAGAGTAGTTAGTACTCATTGGAAAGTCCTAAGTAGGTGCATTGCTATAGGTACAGTCAACAGCAAAAGTAGATGATCAAAGTCAGAAATTCAATACTAGTGAACGGAGTTCGCGTCAGAACTGTATGGCGTCGAAGTGATTCAAAAGTATTTTACGTAGTAAGTATTCTAAGTAGTAGTACTTCGACGCCACACAGTTCTGACTCCGTTCATTAGTATTGAATTTCAGATTTTGATAATCTACTTTTGCTGTTGACTGTACCATGAAACAGATCATGAATCAGAATTCGTAAACAATTAACTAAAAATTGGCTCTAAAAACTCAAAGAAAAATGTCGAGGACTGGTCTGGTGTCCTCGACATTTTGCAACAAAAAATCAAAAAGCAATTTTCAAGTTTGGTGACTTCAAAAGTGCTTTTTGATTTTTTGTTTATATTTATAAATCGTGGCGAACAAGTTTGCCGTCAGCTCCCAGTAATTGCATTAGCCGTTCGGCCGATTTCCTATTTTTGAAGTTCACGGGCAAACTTCGACTAAGTGGATCATCCCTTGGCAAAGCTACGAAAGTTTTTCGGTAAAAGCCAACGTAATTACCTGAAGATAGAGATTTTGCGTCATAGACTAATTTTGGTAGCGCAAGAAATAACATCTTTGTGGTAAAGACATATATTTTTATCGTTTATTGGAAATGTTTCGACGTAGAAACATAATTAGAGATTGTCTTTTCTAGATAAAAATATGAGCGGTGACTGGCGCGGTCGGGAAGTTATAGATCTGACGTAAAACACTGCAGTAAAACTCTGCAGTAGTATCTCGTTTCGATTAAAAATTACCTAATAAACTTTTTACAGCAGATATTTCAGTTTTGTCTGTTCATTATAGATCTAACCTATGACCTATTAAAAATAGCCTATTGACCCACATCCGACGCTACAGGGAGCGAACGGCGCAGCTAGCAACAGTTCTTTTCTTTTTCGGTGTTGTGATTCATCAGGCAACATAAAACATTGCTAGCAATGTAGGCAGTTTAGCTAAGCTACAGACAGTTACATTAATTTGTAACCCTCATATAGTCGCTCGCATGACTATCTCATTTGTCTAATTTTTTAGGTGATCTGAGTCAGGATAACCACATTCCTCCATTCGTGATTCTTTAAATTTTTCACTAACCGTCGTACCATTTTGAAAGGCAACAAAATGTAAAGAATCACGAATAGAATAATGTAGCTGTCCCAAGTCAAATCAGCTAAAAATGAGATAAGACTTTTAGTCACAGGAGCGACGATATGTTAGGCTGTGACATATGTTATCATATATTAGCGGATTACAAAATTGCGTAGAATGACGTGCTCGTTTGAGGCTCCTACTCTCCAAATAATTGCCTCTTCTGGACAGCTGTCAAAATAACAATCCAGTAGTAACAAGACAGTAACGGTTTGGACAAAAAATGTTCATAAGTGTTTTGCGCTATAAATATTCAAAACAACATTTTTGTGTGGACATAGAACAAATTAGGTATATGGCATTTCATGTATTTTACTTTTTGTTTTCTTGCATCGACGCTCAAACACAGTTATCGCGTCATGCCATCGTCGTCATGTTCAATTATTTGGAGAGTTAGTAGGACTAGGCTACACGAATGCTCCGTTCATGCTTGTTTCGCCTAGCTAGCGTAGACGCAGCTTAACATTTGTGAGGGTTACAAATATATGTAACTACAGCAAAAAGGAGCAGGCCTTAGAAAATAGGGTAACTGATTAATGCAACCCTCAGTATTAATACATTTTGCATTTATGCTTAGCGTAATCCTGCATTTTTATTGTTCGATAACTAGGTATAAAAACTGGCCAAGTGCGAGTCGGAGTCACACACGAAGGGTTCCGTACCACAAGGCAAAAACGCCGAAAAAAACACATTTGTTGTATACATATGTTGCCCTTAAATATTTATTTTATTCTGTTTTTGTTGTTATAGCGGCAACAGAAATACATCATCTGTGAAAATTTCAACTGTCTAGCTATCACGGTTTATGATATACAGCCTGGTGACAGACAGACAGCCAGACGGACAGTGCAGTCTTAGTAATAGGGTCCCATTTTTACTCTTTGGGTACGGAACCCTAAAAATGAATTTCTACAATGATGTAGGTATTTTTATTATTCCTATTTTAGCAGTAAGTATTTCTGTTTTCCACTTTGAACGAGTAGTTGCAAAAAGCTTATATCTTCATGTATTTCTGAACGATTCCCTCTTTTATTTTTCACACAAATCCCATTCCACGTTCGACCATTTTGTTTCGAACATAAGAAGGATAAAAGGCGCTGTCTAAATAAAATATAGGTACATTTCAAACGTGTCAGTGGTTTTGCTCTTCATATTTGTAACTATTCAAAACATTCAAGAGCTCTTACTGCAAACATAACAAATGTCGTGTAATAGATTTCGAGCCTGTTGACACAAATCCGGGCTGCTACGAAGGAAATCCTAATGGAAAATGCCAATACCTCTGCCCGTTCCGGTAATCAAACCCAAAACCCTATGTTCAATATATATGTGTCCTTTACAAAATGATTCCATAATACATCCGTCGCTGATAGGAAGTCCAAACCCGATATTAGACTCGAGTAAATGCTTCACTAGAATGAAGATTCCTTTTTGTCACACGACACCTTCGATCAACAATTGTATTAGATTTCCGATGAGTGCATCAAAAATTACCGAAAAAATACGACCACAAATAATGTTGTGGTCTTATTTTGCTATAAAGGTTTATCAACCTTATTGCCTAAAAATTGTGTTTTATTTTTCCAAAAATATGTCTGTTCTCAATTCAAAAAAATACGTTTGCGTTTCAATCATAGTAGTAATTAAGTGTATTGCAAACGATAATAAACTTTACGTTTGAAAGTTACGGTTTATAATCAAGTTATATACAATCGCAGCCATTTGAGCGAAGTGTTCTTGTTCCTAATTCTTAATCTAGTGCTATTGTTGATCGAAGCACGACACGACAAAATTATTATAGAAATGAACAGTCTGCTCCTTTCGTAGGCGAGTGAAAGATGCCGTGTGCCAAAATCTAACATCGTTGAATCAGTTCACTAATTAATTAACTTTACTCTGTTGCTTCATTTTGTGTTCTAGCGTTTTAATTCGAGTGAAAGATTCCGAATCAAAAGCAAAAATTAATACAAAATGAATCATCTGCTTATAACAGACGCTTTACTTTTTGCTAACGGAGAATGTTTAAATGTCAAAAACTCGTGACCAATTAATAATTGATTATTAAAAACATACTTTATTTCCACTTAAACTAAACATCGCTTCAATAGAATTTGCTACCATCATCATCAAATAAACTTCGTTATTCAGCCATTGTTACACTTTACAGTAAGCGCAAAATAAACATTTTGATAGCCGAAAACTGCTGAATACATCACAGTCAATATTGATTTTGATAGCTGTGGGTATTATTGTTGGATATAGGTATTGTGATATTGTTCATCTTTATTTTCATTTCAATGATACCGTGTGTGTAACGAAGGAAAATAAAGAAAAATATTTTATTTTAGACACGCACTGGAAATACAAACAGTAAAAAACCGGTCAGGAGCGAGTCGGACTCGCGCACCGAGGGTTCCGTATTGTGAAACGTGAAATATTTTTAAATTTTCATTGGCAAGGCCTATAGTCGTCAGAGAATTTTAGCGTTGAGCTGTAGAATATTGCAGATTTCTGAAAAATTGTCCTATTTGGAGACACTTCTATCGCATAGAATAATTTCCCATTTTTCTGTATGCAAACTTCGGATATAAGGGGGAATGGTTTTTTTTTAATTTTTCATCAAAATTCAAAAACAATGCGGCCTAAAAAAAAAGAAAAAATGTTTGAGAATGTGCAAGCAGCGGTCTTTCATATGATACCCCCCCCCCCACATGCCCTGGTAGCCCCACTTCGAATTTTTAAGACACCCTTTCAGTCACTGTTGCAAAAAAAACTATTCCAAATTTCAAGTCTATCAACTTGAAATTTGGAATAGTTTTAGATAACGTTTGCCCAACTATTTTGCAAATTAGAAAGATTTTTTTTTGCAACAGTGACTGAAAGGGTGTCATTAGTAGTTCTTGAGATATTCAGCCGTGACAGACGGACAGACTGACTGAGTCGCACCATACGGGTTCCTTTTTACCATTTTGGTACGGAACCCTAAAAAGGAGCATTTAAAACTAACCAAGTTACCAAAACCAAGTAACCAATAAAAAAAAAGCCCAGTGCGAGGCCAAAAAGGCATCTCAGCATAATGCTGCGATATTTAAAACATACCACTGTGATGCCACGGAAATTCTTCTATAAATTCCAAATCAAAATCAAAGTAATCAGTTAGTCAATAATATATCAAGTTAAACATAACGACAGAAATAGAAAATTAATCCAGGTAATACATAAGCAGGTACACAAGTTAAACACAATTTAAGGTGTCATAAATGACTTGATATACCCTACAGCTAGATTACATAGTAGGTTGTGTTACGTAGTTGTTAGTGAGCCCGAAACTAGGCAGTTAGTCGGTATCTTGGAGCTTGGGATTTGATTTCAAGAGTAGAGTCGAGAGCTCATTAAGAGTGTGTGGTGGTGCGGAATTGTACTCGTACGTGTGGTAGTGTGTGCGTGTGTAATGTATGTAAGTTTGTGTTTGCTATTCATAAAAATTACACCATATCTCTAGATATACATTATAAGCAAATAAATTATTTATATTTCGTGTTTGTTCTCATTTTCCACCATACCGCTTTTACTTCCTTTGATCCTGTCAGGATCTTTATATTGATTGTTCTCATTATCTTTACATTTATAATATTGCATTAATCATTACAAAGCATGTAATACTAAACTCACGCTAATGGTTCTGAAGATTCTTATGATGCACTCCATTCCTACATGCATCTTAGGCAGACATTTAAGGAGGTTATAGCACTTTTTGCGTCATTAATTGCAAAATAACCAAGAAAAATCAATTCTTTATTTTGCAATTAATGACGCAAACACGCACTCTCATAAAAATCGGAGACGATACACTCGAAGTCGTGGACGAATATGTTTACCTAGGACAAACTGTCCAGTTAGGTAAGTCTAACTTCGAGAAAGAGGTCAATCGTCCAATCCGACTCGGCTGACCAGCGTTCGGGACGCTACGCAATATCTTCTCGTCCCACATACCGCAGTGTCTCAAGACGAAAGTCTTTGACCAGTGCGTGTTGCCAGTGATGACATATGGCACTGAAACGTGGTCGCTCACAATGAGCCTTTTATGAAAGCTAAAAGTCACCCAAAGGGCTATGGAGAAGGCTATGCTTGGAGTTTCCCTGCATGGTCGAATCAAAAATGAGGAGATCCGCAGGAGAATCAAGGTAACCGACATAGCCCGAAGAATTGCCAAACTTAAGTGGAAGTGGGCAGGGCCCATTGCTCGCAGAACAGACGGCCGATGGGGCTGCGAGGTTCTGGATTGGCGATCGCGTACCGGAAGACGTAGCGTTGGAAGGCCTCCCACAAGGTGGTCCGACGACCTTGTGAACACCGCAGGAACCCGTTGGATGCGAGAAGCACAGAACCAGTCGAAGTGCAGGTGCTTGGGGGAGGCCTATGTCCAGCAGTGGACGTCTTTCAGCTGAAATGATGATGAATGACGCAAAAAGTACTATAACCTCCCTAAATCTTTATCGTTCACTCACCTAATGAAATAATCTAATAATCTTTGTCATCATAAAGTATCTTTGTCATAACAGGCCATGAGATAGTCCTTGTTCATAAGACCCCGGGTCAGAGGACGCTAATTTGATTGCTTCTATTTTAGTCCTAACAAATTACTTGGACACCGAGGGTTAATTGAAAACTAATATTAATAAAGAATCTAATATTTACTTCAGGATATTGGACTAAAAATCTTTATCGGAAATTATTACGTAACATTTTGCGCTCGATATAAAGCCTAAATGACTCCAGGGCGGTCAGTGCATCCCGGGGAGAGTGGCCCCGCTCGCTGTTCAATGTACAAGGTTGATTTTTGTTTGCCGTGATTTTTTTAAAGAAAACTACGTGTAGTCAGTTTGCTGGTTTATTCGCAACTGGTCTTAGTGGACTGTATGTTTATATAGTTACTACTTAAATGTGTCTATAGGCTCACAACACACAAACGCTAATTCTATTTGGACACTTATGGATTTTATTTTTTATTGCTGAATGTCCTTCTCTTGACCTCGATCACGCCAGATGGAAAGCTATGAATAAATTATTCTGTCGTGCATTATTCGTCCGTAAATTGTAAAAGTTTGTTTATAAACTAAACGTAGGATCAATTTTTGCCTAACAATTCAAGAAACGGACTTGAGAAAAAATTCAAACTTACAATCGAGCCAGCATTAAATAATTCCATAGACAATTAGCCGCCATTGTTTCTCGAAAAATCTCGGCCCTTTTTCATAATCCTTGAATTGTTCATAATAAGAACCTTTAAAAGGGTACTTATAAAATAAACTTCTTTTATAATAATTAGTAAGTACTTTTATCCCACTTTGGAATGAAAAATTTAAGGAGAGCCGAAATTAAAGGGTTGAAAGTCAAAGGGACATGCCTTGGTAAGAGGTTACAACCCTGAAGTTTTGAGTTCGAAAGCGTTCCCACTTAGTAACTTAGTCTTAATGAAGTCAAAACATTTATAGGTTACCAAAAACTTTTAATTAGATAATACGATAAGTAGATAATCTGGAAAGTCGTACTTAGCGAAACACTTTTAATTGTACGACTACAATTAAATTGATAATGACTTAAATTAAATAGATATCAATAATATTTTAAAAGTACAACCTATAATGGCATCTGTTACTGTTAATAAACTTGATCGAAAATAATTAATACTGTATCAGGAAAACGCTAGCACTCTGGGAATCTCTGATACGGCGATCGATAAGATAGGCGAGTTAAGATGGACAAGCCCTAATGCACAGATGAACCGACAACACTGCCTACGGTTCCTTGACAATACTAGTTAGGTACTATAGAAATTATAGCCTATAATCCCACCAAGTGACCGCAGGGAAGACGGTGGCACAGTGATCACGTGCTGCCGTGCATAGCGAGGCTCAGGGGAGGCCCCTTTACAGTCTCCCCAGGGATATGCCTTTCAGGCGTTGCCCGGGGGGTTCCGGAATTGGTCTTTTAAGAGGAACCGGGACCACCCCTATGTGCTGATGGTGATCACCGGGATGGTTTTAGTGAGGTAAAAATCCCACACTCCCTGACCTCCCTCCCCGGTGGTCGGGTGCCTTTTGAAGGTTTCCCCCCGACAACAAAAAATAAAAAAAAGGTACTATAGAAATTATAGCCTAATGAATACTTTGAAAAGTAGATGGCAGAAATACGAGACAAACATTGATTTATAAAAATAATCAAAACAAGTAGCCTTGTCATTCGGCTGACAAGCCGTGACAAGGATGAAAATGTAAAAACGCAGAACCATCTTCATAATTCATATTCATTTTTTTTATCTTCTAGGAATAATGACTCTAGAAATATGATAAACTGTGGTTTTATTGACTCGTCCCGGTACTGAGAGCGCGTAAAGCTCTTACAGTATGTAATACGTTTTGTAAGATGTCAATCAGTACCACCGCAGTGAAAACGTTAACTGCACGCGTCGGTCGAAACAAACGAATCGTTTCGAGCAACTCTCGCTGAGCTGTTTCGGGCCTTAGTCACAACACAACCGCACTAGCACCATTCAAACTGTGCAAGAAGCTTCAAAAATAAAAGTATCGCTTACCTGCACGGATCCCAAACAACAATCCCCATTCCTGGACACCCGCTCGGCTCCAGCACCTCGCACTCCCGGGGGTTGCACACACAGTCCCACCCCCGCACCGCCCCCGCTACCACCACCACCGCCACCATCGCCAGCCAGCTGCCCTTGCTCATAGTGTTGCGCACATTTCACGAAACAGTCGCCACTACACCGCTATAGTGTCCGAGGCACATTGTGACACATTTGTGTTCCGAATTCAGGTGGAGAGACAGGTTGTAGGCATTCTGTAACAATGGAAAAGGTGGGGTAAGAACACAGTTTAAGCATAATCAACATCTAATGTCCCCACTGCTGGGACACAGGCCTTATCTCAGTGAGAGCGAGCGGGCACGTGGGCCAAGTCCGGGTTCGTGGATGACACATGTCTTCGACTTTTTTTTCTCTAGGACATATCGGTTTCCTCACGATATTTTCCTTCACCGTTTTGATAGCAGTGGTGATGAAATGCCTAGCTGGGTTCGAACCTACGACCTACAACTCGTAAGTCGCGGCCGTTTCTACTGGGCCACCATTAATCTTGTTGTGTTCGGTTGTTAGAACATACTTAATGAATATCTAATACAATTATTATGAGATTACATACGGGCATTACAAATAATATGCACCGGCCGCGGTATGACGTGACGCGTTTGCAAAATTTTATTTTGATGTTTCGTTCCCTCTTTCGCCGGACTATCTAGCTGTGATTGCTCGTTCCTTCAATAAATCTGATAAAAGACAAATACAAACAAATTTCAACAAAAATCGTATAATTTTATCTAAATAATAATTGATTAAAATTCTTCAAAGATGAAAGTTATTACCATATTTGCAAAGGATGTCAAAACGTGATAATGCAAATTGCACCTTTGATGATATCGTAATAGTATTTTCGTTCAATTTGTACTAAATCAAGGCGCTGCTTCGACTTTCATCTAAACCACCCATTCATCCCAACGTTATCACGTTTTTCTGACAGACTGCGCCAAGATCTGTTTTCAGCTTCTGTGTAACGACATGTGGGTAAAAATCTTCCCAAAGATCGTACCAACTACTTCTTCCAATAGGAGTTTTATCGAGTGAAGCTACAGTTTCCAAATATTTGTTGTACACGTATGCTTTAGACATACTACAAGGTAAAACAAAATTAATAATAAAATCAAATCAGAACTAAATTGGTGGCTAGGTAATCGGCCCGGCAATACTAGACCGCTTTCATTAGAAAACTGTCGTATAAAAGTAACTGCGTCTAATCTAGTTTGCAAATTAATACAATTGTAAGATCGTTTACGTGCCCCATGGGCCTTTGGACCGCCACCGCTGTCTAGAAAGTCCTTTTAAATTTTTTAATCTTTTCAATCCTTTGGCATATACATATTGGAAAAAAATCTTGCATCACCACTGGTACCTTTGTACTAAACTTTTCTCTTAAAATTTCTGGTACTTAAAAACATCAAATAAAGTCATTTACTATATGAACTTATACATAATTAAGTATTAATTAATAATCAATTAAAAACGCGAAGTGTAATTTTTTCACCCAAATTTACAAAAGTGCGTATATCTCGGAAACTAACTAGGTACCGAGAACTGGACCCTTTTTTTCTTGAACCCCACATATAATGTTACTTCAAAGAGATTAAATAACTCCAACACGATAAGCTTGCAAAACCCTTCCAACAACATTGAAACAATTTAATTCTGAACACAAATAAGAACTTAAATTTCAGAAACCGTTGAATTAACAAAAATCGAAGTAAATATTTCATTAGGCTTTTAGTACAATTAGTAACCTTTTCTGAACTTATCTGAACTCATCTGAATTTATTTTGTTTCAAAAATTGTGACGTAAATTTTTTATCCAAGTAAAGTGATGAAGTAATTATTCATAGAAGAGAATCTGAATGCTAATTACGTTTATAATGGAACTATGAGTTATAAACTTGAGGGGCTCATGGCTAAGTAATAACAGGCACACGGTTCAATCGATCAGGTTAAGCTACGCTTGCCGCGGTCGGTCCGTGCGTTGGTCCCGGCTGTCATTCGTAGCTCTTTGACAGTCGTTACGGGTAGTCATAAGCCAGAAAGTCTGACAACCAGTCTTACCAAGGGATATCGTGTTACCAATAACTTGGCTGTGGAGGCATATAGGTAGTCGCTCCATGTAAAATATTGGTATTCAGCTGCATCCGGTTAGACTGGAAACCGGCCGAAACATAGTTGGGAAAAGGCTAGGCAAATGATATGAGTTACAAACATGAAGTGCATATTATCCCAGAATCTTTCTTTCTTTCCAATTCTTTATATCACTACTCGCGCTAGTATCTAAATAATCTGTAAAATGCTTATTTCTTAGTATTCTATTCTATTCTTAAACGGAAATACGATTCCCAACATTTGTTTCCATTTTTTTTAACAACTTAAAGTATTGGCAACACAAAATTTGCCAATTTTGCTTCGGCAGAGAGACTAACCAGACTGGACTACATCAGGTATCACATTGCCTTGCAGATTGACACTACACATAGGTACACTTAGCTGAGATAACTGTTGATGCAAGTACTAGCGGTCAAGTTTGCCGAACACTTGACCAGAACAATGACATACGAATAGTTGACGTTTACCTATAGACTGTATACTGGACACTACAGCTTTAGAGTGCGTCTACGTTTAATGATAGGTAGTGAATTGTTAGTAAGCTGTTTAAGCTCTGACCAAACTGAAGTGAATCCCACACAGGATGCGGAACGAAATTTGCTCGCCATCACGACGTCATCATGTCAACGCCGGCTGTCGCTGAAAACTAGCGCTGAGGCTGTGTCTCGCTTAGGGTAAGCGCGCACTGCGATGCGATTTTTTTAATCGCATGTTCGTGCGAAATAAAATCGCGAACGCTAATATAATTTTTCAAGCGATTATTTACCGCATTGCGCGAACTTTAGTATATTGGTATTGTTCACAGATTGGCGATTATTTTCCGCAATGATTAAATTTAACGGTGCGTGTTTAGCCTTGGGGTCGCCGTGTTACGTGGATGTGACGCACATTTTCCTCAAACGCTGTTATTTTTTGTGTTTGCATTTTTTCTCTGCGACGTGTTTCCCGCAAATAAAAAAAAATCTTACTTTACTCGCCCCGAATGTGTCAAATAACTGATATGGAGGTGTTTAAAATGGAGCAAATACAAAAAAATGACGCACGTAGTTGCTTCCCGCGTCCTACGGGGGATTTACCTCGGTTTGGCCAGAGGTTTAATCATGAGAGTTTTGTCCAAAACAATGAACCTACTTTATTGTATAAAGAGGAAAAAAAATATGACTTGTTTCAAAACAAAAGTAATATTACAATGGGCGGTCTTATCACTCGAGGCGATTTGTGCCAGACAACCTTGGATTTAAGGGGCTTACGTGACCTAAAGCGCGGTCACTGTCGGACTGCATAGAAAAGAAAGAGAAGCGCGATGACACAACCCTGGTAATTTATTGCAAAATATGAGCAATTATTTAATTACTAAAAATTTATTGTGTGGACTAAAAAATTAAAACACTAGTGTTTTAGTATGTTGCTTGTAGAATAATGTGATATAAAATCAGAATGATTGTATGTATATTAGTATGGCTTTTATTGTAAAAAGAAAGTTTTTAGAGGTATGTTCATGATTTTTTTCTATCGTATCAAATTAGTTGTATTATATTTTCAACACATTGTCAACCTAGTATATATCCTGAAGAATATCATTTATTTTTCTGATTTTGTTTACTGTAGTCGATCATTATACTTGTTTCTAAAACTTGTGTTTTTTGCGTTTAGGTTCTGTAAGCCCCTTAACCTAAATTATATTTAGTCAAGCTTTAAGTGTGTAGGTAGTATAGCACTTCCCCTAATATCTAGAATCAACTTCAGTCTCTATAAACGATCAAATTTAACGAAACAAAACAGTCTACTTATAGGAATTGGTTTGGAACTTCAAAGTAAACATCTTACCCGAGGCACATGAGTAGACAATGTGCCCGAGGGCCGCTAAATGAACGCTAATAGCGACTCTGATCCGCTTTTCAAAACTCAGCGTAAGCGTCAGCGTTTATTTTTTGTAGGGACTTATGACATGTGCCAAATAAATATAATAAATTATGTATTTCTTTCTTTCTATATTTTTTTAGGTGAATTAACGTCTAATTTGGTCTTGTGGTCGCAAGCGCTACGAAGGGCATGATGCCCTAAGTTCGATTCCTAAACCGTAATTGGGTCTTTCCATCAGCACCAGCCTGAAGTATGGATTTGTGCATGGTTGATGGCAATAGGGTCGCCCCCTATTACATGACACTGAAATTTAACTATAGGTACACGTATGCTTAACACTTTGGGGGTTACAGGTGTTATATTTTGTAATTAAATGCTTTTGACGCTTGTAGCGTGAAACGCGGCATTTTCGTGGCCCAGGCTTAAAGGTATACGTTTCGAAAGTTTCCTAACAGATGTGTATCGAAGCTATATTTCTAATTAAAACGATATAGTTCTGAAGTTCAACAGTACTGTGAGTCCCTATTAACTTCTATTTGCACTTGGGAAGTTTTCGATTGTAACTTACTGTATTATGTTACGTTAAGTTGCTTTTGTAATGTATAGCTTTCAGAGATGTGCTTTGTGGAGCAATTTATAGTAGAAGTTATGAAACTAACATAGCAGTGATATTATAGTCAAGTAAAGAAGATACCTTTGCCCAGCAGTGGGACAACATAGGTTTAAACAAAATATAGACAAAAATAAACTTCCTTATCTACCTTCTGACACAGTAAAGATATGAACAGTACGGAAACTACGTACTAACGTTCGAAACGGCACACTCACACAGACGCGCGCATCTACGGTACCCCTAGCGATAGTCGTGGTGCTCTCAGTCACGGATGCCACTTAGGGGTACCGTAGATGCGCGCGTTTGTGTGAGTGTGTCGTTTCGAACGTTAGTACGTACTTTCCGTATTGTTCATATCTTTACTGTGCTTCTGATTTCCAAACGTGGGCCTTTGTACACGTTTTTCTTGACGTGAAAAAATACGGATTATTCGCCGTATGTAGGCACGGGTCTTCAGTATTTATTTATTTATATATACTTTATTGTACACCACAAAAATACATAACATGAAAAAAGATACATTAAACATTACAAAATATACAATGTGCTTCCTTATCGCTTTCTGCGATCTCTTCCAGGCAACCTTGTTGTTCAGTCAGTGTTGTATGGATCACTATGGAAACTTATGCATGTAGCATAAATTATACGTAACTTGATTGTATTCTACGCTATAGGGTCTGGCAACATGTATTGAATTCATGGTTAAAGTTTGCGTGTCGAAGTCCCATGCTACCCTACATTTCGTGAAAACAAAAATGTAACGCTCAAAACCAATCAAAACGTATGTAAGTAAAACACAATATTTCAGGAATCAAAATAGTCAGCAGATTTTTTCATTTTTACTTCAATTGTCTTCCTGTCTTCAGGGACATCTGAACAAATGTCCGTCTTCACCTGTAAATATTTTCACAACCTTTCTCCACGATGCCTTTTACAAAGGAAATGCTGAGAATTCCTTTGTTTTATTTTTACTTTTCCTCACAACATACGTAGAGATAAGTCTGTGACCTTTTTAACTTTTTCTATTAATGTACACCTTGTTTTCTGAGAAAAGAAAATTCTCTTGCGTGTGCTTTTAATGAAATACTAGCTGCGCCCCGCGGTTTCACCCGCATAAGTGTCGATCCCGTGGGAATATCGGGATAAAAAGTAAGCCTATGTGTTAATCCAGGGTGTCAGCTACCTCCATACAAAATTTTATCAAAATTGGTCAAGCCGTTTGAGCGTGAAGAAGTAACAAACATATAAACACACACACACCCCTCACAAACATTCGCTTGTATAATATTATTGTGATAATTTGCGAAACTAAATTGCAAATCGTATAGCGTAAAATAATTCACATCAATACGCTTTATTGTCAAACGAGCTCTCTATTCAGAAATACCCTATTTAGAAATCGAAATAATTGTGAATATAGTCGCATTAATCGAGTATATTACATGTTTAAATCGATACACTTACTCGTAGTAACTATCCTAAAATACAGGCGATTCTCTTAATATGCGCTCGTTAATTTTTATATTGAGTTGATTTTTGCCAGCAGTCTGAAGGCCACTTCTCGCAAAAACTTGTCAAAATGTGGGGAAATTAGAGATTGAGACTGAGATCAGGGGGCCTAAAAAGGCCATTTTGGCAGAATCATAAAAGGATAAAATAATGGACAGTTTACTGATTTCTATTGTACATGTTGTTGTCTATTGTTGTTGTGTGTGTGTGTCTCTGTTATATTGTATTGTGTTGTGTTGTTGTCGTATTGTGTCTGTATTGTTGTTGTGTTTGTCTTGTGTTGTATTGTGTTGTTGTTGTTGTGTTGCTTATGGTGTTGGTTTAGGATCGCTTTACATAAGCTTACCTTGAGAATGCTTTCGATAACGATAACCCGCCACTCCGGTTTCACAGCTTTCTCTTTCTAGCGAAATCACCAAATAACCTTTTTCAGATTTGGATATTAAATACCTTTCCACTACATAGCTCTTCTATACGGGGATAAATACAGACGGGTCTATTATCAATGAAAGCCATCAGAATTGAGCCATTTCTCTGTGGCGAGTCACGATTGCCGATTCACGTCCACTGTTTTCTCTTTGTGTTAGACTGATGGAATATATTTTGTACGTGTTAGAAGAGTTGTACTTGTGATTTTATCTAGTGTATGTTTCAATGTTGAAAATAAATAAAAATTATAGTTTCACGTTACCCGTCACAATTTATTATTTTAATACTGTTTTTATTTTTTGTTTTTGAAATTTCAAAAGAAATAAAATTGTATTATATGATAGCTCAAATAAAAGAAGACGGAATATTATAAAAAAATATAAGTGAATATTGAATAACCTAAACTCGAGTCACATACAATTTTAAATCGAGTTAAATTGAAATTAAAATAGATCACTTTAAAACTCTTATTTCGTGAAGGTACATTAATTGGTACAGACACCCACACTGAAATAATTCAAGTATTCCAAAATGGAACCGTACTTTCTTAACTCAAGCCGTCTTATATTTAGAACAATTAAAGTAATTACATGGAGGGAGCCAGGGAGAGATGAATTACTATAGACTGTCTGAAACATCTGCATACTATCACTTCAAATGGAGAATTGGCAAGTGAATCTGAATGGGCCTAAGGCTTCTAAGGCGCTCTTGGAATGCTTTGAAAGACGACAGGCGACAGATGGTATTCATCGTCCGAGTTACTGCCAAACTCGTGTACCTATAAAAGCAGAATTTATGGCTGAAACTATATCAGGAGCGATTGGGTTTATTGTTACTAGACTTTGGCAGCGTTGGTGACGTTTATGGATCTATCTAGGCCAGTGTTGCGTATTTTTCAGCCTGCTAATTACTGCTAACGTTTTAAAGTTTTTAGACAGAATATTGCTTAACCAAATAATAGAGGTGATTATGTCGGGTAGGTATGCGACGACCAACGCGAAGTCACCTTACCTAGGATTGAAAATCATGCTCTCGCTACGCGCGTAGACGCCCCTTTAGTGGTTTCTGCCACTGAGTTCATGGATGTACATAATTATGTGCATATGTACTCAACGAAAATAAATCCTTAACTAACATACGTTATGTTTGTGAGGCGTCAAAGAACTAACACAACTCGCCTCTAACTCCATTTACCGCGCGGATCGTGCAATCAATCAAGTGTAGTCTTAAAAGAGGTACCTATTTTAGGTATAACAAACACGGCATCCTTCTTGCCTAGAATCCATATTCAACAATGAGCCAGTAAAGCTCTTTCGTAGACGTGCTACGGCGTAGCGGACATTGTGCTACGGCGTAGTGCACATGGTGCTACGATCGCATCTACTGGATTGCCTTTGAGTAACCTAGATTTTTTTGTAATTCCATACAAATTTTTTATTAAAGTTTATTTTATTAATATATCCAACATCTGAATGCATTCAGCCTTCGTGTTTTAATTAATCCCACACAAATCTAAAGCGAGTTATACGAACTAACATCGATAAATATACTTATGAAATTGCACACAGCGCGGATGCGGTGAGGCGTCACAGAACTAACGCCTAGCCTCTAAACTCATTTAGCGCGCCAGTCGTGCAATCAATCAAGTCGCGCTAGTTTTGAGGATTATTAATTTAGGTTTATTATTATAATTTAAACTAACCCTGGAATACTAAAATGACTTTGACCCGCGTTATTAAAAGTTTTCAAGGTCTGAATGAAGTTCTTAAATGTTGCTCTAATACACCTAAAAGTCGCAGGTACTGCATTTGACTTATCCAATGCTAAAAGTGTTTTTTTTGCTTTTATCACACCAGTTACCGTAGGTTCAGTAAATGATTCTGAACATCATTTCATCATTTCAGTTGTGCAGCTCGTTTGTGCGGCAATCCGGGCTCAAACACCCGCCGGGAATGCCGCCGGACTTGTTGGCGGTATGCCCGCCGGCTGGGCTAGAACAGAACAGGACAGAACAGAATGGCAATCTTTAGAGGAGGCCTTTGTCGGAAGACAAGCTGAACCGGAATACGACCGTTTGTCGATATTTATTTTCTTTGTTTTCTTAAAGTATCAGGGACATTTTTTCTTTTTCAGATTCAGATTAATTTCTTTGCAAAAACATTGAAATAAATGAATCTGAATTCATTCTTAGAGCAAAAAAATATTAATAAGCATGTAAAAATAAGGACAGCAATAAAAGCTTTTTATTTAATTTTGTAAGAGACTACATGACGTTCATTAATGGCCGATTCCTGTTATTTACAGAACATTGTTGGTTAAAATGAAGACTTTTGTTTTTGTATCTTTACCAATAATGAAGCAAATACCTCAGCTTTGCATACTAGACACTCCCGTATGGAAGTAGCTATCACAGGTAAAATTAGCTTACAAATCTATCTGAATGCCCAGTTTGGCAATAAAAAATGCTATCATTAGTACATATAAAACGATTCGTTTTTGTTTATAGAAACCGAGACTGAAAGATGAAGTCGAGGTACCATAATATTAAACAACTTAGGAATATGTATATTGAAGTGTATTGCAATATACTCCAAGTTGTTTAGTTTGCGGTATGATTAAATAGGAAATGCTCGTACGACTGAAATCAACCAAGCGCAGCCATCGTAACGATGTCGTTATGCGACGTCGATGCAACCGCTTATTCTATTAATTGAGTTATAATGTAGGACTGTATGAGGGGCCTGTGGCTAAATAATAACAGCCGCACAGGTCGATCGATCAGGTTAAGCTACGTTTGCCGCGGTTGGTCAGTGGATGGGTGAACATCTTTACATAAAGTGACCCCTCGGTGGCTCGGAAAGCACGTTAAGCCGTTGGTCCCGGCTGTCATTCGTGGATCTTTGACAGTCGTTACGGGTAGTCAGAAGCCCAAAAGTCTGACATAGTTGGGAAAAGGTTAGGCAGTTGATGATGATAAAATGTAGGACTGTATGATTAAGAGTCTGGATTTGTGCCCAGTTGATAGCAATAGGCTCGCCCCCTATTACATGGGACTTAAATATAACTTGCGAAATGTCATTATTTCCTAACTGAACAGACAGCTGTGCTGCTGGGGAGTTTGTTGCGCCACTTCTTCTCCCCAGCAAAAGCACTAAGAAGTGGTGAAGGGTGGGCGTTTTGGGGGACTGTCATTTGTAATTTTTGAGGTTCGAAAAGTGCTATTCTCAGCCTAGTTTGAATAGGCTTTTGTTTTTTTTTGTTTCATACATTTCTGGCTAACCCTTTGGGGATTACAGGCGTGATGCGTATGTTTATGATTGTTTGTGGCGTGGGAACAAGTCTTGCAGAGGTAACTTGTCATCAAACAAATGGGAGAAAAAGTTAGAACTTCAGTCCGTATTTGATATTAAATTAGGTAGCTAATAGCGTAGGTTGTTTTTAAATATTTCGTGTTTGCTATTTAAATGTTCTTCAATATTCACCAAAGAATATAAGTAGATAGTCTATTTCCAGGAAAAACAGACACACATACACTAACAAAAAAAAGAGAACATTTTTATTTTTAGCGAACTACGTGTAGGTACTACACTAACTAATCTTATTACGTTAAACGTAGGAATAGATATATTTATAGTAGCTTCTGCCCGCGGCTTCGCCCGCGTGGTTGTCGAAAATTATCCCACGGGAACGTACTACCGACACAAATAGTTAGTTAGTTATAGGGTGGCAGGGACATCGGAATTCAGTACCTCATGATTGCTTTTTTTCAGTACATTTCAGGGTAATGATTACTGCACAGCTAACTCTAAAGATTTATGCAGTACTAACTATCGCTCGCGGCTTTACCCGCGAGGTATGTCGATAAAAACTATACTATATCCTTCCCCAGGATGCAATCTATCTCGCTGCCAAATTTTATCGAAATCCGTTCAGTGGTTTAGGCGTGAAAAGGTAACATACAGACAGACAGAGTTACTTTCGAATTTATAATATTAGTATGGATAAGATATCATCTATTAAGAAACTTGTTCTAGCCTGATTGAGGTGGAAGCTCGGTTCGAGTTGATTAGTGAAGCACTACTACTCGTTATAAAACCGTCTCGCTAACTAGTTTGTGGATACCTTAGAAATGGTAATAGGAAATTGTAACCACACTCGCTCTAAAACATATGTGGGTGATTAGATTTCTTGATTACGTAAGTTAATTAATGGCGAGGAGTTACGTGAGTAGATACTTAATCAGGGTTTTAATTATTTAACTAGTTGATTTAATTTAGATTTGAGCTTAAAAAATGTAAACACCTCTCAACCAACCACAAAAGTCAAAGTCATTTATTTGTGTAAATAAGATACAGAAAGATTTAAAAGAAATTTATTTATATTGCTTATTCTGCCTTTAATTTTGGCATGAAAATTGGACATACTTAGCTATTAGTTAAGAAATTAATTTGCGGTTAGTAAATTATATTCAATTCAATTAAATTTGGAAACAATCAATAAACACAACGTTAGTTGTGGTCGAAACTCAAAAACGCAAAATTCAAAACGGTGAAGGAAAACATCGTGACGAAACCTGCATATCCTAGAATTAAAAAATCGAATACATATCACATCCACCAACCCGCACTGGGCCCGCGTGGTGGATTATTGCCCACTCCCTCTCACAGATCTGCCTGTGTCTCAGCAGTGGGAACATTATAGGCTGATCACGCTAGCTATGACTGCTTGTTGGAACCAATTTAAAATTCCTAAAATCAAATTGGAATAATAGTTTAATGGAGTCGAAAAACACTCCAGCAGTCTAATTCACAATCAAAATAGTTCAAAAACACAATAGATTCAAACAAAGAGACAGCTCAAAGTTTAAATTAGACGCTGAAACTAAACACACTGAGCTGTATTACGCTTGCAAATGTGCTAAATTATGTGCAATGGGACATTCGAGCTGTTCGCAGCGCCGCCGCCGCCGCGCCGCGGAATGGCAACTGCCTGACTTATTGTTAACTTTGCTGGAGTTACCTATGGGTAAGTATGTATGATGGTTTGGTAGGTACTGTATTTCTTGCCTCTGTTGACAGCGGTTTGAATCGGCATTTTTTGAGGGTTCTATAGTGCTTATAAAAATAATGTATCATCAAAACGGAAAAACATACTGGAAATGCGCCCAAAAGTATGGCAGCATTGCGACGTTGTATGATGATTGACGATGCTGATTCTTTGGCCAAAAATAGGTCAGCCCTCTGGTTACATGAAGAGTCGACAAACCGCTTGGCGATATCTCGAAATACTAAGTGGGCACACAGGCCCCAGTTGCTAAGATACATAATATTATGTTAGTCATTTCAATATTAATACCTTGTAAATTGCTGTGCTACTATCTTATCACATGAGTGCAACAAAATATTTGAGTTTGAGTTTGTATTATTTCAAAAAAAAAATGTCTAGAATAAGCAAAAAATTTTATTGTTTCAATTTGCCCACAAAAGTTGGGGATACGGTACCAGAACAAAATATCGCACGTGCTCATGAATTTGCCTCAGAACTCGGACTGAAATCTCGAATCAGAGAAAATAAGTTTGTTCAAGAGTATGACATTCTGTACTTGCTACGACATTTGTGGCTGCAATAGGAGACAAAGCAAGCTCTGTTGTTGTATATCACGAGTGCCAGTAAGTTATTACAATCTAAACCTTATAGGTATCTTGGACATTAAAGACACATTACGATAACAAAATAATATGCTTGTTATTGCATTTTCGTCTAAATAATATATAGTTACTGGCAGCGCCCCGCTGTTTCACCAGAGTGTAGATCTCGTGGAAATATCAGGATACAGACTATCCTATGCCCTTCCCCGTGATGCAATATATCTCTCTGCCAAATTTTATCGAAATCCGTTCAGTGGTTTAGGCGTGAAAAGTTAAGATACAGACAGACAGATGGACAGACAGACAGAGTTACTTTCGAATTTATAATATTAGTATGGGTGGATATATAATCGTATATATTATATATAGTACTAGCAGCGCCCCGCGGTTTCACCCGCGTGAGTTTCGATCCCGTGGGAATAACGGGATAAAAACTATTCTATGTCCTTCCCCGTGATGCAATCTATCTCTCTGCCAAATTTTATAAAAATCTGTTCAGTGGTTTAAGCGTGAAAAGGTAACATACAGCCAGACAAAGTTACTTTCGAATTTATAATATTAGTATGGATGAGTTCCAGGAATGTTCAGAATATGTTGTCCCAAGAGTTCCCTTTGAGCGATGAACATTTCTGAGAAATAATGTCAGCCCTAGAGAATATCGTTTCCCAGTTCTCGAAATACTTCGAGAGCCAGAAAGTTTATGCCCAGGAAAAGTAGAGGGCAATGAAGTTACACAAAAATAGGTACAGTCAACAAGTGCAACAAGCGATAATATTAAGCAATTTTCAAACAAATTCCTTTCCAACATAGTCATTGTCACCTTTTCGAACTGTCATTAAAAATTTTGGCAATGGCGTAGTTGGGAAAATAATAAAGTGCAAGTAAAAATAAACCTTAAGGCACCTCACGGGTCGATCCTTGCAGCGGCATATTTACTTAGGCAGATGATGACATGTTACCAGAGTCAATACTTGTAGGTTTCTCAACCAAAGAGGTATAAATAGGTGAAGTTATAAGCTCTTGTAGTGACAACTTCATTAGACTGATACTGCGGTTAGATGGAGATGCGCATATAATATAGTGTATTACTAACAGTTAATTTGCTGATTTGACAGGGGTAACATATCAACTTAATGATGCTCGTGTGCCCTTTGCGAGCTATGGTAACATATTATAAGTTAAAGTTTAACCCTCTTATTAGTAAACGTTGTATAGCGGCTGTATAGTTACACAACGCTTAACGTTACAAAAGAAGAAGACACTTCTTTCGAAAGTCAAAACGCTGACGACTGAAAGAGAGAAATCGGTGTGTAACTATTCACCTGGTATAATACGTTTATTAGTAAGGGGGTAAAGGTATAAGGGGGGGGGGGTAAAGGAGGGGTAGGGTAGGAGGTAAGGGGTAACCTCTACAGCTGGTACTTATAAGTACGTAGTTTTTTAACTGCCTCGTCGGTCTAGTAGTCGCAAGCACTACCTACTGCTGAGCATGAGGTCCTGAGTTCAATTACCAGGTCGGGCAAAGTGTTATTAGGTTTTCTATCGGGAACTTCTCAGTAGCAGCCCGGAGTCTGCATTTGTGTCCTGTTGATGGCAACAGACTCGCCCCCATTACGTGGGACTTAAATGTAACTGGGGAAATATGGATGTACTACGGGTACCACTCTACCTAAACCTTTTTTTTTGGGTGGGAAGTTATCAAATAACTTCTCCCAGGGAGGCGGGAGGGCGTGTCAGACTTTTACCGGTTTACAACCCACCCGCGTTCCTTCAGTTGCCTGTGCCAGGGGCCACGGTATCTCGAACAACCCGCGATTCTGGCAGGCATCGGCCCTAGCGGACCCCGTCAGTTAGTGCTGACATCTCTTGGAGGCGCACGGGGAACACAACGCGCCGTCGACCCGGGCCTCGTTGTTACGGGACGACAAGCTGCCCATTGCTCGTCATCCGTCTAACCTAACCTAACCCTCCGGTGTTACGTTAAGGTGTTGTTCACAGAAGCCATGTTTGTTAACATCACCTATGTAAGCTATTTTACGTGAGGTGCATTACGTAAAGACTTTAGTCAGCTGGGAGTAACCGTTCTTCTCATATATATGGGTCACTCCCGTTTGGTAACGCTACATATACTTACGTATAGATGCCTCGTCAATGCCTTTTGAAACAGCATCACAATTGTTCGTTGTTACTGAAGAAAGTTTAACATGAATGCAGTTTCATTTTCGTTTCGTTTCAAAAGTCATTGTCAAACTAGAAAAATGAATTGAACTTCGAACCCTTTAAATTTTCGTCAAAAAGCTCTTGTTAGACATGAGAGAGAATTGTTATTGATCTCAGTGTTTTTGACGTGAATACGTCTTTAAAATGGCTTCCATAGTGGGAGGCAAGTCAAAAATACCAATGATAACAAAATCAGGGCATACAGTATGGTGTTGCAGCTTCATATCTATCATTTACATCCTAAATTCAATAACACCATTGGATAGCTAAAAGATTAAAGAATTCATTACGCCATGTGAGGACTGTGACGCATCTCGCGCGGTGGAAGGGGAAGCGCCGCCATTTTGAAGTAAATTTGCGTATCGAGATTTCCACTTAGTACTTTTGTCTCGGAAAAGCTACGACGTTCGTTTAGGTTTCAATCGTCAGCTCTTGCCAAAATATATCGATTGGATAACAAAACATTTGTGTAAAATAGTGACAGTGAATATAATGTGTTAAAATAAAAAGAAAAAAAATAATATCTAAAATATGTATATAATGTCGGCCTATACGCCTCAAAAAGTCAAATCCAAATACAGAAATCGTATACGGTTGGAAAGAGCTTCTCAAGAGCAATGAAATGGTACCAATAAAACACCATATAACCGAGTCAAGCAGGGAACGTAAAAGAATGAATGCGACCGAGCAGATCACCTCCGTTACGTAAACGTACTCATATACAACACACGGTCTTGTCCATGACATAGCCACACCCCATTTTTGTTAAAGAATATTCTAGGCTCTCTTTTTAGTTAGCTGAAAAAGATATAGCCCAGGGATTATACTAAAGGGACCTTAGAAATCTCCCATTATTTTTATTACATTGTTAAATTCCTACCGTTCACTTGTTTGTCTGCTGAAAACGCCCAGTTCAGTTGTGGCCTTTTTAAATATTTCTAAAAACCTATTTATATGTTAAAGCTGTCAATAGAAATATTTTGACGTCCTATGACAATTGTTACCTTTAAAAACGTTACCGTACAATAGGTTCAAATAAAAATTGGAAAAAGTTTAGTTTGTATTTATAGGCATTGTTCCTTTGTATAAATAAATGTTTCCATTTTAATAAAGATACGCCAATACAGAGTACTAACCGACAAACTTGAATAAGTTAATAAATAACAAGTTTACATAGTTAATAGCAAACAAACCCAACATAACAAAACGTCGATAATCTTCATACATTATGTACATGTGGGTACAATTGTTTCTATGACCACCTTTTATTTAGCCGAACCACCCTTTAAATTTAAATGCTGCCTCGGCTCCCAGGTAACCCGGTTTCCCTACTTTATATACAGGCGGCATTTTAAGTACGTTTTGTGGTTGCGTGCGAGGATAAAGTTCACGAAAAACACACACCGTTTAAGGCTATAGGTTTATATTATAAGTCTAAAGCATCGATCGTAGAAACGCCAATCACGACGTAATGTATGTGATTATACACGTGGCTTCGGATAAGTAATTATATTCATCAGTTATTTTTAAATGCAATCATCAGTTGATTTTCACATTCCTAAAGACTTCAATACACTCTTGCACCCTTTATTAAGAAAAGTTTGTAAAAAATCATAGAAAACATGACTTGTTACTTCATACTTTGAAGAGTAATATTAGGTAATAAACCAAGTTTCAGGTTGATTTACGCTTAGTAAGATTGTTTTCTGAAAAAAACATTCTTAGGAACAACATCCATGTTTATTTCATCATAAGGCTGTACCTATGCTATCTTTCAGACCAATCGGCTTGTCACGGGACTGCATAATAAACATGAACACCTACTTAGATATACAGAAGACTTTTATTCTTTTTAGGGTTCCGTACCCAAAGGGTAAAAACGGGACCCTATTACTAAGACTTCACTGTCCGTCTGTCTATCTGTCACCAGACTGTATCTCATGAACCGTGATAGCTAGACAGTTGAAATTATCACAGATGATGTATTTCTGTTGTCGCTATAACAAAAAATACTAAAAATAGAATAAAATAAATATTTAAGGGGGGTTCCCATACAATAAACGTGTGTTTTTCGGCGTTTTCGCCTTGTGGTACGGAACCCTTCGTGTGTGAGTCTGACTCGCACTTGGCCAGTTTTTTTGTTTTATAGGGTAGGTATATATTCCTAGGTGATTTTATTAACTTTGCTTGGGTAGTTTTTGAGTTAGCTTTGATAGTACGTATTTAATCCACTTTGTGTATCTTGATAATATTGTAATACTTCCTGTCACTGTTGTTTACATAGCAAGTAGTGGTATACGAATTGGAGTAACCCGTAGGTACCAAATCAAAAAAAATTAAAACTTTCCACAAAAAAAAAAATAAGTCTTCCAAAAAAAAACACCAAAAATTGGAAAATAACGTTAATTTCGGAAGTCGGTGGCAATAAACTAAAATACAGATCCAGACACAAAGTTTCGAAAGTTATTTTTCACTTTGTAGTGTTTTTAGCGTGTCGATTCGTAATCCTCTGATTCAATACAGGGTGTATTGACCTGCACCCCTTATTAGGAATTGTTTGGAAAAATCATAAAACTAGATAAGTAGATAGGTTTATTATTTCAAACTTTGATAAGTAATATTAATAAACCGATTTTAGTTGATTTACCTCGTAAGATGAAAAAGAAAAAAAAAGCCAATCTTATGAACATACATCGAGATGTATGTGTAGTGGTTTAGGCTACATATTATTATCTTTCAGCCCAATAAGCTTGTTCCGGGACTGCTTAATAAACATGTAGTACACCTACGTAGTATACACAGAAGATTTTGAACAATCAGTGTGTATATTACCGTTGCTACACAGAATTATATGCAGAGAGTGTTTCGGCTCGCTTCTTGAATAGTAATCTGGTTTAAGGAAGTGGCTTGACTCGTTGTGGCAGGAAATTGTATGGAACTATATTTGGGTTTTGTACTGAACAAGGCATACGATTAATTTGGTCGCATTTCGGTTTCTGTGGCCGTGATCGTCGTCGAAAGGAGATTTAATTCTGAGGTGGCGTAAATAATTAATTTGTACCTAAAATGAGCCATTTGTACATTCCGAAAGTATCATTAGCAGCAGTAGCAGTAGTAGCATTTTTTTTTGTTTGGAAATTATCAAATAACTTCTCCCGCTCTGCTTCGCGAAGGAGGCGATGACTTCCCATGTACTCTCGTTCCGTGCCATGGCCTGGACTAGGGCCGAACGCGAGAGATCGCCGCCGTGAGGACGCGGCGGTGCTCTGCCCAAGCTGGGCAGACCTCCACCGTATGCTCCACGTGTCCTCCGGGCGATCCACACAATGGTGACACCCGGGAATTTCCTCCCGCCTTATCCGGAACAGGAACCACCCGAAGCAGCCGTATCCAGTGAGGACCTGCGGTAGGCGGAAAGTGAGGACGCCGTGGCGCCTCTCCAGCCACTCCTCAAAGTGGGGACTTATCGCCGCAATTGTGACGTGCCCATAGCTATAGTACCTGCCAAATGTTTTCTTCCAGCCACAAAAAGCGTCTTTCATTCAGTAATTCTGATGGAATGTATAAAAGACTTAATTTTCAATTACATTTCATCCTGTAATTTTTTACATTATCTTCCAAAATCAGCTCTACCTACTGTCCACATCAGTCCACATGATTGCTCCAATCTATCACCGGCCTAATGTTCAAACTAATGAGCTGACACAGTGTAAATAAACAACTCTGTAGCCGTGATTAGCACTTTATGACGTGGTATGAATAGTTACGAGTCTGTGACTACGCGTAATTAACGCTTGACTTGTGTTACAAATCCGCGTTTGGCGAGTTTAAATTGAGTTTACTGTGTTCGTTCTTTACTGTGACACTGTAATGTAAAATGACAGTCTGAATTTACCAGTAACAACTCACTGGTTTTTAATTAATGTACGATTGCATTCGAATATTAAACATGGGTTTCGGTCGTGCTCGAAAATAGTCGGGAAATCCCAAAATGAACACGGATTAAAATATTGGTTAAGGAGGATGACAGGTGAAGTTTTGTAGTTTCAGCCTATCCCCATGGAAAATAGGTGTGAGTTTATGTATGTATTTTTATTCAAATGGTTAGCAATCCATACTTCAATACTAATATTATAAACTAGCAGCGCCCCGCGTTTTCACACGCGTAAGTCTCGATCCTGTGGGAATATCGGGATAAAAAGTATTCTATGTCCAGAAAATCCAGGAAATGGTCTATCTATGTGCCAATTTTCATCCAAATCTGTTCAAAAGATTACGCGTGATTGAGTAACAAACATCCAATCTTCACAAACTTTCACATTTATAATATTTTAAGTTTATATATCTAATAAATATAATATAATATGTATTTTTATTCAAATGGTTAGCAATCCATATTTCCATACTAATATTATAAATGCGAAAGTGTGTCTGTCTGTTACCTCTTGACGCTTAAACCGCTGAACCGATTTAGATGAAATTTGGTATATTTAACATTTAATAAATATATTTATTTAATATTTACATAATTTATGCTAATACCTATTTAAAATAATAATATGTACATTTATATGAAAAAAAAAAAAATTAGCAAAATGATCATAGGGCATCAAAAAATTCGTCCGCATCGCTGTCAACAGGAACAGTGCCCATTTGGTATATAGTTTGAGTCCCGGAAAAGGAAAGGATAGTTTTTATCCCGATATTCCCACGGGATCGACACTTATGCGGCTCAAACCGCGGGGCACTGCTAGTAATACAGAAATACAAACTGAATTTATCTACAAATTATTTCTGCCTAACCCTCCAGTACAAATACAAGCGTGATGTTACATACTATGTTAACTGGTCTAGTAATTTAGAAACACGTTCTTTTTCAGGTCGGGAAAAGTGTGTTGTTTTTCTATTTTGCCACCCACAACGGACGTTATGCTGTCGTTGGCAGGCTGTGGGTGTCGGCGTAGGTAACAACATAACTGTGGCCAATTTCCTAGGAATTGAGGCTCGCCGTATTTTTGGTAATTTAAAAAGGTTGGAGAAATTGTTCGGCAGTTCAATAGGCTTACCACCGTGCAGGAACTCTTGTTGCTTTCTTTTTAGAAACAGTTTTGTAACGTAACGTCCTTATGCTTTTTTAATTCATTGAAAAATATTCGTTTTATATACCTATGTAGACCATTAGTAGACTTCTGTTTTGCACAATTAATAAACACTTCTTCTATTTTTCTGGGTTCACCGGAACTCTGGACTAATATCGAGATTTTCAGACTTTGAGGGAACAAAAAATTAATCTAATATCATAAACTCGAAATAGCAGTTTTCCACGTAATCTGGTTCATAAATATGACGACGTAGCATGACTGTGGCGTTGGCTAGTTTTGTTACAAAGTCACTGAAATCACGGAAAAGGTTGGATAAGAGTGACACTGGCTGGTGAGTGTCACTCCAGCGAAGCGTCGTCGCATCTGTGGTTGCGTAGCGGCTGTCTTCTGAGGGGTAATTTTAAGAAAGTTCACAGCATGGACGTAATATATAGAAGTATTACGTCCATGGTTCACAGTCTCAATCTGTCAAAAATACCTCTAATTTCCCTACATTTTTGACAAGATTTTGACATTGATTGTCACTGAGATGAGCTTGGGACTAGATTTAGAACATTCTTAATTACGGGAATTGGCCTTATGATGATAGAAATGATGTTAGGGGAGCTGCTGTCATACCTCGTCCACGATGAACTGCTGTATATTCCGGCACACAATCCCATCACAATCCTCATTATATTGAAACTGCTGAACCACTAATACGATGACCACTTCTGATAAAGTCTATCCTGTGCCATTAACTAAAAAATTTTACATCCGCTTCGTTTAAATATCAAAGGCTAATAAAAGTAATAAAATAAAACACTCCGTGACTAAACAACTAGCATGGCAAAGAAAATAAATATAAATAAAATACCAACTGCCAGGCCGCATATTGCCGTAAACTAAGTTTTATTTCACTCTGTAGGGTTCCGCATTAATTTCAGAAAACTTTACTATACGGAACAGCTGCTATTACACAGTTCGGGTCGTGATGTGAATAGTTATAAGCGTGGTCACTAATTGCAATGTGGTTCTGGAAAATATCATAATAGTAATTATGCCTAGGAAGAGGGTACCATAGCTAAAATTGCAAGTCAATCACCAATCTGCGGCGTAGCGACAGATTACTACCCGCTACCCTACGCGCTACCCTTTTCAGACCAAATCTTCCCAGTCTATAGAGACATTAGGAACAGGGTGTAAAGTTCACTCACACTCTAAAGAAAAGGAAGGATCTTTCGACCAAACTGGTGTTGTGTCTAGTGGGCAATTGCCCGGACGATTGATGTCGGGACGTTGTATATCTGCAAGTTGTACGGAAAACTTTGCTTGCGCGATGCAGGATTTTGTGTGATGTCAGTGTAAAGTTTACATGTGGCGATATAGATGTCGCCAGAAGTCCATCGGGAGATCCTAACATCCAATTTTTAACCCCCGACGCAAAAACGACGGGGTGTTATAAGTTTGACGTGTCTGTGTGTGTGTGTGTGTGTGTGTGTGTGTGTGTGTCTGTCTGTGGCATCGTAGCTCCCGAACGGATGAACCGATTTTGATTTAGTTTTTTTTGTTTGAAAGGTGTATTAGTCGGGAGTGTTCTTAGCTATGTTTGATGAAAATCGGTCCAAGATGGCCGCCGCTACAAAATGGCGGATAACATATTTTTTACACAATTCCCTCAATATGGGTATCAAATGAAAGGGCTTCAATAGTAGAATACTATACACTATAACAAATTTTAAATCCAAGATGGCCGCCACAACAAAGTGGCGAATTACATTTTATTTTTCTCAACTCCCTCAATATGGGTATCAAATGAAAGGGCTTGACTAGTAGAATACTATACACTATTAAAAATTTCAAATACAAGATGGCCGCCACCACAAAATGGCGAATTACATTTTTTTTCACAACTCCTTCAATATAGGTATCAAATGCAAGGGCTTGACAAGTAGAATAATTTACACTATATTGAAAGGGAATGAGGAATATTAACTACCTAACAAAATTTAAACTAAAAACTTGAAAAATATAATAAAACAAAAAAATCTGTTTAGTCTTAAAAATTATACTTCAACTATAAATTAATCAATATTTTTAGACGGATAAAAAACCTGATTAAACACCAAATTAGCAGAATCTTAAAACGGAAGAAAATAAAAGAAATTAAATACAAAAATTAAGGAGTCCCTACAAAAAGCATGAAATAAAAAATTAAATTAAAAATTTAAAAAACCCCCGACAAAAATAAAATTAAGGAATCCCTACAAAAAGCATGAAATAAAAGAATAAATTTAAAAAAATCTTATGGAAGTCGGGGGACCTCAGAATAGGTGTTCCACAGAACGGTCCCCCGACTTCCATAAGATTTTTTTAAATTTATTCTTTTATTTCATGCTTTTTGTAGGGATTCCTTAATTTTATTTTTGTCGGGGGTTTTTTAAATTTTTAATTTTTGAAAGTTTTAACCAGTCTTTCACAGCAGATCATTTTGTCTAGTCTTAAGTTATTTGTTGTGATTGGTTAACCAAAATAAGAACTATCGTTGGCTGTCAATCAAATAACTTAGCTTAAAAGACGACATATTCAATTCAATACATTTTTAGGTACTAAATTTTACCACCAAACGTGAGCTAAAAGCTACTCTATAAAACATTTTATACTCACAACAGTTGCGACTACTTCATGACGTGTCGTGAATAGTAGCAGTTTTACAAGCTCTGCAACTAAGCGCAATTAAGGCACGTGTACACGGCAACAGAAACGGAACGCGTTCGTTACCAGCCTTAATTGTTTTAGAAACGTTGCTTTTTTCCCCTCAAGCACATGCAAAGTCGTTTTCAGTAATAAATAGTGTAGCAAGGTTCAGTTAGTAATTTTAGTTTGCATGTTTGTTGAGTAATTGAGTTCTTTATGTTAGATTTCAGTTTTTTATGTGAAAAGAACGTTGATTAGTTAGGTATGTATATTTTTGCACTCGGAATACTATCGACCCGGCCCTGCTTCGCACGGTTTCTTCCCATCGGTATTTTTTTTACCCCCTTTAGGGAATAAATTTTCAAAAATCCTTTAGTGGTAATTTTCGCTGTATCTCTATATATATTTAGTCTATTTATCGGTTTAGACTGTGCGTTGTCTTTCAGTAAATGAATGAATTTAATTTTTCATTCAATACGTAAAAAAGCATAAAACGTTTATTTTCTCTACGCATGTTATGAACTTAATGCTATAATTTTGACAGTAGGTCCGAACAAGGAGCTTACTTTGTGAGAGATCGGAGCCTTAAGTAAGTTTATATAAAAACCGGTATTTCAGGTCACCAGGACTCTCATTACAGAGTTTTTTTTTTGTTTTGACGCGCTAATCTCTGAAATAACCAGTCGAATTCGAAAAAAATATCAGTTACTAGCTGTGCCCCGCGGTTTCACCCGCATAAGTGTCGATTCCGTGGGAATATCGGGATAAAACTGTCCTATGTCCTTCCCCGGGATACAATCTATCTCTCTGCCAAATTTTATCGAAATCCGTTCAGTGGTTTAGGCGTGCAAAGGTAACATACGGACAGACAGATAGTTACTTTACAATTTATAATATTAGTATGGATTAGAACATCAAGCTACAACCCTTAGGAAAACAGAAAAAAATCAGAAAGAACGCTAAGAAAGAACGAAGTAGAAGCGCGGGCGGGCGATGTGATGCGACGCGGTGGGTCGCGGACCAAGGAAGTTTTATTATTTATTTGTTATTTTAGTATATTGTGTATCTTACGACTTCCACTCGAACGAAGTCGCGGGCATAATCTTGTAATATATAATTTTGACGGTAGGTATCCAAAGCGAAACAATTTTGTTTCTCTATGATAAAATTCTACAAAAGCACAATAAACTTTAATGCGAAACAATTCGAAAGCGCCTCTTAATTTGAAACATTTAATTAATAGGAACGTTTTCTGGAAAACATAAGTTCGTAGTTCAGATGTCAGAAAATAAACACCGTAAATATGGCCCAAACATCAAAAGTGCTCCAGTTAAAGTATGCAAAGCTCCTTAATTTTAGCTTTAACTATATTCTTGTGAAACAAAAACAATCTGTATTTTAACAGCTATAAGGACTAAATTTGTGTGCACAAACTAGCATAGTATATTGTTCCTTGGGTCGTCGGTGTAAATCGACTTAATTTGTAGCGAGCATTTCTACTTGAGAGCTTGTCTAAGTGGACCGGTCTTCGTCTACTAAATATGTCTTTTGTACCTAGTCGTAATTATTTGGTACAGGTTTACCAAGAACCTTATCAATATACCAGTTATCATTTTATCGGAACTTGGGTACCTAGGTATTGTGTTAGTGCCAAGTAGTATTTCAGTGTAATAATTTTAATCAGAAGTATCTCAATGTCATTATTTTCATCTTATCATAATACCTAGATCTGAAGGCAAAGGTCTAGTGCCGAACATTCTAATTAGAACCCTACAATGACCAAAGAATATTTTGAAGAGATTGGCATAAATCAGATAATTATGACGTAGGTACTAATTACTAAGAGACTAACTTGGCTGTAGGGTAAAACCAGTCTGACAGCTTTCATGATGATGAAGTTCATGCAAAGTAGATTAGAAACAGCTTGTGCAAATTAACACCATTCGATTCCTAAGGTAAAGCAAATTAACACCATTCCATTCCTATGAAAGTTTTTGAAAGAAGGCCTCAGGCTTGGCAGGAGTAATGGGTAGCTCACCGTCCGATCAGGACCATGCCCGTGCCGGACGGCGCGTACGTGTTCCACGCGCCGTCACTGCGTCACTCACTGCCGGGTCAGCGGGATTGTCCGAAAGGGTTACCGCTGGCCAGGAACATAAAGGGCTAAGGAAGGAACATGGGTGGGTGGTAGTCAGTAGGAGTTTGACACACCTTTCCGCTCCACCCAGAGCGGGAGGGGTCATTTGATGATTTCACATCCGAAAAAAAAAAAGACTTTCAAAATTAATTAAAGCCTAAATTATAGTAGAAAAGCTTCCGTTATAAATCTTGTAATCTCCAAAGAGTCAATGTCATTGTAACGTGAAACCTCTTCCAAACACAATTTATTGGCCCACCGATACTGTTCGGTTACATTGAAATGAGACTATTACCCGGTTAATGGTTTTACAAAATTGCTGATAGGCAAACTTGTTTCACAATAAATAGGGGTAATTTGTTACCCGACCCCAGCTCAGTGGAGCGACCTATGAACTTGATCAACTCGCCCTTATAGCCTTGGGGCACAAAATAGATAGCGTGCAGAAGATTGACTCCGAACAACGAGCGAAAACAGGCGTAAAGCCCGGCTGCGTACCGCCGCCATAACTGGCCACGGGTCAATTAATAACCACCTCTTTGCCATGGGAGTCATAGACAGCCCACTGTGCAGGGCCTGCTTGGAGGAAGACGAGACGCCGCTCATGTGCTTCTAAACTGCCCTGAGGTTGCCACATAAATGGCAAAAAGTATTTCAGCAAGCCAAGTAATCTCCGTGAAATCTGCTGGCCTGGCTGGCTGAGATAAATCCAATGATCAATTTTTCCACCCAAACGCAAAATGTACTTGGACGTGGAGTTCCGTACAACAGTTCGATAAAGCATACAAATAATGAAGCCGGCCTTGTGTACCTACCTTTTTTTTTGTGCTTGAGGGTACGACAGAGTAGCAAGAGAACATCCCACGCTCCATTTACGTGAAACATTTCCTTTACAAAAATTGCTTCTATTTATTTTTTCGAGCAATCACTGGAAGTTTTTAACGTAAAGTAACGTTCGATGATACTTCCCGTTTGGGATTTAATTTAGTTTTTAATTAACTTTAAGAGGCTGTTTCTTTGTTGACGTTCGAGTAACAACAGAATATAACTCGTGGGGTGTTTGTCTTGTTGGGTGGTGTTTACAAGGGCTAAGAATATATTGTTGTGTTAGCCCTTTGATCTTGTGAGTGAGTGTAGGGATAACTACGTGTATTAACCATATAATTTTGTCATTGCGAATACGTCTGTGTAGGTACACAATGGTAATAAATAAAGATACAACAAAAAAATAAATAAAATACAACTTTCAATTCAGAAACTTTGTAAGTAAAAGGAAATTACGTTAAAAATAATTCAGTCTATTTTTTACGTAAGTAACAATACGAGAATTCATTTTGGGATTGAATGTTGTTAGTTAAAATTACGTGTAAAAAAACTTACAATATCATTATGAAATAAAACTAAAAAAAGAAAGCAGTGTACTTTATAGCCGAGCGTTTTTTTTGGTAGAATATACCCATTGAGGGTGGGGAAGATCACGTGGCGGGCTTAAATTGGTTTCTAAGAAATAATAAGAAGGCTTAGTCGACGGAAATCACTCAATGGTCAAATCATTTCTATCAATTAGACTGTCACTTTTTTAAAAGTTTATAATTTCAAAAAAAAAAAATTGCCAAATTGCTATATAATTACATCATCGCGTTCCAATGCTTAGAAAATACCAAACGGGGTATGTATGTACCAAAGTTTCCATAGCAATACATTTGAATAAGATGCAACGCCAAAGTCTTCAAACTCCGCCCAACGTCGCAAAACTTAGCATGTAAGTGTTCAAGTAAAAGTAATTACTAGGACTGTTTCATTATGTCGCACATTTAACTACCTTCCAACATCGTAATGCCGAACTGTTTCGTTTGCCACACTATTAATTGCGTCCCAGCTGTTTCTTGCCGCCACTTTGTTCAAATGCTAGGCGATTTTCTCATCTTCGTATGCACAAGAGAACAGTTGGCGCGAATGTCTTTAAACACACTTGCAAATGCTTTGAATAATCTTGCAGGAAAGTTAGGAAGTTCTGTCCTGTTTAACGTTAAAATTAATATGGTAGGGCCTTTATGGTGTTTAGAAACAAGACTACTGGGGCACATTCCATGGTATGAGCAACTCCTGACTAAGAGATATGAGCAAGCCACAATTGGCAGAATGTGATACCATTGAATAATCTGAGAACCATTAAAATGAACCATATTCTGACAAATAAATGATTTATGTAGGGGGTCGATCCCATACATTTAAAGCCACTGTAGGCGGCGAGTTAGAGCAAAGGTCGGCATTGGCGTGAAAAACTAGAAACCTACATAGCCTGGCCTTAACGCCTGCGTTAATTGGTTACCGCTAACCCCTTTAGCCCGCGAAGTAGGCTATCAATTTGTACGCGTGAGACCCACAGTCACAGAATCTAAAACCGCGAAGCCTCCGTTCGTTCACAGATGTATATAATACTCACCCTTACTTGTATACACTCCAAGTTTTAATAACTTAGCTAAGTCGAGAATAAATCTTAATTGTTTAAAGTAACGTTTTCTTAGAAATCTTGTTGATACTTAATCAGATTACGTAGTAAGGAGTAAATTGTTGCCTGCTTGAAGAAGTTTCTAACTCTTTTGATGTTCACTGCGTGTGATTTAAAATTGATTGACTCAGTTAAAAGTTTTAATGATGTTTTTTACATCGTTATCAGATGTACCCTAATTGTAATCAGGCTTTTGATGCGAGTACTTAATAGATTTTTGTGTCGTGTTGAATTGCCATGTTGTATAAGTTACAAGCAAAGGGGCAGAGAAAATAGAAATGTAATCTTTCTAATTATCTGTATCTTTTAAATTTTTATTCGTTATCTATTCAAACACAACAAAAAATAACGAGAAACAATCTTTTAGAACCTTTATCACTGTTCGCTCAGCTTAGTCTGAACTTTGTTTTAGCGATCGATCGGAAGGCTGACAGTACTTATCTAAGTACTTAACTATTTGCCAATAAAAGCTATCTGAGCCATGACTTTATTTCAAATTCAGACAAATTATTTTTGTTTTTTTTTGCTATTTCATTTTGTCCCACGGCTGGGTATCCTTCTCCAATTTTCCTTATCTTGTGCGTTCTCCGACCAATGGGTTAGGAACGATTCGAGGAAGAGGGTCGATTCGAGTAAATTTTTTTTCATACCTACTTGTACTTTATTTTTTATTAAAATACCTAAAACAAAATTATCAGAGATAAATAAAGAAATCTCAAGGGATTTATTAGAAACAACTGGTCTTACTTTAAGATTGAGCAATAGCCTCCGACGCCGCCGCCGGCATTTTGTTAAAGTAATTGAAGCTGCGATACTAACATAATTTATTCATTTAAATTGAATAATACTTGAGAGATTGCTGAATATGAAGTTTTCTGTTTTATTAACGTTAGCAAGGCCAAGCAAGACAGCCAAAGATCAGTTTTATATACAACGTACATTGAACCTACACATTTGAAATGTCATTCTTTTGGGGGTTGCCATAATCGCCACGCTTGTGAAGGCCGCAGGAACCCGTTGGATGCTAGAAGCGCAGAACCGGTCGAAGTGGAGGTGTTTGGGGGAGGCCTATGTCCAGCAGTGGACGTCTTTCGGCTGAAATGATGATGATTTGAAATGTGCTTAAGTTATTATTGACTTGAAAAAAGGCCAACTAACTACTTCTAAGGATAAGGTGACTTTTCGAACAATTCCCAAAATTATTACATTAATCGGTCTGTTTCTTAGAAAAAAATGACAAAATAAAACCAGTCGTTATATTTGGCCGCTTTTATGTGTGGTTATTTTTTTTTTTTAAATGGCGTGTAGCTGTGTCATGGACACAGCCGTGTGTTGTACATCCGTGGTGAATACGTTTACGTTGTACGTGAATACGGGGTTGATCCGCTCGGCCGCATTCATTCTTTTGCGTTCACGGCGCTGCTTGACTCGGTCATGTGGTGTTTTATTGGTACCATTCGATTGCTCTTGAGAAGCCCTTTCCAACCGTATACGATCTCTGTATTTGGATTTAGCTTTTTGACGCGTATAGGCCGACATTATTATATTTTTGATATTATTTTTCTTTTTCTTTTAACACACTGTCACTATTCTAAACTAATGTTTTGTATACAATCGATAGATTTTAACGAGAGCTAACGATTGAAACTTAAACAAACGTCGTAGCTAGACTCAAAGGTTAAATACTAAGTGGAAATCTGGATACGCAGCAAAATGACCTCAAAATAGCGGCGCTTCCTCTTCCACCGCGCGCCATGCGTCAGTTCTCACTTAGCGTAATGAATTCTTTTCTATTTAATGGTGTAATTGAATTTCGGAAGGAGATGATAAATATGAAGCTGCAACACCAAACTGTATCCCCCGATTTTGTTATCATTGGTTTTTTTGACTTGCCACCCACTATGGAAGCAATTTTAAACACGTATTCATGTCAAAATGTAATCCCTCCAGACCAAATTTCGGCCACGGCATCCAATCTCTGCTAAGACTAGCCATCTGTGCGGGTGATATTATAGTGCACAAGTGTGTGCGCAGTCACAAGTGGACTCAGTCTTCTCTCACTCCCATAGTCCGAAGGGACGACAATCCCACACGACCGGAGAGAGATCGCTCTCTCTCCGGCAGGACTAACGGCTAATGGCAATCACAGATAAAATATTGACAAACAGAAGCACAAGCCCACGTCCGCACCGACGTAAATATATCACTAGATTTTCAACTCTCGGTGTTAAGAATCTAAGAGCGAACCCAGCGCGTCAAAAAACTACTCTCTGTTGGATTTTCATCTCTCGGCGGTAAGCAGTGCGTTGTAAATCTAGTGCTCGAAAAAAAGACGCCGCGGGGAAAAATCACCCGTGCGTACATGGGCTTAAATATAATCTGCGATACTTGCTCTCAACGAGAGAGTTAAAGCCTGTGACTTATCAGAGATGTGTTAGAGTGTTAGCTTAACAGCAAATAGACAGACGGATCAGTGGGATTAGCTTTACCACAAGTACACTGGTCCCTCCCATATGGTTTGAAGGAATGGAGAATACGGTCGAATGATTTATTCTTACGCGCTATGGAATCTTTACCAATGATAGGTTACCTATTATATGTAAAAAGACGTAAATAATTTACCTATCAAAAATTCCATACACACAATGTCACACTACGAGATAACACGTGGAAGTAGGAATAATAAATAAGGAGAGCGAAAGGGACAAGATGATGAAAATTTGGGTAACTAGCCAAGATTTGACGCGTATAACCTGTCTAGTTGTCTACCTCTTTTTTACTTCGTTAAAGGTAGGTACTAACATTGATCTTTACCTATGAAAAACTATGAATAGTTTTGATGTCAAACGGAATAGCAGCTTTATTTCGAAAAACAATAATTACCTATACAGAAAAGGTCTCACCTCACACACATACCATATTGAAATTTCGTTTAATGATAAATGTTTAGGCATTAGCCGAAACTTCAAACGATGTACTAGGAACCCATCCATTTGTGTTCGTATACAAGCAACGTGTCTGTCATTTACGAAACTTTTTAGAACTTTTTAACTTTCACAATATCACGTAGGAATCTATCTGTATCTTTTTATGTTTACAATGTGTATTTGTACCTGAATTTCAACAAAGCAATTTGGTGATGGTCTGAACCTTTGTAAAAAAGAGGATTTTGTCGGTTCGGATTTTTCAGCTTAATGTGTGGATCACGATCATTGATTTCCGCTCAACAAAGCAAAAAAGGATCAATCTCGAACACAAAACTTTGATACTTTTCAAATAACGGCACAATACAAATACGGATTTTAACTTATACCCTCCTGAAGACAGAAGTATTTTTTGTTAAGTTGATTTAAGGTTGATTTTTCAATCGATAAATAAATTTTTATTCGCAGAATAAAATTAACGTTTGACAGATTTTGTATGGAAAAACTGTGAAAAATTCAAAATTATTCCTCGGATAAAATTATCTGGTGTTAGAAACATCAGCCCTTAGTTGTTGATACATTCTCATTCATTTTTATACCAAAATCAAACTAATATTATAAAGGCGAAAGTTTGTGAGTGTGTGTGGGGGGTGTGGGGGTGTGTTTATATGTTTGTTACATCTTCACGCTCAAACGGCTGGACCAATTTTGATAAAATTTTGTATGGAGGTAACTGACACCCTGGATTAACATATAGGCTACTTTTTATCCCGATAATCCCAAGGGATCGACATTTACGCGGGTAAAACCGCAGGGCGCAGCTAGTTATGTATAATTCCGTTGTGAAAAAGGAGGTTGACGATCTAGAGCAGAACAAACCCTAAATATGTAGATATTTCGAGGGTTTTGGGATCAGTCCGATGAGAGTGACCTTTTTATTTATCGTCGAGATAAAAATATAACCAACCTCAATTTGTAGTTTTTTATTTATATTTAAATACAAACATCAATGTCAAGTATAACTAACGAGCACGAATAGGTACATTGCTTTATTTAAAACTTCAACCATGTATAATGATGTATATTGTATTTATCTAACTTCTTTCAAACTTAGTTTAATACGTTGCTAATTAAGATGTGCTCCTGCTTATTATTTTTATCCTCTGAGGTTAATGACCGTCCCTAATTGACGTCACTGGCTGAAAATAAAAGTCTGTTCTTTTTTCTTAGAAGCTTAATCATACTAAAATTGTTAAGGAAAATATTATGGAAATTCTCTACGTTAATCCGCTGGTTGCGAGAAGCACAGAACTGGGTGATGTGGCGGTGCTTAGGGGAGACCTATGTCCAGCAGTGGGCATCTTTCGGTTCAAATGATGATGATGATAGGTATGATATTATTTTGTTTTATTTATTTACTCTTTTCGGCTCATGTTGTTGTTTATTTTTCACATTGCAACAATCGGTGATTGGTCGGATTTTTGAGGTGCATACCTCAAAGATCCGACCAATCTTGAAAACCAGACCTTCGCAAAGGACACTATAATTTAAAGAAAGTAACAGCATGCTTGTTTTCCCTGAAGGATTAGATAGAGGTGTAGATACCTATATAGTGCACCTACATTTCGCCAGTATGTTCAAGTACCATGTTATAGAGGGCAAGCGTTTGCCATAAACCGGGCACGGATTTAGACAATATTGCACAAAATAATATGAATGTCTTGGCTTTTTGTTAAAGTAAAGTAAATTAATAATAAACTTTTCTTCTAGCAACCCTACTTACAAACCAAAACCCTCAAAATTTCTACTCATAACCATAACGGAATTAGTCAACTCCAACATGTAATGACTCACGTAAACCGTTTACTACATTTTTATGGGATTTTACATCGCTACATCACCTTTAGCTGTAAACTCAGTTTGACAGCCCTTAAAATTCGCCGATAGACTTTATTCCTCGTCATAACTCTGAGCAATCTTTCAATATTGATTTTAGAAATGGTATCGTAATAATGGTGTATTCATTTTTAGTATTTTTTGAAGGATGATGTATTTTAAATCGATTGTTAAGTGGCTTTGTTTTAACAGAACCGGAAAGCTTTTGGTATTTCTTGGTGCAATAAACTGTAATGACTCAGAAGGCGTAGGATTCATTGTTTATTTTGGACCTCATTCATCGCTTTCCATCAGGCGTGATTGAAGTAAATTCCATTCAGCAATAAAAAGTCAAACTAATAAAAAAATTCGGAAGCAATATCTATATATGCTTAGACAATATCTACAAATTTTAATAATATTGCTAGAACTTATTGCAGACAACGGACAATTCAATAGGTCTAGTGGGTCCATGTGAAAACAAAAACAATTGAGTTTTATCTAGTTTTTTTTGCTTTACTCTTTTGTGAAAAAAACATGTAGCTCTGCGTGAAATGTGAAGTTGCATTCGCATTTCTTATAATAAAGCGACTATTAAAATGGAGCAACCGTAATTTATCCAGTAGGGAATATATATACAGGGTTATTGGTAAAACATTAACAACCTCTTAAGTGGTCATTGTACTCAACATTATGAACAACTTTTAGGTACTATGGGACCAAACTTAAAATCGCGAAAAAAAAAACCTATAAATCTAATCCTTTAATCCTAATAAAAAAAAAAAAACCCTACATTTTGACGAGATAAACGAACATAAATGTAGGGAACAGCTGATTTTTTTTCGCGATAATAATGTTAATATTTTACCAATAACCCTGTATACCTACCAATTATATTCACCAAGTGAATGCCGCTTGAGACAATCCCTTAATTTAATAAATATATTTACAAATAGCAGAGCTGTCGGAAAATTAAAACAATTTGCTTTACAACAGAAACTTGTTATGTAGGGAAGATGAATAAATAATTAATCGAGATTCCGATAGAATTTAATTACGAACGTACGAAGGCATTACAAATGCAAAGCGCGTTTTAGATCGTTACAGATTTTATGCGATTGAGAGGAACGGAATCAGTAATATGGATACTCAATTACATACAAGTTCTGTAATGAAACGCTTCTATTTAATTAATACAAAAGCAAGTATTTAATTTAAGTGGGTGTCTGAAAATATTCTTTGGGAACGTACTACCAGGATCAAAAGTACCCTAAGTGTTAATCCAAATATTAAACTATATGTGTGGCAAATTTCATCCAAATCCGTTTAGCCGTTTTTGTTCCAATCCGGAACATACGTTGCTACATTTAATTAAATATTAGTCAAAAGCTTTTCGTTTTGATTTTTGTGTGTTCATTATATAAGATCATTTAAACCTTGAGCGAACGCTGAGCAACCTTGTGGATTCGTTTTTCTTTTTATTTCACAAAAATAATTTACAAATGTATAACATTGTCGATAAACTAAGTAATTTTAGGGTATTTATAATCATTTCCATTGTTAACCTTGTAAGTAAAAGTCTAAACCCCCTAATCGTGAGGTTGCTAAGTAGGTTTTGATAACGTTCATCGCATGTTTCCGAGCAATTCAGTAGAAACAATTTCCTAGAACGGAACGTTACAAACTTATTTCTCCTAATCTTTAACCTTAAGCGAAGTTAAGCCAATGACGTCACACTTATCCTTTGTTACAAAAATAACAAGGAGATAGTTATGTAAGCTTATAAAGGTGGGTATTTTTAGCAGAAACTTTTTATCATAGAACCTTTAATCTTTACGCAGAATGTTTTTTTTAAGGAGTAATACATATATTATTTAAAAATCATCATAACACAACCGTGTGAGTAGTTATATACTTACCTATAAACTACACTTGTCTGTGTGCAGACGTAGGTGCACTCTTTCTTCACTCTCATAGCTCGATGGGACGGCAATCCGACACGACCGGATAGAGATAAGGCTCAGGACCAGCGGCTAATACGGCTAATATATCCCACGCCAAAGGCTAGTTTCCGCTGAGATCGGCCGCCATGGCCGAAATTCGGTCTGGAGCACAATAAAGTATGGAATTTGGGTCTCCACGTTGATTATCTTGAGGAATAAGTAATAATTACTATGAAGTTTAACTATATTCATCATCATAATCAGCCTATAATGTTCCCACTGCTGGGACACAGGCCGTAATCTACCACGCGGGCTCAGTGCGGGTTGGTTGACTGACCGACTTCCACACAAGTTTCTTAAGTAATTAGAGTAAGTCTCTGCTATTGGCAGCTGGATTGGTGATTGCACTATGTGGACAAAAATTAACCATGCTAGCTTGAAAAAATTCGAAGCAGTCGTTTTCCTAATTACATACCTCCTGCAGGATCGAACAGGAGTCGCAATGCGTACAACCAGAAACAGGTCGATTGTTAGACTAGATTTTAATGAACTACCGACTCGACTTTTAGAACGATTTGTTAAAAACAAAGTAAGCGTAGATAAACAACATCTATAATAATCCTATATAAAACCGGCCAAGTGCGAGTCCGACTCGCACAAGAAGGGTTCCGTACCACAAGGCAAAAACACCGAAAAAAACTACCGTTATAATAATATTAACGTATAACCTTATGGAGCACAACTTAACTTACGTGCTTATTTTCTGCATTTTCATTCTAAAATAAAAGAAATAACCAAACAAACTTTGAGGCCGCCACTGCGCGGTCGGCGTTTGATCGACGCCCTCTTAAGTTTTTTACCGCAGTCGGGTTTTTTTTATTTTTTTTCATAGGTACACTCATCACCTGCGTAGCCTTTACCCAGTTATGTTGGGGTCGGCTTCCAGTCTATGTGATGCAGCTGAATACCAATATTTTACATGGAACGAGTGCGTATCTGATCTCCACAAACAGCCCAATTACATGATACCCCATGATAAGAACGCTTGTCAGGTTTTCAGGCTTCTGACTTCTGACTTCCCATAACGATTACCAAAGATGTACAAATGCCAGCCGGGACCAACGGCTTAACGTACCTACTTTCCGAGGCACCCCTCCGTGCCTCGGAAAGTACGTTAAGCTCTCGGTATGTAATAGATGGTTACCCATCCACGGACCGACCTCGGCAAGCGTTGCTTAACCTTGAAGATCGACCCGTGCGGCTGTTATTTAGCCATGAGCCCCTCGTTCTACCTCGTATCAGTACCAGCCACAATTACGATAATATGTTTTAAATGTCTTTTTTAAAACATTTTATCACTTTTATGTAAGCGCGTGTATTTTGTGTACCTAAGGGGTATCGATATAACCCAATAATTGGGTTGTGGAGGTCAGATAGGCAGTCGCTCCATGTAAAATACTGGTATTCAGCTGCATCCGGTTAGACTGGAAGCCGACCCCAACATAGTTGGCAAAAAGCTAGGCAAATGATGATGATGTAAGCGCGTGTATTATTTTGTTTTTGAACGTGGAAAATAATTTTGTAATTACCGGTAACAATTAAATATGCAACCGTAACAATAAGTCTCTTTACAGTGGTAATAACTTTACTCATTATTTGTTTATGGCCACTCTGTTATTTTATTTTACCGGATAAATAACATTTTCTGAATGACCAGTGAAAATATTGTTGTTTTGTTTATAGTGTAAATAATCAACCGTCCCATCAATTTGGGTGGAGTAGGTTTGAAGTTTGTATGGGACCGTTGATTTTTTTTCGCGATTACGATGTTGCTCTCATGGGCAAAGTGGTTCAGTATGATGGTCTGTACCACACCCTTCTGGTACACCCTGTAGAAACCCCATACTCCCAAAGAAAGTTAGAGTTCTTATTTTAAACAGTGTAAGGTTACCTTTCGAGTAAAGTTTCCATCCTTCGACCGTCATTATCGTTAACGATACCTAACCTGACTCCTTTATGGTAAAATATACACCTTAAGGTCTTACAAGCACCTTGAATATTATAGTAGTGAAGTTAAGGTCATAAGCCCTCGTATTAGCCAAAATCTCCTACGGTTTAAGTACTTTGATCCTCTTTACCAAATATATTATTACATTAAGTACGAGATAACCAATTTATAAATAACAAAGAGCTTTATAATTAAGTTGTAATTAAATTATGAAGTTATTAGCGAGACTTAATTAGGGGAAAGTAAATTAGAGGAGCTATGATTGTGTTATCGAACGGGAGTTTTTTAAAAAGTGAACCAGTACTAAAATAATAACGGGTGTAAAAAAACACATAACGAAGCCAAGAGTCACTTGTACACCTCGTTTTTATATTATTTTTTTTTGTACTGAATCATACTGGGAACCTTTTGGTTACGGAGATATTGAAGGTCAATTATTCCAACTTTTACTGACGTTTTTTTTTACGTCAAAAAGTTTTTAATATTATAACACAACTTTAAATACTCCCCACGTTCTTCCGTTCCATGCACCCATAAGCAAAATGTTTTGTGTGCGTTAAATTGCGCACTACCGCAAACAGAAACTTTTCACACCAACAAAAAAAGTCACCCAGCAATTATTTTTGTATAGTATTACTAAATTTGCTAATACAGAATGCGTAGTTGACGGCTGTGTGATAGATATTTTTACACCTGTATATTACCCTCATGAAGAGATCCGCTGGAAAACCGGGGTAACCGACATAGCCCGAAGAATTGCCAAACTTAAGTGGCAGTGGGCAGGGCATATTGCTCGCAGCCGAACGGTTGGTGGGGCCAAAAGGTTGAAGTGGAGGTAGCGTTGGAAGGCTATCCACAAGATGGCCGTGTGAAGGCCGCAGGCACCCGTTGGATGGACACAGAACCGGTCGAAGTGGAGGTGCTTGGGGAGGCCTATGTCCAGCAGTGGACGTCTTTCGGCTGAAATGATGATTGGCATTTCTAATAGGTTTCTTACTTAACTTCAACTATACCTGATGACCCTGGTTACTTATCTCTTTTGGTGACTGTACATCAAAGAAAACTAATTACCTAATAAACGCTATAATCTGTGTTTCGTGTGTCCGTAACATGCCAACGTTAAATTAACAAGGTAAATAGTCCTTTATTAGCGTAATTCACTTAGATATAAACGACTTGTGCTCAAAAATGATATGTTGACATGAAACGTAGTAAATCCTATGTACAGACGCCAGTACATCAAGCTGTCAAATTTTCCCAATCAACTTTGAACCTTATGCTTTAGTAATAAAGTTGAAAATCTATTATAGAAATTAGAAAGATTGTGGTAGCTTGATGTGCTGGCGTCTGTACTTCCTGCTAATATTATAAACACGAACGTTTTGAGGATAGATGGATGTTTGTTACTCTTTCACGCAAAAACTACTGACCAGATATTTATGAAACCTTACAGTAATATAATATATTACTATTTTATTATTAGTAATATAATATATTACTGTAAGGTTATTATGTTTTTTCGTCGGTTGTTAAAAAGTTTTAAAAATATCAAAAGGAATGAAAAGAAAACGTTACCTTACGAAAAGCCGTCATAAAATTTTAAGCGACAGAAATGCTTATTTATTTTGTAGGGATCAAAAAGTATTAAGTACCAACAACCCACCCTCCCATCCACCCACTCCATTATGCTACCTTATTTATTCAGAACTAATAACTAACAGTCCAAGAAAATATACCTACCTACTTAATAATACGGGTAAATGAAAACGAGATTTTCATGAAACGTTGCAAAAGCTAAAACAAGATGCAACAAGAAAACTACTACAAAATGTAGCCATATTCTAGCAACACATAAGGTAAGTAAATACCCCTTTGTACATTATCCTTCACAGTAGAGCAGAAAGGACACACATACAAAGTCACGGCACGAACACTCCACATTACCGTGGGCCCACCAACCTTTCCAGAAACACCCAAATATTCCCAACAATCGTTTGAAGTGTCGTTTTCTTAGAAGCTCTATCTAAACAGGCGAAACAATTAAGGAGCTTACTCTCAACTATTTATGTTGAAACATAATAAAAGTAGGACAACGGTCACACGGTTAAAAGCTAACCTAAATATTTTGTGCGTTAAACAGCCATTTATATACACCTACCAAAAGGTCGACGAAGACCCGTTTAATAATAAATCAAGTCAGTTATTCGGAGGCCGTAAGCAACAATGGACTGTGAGTTGCGTTTTTGACAGCGGCACACGGACCTATCTATGAGCGGGGAACGTTAACGTATGCGTTAATGAGGTAACCGTGGTTGGATTTACGCCGTCTTTGTGGAGGTTTTAGCAGAGAAAGTAAGGTAATTTGAGGAGTTCCTCTCCTTAGACTATTTTAGATAATGTTTTGTTTGTTGCTTATTCAAATACCGTTGCTATTTCGGTAGGTAGGTAGTAGGTTCTTTAGTGGACTAGGTAAAATAAAATGGAGTTTCCTTTTTGGCGTTTGCCATGAACATATCCATCATTTACGAGCACTAAATACTAGGTTCTATAAAATCCACCGGCAAAAGCATACATCAGCTTTCAGAATCACTTTAATTCATGACTCAGCGAGCGTTTCCTTCAGTTTTTTTAAACGTTTTCAGAACTAATTTGACTGCAAATGACGTGGCTTAACGTGGTTTAATATCGACAGAGGTTAACGACATGGCACTATTAGAGTTCATTGCCCTCGCAAGTAATTTTGTAAGTTAAACTCTAGATGTAAAGAGAAGGCATAGGCAGGCTTTCAGTCGCAGCTTTTGATTGAAAATTATGTGTTTGATTGAGTATATTAATAACAATGTACTTAATTAATATTCGCCAACTAAAATACTAATATATCGGGACATCGCCAAGCGGTTGGTTGACTCATCACGTGACCAGAGGGCTGGCCTATTTTTAGCCCAAAGAATAAGCATTGCCATCCAACGTGGTAATGCTGCCAGCCTTTTGGGCACTTATGCCATTGACAGCGATGCGGACGAATTTTTTTATGCCCAATGAGCTCCTCTCTTTTTCTTTTCCCTTCTTTTTTTTATATACTTGTATATACTATATAATATGTATATTTTAGAGTTAAATTGTAAGATAATTAGGTATTAATAAATTATTAAAATACTAATTAGTCATTATCTGTAAGTTAATACCTAAAGGCCCACGGTATACTGTTCTCAATAGATCTTTATTCGTTGTATGATTATGATACAACATTCAATATACACTGAGTTATGCTACCATAGGGTAAGTAAAATTGAAGTTACAATAAACCATACTCATATAATAAATACGAAAGTAACACTGTCTGTCGATCTATCTGACTGTCGGCCATCTGACTGTCAGCCTGTCTGACTGTGGCCGGTCTGACTGTCGGCCTATCTGACTGTCGGCCTGTTTGACTGTCGGCCTATCTGTCAGAAAGAAATTGTGTGTAAGAAATTGATTCTATACAAAAGTAAGTAATTAACATTAGGTACCTACGAAACACAAAACATTAAATTAAATTATTCATGTCAGTTAGCACACGCCAATATACCAACAAAAAAGAATGGTGTATAGTCTCAACATCCCTCAATATGAATATAATGCAGCTCCAATATCAAACCACGGGAATACATGACATAATCTCAACTTCATGTACCTCGATATCTAAACTCGAAACAAAATTCCTTATTTTCGAAAATCTAGAACCGTCAGAGTTCCATTGGGAGCCGATAATAAATTGGAATATTCGAAACGTACTATTCCTGTAGGGACGGTTGTCATCAAAATCGATACGTAGGTGTGTAAGACGGATAACGTGCTTATTCGAATACTTGCTGCTGGAAATTGTTTACACGTACAGAGACTATATGGCTTACACACACACATGTATCTGTAGGTATGTATACGGACATAGTTAACTTGGGTTTGGAAAATTATAATGCAGATGATAAATCCCAAGTATGTAGGTCAGTTTTGGGGCCGAAAGGTTTTGGAGTGGCGACCGCGTACCCGAAAGACGTCGCGTTGGAAGGCCTCCCACAAGGTGTTCCAACGACCTTGTGAAGGCCGCAGGAACCCGTTGGATGCGAGAAGCACAGAACCGGTCGAAGTGAAGGTGCTTGGGGGAGACCTATGTCCAGCAGTGGACGTCTTTCGGCTGAAATGATGATGATGATGACGCATTGAATTTATTTTATTTGAGTACCTACCTACATACAGATATTACAGTATAAAACTGATGACATCCGTCACCTCACACTTCAGGTCTACTGGCACTAGCCAGACGTTGATTTTCAACTGGAGTTTTTCAATTTAGTAAAAATCGCAGTCAATTACTAGGTAGTTGACTGCGATTTTTACTAAATTGGGCCTTTTTGGCGCATCCGCACACGCACACTTAGGCACACTTTCCTGATAATTTCTCACAGCGCAATTTACACTTTTTATTTGTTTTATGTTTTATATTTCATTTTTTACTTGTCTCGTGTTTATGTTGTGTTGTGTGCCTTTTAGTCTGTGCTTGACTTGTCTTTCTTTCTTTTTTTCTTAGTAGTAATAAATTATTGAGTATTTTTGTAAAGGTATGTCATATAAGGTGTACAGATGCCAGCACATCAAGCTACTACAATCTGTCAAATTTCTTCAATAGATTTTCAACTTTATCGCTAAAGCATAAGGTTCAAACTTGATTGGGAAATTTTGACAGTTTCGGGTAGCTTGATGTTCTGGCGTCTGTACAACTCGCAAGTCTAATCTTCGGTCTCCCACAGTATATAAGTAATTTTACTGATACTGTCCGCTTAAAACATCTCACTGCTCGGCAAACGCCTACCATGGATTCCAGTCACTTAGTCTAGAGCTTATTATTTGTATGATCTGTTGGCCAAAACAACCACAGACAGAAACATCTAACAAATTGTAAGGAGTATGTCCCAAGACTCAATCTAATGATCCTGAATCGCGTTAGTAACGTAACAACTAAAGTATTATCCGTAATAAATTGGTAACATACGTATTACATAACACATTAAATTTTCGGATACCTAACTCATCAATATCATTCACATTTAGACTTTCCCCACAGCAGCTGGACCTAAGCATCTCTTTGTTTGTGCCGTTCTTTACTGTATGAGGGTCATCCAGGCTCGACCCGCGATGGAAATAAAATACGATCACACATAAAAAAAAAAATATTCTTACCCCGGCTAAAATAATTTACCCTCAAAGTTAAACAAAAGCCGAACACAAATAAAACTCTACGATTAATCTACAACTTGAACTCGCTTTTTTTACAAAGAAGGCAACCCCGAAAATACGGAAAAGGTTTTGGCTATAAATGTCAAGTTAGCAGAAAGTTTCCTAGCGGTCGGGCCAATGGGTAACCCTTTCTGTTGACGTAACAAAGGTAATTGTAAAATTTGGGATGTATTCAGTGTGCCACGAACGTTAAATTAAAACCATTACTAGGGTGGGCCGCGGCGCATCGACGTCTTTAAGGGTCGTTTTATTTTTATACAATGTTTTATTGACAGAAGGCAATGGTAATCTGTTTCCTTGTAGTCAGTTTATTTTCTGGTTACTTACGACTTGGTTGTAAAAGCCATTTTCCTACAAGCGTCTTTGGTTAAAAAGATTATAATTTGACTGTTGTAAGCTGTTTTTGATTTTATAAGGTTATATCTATAGGCCGACCGCTTAACTAAGTCGTTGCTTGAGGCAGCTGCGCGGTGCGGGAGGGGTGATAGTTGTCACAAGTTGACGAATCACTGAGCTCTCGCATCACGTCACCACACCCCTCTAGCACCGCGCTGCTACCTCAGGCAACGCCTCAGCTAAGCAGTCGGCCTATAGTAGAATAACAAGAGAAACAGGACAGTGGTACAACCATAGATGGGCCTACATTTTTACGGTTACAGGTTGACGAAAAAAGTACCGATTCGTTCGCCAAACTCGTAGCCGAATTCTGGTCCGAAACACTTTATATTGTCATCAACACGCTAAGAAGAAGTTAAACAGTTGGAGGTATTTCTAACAAATACCAACATAAACAATAGCCTGTTTTAAAATCAAAGCAAGTTATCGTAGCTAGCGCTGTGCCCGGTTGATGGCAATAAGCTCGCCCCTTATTACATGGAACTTTAAGGGGCTCACAGGACCTAAACACAAAAAACCGCAAGTTTTAGAAACAATAAAAGTATATGATCGACTACAGTAAACAAAATCAGAAAAAATATGTGATATTCTTCAGGATTTAAGCTAGGTATTAGTGTGTTGAAAACATAATACAAGTAATTAGTTACGATAGAAAAAAATCTTGAAAATACCTCTAAAAACTTTATTTTTATAATAAAAACCCTACTAATATAATTATACATACAATCATTCTGTTTTTTTGTCAGATTATTCTACAAGCAACATACTAGAATACTAGTGTTTTAGTTTTTTAGTCCAAACAATAGATTTTTGTAATTAAATAATTGCTTCATCGCGCTTCACTTTCTTTTCTATGCAGTCTGACAGTAACCGCACTTTAGATCATGCACCTAAGTCCCTTAAGAGCCTATACTACCTCAGCTAAAATTCACTCTTTATCTCGCACGCACGATACTGCTCGCGGACTGTGTGAAAGCGAGACAGAGTGCGGTGCTGGGCGGGAGGCAGCGCCAATAGTTTAGGTATTTGCTTTTTACGGTGAAAATAAAGGTAATTCAAAAAAACTAACTAACATAAGACCTGCTTTATAGTTGGTTCAGTTAGTATGCAAAGTTTCATGATCTAATTTGAAGTAGTTCTTGAATACCAGCGGTTTATTGTTCGGTTTGGAGGTAACTTTGGAATTTTTTTCTATCGAGAAAATTTTATGGAGTCGAGTTTTCTTCTAACATAAAACCTTACATTAATCCTCAACTTTAGCATATATTTATTTCAAAATTAATGCTGCGGTATTTTCGACTTATCGGAGGATCATGCTAAGCCATTTGAGGTAGTATAGGCTCTGGTGAAATGTGGTTGTGCTATAAGTACACCTCTTCCTAACCCTCCGGGGAAACCAAGCTTGCTGTAATGTTAGTTATCGTAGCTCTTCGAGTACAGACGCCAGCACATCAAGCTAACTGAGACTGTCAAATTTTCCCAATCAACTTTGAACTTTATGCTTTAGCGATAAAGTTGAAAATCTATTAAAGAAATTTGACAGATTGTAGTAGCTTGATGTGCTTGGCGTCTGTACATTCACATCGACTGTTATTCACCCAGCTCTGAATATTAAGGATGTTGACGAAACCCAATTGACCTGCAGAATTGTTTACAGTACAATTCAATCTATTTTAAACTCTATTGAGAAAAGGTTAAGGTGTTATATTTCTATCAACGAGAAACATAAAGCTTCATTGTACCTTATTTCCAACAACTAAATAAAGGGATGACGGAAGTGTTTACTACACCCACATTTCGCCAGTTATGTTTTGTTCAGTCCCATGATAAATACTCGTAAGGAGCCTATTGCCATTCAAACTCAAACTTAATGCCATTTAAGGGCCAGTCCAAACTCCGGACTGGTATGAGAAATTCCTTATTAAATATTTAATTAATTTTTTCAGAAAATTAATAAACTCTTCTTTTCTTTTTGCTCGGCTTCTAAGGGTCCTAGCATGATGTTAAGTAGCCTATAGACTTCCTCAAGAATTGGGCTATCAAATGCAAAAATATTTTTAGTCAAATACCACTAGTTCCAGAGATTAGCACGTTCAAACAAACACTTCAGCTTTATTATTAGTAAAGTTAAAATAAAGTCATTAATTATTCGAAAAACAGATTTATTCCGGTCTGATCCCCTGAACCCCCCCTCCACCAATCCCCCACCCCCCCCTCCTCGATCCCCTGCTAGTTCGTCTTCTGTTTTAATCTCTGTGTTATCCACGTTATCTAGGTTTACTCCTTTTGACAGGTAAGTAGGTACAGTCAAGAAAAAATAAACGTTTCAAAGGGAACAACACTGATGATGAAAAAAACAGTGGCACTCCGAGAGTGCCGACAAAAGTGAAAACTTGAACACAAAACATCCCTAATCATGTTGCATAAAAAATCACACGTCGGTGTATAAAAACTGAATAATAAGAAAGTCCTGTGATACAGGGTCCGGTGACAAAACGGCATGTTGCAAGCGTCGTCACTGGCATGTCGCCTAGCTAACATGCTCCACATAGTCAATTATTTTCCTAACTGGACCTTAATTTTGTGCTTTTTAACTTAAGGGGCTGGCGGGGCATCCGTAGTTCATACAAACGTAATACCAAAATAATTTGTAAATCAAACATAATTATTCTTAATGTAGTGTGTATTTATTCCGATTGGATTACAGAATATCTAGGTTCCCAAATATATATTTTGAATGTATACTGATTTAAAGAAGAGTTATGAGAAAAATAAGTTTTCTATAGAAATATGATATTCCTCATATCTCGTCTTTAGATCAGTGTCCTTACAAAATAAATATTTGGGAAGCTAGATATTCTAGACATTAATAGGCTAGTATTATTATAATATTATTATTTAAGCCCCAGACCCAGACGGAGATGGCGGGATGAGCTGGGCTCCGTTGATAAAGGTTGCATAAAACTCGACTCATGTAGGTAACTGGGAGAAGACACTGGCTTCTGTAACACAGGTCACACTAGCGCAGGAGTCAGGGAACTACTTTGTTAAAAATTATTAAAGAATTTATTTAATAGTATTTTAAATAATGTATTGGTCTTTGGTAGCTCTGGACAGAGAGAGGTGGAAAAAGACTATCCCGGGAGGCCTTTGCACAGAAAAAGGGTCAAAAACGGCAAAAAAAATATGGGACTCAGATTCTCAATGCATGCTTGTTAAAAAATCTTCCTATAAATACCAATCACCTTAATAGAAAGAAAAAAAAATACTTCAAAATGTAATCAATCCCTCACATTAATTCATAAAATATGGAAAACGTATCCCAACATTATAAAACGGAACGGTAATCAAACATTTTTCCACATTCGAATCATATTTACATTGCCAATATGGCAAGTAGATACGTAGGTACCAACATCATAAAAATTCACACAGTATCGGATCGTTCAAAACTCAAACGTAGTTATTAAGAAGGAATGAATCCGCTCCCCATTTTCCTTTTTCATCAGGGCACAAAATAAAGCCGTATACAAATCAGATTACATTTCGAGTTCGTTAAACTTTCATTCGGGGAGGTGCGGCCCGATTGGAATGCTGACTATAGAGCGCAGTCTAACTGGAGCCAAATTTTTTCTGGATTCTATGAGTGATCCGGACGTTTGTAATTTGGTTGGGTTACGAGTGTCTGGCTGAGCAGATTTGCTGGTGAATGTACTGTATAAGGGAAGACTCGTCGTTTTGCGTTTTGATTGACTTCAATTTTCGGTCTTTTCTTTCTACGTTTTGACAGATGAAGGCATATTATGCGTTATATCAAAGATTTTGTAGGTACAGTGGCCTCTAAAAGTTAGTTGACATTTTTCCACTTCAGCTGTGATGCCACATTATGATTTAAAATAAAAAAAAATATTATGGAATTACTTGAAATTTTTTATGGTATGTCAAAGGTTTGAATATGTCAAAATAAACGCTATGAGTCCTACATGCCTACGGCTCATTAAGGACTACTTGCAGAAAATCAAAATAAATTATATTTTCATTCTGCAAGTCGTCCCACGTTACTATCAAAATGAGAAAGGTACAATTAGTAGCAAAAGTGTTAGTGTGGAAATAATAAAAAAAAGGATTTGTTACAAAATATTTAATGACCACAACATTGTCACATCAGCATCATCTGCCCAGCCTGTTACCAACTATGTTGGGGTCGGCTTCCAGTCTAACCAGATGCACCTGAATACTAGTATTTTACATGAAGCGACTGCCTATCTGACCTCCACAACCCAGTTACTGGTTAATACGATACGTAACATTGTCACATAAAAACAGAATAGATTAAATCATCACAAATTTGTCACCAATTAACACAGGATGTAATAATGAACATTCATACATGACATGTAGGTTTATTATTTTACAGATAGAACAGATTAAATATTTAGACATGTTAATTATTTAATTCAGTACCTGTATTCATGGTCCGCTACATACTAAAAACCAATCATATATTTAATTACTAATTAGCTGATTGAAAATTATGAATAATTGAATAACGTAGGTATATTTATGTTGCATAAATATACATTATTCAATTATTCATAATTTTGTTGCTATAGACAAAATATATTAGGTTTAATAAGTAAATTTTATACATATACTCGTCTGAATTGGATATATATTTTAGTAGCTGTGCCCCCGCGGTTTTACTCGCATACGGGTTGATCCCGTAGGAATATCGGGATAAAAAGTAGTCCAAGAGTGTCAGCTACTTCCATACCAAATTGGTCCAGCCGTTTGTGCGTGAAGAAGTAGCAAACATACAAACACACTCACAAACTGTTGCCTTTAAAATATTCGTGTGATGTGATAGTGACAGTATGACGAATAGAATCATCCCGTAATAGAAAAACAGGTGAGAAAATCACCATCCTATACGCGTTCGCGATAAGTTTGCCAGTCCGTGGAATGCGCGTCCCATCCCGTAACCTTTTTTAGTTTTCTCAAAATTTGTTAGTTTTGCTGACACTAGGTACCCCTCAGATACGTCACATCGTCAGCGGCAAACTTAGCGCACAGAATTCATAACTTTCTGTCCTGCGGAATCATCATCTGCCTAGCCTTTTCCCAACTATATTGAGGTTGGCTATCAGTCTTACTGGAGGCAGCTGAATACTAGTATTTTTCATAGCGACTGCCTATCTGACCTCCAAATGTTCCCTTCTGTACATTAACTGTATTATGTTGCCTGTGATTTTGTAGAAGTTATAAAAGAGACGAGGGACTACCGGTACTTATATTTATGATAATATTTTTAAACCCTAGAGAGAAAAAAATATTATTAAAATATCATCTCCTCTTTAAACTTTTTATTCTTAGCCCACACACTTTTCCTATTACAAAAATAAGGTTATAAAAATAACAGACTCAACTCTTAGAAAATAAATTCTGTCTTATTAAAGTGTACAGAAACGATAAATAACAAGATTAACATCTCGAGTGAGTTGCAATGAACTTGCAGATAATAAATACGCAGCATTAAATCTTAAAACAAAAGGCATTGTTTGGACATTTACATCTATATACAGGGTGAATTTTTCAAGTGGGCGTGGATGGCCAAATCCGAAACTATGAGGAATACCGAAAAGTACTCTAAGGAGTCGCGGGCTCGATTTTGAAGAAAACTAAAACTGCATCATAGGATTTTTGAAAAATCAATATTTCTAGCCAGGAATCGAACCCGTTGATTTTGATAAAAAAAACACACACTGTATTATTACACCACTCGATAGTGTCCATAATAAGGATCAAATTCTGGGAAGTAATGACAGTCTCTTGCCCGGTTTTTTTACAGAAGAAGAGGGGTCCCACTTCGTGGATCGATGTTATGCTACGCTTGCCGCGGTTGGTCTGTGGATGAGTGACCATCTTTACATTTTTTTTACATTGGCATTTTCTAACAGTCAACCTTAGGGTGATGAGAGACAATCATGGCAGGTACAACATACGGGATAGCTAGGAAGAATAAATACTCATACATAGATAGACATACATAAAATTAAACAAAATGAACCGTCAGGAGAAAAAAATATCGGTAGAGGAGAAAACAAATCCAGCAAATCAGCCAGCAAATGTTATGTTCCACAAAAAATCGCGCGAAATTTTGTTGTGTTTGTTAAATTATTTATCAGAATCAAAAATTATTTGAACAACTTTCACGACTCTCCGCCTCACCAATCTCTTCTTTGAGAAAAATAAAATGAGCACAAGAATACTTAAAGGAAGTCCTAAAACAACGTTTATCAACCGTGTAGGTGACTTATCAACATACATTCACACTCGTCAGCTCCTCGCCTAAACCACAAGGCAGAAGTAAATCTTTAACCCTTTCCTGACGACGCAATTTTACGTCACATAACTCACTAAGTCCTGTACCTACGTAAACGTCATTTCAATTTGTACGGGGTCCGGGTTCCTGCGAAATAATGTGGAATTTAAATAAAAAGAGTTCCTTTTTTGTAACGGAATATTTCAGGAGGAAAAGGTCTTGCTATTATTACATGTGTGGTCGCACGTTCAAAATAGAGACGACCCTTGTCTTCAAGTCTTGGAAGTCAAAACAAGATTTACTCCAAATAAATCGCGGAAAATTATAAAGTTTATACCCTTTTGGAAAAGTTTACGTGGAAAATACTATAGGCGTAAAATGGTAGATACGATACAAAATAAATAAATCTCTAAACACAACTGAACACTTGCGTACAGTACAACTATACAATATCAGGCTTGCATAAACTTGAACTATACTATGATAAAAGTTATAATGATTGGTAGAAACCAATCAAAAAATGGTAAATATGGCGTAGATATTGTGAGAACGTATAAGTAGAAACTTATACGTTCTCACAATATCTACGCCATTTTTACGCCTAAATCCATATAAATGTATAAAAGATAATTTAAGGTAGGTACTTATACCTAATATTAACGACATAATTAATTAATACGCGGCTAAACAATTTCTAATGCCATTGTTATCATTCTGACTCTCAAGTACAAATGTATAAACCATTATAATATTTTATACATTAATTAAACCGTAGTTAAACGAAAATAGTGAAGTGCTAGCTCCTTGCCAAAAGGCACAAGTTAGGGCTAGGTAACCCACTTAGCCCAGTTTAATATACATTTCTCTTGTACTCTAGATCCCGTAATGAAATGCCTCGGGGCTATGTTACAATTTATATTCTAACATAATATTCTTGTTAATGCCAAAATGGTAGCTAAATTACGATAGTATTTTCAATAATCCATACCAATTTTGAGTTTATTTATGAAATTTAATCCGTTTTTTTTTTAAGTGGAAACTAGGCGCATTGAGCGATTTTTGAGAGGGGACAAACTTATGGGTTCGCGTCACCAACATACTAATAACAATAACAATATACCTATCTATAGATATGAGTATGATTATGTTGCGCTTGGCCAGCAGTGAAAGCATATTAGCATAGTTTTTAGTTTTATTGTCATGGTTAGACTAAGAAGAATAACTGTGAAAATAATTTTTCCGGTTCTGTGCTAATATTCAAAGGAAGACACAACCAAAATATTTGAACTTTATACAGAAAAGTTTAATTTGAAGTTCATTCACATGTAAAATTAACTCGACTATCCAACGAACAAAATTTTAACTTTATTTAGGCATGTGGTTAAAAACGTGGCTACATCGCGCTTGTGGCAGGCCGTTGAATATTTCAAATATGCCAAATACGTAATTCGTGGGAGAGCGGAATGTGCAACCTTTTATGTTAATATTAAAATATGTTAATCATGGCATTACCATATGGTGCCTGACCCCTGCATGTATGCAGCTGGGCTTAATGTCAGAAGTCCGTAGTAAATTTTGGGTTGAACAATAAATTTTTTGGGTAAAATGGCGGCTTAATGTGGCGTCTGTACATTTCTTAACGACGCCACAACATCAACCTACTACAATCTGTCAAATTTATTGAATCGATTTTCAACTTTATCTCTAAAACATAAGGTTCAAAGTTGATTGGGAAAATTTGACAGTTTCGGGTAGCTTGATGTGCTGGCGTCTGTACAAACGCAGGATTTAGTAAGTACTCTTCAACAATAAACAATGAAGAGTATTTATAAGTTTATTTAAGACAAGGAAAAAACGCGTAGGTTGTTGTGTGAGCTTGTTGTTAGAAAGCTTTGTAGTGGGATTAGTAAAGCGTATTTCTAGCTCTACGGTAAATAAAAACATTCTCGTTTTGTTTGGGCACGAGGTTTGTTATTTATTTTCTTTTAAGTTCTTGTTTATTATCACTGTCTGTAATACCAACAGCCAGGTGGGTGAACGACCTAGAGAAGATCGCGGGGAACACCTGGATGAGACTCGCACAGACCAGGCAAGCATGGCACAAAAGGGACGAGGAATATACTCAGTCGTGGATCGAACAAGATTTGCCAATGATGATGAATTATACACCATACTTGAACAATAATTTAGCTGAAGGCGACTACATGATCTAAAGCGCGGTCTTTGTCGGACTGCATAGAAAAGAAAGAGAAGCGCGATGACACAACGCTGGTAATTTATTGCAAAATATGAAGCAATTATCTATTTACAAAAAATCTATTGTTTGGACTAAACAATTAAAACACTAGTTCTTTAGTATGTTGCTTGTAGAATAATCTGACAAAAAATCAGAAAGATTGTATGTATATTAGTATGGTTTTTATGAAGTTTTTAGAGGTAATTTCATGCTTTTTTTCTATCGTATCAAATTAGTTGTAGTATGTTTTCGACACACTATCTACCTAGCATATATCCTGAAGAATATCATATATTTTTCTGATTTAGTTTACTGTAGTCGATCATATACTTTTATTGTTTTTAAAACATGTGTTTTTTGCGTTAAGGTTCTGTAAGCCCCCTATTCGGAGCGACCATTGATTACACTCATGAAACTAAAACAATTCAAATAACATCATCATCATCTGCTTAGCCTTTTCGCAATTATGTTGGGGCACGGCTTCCAGTCTAACTGGATGCAGCTGAATACCAGTGTTTTACATGGAGCGATTGCCTATCTGAACTCCACAACCCAGTTACTAGGTAATACGATACCCCTTGGTAAGACTGGTTGTCAGATTTTCGGGCTTCTGACGATCCGTAACGACTGCCCAGAATATACAAAAATGACAGCCGGGACCAACGGCTTGCCGTGCTTTCCGAGACACGGAAGGGTCTTGGTAGGTAAAGATGGTCACCCATCCATGGACCAACCGCGGCAAGCGTTGCTTAACCTGATCGATCGACCCGGCTCTTATAACTTAGCCACAAGTCCCTCTTCAAAACAATTCAAATGAAATCATTCCACAAATTAATAACGTAGCACCTAACATTTTCACAAACGACGCCCATTTGAATACATTATAGTCGACTAAAATAAATATGGCGAAAGTAACATACTTAACAGGCTAAAACAGGCTAAAAGTCTATTACACATTCATGTGATGCAAAACAGCATTCGGGGAAGCACTCATCTGAATGAAGAAATAATTGAATTTTCATGTCAAAATCAAAATCATTTACCACTTGCGAGCTGTGTTGGTAAATCACATTGACTTATATTTTACGTTTAAGGAGGAATATTTCGAATGGTTTGTGATTTTGTGAGGTACTCGTTTTTACATAAGTCGGTGTGGGGTGAAACTTTTAGACTTATTTGAGACTTTTGAATAGATTATGAAAATATTATATTCATATTTCAGGGAGGCATTTGGTACGGCATGCTAACCCCAATCCTCATACCAAGAGGGGTGGTTTAATGCTGTTTTCCATATGATTGCATGGTTAATGTAAAGCCAAATAATAAACTGTGAACTTTAAGAATAGGTATGTATTACTTCAATACTTGCAATATTCCCCAAGACAGGTAATTACAGAACAAACATTCGCCAGTGAACATTGATAGTTTACACTCTCACCACAAGTCGTAAGCAAAGTGCCTGGTAGCATTACACGGAGATCTTAGGACCATCGTAATAGCCAACTAAGGGATTATAACAGACAGCTGAATACAGTACACCGTGCACTAATAGCTTAATACTGGGAAATCTAATTTGCCTTGGAAGTGCCGCTGTCAGAGGGAACCAGGGAATATAATGGATGATGCAACTGGTTTACGCTCTTGAGAGTAAACATTGAGTGAACTAAGTTTGTAACATGGAAGGAAGCTCAAAGAGTTTAGTGTTAGAAATCTACTTATTAAATACACAGGCGCTTTACTTTGAGTAAATAATTTCAAAATCATTCACAAGAATCAAATTAATTTATTTGCGTAAATATGTAAGGTACAGATTTTTTTTAAAGACTTACACTATCTCATAATCTGTCTTTAATTTTGGCATGCTTTGACATACTTATTATTTTAAGAAAATTAATATGATTAAGGGCTCATTTTTCAATAGTCAAATAACTTTCATCAGAGGAATAAATTAATTGACGTTTGACAGTTTTTTTTAAATAGAAAATATATCAAACTGGCATTTTAGTTCTTCAGATAAAAGTTATCCGACTATTGAAAAATCAGCATTATTACTAACTAACTCTAATACTACTAACCCTGAGCTAGTATGCTGGTCCGTAGGTTTGCACGCTATAGGTACTGCACAGGTAAAAATAACTTTATTCAAGTCGTACTGTCAGTCTTTTTATACGTGCAGGATATGAGTGAAGCATACGCAGAAGACTTACAAAGTCCTGGATGTCCATTACAATAACGCGTTCAAGATGTTGATGAGGTTGCCACGCTTTTGTAGCGCATCAGGTAAGTATGTTTGCAGACGCTCAAGTAGACCTGTGACCCTGTGGTAACCCCTAGTTTAGAGTTCAGGGTTTCAATGTATTCTGCATAGCATAGCCAACTAGTTACAATATAACATTATTTTAGTATGTACTTAGGCTTTTCTTCAATAAACATTTTTTTATTTTATTTTATATTATTTATTTCAAGAGATACGTCGCAAAAGAATTGCGTGTCTGATGCGCTGCATAGGGGGCAGCCCTAACAGCTTATTGCAGGGAGAATGGATGTGGATTGCTCGTTCAAGGAGCATTGGACAAAACTACATGTGCGAGTGGTGCGGTCCTGATCCAATATTCATATTGTCGTATGTCTATTTCTTGTACCTATTCTTATTATCTGCTTCATTACTTCGGAGGTTGCGTGACAGTCCCAACAGCACGATAGGTCGCTTGTGTGCGCGCTGGCCGACCCCGAACCAGATCAGTTTTAGTTATTAAGTACTAATATAGGATAAATAGTATTGTTACTAACACAGTGGGCCGTATGTGTTGTCTGATAAATAAATAAATTATTATAATACATGCAGTTTTTGGAAACAATTAATAAACAAAAAGTTAGTTATTGTCAAAACTAAAAAACCCAAAATTCAAAACGGTGGAGAAAAACATCGTAAGAAAACCGGCATGTTCTTTAGCCGACATGTCCTAGAACCAAAAATTCGAAGACGTGACATCTACGAACCCGCACTTGGCCCGCGTGGTGGATTACGGCCCACTCCCTCTCGAAGAAAATAGGCCTGTGTCCCAGCAATAAAAACATTATAGGCTGATTATGTAGTCGACTTTTGTTGTTGACCGTAGCTACAACACTTGATATTATTTTAAGGGACAATTCCTATAATAGTAAAAATTTACGTGTATTTAATTATTTATTAAAATAGGGTAAGTGTATGTCAAATAGGCAGAGGCTCCATGTAAAACATTTGTTCACCCCAAAAAGGCTAGGCAGATAATGATGAGGGTTAGTGTATGTCAAGCATAGAACACACACAACTTTATTTTGAAAGATAAAATAAACTCACCTATCAAAGCTGGCTCTGTGTAGGTATATTTATAAAATTAATTATCAAAGTCACAAGCCAAAGTCAAACCTTTGTTTTTAACATGGACCTTTTGAAAGTCAAAAAGTCTGGTAACCGTTCTAAAGTATGGATGTATGCGGAGAAGAACAAGCAAGAAATTCTCAGGATTCTCGTTTTCATAAACTGTATGTAACAGTTTATGAAAGAGAGAATCCTGAGAATTTCTATTTGCTTTTGTGAAGAAAAATATGTGAATACGATGTAAAAATATGTCTATGTTATGAGGGCTATATTCGTCGCTTTATTGTGACTAGGGCTTCAGCCTAAAATTCAATTGTGTACGTTTTCCTTTTGCGACACGTATAATATTCAGAAAGAGTTAATAAATTATTATAATCACAAACTACTTCGGCTCTTATCGATTCCTTTAACTCAGAATAAGTTAGGAACCGAAATGTTCACGAAATGGCCCGACTCCCGATTCGTACGTGACCTTCACACGTCACCATTTCAGTAATTTTACGCCTTAAATGTATGCTAATGTTATATAAGACGTGCTCAGGCTCATAGATGTTAATGTGAAAGAAGATTCACAAACGTTGGAATGAATTTTCTTTTGGTCGACCACCTGGTGTGTTTTCGGTGAAATCTTGCCAAGGATTTTTTAATTATTTTCTTGTTTCATGTTCCATCTTATTTTCACGAAAAACATTGATTTTGATCTTGTATTATAATGTGAAAAAGCAAATTCACACCCGGGGAAATTCACTTTCCTTCGCGATTCGGTAGAGCACAGAGCACGCGGTGTGTTTTCGGTAAAATCTTGTCAAGGTTTGTTTGAATCATTTTCATGTTTCATATTCCATCTTGTTTCCACGAAAAACAATGATTTTGGTCTTATGTAAATGTAAAAAAGAAAATTTACACAAGTCGATTTATATTTTTTTTTCGCATTTCGGTAGTACAAAGTGTTTTCGGTAAAACCTTGTGAAGAATTATTGTATTAATGAAATTGTAATTATACACATACACTTTTCGGAATATATTCTCTAAAAGATTGTGAAAACCGCATCAAAATCTGCTGTGTAATTTAGAAGAACTACTATAAACTCAAACTCAAAGATTTTTTTTTTAAATAAACCAATTACAGCATAGATATCCGAATTACAGGCACTTTTGAAGTGTCAAGGAGTCGGTCAGTCAGTAAGATGAAGGTAGTTACCCATTCCAAAGCGTAGTAGGTAAACCTATAGATACAGATCAAAGATTTCCAGACAAGTGACGTACCGGTACTTAACAAGAAAATCTACAGGAATCTCTCAGCAAACCAGCAAAAGCTACCGGTTAAAATTAGCACTGTTACCGATATTAACCCAAAAAGTGCTATTTCATTCTGTAGTGCTTATTTTGATACGCAATCGATTCCCGCTCTTGTTTGGATCCGTGCGATCTTCCCTCTTGACAAATGATTCGGCAAGCCAACCCGTATTGAAATGGCAGGGTCTTTACGTTGAGCGGATTATAGAAGTGTACAATTTCTGTATTGAATTTTTTTTTTATATGAAAGGTAAAAAAGGTGGCTTTAGCTAATGATAAATGATTTCATTTCTGTAAGTAGGTTTGTACAAAGACGTCAATCTTTTTTTTTTAAATAGAGGAGGTCGACTTTTCCTATCTGAATACTCGGAGAAGAAAGGCCGAAACAAACTCAGAGGTCACAGTCTCTTTTAAAGTCCAGACATAATCTTGGTCAGATAATGGTGCATTGCTCAATAAAAAAAGAAAACAAATTAAAAACAAACATTGCCAAGCTAACGTCTCTCGTGTATAAAGCAGAGTTCCTAAAACAACAAAAAGAAACAAATCGGAATATTTGTCTATATTTTATTGTCAATAAATAAAAAAGGTTACTCCTGCGAGTTTTTCTATTTCGCTTACATTGCGAGTCTCTCCCGTGTCGTGGGAAATGTAAATAATATTGAATTCGTTCTATTCGATAGCGCACCGGATTTGACTCGAATCTGTTTTCGTGACGCAGAAGGCACAAGACAGATGTTGAGACACTTAACAAGGTAAATCACTTTTTATTAAAATATGATTTGTTTAAGGTCCTTTGAGTTGTGAAGGTTTTCGTAAGGTTAACAAAATTAATCGGAAATTGGATAATTTGTTGATATTTATAACAGCTTAGTCGTGCTGCTATAATTGTATTACGCAAATGAAGTCTTGTCTTATAATTTAACACATCAAAAACTGTATAATTACACTTTTTTTTACAGAACTTAAATTACGGACACATAATTTTAATTACCTGACAACACAGACAGAGTTCTAAACACAACATTATTTAGTTACCACTCACGAGATCCTGATTAAATTAACTGTAACACATCATCATCCCATGGCACGAGGTTTACGCTCGGAAAAGGTCCCTCTGCATTATTTACGAGACCTTTAAACCCCGCCTACTACGTTACAACCTAACACACACTAAAACACTAAACAAGATGGATTAACGACTATACAGAATGTTTATTAAAAAGTATTAGTTTAATATTCATAAAACTTCGGGTAATTAATTAGGTACCGAAACCATTATCATAATTATTATTATTACTCTCATCCAACTGCAGTCATTAAATAAAATACTTCAAAGAAAATTACCTTTATAAAGTTCAATACATCCGTTGTTCACAATAGGGCTGGCTCACAAAACAAACAGCACTCGGTTATATAATGAACGGTCGCGTACTAACACGTCAGGGTCGTAATTTCTCGGCGCAACACGACCACCCCCCACGGCGCACAGAAGGATACTGATACACGTCAACGTGAACGCCGGCAAGCTCGCGAAGAACGGTGTGAAATGCGCAAGTCACGCTCAGCTTAACTTATCTACCTACTTTTGAAATTCAAATTGTCATTTACTCGGTCTTATTATACATACAGTACACACGCAAAGTGGAGACCGTCGTTTGGTGAGGATAAATTTCCGCTATGCGGGTCTACGTGTTTTCAGGATTCGACCTCAAAATATCTGTAGTGAGGTTACTTTAATAAATCACTTGGTACATTTTTATTATTAGTGTTTTGGATACGAATATTTGGGTGCTACGTAAGAAGTCACGCTTCGGAAATGACTAGTTTTTTTCGTAGACTCGTAGAGAGCTCGTAGCGCCGTAGCCGCGTAGTATTATTTCGTAGTACCGACGGATTTTTTTTATTCGTAGCGCATGTTGAATATGGTGTCGTAAACAAGTGCGCTTAGTTTAATACTTTGCATTCACTTGAAAAATATTAAGCGATTATTAGGACCTATGAAATTGCCGATTTTTGATACTGGCTATTGTGAAGATCGATATATCTTTCATTCTATTTAGAGTTCCAAATTCAAATTAATTTTATAATATAGGGCAGTATGATATTTTCTATTTAAAAATCAGTTGTTCATTTGTTTTCCCACCTTTCTGTAACCGTGTTTTAAATTGCCCGCTATTTTCGAAAACGAGTTCCGTCGGGGCACCAACGCAGCACAGACAGCACGCATGGACATGGTACCGCATGTGAACGCTCGGTCCGTTTTTTTGTTTAATCGCTTCCGTTTTGGAAATGTTGATCTCAACAATGAGCCCCGTGGCAGTCCGGAGACGAAAGTGGATAACTATGATTTGAAAGTCATAGAAGAAGCAGGTTCATCTCAATCCACGTCGGAACTTGCAATAGCCTTCAACGTAAGTAATAAATCGATACTGATCAATTTACTTAAAATTGGAAACATAAAAAATCTCTTAAAGTAGGAACCGTATGAACTCACTAAACAACAAAATCGCATCGAAGGTACGCTCAACGGACTGACTCAAAACTATAGGGGTCTTACCACAAAAACTTAAGCACTCGTTCAACGAGTATCTAATGTCAGTGTTACGTCAAAGTCCATATAAATATGTCGTGTTTAAAAGGTGTTTAGCCTAAACGACTGATAAACACTGTTTTGTGGTAGTAAGGTAAGAGTTACGACTGGAAACTCTCCATCACCCACCATACTCATCAGATTTTGCTCCAACTAATTTCCATTTTTATTGGCAATTAAGTTAACTTTTTACAGGGGAATAATTTCAAATTAAACGGGGCGGTGAAAAACGCCTCTAAAGAGTTCATCGATCCTCCCGTCCCAGCCGCCGCGGGAGACGCTCCGGTCATCGGGAGCCACTGGACGACTCCCGGCCACCGTAGGCGCGGGCCTGCGGGCGGAGACTAATGGGTAGCTCACCGTCCGATCAGGACCAGGCCCGTGCCGGACGGCGCGTACGTGTTCCACGCGCGCCTCAAAGAGATGTCAGCATCGAGGAACTTCGGCCCTAAGGGGGCCCCCTTAGCCCCTTAGGGCCGAAGCCTGCCGGGACAGCGGGATTGTCTGAAAGGGTTACCGCTGGCCCGGAACATAAAGGGCTAAGGAAGGAACAGTCGGTCGATTCTGTAAAAATCTCACCGTGAAAACTTAGGTGAAGTGAGTTTGTTTTTGCTAGGAATTGACATTATTGAGAGCTCACTCCGGGCTCACTTCACCTAAGTTTTCACGTTGAGATTTTTACAGCAGGGGTGGGTTTTAGTCAGTAAGAGTCTGACACTCCCTTCCGCTCCACCCAGAGCGGTGGGGGTCATTTGATGATTTCCCATCCACAAAAAAAAAAAGAAAAAATTATAAAATTTTCTTTAAAAATAAACATTTATTTTTTCTACATAAAACGGCAATTGCATAGGTAAGGACCCATTATATTTATTACAAAACGCGTTGCCTCGTCGGTCCTGTCCCAGTAGCATCCCGGAGTCTGGATTCGTGCCCGGTTGATGTATAGGCTCGACCCCTATTACATGGGACAAACATAACAGGCGAAATGTGTGCTAGAGGTGCACCAAAACGCGGATTTTTTTCTGAAAAGCCCAACTCTAAAAAGAAAATCACAATAATGAAACACCATTTTCCCCAATCCCATTCACGGCCAGTGCTTGTCGTCATACCAATTATTAAAATGTAACATTTAGCGACTGCACAATATTTAAACAAACAAAGTGAACGTTAATTAATTAATTAGTTTAATTAAAGTTATGTTCACTTTACTTGCAATTATATATTATGAGCTATGAACTTTTAATTAGTACCTATGCGTGATTCATATTTTATTGTTATCAGTGAATTTTATCTGGAAAAGTCATCAGTGATTTTGTAAATAAATGAACCGACGCTTTATTTATTACATAACATCACGCCTGTATACAGAGCAGTGGTGACCCAGTGGTATCGGCCGCGACTTATGAGTTGTAGGTCGTACGTTCGAACCTAGCCACGCGCTTTACTTTGTGTAAATTATTTCATCACCCCTGCTCTCAAAACGGTGAAGGAAAACATCGTGATGAAACCGGCATGTTCTAGAACCAAAAATTCGAAGACATGTGATATCTACCAACCCGCGCTGGGCCCGCGTGGTGGATTACGGCCCACTCCCTCTCACAGAGAGGAGGCCTGTGTCCCAGCAGTGGGAACATTTGGGCTGTTTATGACGCCTGTATACCCCGAAAGGTTAGGCAGAGGTGAAAATCCACATTTTGACAATTGTATTTAGGTTCCATGTAGGTAATAGGGGCGAGCCTATTGCTATCAACCGGGAACAAACCCAGACTCCGGGCTGCTACTGAGAACTTCCCAAGGGAAAAACCCAATCAGCCTTATTACAAAACAGGATTTATATTTAGATCCAGGTTTAAACCATCGAGCAATTTTTAAATTTCGAAATATAATCCGACAAAGTTAAAGAGTTCTCATTACAAAAACTGACGTTAAACCAGAGTTTAAGTTGTCGCTTCTGCATTAAGAACTTTATGAAGTATGGGCAAAAACGAATTTACTCCTTTTTTAACCAAATAAATGAATTTAATTTAAAACTACTTTGAGTAAACTTTGATATGATAATTCTCTATGTTTTAAAGTAAATTCCATTGAATAACTCCGACCGCGCAGTGGCGCCCTCATCGTTTGTTTGGTTATTTCTTTTATTTTAGAATGAAAATTCAGATAATAAGCACGTTAAGTTGTGCGTTAGCTTAACGTGCTTATTTTGCTTTTCGGCGCAGCCTTAAGCGTTACGCCGTGATGTCGAAAAAAGTTAAAAAATAGATATAACTTTGCAATTTTTTTTTAAATTTTAAATCCCTGTTACACAAGTTACACGAAATAGAAAAACCACATTTCTTTCAATATATCACCATAGAACATATACGCCTAGGCACTTTTGAGTTGTCGGTTAGTCAGTAATATGAAGCCCATTCCAAAGTGCAGTAGGTATTTACGGATGAGATGTTCTTCAAGAACAAAATATTCACATTACTCAAACTCTTCATGAAATGCATTCAATATTCAGTACTTACCGTACATTACTTAAAGCAACTAACTTTATTACATTAGCTGAAATACGAAGAAAATAATAAGAAAAAAAACATTCGTTTCACCGACGTCCATTCTATCGATTTACGAAGCAACCGTGCAACTTCCATCAAATATAAAGAAAACACGCCTGAAAAGTCCACGGGAAACGTATTTCGTAGATAATTTAATTTTCTTCCCGATATTAAGGCGTTGCTACATTGAGGGTATTAGCGAATTCGGACAAAATTGGGAACTTTCTTCCCTCGAATAAGTTATTTTATTTTGTTCTCCAACGCTGGAAAAAGGTTTTTATTTATTTATCGCATCAGCGAAGACTGAAATGGATTTACTATTACACATTTGGAGGATATTGTGTTGTTACGATGAGTGAATTGAGTTTTTATACTCTTGACCTTAATAAGTTTCGTGGGGAGTAGGCATTGAGTGTGTACTACTCTTTACTGAGCCAGTCTCTAGTTTTTGCAATAGCTTCTACCTCGACAGAGAGAAACAAGAAAACTTACTTACGGTGGCTTTCTTATAAAAACTTAATAAAAATATTGTGCATTTTCTTTTCCTCGAGTTAATTTTCTTTTTTACATTTTTAATAGGAAATGCATTACTTTTTAGAAACGACAATGTTACTTACAGTAAAAGTGACGGCGAACATGATAAAATCACTAAAATAGGTCTGAAAAACTTGTAATACTAACATAGCAGAGAAGATTGCATTATATTTTTACAGTTTTCACAACAAAGCCTCGTAGTTTCAGCAATTTCAATAAAAAACCCTAACGGCTTCAGACAAATCCTAAACCAAGAGATAACATTTTACGCTACACCTTTTTTATAAACGTGTATATACACAAATATGACCAAAGTAATATCGATAAATGAAAACGGGGCTGCGAAAGCAATGTCCAATATTTTTTCCCGGGATAAGATACAGGCAATAATAGCATTTTGTTTATGTTGACGGCGGCCTAAGCCCGGCGGGATCGCGGGATCGACAAAGCCCCACTGGCTTACAAGAACTATCAGATATCCCACCAATATATTTTGGCCTACCCTGCCCCCCCGCACCCGATATTCGTACAGACAAAAAACGGGAATAAATTGTTAATACAACAGCTCTTTTGTCATGGTATGACTTAAAGTGCGTTCACTGTCGCACTGCATAGAAAAAAAGGAGAAGCGCGATGACACAACGCTGCTAATTTATTGCAAAATCATCATCATCATCTGCCTAGCCTTTTCCCAACTATGTTGGGGTCCGCTTCCAGTCTAACCGGATGCAACTGAATACCAGTATTTTACCCATGTAACTGGGTTGTGGAGGAGGTCAGATAGGCAGTCGCTATGGAGCGACTGCCTATCTGCCCTCACAACTCACAACCCAGTTACTGGATAATACGATACCCCTTGGTAAGACTGGTTGTCAGACTTTCGGGCTTTTGACTACCCGTAATGACTGTCAAAGATCCACGAATGACAGTAATTATTAATACATTGCAAAATATGAAGCAATTATCTATTTACAAAAAAAAATTGTTTGGACTAAAAAAGTAAAACACTAGTACTTTAATGTATGTAGAATAATCTGACAAAAAATCAGAATGATTCTAATGTATATTAGTAAGGTTTTTCTGATTTTGTTTACTATAGTCGATCATATACTTTTAGGCAATATAAAACTTGCGTTTTTTGCGTTTAGGTGCTGTAGTCCCTTCAAACCTATGAGAAATCCCATGTGAAATCAAGATTTATACGAAACACTTGCCCAATTCATCATTTGCAGCAAAATTTTAATTGGTCTCCCATTTCTAAAATATGTAAAACTTGAATGGAGGTGTAATTTCATATAGGTTGTTGTTTTAGTCACAAGGGTCCTGCAAATATTTTAATGTTTATTTACCAAAATAATATTGTGTAAGCTTATATTATTTTGACCTGAATTGAGTGCTGAAATAAAGAGAGTCAAATTGTAGTTTCTCCATAGGAAACGACCAATTGGAACCGTGCACCTAGCTTTTGACGTTTCATAAGTGCCCATGTAGGTTTATGTGAAATAAATAATTTTGATTTTGACGGTTACCTAATATTTCACCACTGTCTCGTTTACTCTCACTACTTGAGCTAAGTGTGTCCTTGTCTCATTATCTACCCTATCTTATCTTACCACACTAATCTATAAAACAAAGTCGGGTTATTTACACTATTTATAACTCACGATCGGCTGGACCTATTTTTAGAATCTTTGATTTGTTGGATTTGTCTCCGCCCAGAATAGCAGATTATCTATCAAAACATGGTAAGAATAAAATGAGGATAATTAATTTTCTCTTAAATTCGTTCTTATTGATTCGGAGGCGGTACGAAGTTCACCGGGTCAACTAGTATGTAATAAAAATGTATGTTTGTTTCTTTATTTGAACGCGATAATCTCTAGAACTACCGACAAGTGGCGGCCAGAAGGTAGTTTACTATTATTTAGTGACTTGTCCATTACCAGACTCTACGTAGCGAGAGGATCCGTTCTCCAAACATTTGCAGATTAATTTCAAATGTGATTTTAGGTTTATTGCCTTGGGCACGAGTATAAAATGTCAGTAAATAATGTAATGCACGTAGTTTTCGTTTGATTACTTTCACTGTTTAGTCTTGAAAGCACTTCAAAGTGCTGCTATTTCTCAGTATTTGTTACTTATTTTACGTAAACGTTGTGCCATATATAATAAGTGCACTAACTCAACTAGGTTACTTAATGCATTGACTGCCAGCGCGGTCACCGGTGACCGCGAACGATAGATTTTGTATTGTGTCTGTCGTCTGGCAGTCAACGTGTTTAAAGAAAATTATGTAAATCGTATCTTAGAGTGTTAATTTATTTTTCCATCATTCGTCATTATTAACCAACTATGTTTATGCCTTTTCCCAACTATGTTGGGATCTGCTTTCAGTCTAGCCAGATGTAGCTGAATATCAGTACATGGAGCGACTGCCTGACTCCACAACCTAGTTACTGGGTAATACGATACCTACCCCTTTGTAATACTGGTGGTCAGACTTTCGGGCTTCGGACGACCCGTAACGACTGTCAAAAATCCACGAATGACAACCGGGACCAACGGCTTAACGTTGTTTCCCAGGCACGGAGGGACTCGGTATGTAATGGATGGTCACCCATCCACGGACAGACACCGCCAAGAGCTGCTTAACCCTGAGAATCGACCCAAGTAGTTGATAATAGCCACGAGTCCCTAATCATTGTAATAGCTTATTAACAAGAGAGCAACATTTATATACGGCGCGTTTTACGACAGCTGAGTGAATGAATGATAGCGTGACTGATAGCGGATAGCGGATAGCGGAGTGAATGATAGCGTGACGGTTGACAGGGGCGAATGGAAGAAGAAAACGTGTTGCGCCGACCCCAAGTAAACATGGGATAAGGGCAGGAAGATGATGATGCGTTTTACGACAGCTGATCTTTAGGTACCCTGGGGCCTAAAAAGGCCACTGGCAGAATCATAAAAGGATACCATTATGAATCATAATATGGCGAAGACAGTCCGTGTTTTTCTTTTTTTCGCTGCTCTACGTAGGTATAATCAAAGAGATTGAGATTCGATTTGGATTGGATTGATTGGTATTTTAGCACAGACAAAACAAAAATCTAAACTAATATTATAAAGCTGCAGAGTTTGTTTGTTTGTTTGTTTGTTTGAACGCGCTAATCTCTGGAACTACTGGTCCGATTTGAATGATTCTTTTAGTGTTGGGTAGTCCATTTATCGAGGAAGGCTATAGGCTATTTTGTTTTTTTCCAAAATTAGGGATCCGTAATAAAATTGCTATTTTGTAACACAAGGTGTAAAATCGAAAACCTATTTTTGCGTGCGCTGCAAAAACTATTGACAATAGAACAAAATGATGTACTACGAGTTTGTAGAGCCCATTATAACCTAAAAAAAAGTCCGCGAGAACATATATCTAGCTATCATGGTTTAATCACAATAACCGATTTTGTGTTCAAAATAATTATTAAATCGTCTGAAGAAAAAAAAACTACGTTAAATATGTATCGTAATATTAATCTTTATCGAAATTAAGCATTATGTTATCAAGAGTATTTATGAAGAAGTAAAATACTTTTTGTTTCATCTCAATCGGATATTTCGTTTAAAAGTTATCACGTGTGTAAGATGTTAAGAGTTGGTACCTATTAAGGAGTTATGGGCCATAGAGTTTTTTATCAACATAAAATCCTGTAATAATCTTTTTCGAAATATATTTGTTGATGATTGTAAGTATAAGATCTTTGAAGAGTATCTATATACTAATAATAAAGCTAAAGAGTTTGTTTGTTTGAACGCGATAATCTCTGGAACTACCGGTCAGATTTGAAAAAATCTTTTTGCATTTTATAGCCCAATTCTTGTGGAAGGCTATAGCGTATTTAATATCACGCTATGACCCTTAGGAGCCGAGCAAAAAGAAAAAAAGTCAGAATGAACGCTAAGCGAATACGTACTGTTGCGACGGGGTGGGGTTACAAGAAATTTCACGCGGACGAAGTCGCGGGCAGAAGCTAGTAACTGATAAATCCTTCACCAATAGGATTTGATACGATTAACTTAACAGTTAACTGTCCATTATGATTAATAATGTTATCCTTTTATGATTCTGCCAAAGTGGCCTTTTCAGACTCCCTGGTAATGGCTTTATATCTCGAAAATATAATTTAGCCCGAAAATTACTTTTGGGTCCTTAAAAATAGCCTTTATCTTTCTAGCGTCAATCCATCCATCCCAAAACCCTTGTAGACACGTAAAATTCAATTTCTATATTATAGCTTTTCTACCGAAAACATTTATGTCTAGTAATAGAAATTCGACCCCTAAAGGATAACAAGGGGTAAAATATGTTTTTAGGAGGAGACATGGGGTCCGCTTGTATATTACATTAGTTTATAAACCACAAAATGAGGGACCATAAGGTTCAATTTGCCGAATCGCGTCCCAGATAATGTAATATTCTTATGACAGTGTCAGGAATGTAAACACAAAAATAATAATGCATAATCGGCTTTGGGGTAATTTATTTGCGAAATCTTGTCCTGCAATGTGAATTTTTATAAGCTCATGAAAGTTTTTTATTGCTGAATGCCTCCCGCTCTTGACCTCGATCATGCCTGATGGAAAGCGATGGATGAGGTCTATGATGGAACGCTCGTTCCATCATAGACCTCATCCATCGCTTTGCCCAGAAGATGCCTAAGGCACTGGAATTCCCACGCATCGATGAAACACAGCAGGCTGGTTGACGCCGGTGGGACGGTCGCAAACCACCGTAAGGGAAGAATTGGGCAGTCAAATAAGGTGTTGGGTGTGACTGTCCAGGATGCGCCGAGTGCTCGGTTCAGTTAAGTAACAGCCGGAATAAACTGCGCTACACGAGGAGGCTTCTTCATGCATTCCAAAAAACTATCTTCTTAGGTAATATTGGTTTTCTTTTTGTTACTTGTTATAAGTTTTCAGAACAAGTTCCTTGTCGTACGTTATACTCTGCACTGCCCCGTTGGTCTCGTGGTCGCAAGCGCGACTGCTGAGCGTGGGGTCCCGGGTTCGATTCCCGGGTCGGGCAAAGTGTTATTGAGTTTTTCCATTAGGAATTTCTTAGTAACAGCCCGGAGTTTGGAAGTTGGCGGTGTGATACCCCCGTGTCTCGGAAAGCACGTTAAGCTGTTGGTCCTGCGCCTGATCTCTCTCCGGTCGTGTCGGATTGCCGTCCCATTGGAATAAGAGAGTGAGGGAAGAGAGAGTGCACCTGTGTCTGCGCACACACTTGTGCACTATAATATCTCCCGCGCCGAAGGCTAGTCTCCGTTGAGATTGGCCGCCGTGGCCGAAATACGGTCTGGAGGACTTTATTTACTCTGCACACTTGGCTAATGAGAGCTAGACCGACCAAGCTACCCTAAAATGTCAAATTATCTCAATCAACTTTGAACCTTAGGCTTTAGCGATAAAGTTGAAAATCTGTTAAAGAAATTTGACAGATTGTAGTAGCTTGATGTGCTGGCGTCTCTGTACATAACAAAAGTGTCGTGGCGGTCAAAATGTTACACATTTTTCGGTCCGGCTGTCATTTGCCAAGTATGCAAAAGCGAAAGGAATTTCGTTCCTACCGGGTGTCCCACGACACCTCTCGGCTGTTTTCTTTTTCAAACAAAGTTGGTATACTTAAGCAATTCTGCATATTCTGCCAAAGCGTCGTATCTTTAATGAATCGTTGTCTTTCTTCTTTTTATTTATATATTTGTTTTTTTATGCGTGACTCAACATTTTCCAAGAAAAATCCAAAAGTTCGAGCACTTTGCGAATTATTTCTTATTGTGTTATTTATATCTCATCGTATATACTGCACCGGTTGACGTTATCTCGGCAAGCAACGCCGGCTGTCATTGTAAACCAGCTCTTAGACTCTGGCTCGCATAGGGTCGTAGTCAGGGGCGGTCGCAGCCTGAAATTTTGAAGTGGGTCACTCACTACACTAATAAAAAATAGGTATCTGGAATAAAATAAACATTATTGCACAAGATAAAATTTTATAAATTTATCGCTGTTATTATAAATTTATAGCTAGAAATTTCCTTTTATTATTTGGCAAATTTTTGAGATTTTTCAATTTGACCTTAGATTTTGGGGGGGGTCATGTCCCCTTCGGACCGCGCCTGGTCGTAGTAGCATTATGCTGAGCGATGGCCGTTTTGTGTGGATGTGACGCATATGTTCCGACAACTTGTTCTTTTTTGTGTTCTTTCTCTGCGTCATGTTTACAGCAAATAAACGTATTTTCCTTCTTTCTTTTTAACCGATTTCAAAAAAGGAGGAGGTTCTCAATTCGGATGTTCAAAAAACGAAAATGCGGAACCAACGACACCGACTTCCGAGATTAAAGTTATTTTTCACTTTGTAGTGTTTTTTTTTGGAAAGCGGTTGTTTTCTTTGTAACTAAAGTTTTTTTTTTTCACTTTTTTCAGAGCAAATCAAAAGAAAGAGGCGTATCTAACTTTGAGTTCGAAGTTACGTACCATCCCACATCAGGAGTCAGGACTGAACAAACATTTGTATTTACTGCCCACACATGTGTGTTTCAAGTCCAAATGTGTGTGCTTTTGATCTGTAGCAAAAACACCCACGCCACAGAGTACCTACTTAAGTTTGGGTTGCAACTGTGAGGGACATTAGGAATTTATAGTGAAGACTGGTAGACAGGGTGTATGTGGTCTGTGGTCCAGACCGAATGTGCACTTCATAGAACCACAAAAACATACAGCGTGGCAGAGACATCGCAAACTATAACCATGAATTCAGCACATGATTGATGATGATGAGACGTAGCGTAGAAATACTTAGACGGTAATAAAAAAAAAACGTTCATAAAAAAAAAATCGCGATCAAAATGTATGGAACAGCATTTTTTTTATTTTAAAGGGTCAGAATCATGTACAGAATCCATGATAACAGGCTGCGAGTCGATGTCCTTGCCACTCTGTTTATTCTTGTTAAAAGTACAGCCGCCAGCACATCAAGCTACTACAATCTGTCAAATTTCTTTAATAGATTTTCAACTTTATCGCTAAAACATAAGGTTCAAAGTTAATTGGGATGATTTGACAGTTTCGGGTATCCTGATGTGCTGTCGTCTGTACATGCGATTTTTGTTGAGGCTGTAGGATTGTGTTTATTTAAACCTGGCAAGTATCACTATTATTTCCAATTTTATTTCTATGTCAAAAGTTGTCAATAACAGCATTTTGTTAAATAAACTGGCCCTAAACACAATTCAACAATCACACCACATCGCATCAAAATATTTACATCTCATTTGAGGAATTCCAAGCTTACTTTAATATTCCAATTTCCTTCAGCTGAACAACATTTTTCCATTCGCAAATTATCATGTAATGGCCATCTGAAATTCGGTCACCGACCTAACTATTTCGGTGACGCAAATTGACGTCATTTCCGCAAAGGGCCGGAGGGGAGGGGGAGGTTGTTTTTTGAGGCGACAACACAGCGATGTGTAGCTACATTGGTAATTTCCTGGTCGTCTTAATGTCGGTTACTTACCTTTGGGGCTTTGTCACAATATCCGTTTAGTCTGACCTGATAAAGATATGACTGATGATGGGAAGAAAAAGAATATGATTTCAGATATGAATGTGCCTGCATGAGAGGCTTGTGGCTAAGTTATAACAGCCAGGATCATGATCAGGTTAAGCTACGCTTGCCACGGTTGGTCCGTGGATGGGTGACCATCTTTACATATCAAGACCTCTCCGTGCCTTAAAAAGCACGTTAAGCCGTTGGCCTCGGCTGTCATTCTTGGATCTTTGACTGTCGTTACGGGTAACAGAAGCCCGAAAGTCTATCTATCGTATTACCTAGTAATTGGGTTGTGGAGGTCAGATAGGCAGTCGCTCCATGTAAAATACTGGTATTCAGCTGCATCCGGTTTGACTGGAAGCCGACCCCTACATAGTTGGGAAAAAGCTAGGTAGATGACATGAATGTGGCCGCAGATAGAATACTGAGGGACCTATGGGGGCTGAAGAAGTACCATCACGAAACAATAGTCCGGACTTTATTAGTATTGAACACTGTAAGTATTATTTCTTTATACTGTAACATCGATAGTCTTTTTTTTTTAATATTACTAGTAAAATGGGCTGATCTCATTGTCACATGACATTACTACCTATTCTTAATCAAATCTTTATATAGGGCTACGTGCAATGAGCGGGGTTCGAACTCACGGCTGCTGGCGTTAACAATAAAACAGAGTAAAACAATATGTTGTGACAAATATTATTTCTTGGCGAATGCTAATTGTTCTTACTTACCGTACTTACATAGTATTACCACAGTCTATACATCATACTATTACAGTCGTTCGACGAAGCCGTCTAGACAGGACAATCGTGCGGGGTGTGAGGGGCGAGACGCGGGAGGTGCGAGACCGAACTGCATACTGCCACCGTGTTAGTAGTTCGGGACATAACTTTCAGGGTTGATGATTTCGACTTTTGATGAATTGTCAATTATTGTTTATGATAATAGTAATGTTGATGACGATGTTGATCTCAAATAAATTAATAAATAAATTAATATTGTTTACTTGAGACAAGTGACAACCCTAGCTGTCGCGATAATGTCTAGACGTTGTCGGCATTTACCACGAGATCAAAGGCGTCGACCTACTGTATGGTTTTTATACTGTGGTATTACTGTGTAGGTACTTATGATGATCGTACGGTAGGTACCTCCATAATTCACATACCTATACATAAGCTCACTGTTGTTTTTACAAACTTTTTGAATATTTTGATCGATGTGATGTAGGTTACCACTTGATTTTAAGACAATGACGTGAAACGACATTGGCAATTTCCTTATGGTCCTGATATCCACCGCGGAACAACATCCGCTCAGTAAAGACCTTTTAAAGACGTGACGGGCGACGGGCGCAGTGTGTTCAAAATTGCTGAAGATGACGGCACGGGTAACCTATGTCAAGATATTATAAATATCTATGACTAAATAAGGTGTTATAGGTTCACAAGGTTCTGCCCGCGTAAAATTTATTGTTCCCACTCCTTCGCATCACGTCGCCAGACCGCGCTGTTAGCGTTTTTTCTATTTTTTTTTTTGCTTTTTACAAAAAGATTTTTTTAAATCTGACCGGTCCACAGATTAGCGTGTTCAAACAAACAAACTATTCAGCGTTATTATTAGTATAAATTAAAACTAACAAACGTATAATAATTATAAACACACAAAACGAGTTGCTAAGGAGTTTGTTGTATCACTTCATCCTCCTAGCTTAAACACTTAGGTAAGGGTGAGAGTTTTGGGTGCTGGCTTTCGTAATTTTTGACTTTCAAAAAGTGCTAGTAATAAAAATTGAATGGAAGAGTTATCATGTAACAAAATTATTCCTCAAAACCCAACACAGTGCTCCAATATTATACCTACCTTTTGCGTACAAAAATAATTTGGCTTAAAAAACAAAAAGAAAAGCGTAATTCTCGTTAAGTCCTGCGGAGGCTTTGTCGGCGAGACGGATGGGGCCCGTGCGACGCTGCGGTTATTATCTACTAGCTCTGACCCCGGCTATTTTTCAGACAAAATGGAGACTTTTTTGCTTAAACAAGATTACTTTTTTGTTGAAGAATAGTGATGAGTGCAGCGTTGTTTGAAAATTCGAGTGGTCGAGTTTAAAATATTACAAGGTAGTTTGTTAAATATGGCCGTCTGACAATTAAGCTAAAGGACCAAAAATCGATAACTTATTGGTACAATTTTCTATGAAAACACGGCTTTAGTAGAATGAACTCATAGAGTTATGAGGAACAGAGTGTAAAGTTCAATAATACTCAATTGAAAAGGGAGGATCCTCCGACCAGACGGGTGTCGTGTCTGGCGGGCATCTGCACTATGATTTATATCGGGCCGTTGTATATATGTATTATGCCAGTTGCGCGGTAAACTCTGCTTGCGAGATGCAGGATTTTGTGTGACGTCAGCATGACGCGTAGTTTGCATGTGGCGTTTGTAGATACCGCTACATCAGTCCCTCCGGAGACCGGAGGTCAATAGTGGGCTGAGTTATTATCTTGCGATGCTTGCCAAGCCAGCTGAGGATCCAGTGAGTCGGAACCGGTTGCCGCATAGTTCACGGTGAGTCGCAACTGTCTGTGAAGATACCCCCAGTGAGTCGGTAAGTAATTATGTAGGTAACTTATCCTAACTATGTAACAATTCGCAACCACCCAATTACTAAGTTTTACGACAAATACTCGGAAAATCAAAAGATTACAAACGATAGACAGCCAATACTAAAAAGGAGACCTCTGTGTAACTAAATCACTGAAAAATAACCAGCAAAAACTAAACTAAAAAGTGGCATAACAAGGCATTACAAATAATCAAAAAAGCTAGTTCAAAAGTGTCGCGAGCAGCGTAGTTTAATAATTAAATTAACTTTTCACATAAACTGAGCCGGGGTTGCTATCAGTAAAATATTTGACAAGCACCTGTTCCGATAAGTGGTGCAACTTTGTTCCGCTATCCGAGCCAAACTATTAAAACTTGGCAAGTGGTACGTACACACAAAATATGTGTGATAACCAAATATTGGGTAGCGATATATTTTGTGTATGTACCTGCAATATACATAGAGAAAATTGAGATAGAACAGTATTTATACGGAAGGTATAACATTTTCTACGATATTTGGGATCGACAGTATAGTCAAATTGAATTAACTAGCGAAACCCCGTAGGCGTGACGTAAATAAAAAACAAATTAATTTGATGTATTTCTTTTTGGGGTCTTTACCCTTTGTTTAGTGAATTCACTTGAAATATAAATATTAGTTTATTTGTGTAAGCTTCACAGACGTGATGGGTATCGATATCTATATAAAAAAAAAAACGATTTTATCAAGTCTTAATTTAAGTAACAAAACCACCAGGGATCGTTGACCCCAATAAAAATCAATTATTTTATTTTGTCACGTTTATATATCGATACCATCACGTCTGCAGAGTTTCGCTAGTTAATTAAAGACCCTATAGATTTCAAATATGGAAGAACATTTTGTACTTTTCGTTTGAATCCTTCCTTTTTTTTTTATCATCCTTTCTTCATGTGTCCTTCCTTGTTTAATTAACGCAAATTGATGTCTCCGTCCGTATTCACAATACTTGTCACAACCTTGCGCTGTTAGAAGGTCCAACCACTGTAGATAGAAGAAGAGTGTGGCAGCATCTACCTACATGCGAGCTACAGCAGCATCTAAATGTTTAAACAAAGCAGTAACATTTTACACGCTCTTCATGTAACGACACACTAAAACAAACACGAACAATAACTCACACTTTATTAAAGCAGTTTTAGTTAGTTACCGTCTTTAGACAAAAATAACAGTCGGCTGCGCTCCATTTCACATAACCTACATACAGGAGTAAACTGAAAGCATATTAAGTTACTCTATCGTATAAACGATAATAGGTTTATGGGTCAGAGGTGAACTGAATTTGATTATCAGCCCGGAAGTGTTCATAGTTTGAATTTGGTACTCTGGAACGAAGTGGTTTTAGGTAATAATTATTACCTACGTAGCTCGTTTCGTTATTGTAAGGATGATTAAAGATGTTCAATTGTTCATATAATAAGATCAATCCTCGTAATACGTCACGTTTCCGAGTCGGTAGTTTATGTTTTCTGTTTGCGTTGGCCACCATTTTGAGAATAAAACAAAATGGTGGACGGTAGGTTTGCCACGGATCTTCAAAGCCCTTAATGTTTTAGACATGTATGTCGAAAATTATCCAGCAGGAACGTGCTACCGAGACTAAAAGTAGCCTATGTATGTCCTTCCCAAGGATGTCATTTATCTTCTTGCCAAATTTCATCGAAATCCGTTCAGTAGTCTAGGCGTGAAAAGGTGACATATCTACAGGCAGAGTTACTTTCAAATTTAAAATATTAGTATGGATTACGGGGCAATTAATAAAAAATAATAATAAGTAATAAAATTAATAAATAAATTATAAAATGCCAAGTCACTATTAACATGAATTTCATATTTTTAAGTTGAAAAAGAATAGGCGAATACAGGCACAATGGACAACAAACGTGTTTTTAATCATAGAGGCTGTTCCTGTGAAACTTCGCGTAAACAATGCTTGAATAAAGAGAAAGCGATCGCTTTTAGCTTGCTACATAAAACGGGTTTTTGTTCACATGCTCATAGAATTAAAGCAAAGTCAAAGTCTAATATTTTTTTGGGAAATACATAACCCTATCTTTGCTGTTCTGCAGTCGGGTTAAAATACAGCACAGTAGTCATATTTGTACGAGGAACAACATACGGTTGGCAACCTTCAAATTATTTTTCTAATACCTATTATGAGCGTTTACCCCGTACGGCATTTCATACAAACTTTCAAGCCCTTATTTTTAGAAATGAATGAACCGATTATAATGAAACTTCATACGCATAAGCAGCATACAAAGGTCGTAGAGAAAATTTAGAACACAAAGTAGCCAAATCGGTCCAGCCATTCTCAAGTGACGCGCTTACCAACGAACAGCATTTCATTTTTATTTATATAGACAGACTAGCCTTTGCCAGCAGCTTCGCCCGCGTGATGTCGATAATTACCCCATCGGGTCATACTATCGGGATAAAGAAAATCCTATGTGTCAATCTAGATTATAAACTATCTGTGTGCCAAATTTCATCTAAATCCGTTCAGCCGTTTTTGCGTGATTGAGTAACATGAGTAACAAACATCTAAATATACAAACTTTCACATAATAATAATAATCTTTATTACTTAATAAAGTGTGTGAAGTCCCTGACACTTATGCTAGGCGATAAACCTGTGTTACAAGAGCCAGTACCCTCTCCCGGGAAGAAATACTATTAGAAACTTATGCAATATGATTAACAAGTAAAAAAATAAAAAGCCTAATTTAATCCAAATCTAAAGTAATATAAAATAATAATAACAAAATTGTTAGAAAAACCTGTAATGCCGATTGTGTGTATGCGTGTAGTGTGCGTGTGAGTGTGTGAGTATAATATTACTAGGATAGATTACAATACGTCCTTAAGGGTCAGTCCTTTGACCTTGAAATAAGACCTTGATAATATAATTTCTAGGACTCTGTTAAAATATTTAGAGTCTGTAATGTGTAAAAGAACAATGGGGTTATTGGGTAACACATTATCAGTAGCAACGGCTTTCATTTTGACAGTTCAACAACATCCATTGCGGTATTTATATTGTTGAGCAGACAATTTTATCAAACATTTGAAGCAATGTATTAGCAATAGCCTTCAAAATGATTCAGATTGTAATTGAAAGTGTATTACGCAATTACCCCGTTACTAATAAACGTATTATATCAGATGAATAGTTACACACCGATTTTTCTCTTTCAATCGTCAGTACTTAATTTGACTTTCGAAAGAAGAAGACAAAGCGTTGTGTAAATACAGACGCTGTACAACGTTTATTAGTTCGGGATAGGGTGCAGGTTATTGCGAAAATAAGGCCCGTTGCACGTTCAGTCGGTATTGCATAAAATTCAAAATGTGGCAGTAGCCTAATTCTGGAGTTATCGATCACAAATAAATTAACTTCGTGCGAGTCGCCTATAGAAAAAATATCATCTGCCCAGCCTTTTCCCAATAATGTTGTGGTCGGCTTCCAGTCTAATCGGATGCAGTTGAATACCAGTATTTCACATGGAGCGACTGCCTGTCTGACCTCCACAACCCAGTTATGGGGTAATATTGGTAAAACTGGTTGTCAGACTTTCGGGCTTTTTACGGCCCGTAAGGACTGTCAAAGATCCACCCATATATGGTCGAAATATACCTATTGAAAATATAATATTAATTAAAATGGCGTCCGCCAAATGTTTATACTCAGCACAATTTTACAACAGCACACTAACACTGGAATTGCACGTCGGCCGACAATACCCAGAAGAAAAAATAGTATAATTATGTACTGTACCTCATCCATACTTTACTTTTACAAAAAGATTATTTTTTTATCAAGGACCATTTCTATAAAATAGAATAAACGCAATCATTCCACTGCAAACTTGTTGTAAGTTAACATGCAAACAGCAGATTACTGAATTTCTTTCTACCAAAACTTATCGCTCACCTAGCAGTATAATGACACATCTACTTTTTTCTTATTTTACAAAAATGAGGGTCAAAGATTTTGCAAATGTTTGAAACGAAGTTATGACTTCATTTTACATTTTATCATGGATTTTATGGTTTTAAATGGTTTTATGATTAATAGATACTAAGGGATAAAAAATTCCACTTCAGGTTTCCAGGAGTTGCTTCATAACAACTCAAATTCGCTTTTTTTGTAAATGTGCCATTATACTGCTAGATGAGCGTTATGATTAAGTATACTGAATACCTTCTTACAACAATGAAGTAACTCATCTTAACACAGGAACACACACACTCACTCTCACACCTACACACTACACTACTGGACTTTTATTTTATTTGTTCAAATGCTGTGAATAATAGTTACCTAAGTAACAGTCTAAGAAATACTCTTGTCCTATTTTCGGGAAATTATATAGGCTACTAAGTAACCTAGCTAGGACTTCCGACATCAGATCGTAAAATTGTATTGTTACCTACTCATCTCAGATTTAAACTATTCCTAAGTTGTCATCCTACTTTGTAACAGACTGTACAACTTTTTTATGAAATAATAATAATTATTATTTACTTTATTTCATTATATAGGTACATATTATAAATTATATTTTTAAATATTAGGATATAATAAATATAAAAACGTTTAAAAATATAAAAAAAACAGTAGCCCACCCACCGGTATCGGGAACAGGAACCTCCTAATAAAATATAATAAAATATTATTAAAAAAAAAATACGTTTCGCACGTTTCGGGCGAGTAAATTCGTGATAATCGACTAACAAGCCGACCCACCGTGTCGCGTCGCATCGCCCGCGCTTATACTTCGTTTTCGATCAGCGTTCTTTCTGATTTTGTTTTATTTTGCTGGGCTCTTACGGGTCGTAGCGTGGTTAAATAGCCTATAACCTTCCTCAAGAAATGGGCTATAAAATTAAGAATGGTAGGTAGTTCTAGAGATTAGGGGGTGAAAACTAAGAAACAAACTCTTCAGCTTCATTATGCAAGTTTAGTAGACCATAATGTTACCAAACCCTTGTTACTTACCTACGGCCTTGTTCGAAAATTACGACAAAATGTGTCCGATGCTTCCGTGTCACAAACTATGACAAATCAAATAATGCAAATGTAACGCAGTACCCATGTCACGTAGGAGCGTGTCAACCCGTGGAAGTGTGTTTAGTCGGTCCACAAGTCCCGACAAATTTATGCAGAAATGTGCAAGGGTTAAGAAAGTGAAATTCTCTACGGGCTACGTGACTTAGCCGGGTACAGTCCGCCCCACAGTATTGAGTAAACACAGATAATTAAACGCTACTAGCGGCGTTTAAATTAAATGTAAACAAATATTTTAAAGCGTTTGTTCAACTTTTATAAAGTGAACAGGATAGATTATTGTGTGTATTTTGCTAATGTGGAAGAAGATTGTGTTTTTGATTTTTTCTGTGAATAGAAATATTTTAGTTTAAAGTTAATGCAGACGGAGTAATCGCTTAAAAGCTAATTTTTATTAAAATTTGTAGGTTTCATATTTCGAGGATTTATCTACCAACAATGTTGCAGTGATATTACATAAAAGTTCTTAGAAAAAACTAGACATTTGTCGACGGTAGGTACTTATTGAAACAAAAAAGAAAATAATTATTCTTTGCCTAGTAACAAGGTACTGCGAGATACACAAATAATAATGTAGTTATGTGATATTTACATAGAGACTAGGTACTTACCTACTTTTAGAGGCAATATGATATTGAATTTCAGCCTACGTACATACTTTCATTCAAACTTCTGTTTTCCAATAACAACTTATTGTCAACGTTTTCAACTTCAGTAAAATTTTACTCGAATGATTGAGCACAAGCCCCGAGGCTTTTGTTAATTTCATTAAGGGTAGGTACCGAAATTATCATTGTGTGTGGAAATTGTGAATGTTTGGGAGTCCTGACATTTATATGACATGACAAGATTACGGTTTTAAAATAGTATGATTTTAAGTTTTTGGTAGCTGTGATATTCTTTTTCTGGATCTAAATGGAGTAATATACATGGAGGACTTTATAATCAACTTTGCGTAGAAAACTATAATTTTAATTTGTATTTAGGTAAGTTTCATTTATTCAAATTGTAGATGATTCTGCAAAATGATTTTCATACTAAGTAACTAAGTTCCTAATACCTCTACAAATTGAACGCCAACCTAACCTATTGACACATGGCATTGACACTCAAACGTCAACAAAGTAACTACACAACAGCAACCAACAAAACATTACATTTTACTACCTCCGACTGTACCGCACATTTGTCTCTTCGTGATGAGCTCGTAATTCTCTCACTGACGTTACGTAACGAGAGCCGTCTTCCGTCCAAGGACCCGTAAAATTAATTAAATGAAATGCAAAGGATTATTCTGCATGAGTTGCAGCGACGCGATAATCCTTACGCTACGTTCAAATGCATGGTTCTTACGTACTAAGTTGCTTTCACAAGTGTCTTCTTGGAGTTTTATTTTGGGTTCGTTTTTGTTTTGTTTTGATAATGTTGGCATTGTTGCGAAGCTACCAGTAACAGATGAAAGCCTAAAGGCGCTTTATCAAAAAGAAAGCTACATCGTTATCATCATCATTTCAGCCGAAAGACGGTCCACTGATGGGTATAGGCCTCGCCTCTTCGACCGATTCTGTGCTGTTCGCATCCAGCGCATTCCTGCGGTCCTCACAAGGTCATTGGTCCTCTTTGTGGGAGGCTTTCCAACGCTACGTCTTCCAAAGAGAACAACAGGTACCCTTATAGTTTAAAAAATATAATTATTCTATTGGCTAGTGTGTCCTTAAGGTTGACGTTCTGATTGACTTGACATCTATCATTACAGACACCTTTCCGAAAATGTCGCTGTCTGAACTTGGGGCCTAAAAAGGCCACTTTGGCAGAATCATAAAAGGATAACATAATCCCATTGCTGAAGCATTTTTCAGTAATTTTTTTTTGTCTGTGCTAAAATACCAACCAATCCAATCCAAATCCAATCCCAATCTCTTTGATTGTACCTACGTAGTGCAGCGAAAAAAAGAAAAACATGGACTGTCTCCGCCATATTATAATTCATAATGTTATCCTTTTATGATTCTCCAAAGTGGCCTTTTTTGGCCCGCTGATATCACAGCAAAGCTTCTGAATAAATATTATTTTTCTATAATGCTCGCCGCGCCCGCAGTATGGTAATGCGACGACATTATTTCTAAGACAAACTCCTTTCAACTTATGACAGCGCGGCTGCATTCTAAATGCGGTCTGCAAAGTGATTTTATACTATTATAACGCCGCCGCCCGCCTTGCAAGTGTCGTATAGACCTTAGAATGTTACATTATCAGTTTTCTTTGGTCTGTTGTTACTAAATTCATTATTATTTATTTTTATTTAACCATTTTAAATACACACACATAATCAAACAAGTTAATACCTACAGCGTGCTGCTTTAATGGCGACACAAATTTAACACAAACACATACAAAGGTGATGCTTATCTGCTAAAGAGATCTCTTCCAGCATACCTATTACCTAGTAATCTTGTTTTCACTTATAAATATTTTGTCACTGAAAGTAATTGTCACAAATCTTGTTGATTCAAGGATGTTTCTAACAATATCCATTTAAATATAAGGAAAAACATTTACAACATTATTAAAAAACAGTTGTACAAACACAATTTGCAAACTCCCTTCATTAAGAATTAATTAACAAAACGAATATATTATAAAAGCCATTATAACAAAACACATCAAATCAGAACCCTCTCATTGAATTTGTACTCCCAGCAATAACGTAACCAATTTATTTGGGACACATGAACACAACCGTAATTTGTATTCAAACTTTTGCAACGGACAAATGAAGGTAATTTATGGCGAACAGTTCCGAACTGTCCCGAACAGTTCCGAGTAGTTCCGAACACTGTGATGAAATATAAATGGAGAAAATTTTAAAGTTGTGTTTGTGCGTCGCTCTGTCCCTTCAGCGGATCAAGTTGAAAGGGTTTAAGTGTTCCGGTCGACAGCATTTTAGCTTTTGGATTATGTTAGCCCCTGTATAATTTTGATGGTGAAATTCTTTGTATGAGAACATCATGCGTCTAGTTTAAATGTTGTTAGAGTACTTGTTTGTTGAAGAACTTTTGTATAAATGGTGTACAAATTGTTTTAAAAATTTTCATTCATACATTTACGGCTTTTGTTACCGTTTTGTCAGTCCTATGGCTTTGTATAGGGGTGTACTCTGTTTTGTGTCATTGTATTGAAACTATCGCAGTCTGTGAAACTCTAACGAAGGAAAATAAATTGTATTCAAAGCACAAATGTTTAACCCGGAAAAACAGACTCAATAATAAACAAGGACTACTTGCGACCAGTCCTTAAAAAAAAAAATAAGGATTAAAGGTCATAAATCGTGGGCCATCAATTTGCATGCTAATATAGCGTGGCTGCTAGGGACAAGTGAGTGACAGACAAGGGTGAAACTTTACTACCGCCGCCGGGCCATATAAACGACCCCGTGGGTATTAAGACATTTTTCTTCTTTCGCCAATTATATTAAATTTAGAACCTTCAAAGAATCGTTCCAGCCAGGCAGCGGCTTATTAAAAAAAAAGTTGAGTGAATAAGTTACGAGCCTCGTTTTAGCCTGTGGACCAATTTATTTTATCTGGTCTTGTCTATGGATATTTAGATTAAGTGTAGGTTTAAAAGTTACCGAGCCAAATGATCTTTGCTTTAATGTTGATAAGATTTTTAAATAGATTTGCTTAACTGTGAACGAGAAAGTACTGCTTTGAAAAAGTTTATTGAGTTTAAATTGAAACTGAGCATTGAAGCATTTGTAACGGCCGTTTTATTTAAAACGAATATTACTCTTATTGAAGACAATATTTCACGAAAACTTTAATAATTTCTGTGCAAATGGTGCAATTATAATAACTGTCATAAAGACTCTCAAAGAGCCTTTAATATCCAAATGAATCACAACGTATCTATTATAAATGCTTCAATTAGCTAAATTGATATTACTTTACGAGCAGTGCTGGTACGGTCGTAAAGGTCCTAACTTACGAGTTGTATGTGGGTCGTGGAATCGAACCCAAAAAGGTGCTTACATAAGTAGTATTTCATTAGCAATACTCTAAACACGGTAAAGAAAAACATCGTTAGGAAACTAATAAATCACCAAGAACCACCAGAAACTAAGAGATCACTAGACACCGTGAGGACTTGGAACTTGTAACAGTGTAGTTTCTAGCCCATTCTTCTTCAAACTACCTTTTGGAAGGGGCGTCTACACTGACCTCTATCATACAAGTACTTGTATAATACAGGTCAGTGGGCGACTAGAATCAATTCAATTTTCTTGTAAATTTTGACGTTTAAAAGTGCCTCGTATATTCCTAGTTGAAATAAATGATTTGACTTTAACTTGTCCTAGACCAAAAATTCAAAGATATAACATGTGACAGCTACCAAACTGCACTGGGCTTGCGTGGTGGATTACGGGCCACTCCCTCTCACTGAGGAGGTCCGAGGAGGTCCTATGCGAAACATTATAGGCTATTTATGAATGTACTTACTATTATTCCAAACTGTGTTTAAAATCCAAATCTATACTAATCGCGAGATTTAAGTAGGTATTTACTTAGTTTGAAAAATTAAAATCTATGAGATCATGATAATTAATTTACATGTTTATCTACACAGGTAATATCTCGCGACAAGCTTTTATATCATATAAATTGTGTAATGACGTTATAATTTGATAGTAAAAGTTTTAAAGAAAAAGTTTATTTTATTATTTTTAGCGCATTTTATAGAGGTCAAGTTTGTAAGGTTGTAGGGGGTAATCTTCGGAACTACGGTAATCTTCGAAAATTCTTTCACTAATGAGAAGCTACATTATCCCTGAGTGTCATGTCATGTGTTGTCTGGCATTTTTGCTGAACTGGGCCTTTTTGGCGCAGCCGTGAGGCACACATTCCTGCTAATTTCATATATCGGATTTTGCACTTTTTTTTTTTTTTTATATCTTTTTTTGTTTTTAACTGATGTATGTACGATTACTGTCTAACTATTTGGTGTATTGTGTGTCTTTTAGTCTGTGCTAAATAAATGTATTTTCTTTTTTTTCCTTCTTTCATAGGCTATGTTTTATGTTAAAACGAGAAACTTCACGCGAACAAAGTCGCGGGCAGAAGCTAGTGCTAAATAATTCAGTGAAAAATTATAGTATGTAAATAATGTAGTATAATAAAAAAAATATGAACACACACGACCCATGAATAAATAAACTCATAAATTTGGTAGGTTAAAAACCTACCGAATGGTTGTTTAGTTAGGTTAATTACAACACATTATTTATTTATTTAGCAAAAATGTATTTATTTAGGTTAATAAGTGAATAACAGAGTAAATAGATGGCGGCACGTGTAATGAGAAAACTCAGTGGTTGCGATATTGACATAGTAGGCTAAGGCTTTCTTCAGACGAAGGTTGTACAAAATGTTCAGCCGATCAATTCTGTAATAATATTATGTAATATTATGCACTTGTAACAACCGGCCAACTACTAATGAGATAGAATAAACTCATTTGTATTTCAAAGTAACTGCAGAAATATAGGGCAAATAGAGGATAGGCAGACTTTAAAAATGTAGCTAATAGCAATAAATTTAGGGTAGATGAGAAAAACTTTTGTGTTTTACTGTCCATTGAGCATTGAACGTGGATTAAAGACATTCAAAAATAAAAGACCACGTTCAACCAATGAGAGGGGGGGGGTTCCACATGGTCGGGGGGTAAAGATTGTGGTGGTTGAACATGGGCTAAATCAAAAATTTCACCGTGAAAACTTAATGTTCATACATACGAGCGGCAGATGTCAACGGTAGAGGCAGCTGCAGCCACCGACGAGTGTTGCCGGTTGCCGTCGACAACATGCCGCTCGACGCGCTCCTGTATTTTAGTACAGTGCTCAAATACACGAAAGCGCTCGTCGTTGGTGAAGTGAGCTTAAAGTTAGCAGCTGTCAATAAAGTGTGTGGTGGTGTGTGTGTGTGAGGGGGTGAGGGTGCGTGTGCGTGTGTTGTGGTGTGTATGTGTGTGGTGTGTGTCTGTCATGTGTGGATGTGGTGGTGATGTGTGTGTGTGTCATCAGGTGGAATGACAGTTCACTTCACCTAAGGTTCCACTAATATATAGAATAGGGCGGCCTATTTAGAGTGTACAACTGTACAGCTAGAAGGCAATGATATTTAATTTATTTTCTCATTATCACAAAACAGTTCTGAAAACCAACTGTCTGAAACCATCAAAGGAGCTTGTTTAGTGGCTCATAGTGTATTTTTCATTTGCATTTCTAGATTTACCCATTCAACTGCTGACGTAGCTGCAGCGTTGAAAGCGTAACAACTTTTCAAAAGGCCAGGTTTCCTTCTACCCTCTCCTATTGTAACTTGTCTGCATCTGATGTAAGCGCAAAAATAAATGAAACCATGTATCCAATCACCAACATGAAACACCCCCTCTGAATGAAGAACTGTAAAAGAAAAAATAACGAAATCAAGTTTTTCGTTTTTGTAAAAAAAATATGTAGTAATGCATAAAATTGTAGCCCCTGAGGAACCATCGGCGTCGCTAAGTAATGTTTCTCTCACTGCGAGCTAAACGATTACGCAAAAATAAACACCCTGTACCTACATGTTGCTCTAGTTTTGAACAGAAACCTAATGAATAATTTAAAAACACATGTCATATATTTACGTGGAATATATCGTCATCGTCGTGGATTTATATCGTCTCGATATTTTTTCATTCATAATGTTTCAAATGTGAATTAAAAAAAATAATAATTTGATGGCGTGATCTTTGACAGGGGAGAATGAAGAAGAAAACGTGTTGCGTCGACCCCAAGTAACTAGGGTTAGGAGCAGGAAGATGATGATCATTTTGTTAATCTATGCAATTGTCGCTTATATGTATTACTAGCTTCAGCCCGCGACTTCTTCCGCGTGAAATTTCAACCTCCCCTCATTTATTGATTTATTTATATATACTTTATTGTACACCACAAAAATACATAACATGAAAAAGATACATCAAACACTACAAAATATACAATGGGCGGCCTTATCGATGGATCATTCACCCTCTTAGGGATATAATTTCGAAACACCCTTTCTTATTGGATACCTCTCTTCACAAAGAACACACCCTCCAAATTCCATGTCTCTAGGACCAGCGGTTTAGGCTGTGCGTTGATATATCAGTCAGTATTTGAATTTTATATATATAGATTACTAGCTTCCGCCCGCGCCTTCGCCTGCAAGGTATGTCGATAAAAACTATCCTATGTCCTTCCCCGGGATGCAATCTATCTCACTGCCAAATTTTATCGAAATCCGTTCAGTGGTTTAGGCGTGAAAAGGACAAATAGACAGACAGACAGAGTTACTTTCGAATTTATAATATTAGTATGGATTATTTATATTATTCTTCTGCACTATCACGTGTAACCTTCTTTATATTAAGTAAGTAGTAGGGCTCGTATCTAATACCAACGAAGTTGCGACTTGATCCGCCGCCGCTTTGTTTCAGCGCATTTACATTTATATTACTTGGAGTTTTAAGCAATACTTGCATGTCCTCACAGTACTGTACCTACCTACCCACTGTTCAAATGAAAATCTTAGTTTGTAGTGAGCGTGTCAATGTTTTTCTTGGGTTTCGAGATACACTGCGAAAGAGCTGTGAATATAGGCGTGTCACTTTCGTGTACAAACTGCAGTGTCCAAAGAGACCTCATGCCTCTTGTTTTATTGATGTTGTTCTTATATTTTTCAAATAGTGTAATCTGCTTCATCCGTTTTATTTAACATAAAATAAAAAAATCCCTGGTTTCTAAGATTAATCCAAATAGATACTCAAACTATCAATCAACTCAGCCTATCCTATTTCCAGCAGGGGACTGCTCTAGTGCTGGACATAGGCCTGTCTCAGGCGGCGCCACAGCACCCTATCCTGCACCTTCCGCATCCAGTTTGTCCCAGCCACCTTCTTAAGGTCGCCGGTTCATCGAGCTGGGGGCGTCCCACGCTACGCTTGCCGACACACGGTCTTCACTCCAAGACAAAAATAAAAAGTCCGAAATAAAAAAAAATAAATAAATCAGCTGTTCCCTACATTTTGACGAGTTATGCGAATATAAATGTAGGGAACAGCTGATTTTTCCGCGATTTCAGGTTTGGTCCCATAGTAAAAGTTGTTCATAATGATGAGTACAGTGACCCCCTAGAGTTAGGTATGGGATATAAAAAAAACACGTTGTATAGATGTGTAGACAAAGAAATGTTTTGACAAGTCGTAAATACCATGCGAAGCAGGGGTCGGGTCGCTAGTTAGAAATGAACGAAACTCTGTACTATTTCAATTTCAAAAATCGGACTACCTACCAAGTTCCGAACTTCAATCCTTAGCGCCAAATACAGGGGCCACTACGAAATTGGATAGATCCATCAGAACTCGATCCATCAAGCTTTTGTTGACTTTTTAGCCAATAACCTGATTATGCCTTCGAAACGGGACTGAAACACAAAGGTTCACGACTGAACAGTCCCTTGCGAGTTTGAACGTGGAAAGTGCTACATAATGTGGAACATTTTCTAATATTCGCGTAGAAGTCTGTCCAATAGTGCTTGGAATATCTATGTAACAATATGTAAGTATGTCAGCTGCACATACTGAGCTCTTGTTTCATGAAAATTTAAGAATACGTGTTCGGAACAGAGGGAATATTTCTGAAAAACTGTGACATTCAATTTGGGTGACCATCTTTACATACGAGACCCCTCCGTGCTTCGACAAGCACTTTAAGCCGTTGGTCCCGGCTGTCATTCGTGGATCTTTGACAGTCGTTACGGGTAGTTAGAAACTCGAAAGTCTGACAACCAGTCTTACCAAGGGATATCGTATTGCCTAGTAACAGGGTTGTGGAGGTCAGATAGGCAGTCGCTCCATGTAAAATACTGGTATTTAGCTGCATCCGTTTAGACTGGAAGCCGATCCCAACATAGTTGAAAAAGCGCTAGACAGATGATGATGTAACATTCAATGAAGTGAGTTTGAGAGTGAAGTTTCATTATAATCGGTTTATTAATTTCGAAAAATAAGTGCTTGAAAGTTTGTATGAAATTCCGTACGGCATAAACGCTCTTAGCTGTCAAAATGAAGGCCAGTGCTGATGATCCTACATGTTTGGTCCCATAGCATAAAATGAAGAGAAAAACGTATTCTTTCGGAATATAGCTTTTTTTTGTTTGGCCGTTTGTGTGTTAGGTACGTAATTACCCCGCGGGTCGGGCAAAGTGTTATTGGGTTTTTCTATCCGGAATTTCTCAGCAGTAGTCCGGAGTCTGAATTTGTGCCCGGTTGATGGCATAAACATAATTGGCCGAATGTGGGTGTGCCTACTAGGCGTGATGTAAATGTATTTTATTTTATTTGTTTATTCTTGAACCGTTTGGGGTTGAAACACTAGGGCCATGGGGCCCGAGTGTTCACTTAGTATTTCGAAACATCGCCAAGCGGTTGGTCGACTCTTCACGTCACCAGATGGCTGGCCTATCTTTTATCATTTATCATTTACAACGTGGCAATATTACCATGCAGCCTTTTGGGCACGTTTCCTATTGACAGCGAAGCGGACGAATTTTTGATGCCCTTTGATTACTTTCCCTACTTTTTATATAAGTACCTACTTGTACATATTATTATTTTAAGACTGTTAGCTTTTTAAATTATGTAAATATAATGTCGTTTACTATCTATTGTATACTTACAGAAAAAAAAAAATATAATTTCATAAACCTATTTTAGTCTTAATTACAATTTAAAAGTACCTATTTGAAAAGTGTATTCTATTCTAAATTCCTACTAACAGTCGCAACACAGGCCTCCTCTCTTCGATAGGGAGTGGGCTATAATGTACCACACGAGCCCAGTGCAGGTTCATAGATGTCACATGTTTTCGATTTTTTTGGTTCTAGAATCGGTTTCCTCTCAATTTTTTCCTGCACCGTTTTGAGAGCAACGGTGATGAAATTATTTACACAAAGTAAAGCGCCTGTCTGGGTTTGAACCCACGTTCAACCACCAATGCTCGACCATCTTGAACGTCATAAATTATCCCACAGGAACGTACTGCCAGAAAAAAGTACCGGTTATAAACTACCTTTGTGCTAAATTACATCTGAATTCGTTAAGCCGTGTTTCCATGATTGAGTAACAAACATTAAATTTTTCACATTTATAACATTAATTAGCTACGCCCCGCGGTTTCCCCCGCATAAGTTTCGATTCCTTGGGAATATCGGGATAAAAAGTTCTATGTTTTTATCCTAGTTATAAACCATCTTTGTGCTAAATTTCATCCAAATCCGTTCAGTAGTTTATGTGTGAAGACGTAACAATTTCGCCTTTCTAATATTATTTTGTGACAAGTAGCAAGTAGGATTTATTAAACACTAGCTGCGCTCCGCGGTTTCCCCCACGTATATGTCGATCCAGGGTGTCAGCTACCTCGATACAAAATTTTATCAAAATTGGTCCAGCCGTTTGAGCGTGAAGAAATAACAAACATATAAACATACACACACACACTCACAAACTTTCGCTTTTATAATATTAGTGTGATTTACGGAATTCCAATATTTTCGGTAAATGAACAATATACTTTTAACCGCCTTGTACCGTGTGTGCCAGCCCTACTTTTATAGCAACTTGCAACAACATCACCACATACATACAACAGCGATTTCGGCTTCGGTAGTTGCCAAATAATTCGCGAAACAGCCCAACTAAGAATAAACCAAGCAATAAATGTAATTGCAAGAATAGTGCCCAATTTTTCCTTTCACACGAGTGATTGGAGTAAAACCGGGCTTCAGGTGCCTATAAAATAAAACACAGTACCGAAATGAGCCCGCTGTAATAAAGGTGAACCAAGTACCGTAAAATTGGACGCGTGTTTCTTTTGGGAACGTTAAATGGGGAATATATGCTTATATTGTGTGAAAACCTTTCGAAGGGATTTTGTGATTCTGGGAAAATTTATTTTGATCACCTGGGTTTTGTTTTTTTTTCTACATTTTATATGTGCTTATAGAATTGGGGCGCCATTGGGAATTAAAACATTATTTTACGAGTATACATTGTAATGTTTAATAAGGTCACCTTTGGGAATTGGAACAGTGTTTGTTTATTTGTTGAAATAAAACTTGTATATTTGAAGTAGAATATAATATTCGCGGGACAAAATTCTAGCGCAATTTTTTGCCTAGAATAATAAGAGACGACATTTTTGTAACAATAATAAAATATGGTATCAGTAATCCTTATAAGGGCTTTAACTAAACCCATTTTACATAACTGGAAGGTAGGTACGATAATACGACGTAATACAAAATAACTTTCTGCCAAAACCAACCCTAAAACATTTGTTTATCTACCAAATTGAAACCATGGTTTCTTCAGAGGCTACAATAAAATTCCTTTTTCAAAGATAGAAATACAAAAAACTGTTAAATTCAATATACAAACTTTTCCGTGGGTATCTTAAAAATATACAGGAAATTCTGCGAAGCGAAGAGGTCATGTCTCCGAGGCGGGAAAATAGTTTTTTTTTTTGGAACCCTTTTGAACGGCTATCAAATTCGGCCGGTACTCGCTATATAGGTAATATTTTGAGGGGCCCGTGGCTAAATAATGACAGCCGCACAGGTCGATTGATCAGGTTAAGCTACGCTTGCCGCGGTTTGTCCTTGGATGGGTGACCATCTTTATATATCAAGACCCCTCCCTGCCTCGGAAAGCACGTTATGCCGTTAGTCCCGGCTGTCAATCGTGGATCTTTGGCAGTCGTTACGGGTCGTCAGAAACCCGAAAGTCTGACAACCAGTTTTACCAAGTGGTATCGTATTACCCAATAACTGGGTTGCGGAGGTCAGACAGGTAGTCGCTCCATGTAAAATCAGTATTTTACATGGATGGACTACGTACTCAGCTGAATCCGGTTAGACTGGAAGCCGACCCCAACATAGTTAGGAAAAAGCTAGGCAGATGATGAGTTGATGACTCGCTATATACTCGCCATGGTGGCGCTTTAATGGCGAAATTAATTTAACACACGTATACGGTTTCCTAATGAAAAAAGAAAAACATAGGGACACACACAGTATATATATCCTTCTTATTCAGTTTATGAAATATCTTTTATTGGTTCAATATTGGAGGAGGAAATGCGATAATCAACCTACCGGTGTGTTAAATTAATGTCGTCATTGTAGCGCCACGTTGTATTTATTATTTTGTTTTATGTTTTTCGTATTGAGAATAATTTTACGTGAAATGAAACATTAACAGAAAACTATGCCTGGCTCAATTATAAGTTGAAAAACTTTCTGGGTAAACATAAATCACGTACCCACGAATTTTTTTTGGAAAATTAACAATATAATTTTATTAAATATTATTTTCAGCGTTTCGGATTTTGCCCTGACTAAGCCCCACAAAACCGTAGTAATGGTTTGACTGTTGTGGGGTCTGACGAGTCTTTATACACACTAATAATAATATATTTTTTTTATTTATGATCATTTTGATATCATAATCAAAATTATCACATCATCATTATTATTATTCATAATTTAATCAGCAATAACTATCTAATCTACAATTATGATGCTGGTTTAAGTAAATAACTCAAGGAGGAAAAGAAAATGAAAAAAAAAATTAAGGATAGATTTCGGTAAGTACCAGAGATAAACTCAAGCATCGTTGGATAAGGTGGAGAATGTTCCAGATTCACAAAAGTAACGGAACCGGCTCGAGGGCTTCTCATCTCGGCTCGGATTGTTATTTATTCCCTCATGATTTTATTTCCATTTGCTACTGAAACAAAGGAATCCGAGTAATAAAGTATACCAAGTGCTCGTTTCTACGTAGATTGTGAGCAGAAAAAACTAAGTTATGAGATAGTTCTTGGATTATAGACGTATTTTTTCATTAATAGTAACTTTAGAAGTGGTCGTTCAATTTTTGCTATTTTTCTAAATGTTAGAAGATAATGTGCTTATACATTTAACTAAATTAAATGAGTAACAATTTAAATAAATACTTACCAAAAGGACACCTAGGCTACGAAGTACTCGTCTATTTATCCGGATATGTGCCCAGAAGACTGGTAGCATTACCACGTCTAATGGAAATGCAAATTCTTTGGCCAAAGAACGACCCAGCCCTCTGGCCACGTGAAGAAAATAAACTCTGTTTAATTCTTGTGATGGAAAAAGTTTATTTAACTTTCATAGCAGTGAAAACAATGTAAACAAATATTTTTATGCTGATATAAGAGAGGACCTTCTTTGTTTTCTCTCCTTTTTTGTGCAATTTCTACTACCAGAAATCTTCGAATGCAATTTACAAATGAATTCACTGATTATCCATCCTTTTCTTCTGGAATAATCATAATGCTAATTATTCCACAAGTGAGTTACACTTTTCTTCATCCTAATAATATCATAAATGTGAAAGTTTTATAGTGTGGTTTGTAGCGTTTGTTTGTGTGTACCTATTTGTTTGTTTTTTCGGTTTGTTTGTTTTTGTGTTTATTACTCAATTACGCAAAAACGGCTGAACAGATTTGGATGAAATTTGGCACACATATAGTTTATAATCTAGATTAAAACATAGGATACTTTTTATCCCGGAAGTAAGTTCTGATGAAATAATTTCCGACCTCAAAGCGGGCTAAGCCGCGCGTACCTAGTAGTTACATAATTCCGAATTTCCTATTTAACTCTATTTCTTGAACTTCGTTTTAGTTTTCTATAGGGAATTCTATAGGGAAATCTAATGATTGGGAATGAATAACTTTTGTTTCGGGTCATTATCTTTTATGTTCGACAGACGTGATCTTATCGGAGTAACGAAAGGGATTAGTGTATTGGGAGCAATGCAAACTAAGGAAATTATACTTATTGGGCAGTTTCTCCAAGGGCTGTTAAGGGATTAATTTAATTTATTTTTATTTTAATGTTATCTATGTTTTTCCATTTATGTTACAAAACTGTTTTTAAAGTGTTATGACGATGCATAATATTAGGGTGCGTCTCATTATAAAGTTATTTGGTATACCTATTTTCATTTCGGCGAAGCCGGCCAGCAAGCCTAAGCCGCGGTGGTGAGCGTTAAAACCATCTGAGACGAAGCTCACGTAGGACCGTCGGAGCCCCGCAGCGCCGGATCCGTGACAGAAACAATGCCTGCTGCATGTTGCAGGTTCGCTCGCATGTTGCATGCTTGCTTGCATGTTGCATGCTTGCTTGCATGCATGGTGTATGCTTGTTTGCATGCTGCATGTTTGCTGCGTAAGGGTATACCCGTTTTGATCATATTAGACTAAATAGGTTTTATGTCTTTTGTGTGGTGTATCAAACGATTATATATTCATTGTTTGCTATGCTTATAGAAATTACTTGTTTTAAAATTATATCAATAATTTATTATAATAACTGATCATTATATCAAATAAAATTATAGATTCAGTAGTTATATCTTGTAATATTAGAGATTTTGTAAATAAATAATATATTAATTACCCATAGTATTACGACCCAAAATAAAATTAAAAATCAGTTTTACCACTTGCATTGACATTAAAAAAGACTTTCTGCTATAGGTAAGTTGTCTTCAAGGTTTGGTTACGCCAGCTTAACGCTTTGAAAATATCATAATTATCATTTATTATATTCACAGGCAACAAAATATGTCATAGAATGGAGGTTTTATGTAAAATGATTACAAGAAACATAACTGTAGCAAAGATACTAGGTACATACGACGAAATATCAAGCTATACATTTCCAGTTTAGCTGACCTCGCATTGTATAGACTTTTCGTACAATGAGAAGTCAGCTTAAACTGGAAATACAGTGTGAGTCTTCATAATGTGCACATAACGAAATGAGGGAAACATAGCTTAATTTTATCGACGGAAAAAATATTTGAAAAAAAAATATTTACCTGCTAAAGTATGGTGATTGCAAGGCCTTTCTTTAACAGTTGATAGGAAATGTTGTGATTGAGTTATAAACATGGTATTTTTACGTTTAGAAATCTGATACGATGGAGAATAATTTAAAGTAATAAAAAAGGGCAGGTAATTGGGGCTTTTATTGAATAATTTTACAATTATTGTAAAAATTGATGAAAAAATATCAGATTTTTGTTAAAAAAAAACCCATAATTCTCAATTGAGGGCGATTGTTTACACAGGGGTCACAAGAGCGAAAAAGAATTTTAAAAATGCTACAAAAAAAAAAAAAAATTGTTTTTTATTTTTATTGCCTTTGCCCTGCAGTGGGACAGTACAGGCTAGTTAGAATAGATTAGATTAGATTTTTAAATATTTTTTCCGTCGATAAAATTAAGCTTAGTTTCCCTCATTTCGATATGTGCACATTATGAAGACTCACACTGTATATAGCTTGATATGTCGCCGTGTGTACTCAAAATCACCATAATTCTTATCAAAAACAATTCAATTACTTATATATTAAACCTCAAGCGGAATCGATTTAAATTACCATTGTTTAATCGATTTTCCCAATAATTAAGTCAGTTCCCATCAGACGAAGTTAATAGCTATCAAATTACAACATTGTTTTCTACTGATTGGATATTATTGGTTTACATGACATTATTTATTTATTTTCGGTTCGTTAACTGCACTCCGATGCCGATTTGCAAATAAATCAGATGGAGTTAATATAATCCTGAGAATGATTAATCGAGTGTTCAAACCGTCTTGTTTACTTTTTCGTTATTTTGACAGAACAAATTATTTTATAGTTTGCTTGTAACTTAGCGCGATGGTGCGTTTACAATATTATTCTCTTAATAATAGACCTAAAGACCTGTTAGGGCAGTAATCAGAGGAGCAATTCTTTGGCATTCTAATCTCAGTCTAGTCAAAAAAACCTCTAATTTATCTACATTATGAATTAATTCATTTTTTTTGACATGGATTGTCGCTATGATGAGACTACAATTTGGCCTTCAGGCCCACAACGTTATTATGAATCACGAAATCACGCGGCTGGATTTCTTAAGGGTGCATAAAAAACAAGTAGTAACAGTAAGTAAGTAAGCTAAGGTAGTCCGAAATTCAAATTTTCTTTTTTTTTAAACGAATTTGAATTTGATATTTATGATTATAATATTAAAAATAAATATTTGTTACGGCCGCGAATCATATTTAGATCAACATACACCTGCAAATTGCAAAAAACATAAGAAAATTTAAATTTCGCGGGCTAACCTGACGCTTTCACCTTAAGTTGGTACTTTGATAGATTGTGAATATTAAACTTCTACAAAATAGGAACTCATAGTTATATGCGAAAACGATGTATCTACAATTAAAATATAATTATGCTCAATACCTACAACATATTAAAAATTACGCAATGCAAAATTATGTTATGGCACCTAGCGGTAATTTAGGACTTTTCATGACATAAGTATAAAAAGTGTAAAGGCATTAACTCAAAACTTAGTAGGTAACTTTAGAATGTTAAGCTGCCCAGCCAAAATGTTTTTAAAGGCCGTTTAATTACGCAAGAACTTGAAACTTGACTCATCTAGTCACTTAATTTTTTCGGACGATTTAAAATAGGTTTTATTATCATGATGTTAAGGGCTGAGGAATAACTTGTAACAAAAATTTTCCATTAAGGCTATAAAACTTTAACAGCCCTCAAGTACTTCACTTATGTTAATTGAAACCCGCGCCTGTAATCTCGTAAATGAATTGTGCAAATAAAATTTGAAGTCGACATTAAATTGTATTACGTAATAATCAAGATGGAGGAGATCTCGTAATTGGTTTATAGTTGCTACTTCTAGTAGATTCAATTCCAATAATTTTGTTTTTTTATTAATACATAATAATGGCATCTCGCGGGTTAACCTATTAGGTTGTTGACTGCTTAATCGGGCAATCCTCTGGGTGCCTTAATAAATTAGGGCCACCAGGGCAACTCGTATTGAAGACAACGTTGTCCATCCACTATTAGTGGTCGAATAAACCCCAAAGATCCACGGTTATCATACATAAGAAGCACTCTTTCTAACAAGCTTTGCGGATAAGCATCAAGCGGCGGGTGGATAAGTCTCCTTAGCAACGGAATACATGGTCAGGACGTCCGGAACAAAATGCTTAGATCCGAACTTGAATAATGGACCTTCTTTATATTATTGATTCTTGGATTGTGGGGCTTTGTTGAACATTTGACTAGTATTATTGTGTATTTATTCTATTATTCAATTTATATTGAGCGCGCGCGCAGGCGACGCGGAGGTGACGGTCGGAGCGAGACCAACCACAAAACACTGAATATCCTTGTGCTTTGGGTGGGTTCCTACTTATCTATTTATGAACGCACGGTGATGCCTGCGGATAAATTAAATGTTATGTTATTTTATAACATTTATTCATATCATTGGCATTATCTTGGGCAGTGGTGCCAAGTGGTGACGGCCGCGACTTACAAGTTGTAGGTTCGAACCCAGACAGGCGCTTTACTTTGTGTAAATTATATCATCACCACTGCTCTCAAAACGGTGAAGGAAAACATCGTGAGGAAACCGGCACGTCCTAGAACCAAACATTCGAAGACTTGTGACATCTACCAACCCGCACTGGGCCCGCGTGATGGATTACGGCCCACTCCCTGTCACAGAGAGGAGGCCCGTGTCCCAGCAGTGGGAACATTATAGGCTGATTATATATTCATATCATTGGTTGTTTATGTAGTTGCTTTATATAATAAGTACTGTTTATTTCATTTTGTTACCTGTAGTACGAATCTTTTAATCTGACTTGGTTACCGTACGTCATTTTTAGGTAACCATTGAAATCATCAGAGCTGTGCTGTGGGTATCATCACACCATCATGTTGAGTGAAAGCCGTGGAAGCCTTCTTGTCACAGTCATGACGTGCAGCCGTCGATTATTTTTGTTTTGTGCTCCTGATTTGTGTAAACGTATTTCTGTGACAAATAGACCTACTTATTTTTGTTTTTTTTTTCTTTTTTCTATTTAGTCGTTACATTTGCTTATTCTACTCTTGACTCGATATCCTATAAGGAAGCCACCGTTTTTCAAGAGTTAACAGTATCTAATGCATTTTAAAATATAATGATTTAAAGAGTTATATTGAAACACCTATTTCTGTGAAATTAGCACAACTCTCGTTTAGTATATAGGTACTAGGCATGTTTTGTGGTAATTTTCGAGTAAAATTATAAGATTTATTGTTAATTTTTTTTTGTTAATCAATCTTGACTCATTGAAACTTTATTGTTTTTTCTATCAAAAACTAAGAAATTAACCTTAAAACTTATGGTTACCAACTCCTCATACCATCAATATATTGTATAGGTAATTATTCGTTCATTACAGTCGATAACTCACTCGACGCCGTCTCTCATTACGTCTGATGCTTGCAGTTCCATCTCGCAATATACACAGATACGTCCCAAATTGATTGCCATTAAACATTTACCACTGATATGTATCAGAGGATAGTACTGTAATAGATTGTGCATTTGGTAGTATTTATTTAGTTATGTATTATTTAAGATATGTTAAATGATATCTATAGACGTTTGATTTGGTGCGTTCAAAGTTGGTTTTTTCGCGTTTCGAGGAATACCCCGTATTTTCTTCCCCAACTCTCGACCAAGAAAAATCATTTAAAATGTGACTGAGCTCAAAGACCCAGTTGTAAAATTTCAATACAGAGATTCAACACAATTTTTTCTTTTTTTTTCAGTTTGCTTTATCCTAGTTTCCCTTTACAGCAGTTGTTATTATCACTAATTTACCATCTTTATGAGCTAACTAAACCTTCCATTTAGTTTACGTGTTACAGAACAAATAACACGTTGGCCATTACATATACTCGTACCAGCTCAAATGGCTCGAGAATATTAGGCTTCCAACATACGACCCTTCACAATTTGAGCTTTAATTGAGTACGATAAATTTCAGTGCTCGTCTTATTACAGGTACGACTGACAAGTTGATTAAAATTTGCCTGGTGGGTACTTTTATAAGATCTGTCGTAAAATAAGGAATTTTAAAAAAATAAGAATTTTGTTCGATATTCATCAGCGTTTTTTTTAAAGTTGGCAGAAACATTAATGTCTCGGAACTGTTGATACAGTCAACAAAAGAGATAAGTATGTAGGATCGTCGGATATACTTGACGTTTAGTAAGAAATCGATGGATGTTTTCGAATAAAATTTTATTAATAGAAAACAAACAGCTCATTTTTTCAAATCAAATTTCAGGTAGTTTTTGACAGTTTTTGTTTAGTAGTTGTTCATTACAATGAACAAGTACTAAACAAAAACTGTATGATCTGTGTTTTATTGCCCAACGGATTTCCTTTTCATTTAAATTTTCTTAAGATTCGCTTGAAAAATAAAATAACGGAACTGCAACACTTCCTATTTAGGAGAGCATTACATTACAAATAAAAATGTGGCTACGAAAATTAAAATGCTATTTGTAGTAAAAGGAACGCATTTAAGTCTAGACTGCCTTAACATTTCAGTAATCATAAAAATGGCAAATGAATGAGCTTAAGACGATGTATAATGGAAATATTTCATTGCTCTTCTAAAAACATATTAAGGCGAAAGCGCCGGGGTAGCCCGCGAAATTTCAGTTTTTTTGCAATTTGCTGGTCAGTATTATTTTGTACGTTGATTAAAATATGATTCGCGGCCGTAACAAATATGTATTTACAGAATTATAATCATTTAAGTCATCAACACAACTCTCTAAGACCAAGTAATCCCCAAGAATGACTACTTCATGAAATCTTGGCATTTGGGGATTATACTAACTTAACAAATTGTATTACTGATTGTAATGATTATAATTATAATTAAATAATAGAAGACTCTTCACCTCTTCGTATAACCTTTTAGAAATCCCAAGCGTACTATGTAATATTTGAATAATTTTCGACGAAATCGTTGACGGTTTAGTGGAGCGAATAATTGTGGCTTGTCTAAAATGTTTGCCGACAAACTCTCACCGGGTTTACAGTCGGCCGGTGTCAAATCTATTGAGACAATAATACAAACCTAGCTGTGTAGCCTATGTCATACCTATACTTACATTGTATGTTTTACACATAGATTGAGGTGCTTTGCTGTTTTGAGCACCTAGGTGTTATTGTTGAGAAGAAAATTATGTAAATTAATTTAGTAATGGCTGACTTTTTTCCCCTTAATTAGACCAATAGCAGAATGGTACTTCTTCATTCTTAGGTCATCTTTTATATAACGATGTGGTCTATAGTTGGAGATGCAGTCTTCAATATTCTTTGCTAGAAACTAGTTATGGTTGAACATTAATTTTTATTAAACCATTGGGGAAGTTGCGTCACACACTAACAGTAAGAATGGCTTTCATTCTACCATTTCAACAACTTTTTTTTTTTTAAATCATTATTTATTTACAGGGTTTTTCCTTAAAAGAATATATCACCCCGATTATTTAATACAATAAATATAACAAACTAACCTACCCGCAACCTTGTACCCGTAATAATAATATTTTTTATACTTCTTTTTTTATATTTTAAGAAACGAAATAATTATGATAAAGTGTTCTGCTTTATTTAAAGTAAATTAAGCAGAACACTTTATCATAATTATTTCTCTGCTTAACAAAGTGTTAAGCAGAGAATTTTTTTGAACATAATGAAGCAATGGAATAGCAATATCCTTCAAAATTATTCAGATTGTGATTGATAGTGGCAAGCAGTGGTGGCCAAGTGGTCGAGGACACGACTTACGAGCTGTAGGTCGTAAGTTCAAACCCAGACAGGCGTTTTACTTTGTGTAAATTATTTCATCACCACTGCTCTCAAAACGGTGAAGGAAAACATCGTGAGGAAACCGGCATGTCCTAAAACCAAAAATTCGAAGACATGTGACATCCGCCAACCCGCACGGGGCCCGCGTGGTGGATTACGGCCCACTCCCTCTCATTGAGAGGAGGCCTGTGTCCCAGCAGTGGGAACATTATAGGCTGATTATGGTTATGGTTATGGATTGATAGTGTGTTACGCAATTAGAGTGTCGGACTATCTAAGCCGCAAGACATAAGTATGTCCTAAGTTGCTCCGTAACAACCACTTCCTACTAACATTAGAATAACGGTTGTGCTGAAAAACGACATTCAACAAATCGTCCCAATTTCAGTAACGTCGAATTTTATCGTTTGCAATCCAATCCCCCAATAGCATAATACATACGAAAGAAAGCAGGAAATGTGTGAAAAACAGCAATCTATTTAATGGCACTAAAACGCGTTACCCTCCACGTTGCTGCGATGGGGAGTGAGGGGTAACGTATAACGTCTCGTGAGTGACGAAGATTTGATTGTTCCCGAGTGATATATGTTACTCTGTTACCGTGATACCGGCTGGTAGCGATCAAAGGAACCGAAACGATGAAGGGCACTGCGTTCTGTCAAACGAATCTGTGTTAGGAGGGATTTATTGCTGGGAAAATAGGGTCTATTGGCTAAGAATTGTCTAGTACACTGGTAATTTAGTAAGGACAGAAAGATATATGGCTTTCTAAATCACTATTAGCGGTCAAGCTGTTACCGACTCAACATCAGCAACTCAGAAAAAGTTTTACTGGTATTTTCATGGTAAATCCATGGTCTTCTATTTTCATCCAGTTTGCTTTCATCATAGCTTTCTTTCTGGATAATATTGTCTCAGAAGCTATGTAAAAGTAACTGAAATGGCCATCAGCATTAGCTACAATTTTAGTCCAACCAGTTAGTCCATCAATTATTTAGGAAAGTGCCTAACTTGGTCGAGTATTATCTCGAGTATCTACTTATATTTAAAAACATTCAAAACTATATAAATAAAACAAAGTAGGGTTAGTAACACCATTTAGAACTCACGAACGGCTGAACCGATTCTTATGATCTTTGATTTGTTGGTTTTGTCTCCGCCCCGAATAGTACGTAGAATAACGATTAAAACATGGGAAAATTCAAGAAAACATTACAATAATAAATAAATTATTTAAAATAATAAATTATTTATTGATTCTGTGGAGAAATTTATCGAGTCAGTTAGTCACACTAATATTATAAAGGCGAAAGAGTGTGTGTGTGTGGGGGGGGGGGGTGTGGGGGTGTGTTTATATGTTTGTTACTTCTTCACGCTCAAACGGCTAGACCAATTTTGATAAAATTTTGTATGGAGGTAGCTGACACCCTGGATTAACATATAGGCTACTTTTATCCCGATATTCCCACGGGATCGAAATTCACGCGGGTGAAACCGCGGGGCGCAGCTAGTTATTTATAAAAATCAATTTAATTTGGTACTCCTGGATTCGAAAACTTTGAGTGACATCTCGTTTTCTTGATGAACACAAAAATAACAAAAAGGTATCAACATAAATCCCTAACATTTTCTCTTGCAAGAAAGCCAAACAAAGACGCAAGTTCGTAAATACTTGACTAATGTATTGTATTTAGATCACACATTTGAGTCACATACGAAACCAAGTTCCGCTAACGCAACTGAGGCAAGCTGAAGGGGTGTCAAAACTTCCCGCGTGATGATAAGCGCCAACATTGTTCGGAACTTAAACTAGCATCCCGACACATTGCAAATACTCTGAGAAACTAAAAACGGTGAAACTTGTGCAGGAGTTCCGACTTGTTGAATCTTATGGAATTTTAGTCCAAGCATTGTTGAAGTTAAGTCCTGGGGGTCTACTCCGAAGCGGTTAACCACTGTATCGGCCGAATGTTCGGTCATTTTCTGATTCGAATATTGTTGTCCTACTACGAATTTAAAAAAAAAAAGGTAAAAAAAAGGGTTAAGGGTTCTAAAAAGGTTCGGATTGGCACAGTTTAGTCGGGACCAATAGTCAATATAGGAAATTAATGGTAGTAGAAAATGACCGAACATTCGGCCGATACAGTGGTTAACCGCTTCGGAGTAGACCCCCAGATTTTGCATATAATTTCCATCGTCGGCGTCATTTTTATAGTCTTGGTATTTGTTATCTATGTCCATAAACAGGCTGAATTTCTGAGATGGGGCAGCAAGGACAGGTACCTTTTAAACGGTGCAGCTACAGGAAAACGATCTTAGGAGCCTATCCTTAACTTTTTGAGAAATTTTGATCTGCATTCCTCGATTTTGAAATAAATTACAGTCGGCAAGAACATAGACCATTACACAAAACTGTGTATGATGCTAATCGATCCAGTTTCTTATAAGGATTAAAAAATCAGACCAACAAAGGTTTAAGTATTAAAAAACTCAGAAATTTCAAAAAACTTTTACCGTACATTTCGTAGGAAATGAGACTCTAACTTTTACCGACTTTTTTATGGTTGACTCGAGTAGCCGCTACAACAAAGAGTGGTCGAAAATAACAAAGAAAAGTTAAACTTTGAATTTCGAACGAATAGGCGTCATTATTTAATATGATTTGAAAACAATATCTTGACAGTTTGTTTGTTGCTTGTGACTTCTGACATTCTGTGACTAAAATGCTCTCCAATAATTTACTTTGAATGTTTAGGCTTGTTAAATTTTCACCAGCATTCAGAGATTTTTTTTCGGAAAGTTTACCTATACGAATAACACATTGAAATCATACTGAAATAATTATACTTAATAAAACAATTTCGATGTTTTGCCAATTCGTAAAATCTGTGGAAACAGGGGCGGGTCGCTGGTTTAAAATACGAGTATATTCTTGTCGTAGCTGTAAGTACGTATAAAGGTTATCAAAATCCAATTAGCTCGACGTTTAAGAGCCCACATAATTATTCCATCTACTTTTAGTTTATTAATGTAGGTAACGTTGTAATTAGATTATTAAACCGACTACTGAATTATTCTATTTAATCTGTTGGATTATAATTATTGTTCCACGTTGTGAAAAGAAAAGAAGAAGAAAAGATGTTATTGTTTTAGAAACATTATTTCCATTTAACTCTCTAAGGTACCCACTTACTTCTACAAAAAATCGAGAGAAACTTTATAGCTAGAGAGCTACTACATAATTTAACGAAACAAAGAAACGAAACTTGTACTCGTACATTCAGCAACGTTAAGCGCTCTACGCATTGTTGCTAGATTTACGATACGCACGATAGTTCGTCCCTTAGCCCCGGTACACGGCGCACGTACAACAACCTCAAAAACTTCCCTTCTGCAGTGCGGGGAGCCCTGCTTAAAATTCCACAATTGCGCTGCGTACAATAAATTCAAGTCGAGAGACTCCCGAGCGCAGTAAATTTCGCGCTTATTTTCTACAAATTATTTCAGTTAAGCGCTCCGCTTCCTAGACAACAGTGGTTATAAAGCATAGCTTTCCGCCATTTTCTCGGTACCAGTTATTTCGGAATTGCTCGAGTTAATCTGTTTTGATGTATGTGAGGATTGTAAACTACGCGGTTATTTATGGCGTTCGTAAATCGGTATGAAAATGACGAAAATTATTCGTGTTGGGAGTTACTGTTTCATTTTAATCATTCCTGTTGTCATTAAAACCCATTGCTAATTACCATAAAGCCTTACCTTAATTTTATTTATTATTATTATTTATTTATACTTTTTTTACTTTATTGTACACAAAAATACATAACATAAAAAATACATCAAACACTACAAAATATACAATGGGCGGCCTTATCACTGTCTGCGATCTCTTCCAGGCAACCTTTGAATGGACAATAATTTTCCTGGACACAAAATGGGGCTGTCGTTGGAGCAAATATTATGTAGGTACAATAGGTACACTAAAATAGATACAAAAATATATACTTACATATCCAAAATAATAGATACTTAAAAACATACTTTCTAAATATAATGTTATAAGCAACGAAAATAAAAGAAGAATTATTGCAGTTATGACAACAATGCCAATCCCAATGCCTTATTAAATAGACTTAACTGCATTTATCGAGTTAAAATCCCGTGGTAATAATTGTATGGTACTTATCTATGTAAAAAAAACTAAAACTAAAACACTGGAGGGGCCCGTGGCTAAATAATAATAGCCACACAGGTCGATCGATCAGGTTAAGCTACGCTTGCCGCGGTTGGTGTGTGGACGGATGACCATCTTTACATACCGAGACCCCTCCGTGCTTCCGAAAGCACGTTAAGCCGTTGGTCCCGGCTGTCATTCGTGGATCTTTGACAGTGGTTACGGGTAATCAGAAGCCCGAAAGTCTGACAACCAGTCTTACCAAGGGGTATCGTATTACCCAGTAACTGGGTTGTGGAGGTCAGATAGGCAGTCGCTCCATCGTTTCCCATGACCTCCCCATCAAGGCGATGAGGGAACACCGCTGAGTTTTAGTGGGCATACTTGGCAGTATGCCCACTAAAACTCAGCAAACTCCTGGCAGGGAGTCCCACATACTCCGTCTCGTCCCCCGACGAGCGGAGATGCGTAATGACATTTCTCAGCGAAAAAAAAAAAAAAAAGAGGCAGTCGCTTCATGTAAAATACAGGTATTCAGCTGCATCCGGTTAAACTGGAAGCCGACCCCAACATAATTGGGAAAAGGCTCAAGTGATGACATTAAAACATGTTACTAGCGTCAATTTTGTATTAATATAGATAAGGAGTAACTAATATACCTACTTGTACAATTCCTATAAACTATGCCAGCCAAACTAACCGACTTACCAATACACATCAACGATAACATGTACACAAGTCCCAAATTCTCCAAGGTCTTTAACTGTAAATCTTATTACATCAATGATAAACTGCCTAACATCCTACATTAACATAACGACCAAAGTTTAAGGAGGAAGTAATGTCAATATTATACATGTTTAAGCGCCACAGTACGTAGAAACCTTACATGGGATTAAGGGACTACCGCGTTCGTTACAATTCGCAACATAATGGTCGTTTCTATGGCCAATTCTTTTCTCGCCGCTGCGCTAATAGCTGAAACGAGCGGTTACCGACTATGTACGAAGTTTTTGCTCTGTTTTTAGACTGAAAATTTCCGCTAAATAAAATTGGCTTGACAGCTATCCTTGAACCCCAGTGAGTCTTTCAGGAACCCTTTTTATTCACCGGTCAGTCCCGGTGAACAAAAAGGGTTCCTGAAAGTAATTATGTTTTTGAAATGATTCGGCAATTGGTTTTGTTGTTAGGTATAATACCGTGAATACAAAGAAGAGGCCACTCCCTACTCTCCCCCAATAACAGGGATCAAAGGAATGGTCATCAGTGACCTCTTGTTGATGCTAATTGCGCCATAATTAGCTGACACAAGCAATCAATCATGCTAAGCGTAAGCGTAATGAGTATGGCAGCATGAATTACAGAAGAAATTTACAGACTGGTATGTTTTGATTATTTTCAGTAAAATTACAAGAATGCCATTTTTATCATATAAAATATCCGTACCCCTCTTAACCCAAAAAAATTACCGACCCATTCCCAAAAGTATCCATCGTAGAAAAAACATAAGTGGACACAATATCGGACCCTCATGTGGACATATATACGTGCCAAAGTGTCTGTCAACACGAAATGCCATCTAATCTCGACAATATTTCCCGGACCAGCCCCCTTGACCTGGCTCCGAAGTCACTTCAGGGGCTCTTGAGAGGGCTTATTTGACTCGGGATCGCTGCATTGTGACCCAGCTATGGAGGTCAGTTTGGATCCCAAGTTCTTCAATTTAATCTATGTGCATTACATTTTAGCCGACCCTAAGGCTGCCTTTCCACCAGAGATGAGCGAGGATGCGTAGCGAAGGATGTATGTGAAACCAACCAATAACATCGCTTCATTTTTATAGCTTGAACTAAGTTAGCGTTGGTATTGGTTAGTTTTACACACATCCCTCGCTACGCATCCTCGCTTATCTCTGGTGGAAAGGCAGCCTAAAGGCTCCTACAAACAGGCGCGACACGCGATATAATCGCGCGCGACACAAAGGCACCGCAAGTCGCGCAACGAGCGGTGCCTTTGTGTCACGCGCGATTATATCGCTTGTCGCGCCTGTTGTAGGAGCCTTTATGCTTGAGTTCGTGGGTCCGGCAACTCTATTAGAAGGTAAAAACGAAGATTAATAAAATATGTTTTTACGGAAAAACGGAACTACTATAATTTAACCCACCAAAAACATTTTCATGTAAAATGTTGCCAAGTCGAGACCACATATGGCTCGCACTGTCAAAAAGTTATCAGATCTCATGTAGAGCCAATTGGCTCTACATGAGATCTGTGTAGAGTCAGAATCTTAAGCTTCTGACTCTACACGCCCTAACTTCACAAACTCTACACCTTAGTCAAAATATGAGGCTTGGCCGTTTCATTACTAGAAGAACTATTGTATAACAGAAAAGTAATGAACAGCGTCAAAATTTGCGGAAGTCTCGTACAAACTTCCATTCCCTATTTTAAGTGGTTGGAGGGTAAAAGTTCCAAGTTTTAGAGTTTTTTTGTTATTTGTGTACTATTACTAGCTTACATATACCAAATTTCAGCTTTCTAGAACTTCAGGAAGACCCTAAGAATATTGATGATCATCAGTGAGTCAGTGAGCCAGTGACGAAATCGGGGTATTTTAGATATCAATAAAATCTAAAGTATAAGAGCTATGCAATTGAAACTTTATAGGTTTAATAAGTCAACCACTGACATCATATCCCGAAAATTTTGTTTATCTGGTATAATCCAAACCCAAGTTATGAAGGTTCAAAAATACGACGAAGTGCTTCGAGAAAAGGTAGGTAGTGCCCTTGCGCTTCGCTTGGCTCGTCTTGGCGGGGGCACTACCGTGCCCCCAGATTTACTCTCGATTAAAAAAATCCTTACTTCTTTGGGTTTAAAGTTCAAAGTAGCAAAATTATTAAATCCCATGAAAAATATTGCGGTTTTTCCAACATTACTTTTCAATGCAATTAAAAACGTCTAGAGTAGGTACAGCAAATAGTAACAAAACAAACAATCAATTACGTAAGTTACTGCCGGAGGGTTCAAAAAAAATAACGAATTTATTACAAACCATTTTTTTTAACAAAAAAATGTCAATTATTGGAAAATCAAATTGACTCGATCGATGGTGGATGCGAAGTGCGCAGGCTAGGTCACGTAGACGGTGTCTTCTGGCCTCATGTTCCGTGTCAGCAGTTTCCTCTCGTAACAACGGGGTCGACGATACGCACGCGGCGTGGCACCTGCCTTTGTGTCAGCGCTTTCCTTAATAGTAATACGAATCGTACGTAACGAATTCAAAAATAAAATAATTAAAAATAAGCCGAGGCAGCTAAGTGATGACCAGCCCCAACTGACGGCGCCCGTACACGAACATGACGCATGGATCCAATCAAAGTATGGTAGACAAATCAATACAGCCCTATTTTACGGTAGTCAAATCATTATCAACTAGAAACATACTTCCATAAAATATTATTGTAATATTTCTCTACTCGATAACGATTTATACATAAATAATTTGATACGTATTTCATATTGAACTGTTTTACGGTCCAAGCAACTTATGCACCTGGCTTATCATTTTAATTAAAAATGTAACTCATAACATTACCTCGTTTCGGTATGAAGTAATTTCGGAATGTGCTTGGCTAAAATTGTGTTTGCTGTGTTCGCTTGGACTACGGTGGCAAATTATGTTTTTGTTTCCGGTCAAGAAACGAAGGGTTTGTACGACTAAAATAAATAAGATTTTTCGAAATTTTAAGTCAAAGTCAAATCATTTATTTCAAATAAGCACAAAAAAGGCATTTATTTGTTTGAGCGTCAAAGTTTTTAAAAACTTAGAATTGATTCTAGTTGCCCCTTCCAAAAGGTAGTTTCGTATGGAGAAAAATGGAAAAGAAACTCCACCGTCTCTTTTAAAATTTTCACATTAAAGTGTCCACCACTCTTTTCTAAGATGTTTTACAATTTTTTGTATATGTTACTGTAAAAGCCCGAACATTGGTTAATCTTAGGTTTTACCAGTAAATCTTAGGATTTACCAACACGAGTTGGTAAATGTAAGAATTTATAAAAAAGGAACGATTTTTTCGGGCTTTCACCATTACAATTTAGTACATGCTAGGTTTTACCAGTGACGGTTGGGAAATGTGGGTTTTGGGAATAAAACAAGGAGTACTTACTAATCATTTATTTAAACTAACTCAGTCAAAATATTACATATTTTTATGTGTCATATTATAAAATTAATTTTTAATCATTTTTATTACTAATCAGGCAAAATATTCTTACTTATTTTTTTATTTGTAATTATTATTTATTAATTTTTAATCATTTACCTATATTACAAAGCAGTTAAAATATTCTTACCTATTTTTTTAATTTGGAATTATTTTTTATTAATTTTTTAATAACTAGTTTCACCATAAAGTCTAAAATTTTTGCACAAATACGAACTAAAAATAAAAATAAACGCCGAACTCGTTTTGACATGTTTATTTCAACATTTACCGTGTCTTTAAGGCAAATCCTAAGATTTACCAAGTGAATGGTGGTAAAAGTGCGAAATAATCGATGATCCTAGAACAATTCGGACTTTTACCAATTAGAGTTGATAAATCTTAAGTTTTACTGGAAAATCTTAGGATTTACCGTAGTTCGGGCTTTTTTTTTCCGGGCTCCACAATATGTAAAAATAAAACAGTGTCAGGGAAATGAATTATGTGATAATTATGTAGAATTGTGACCGTTCTTACTAAAGCATCAAACTTTCTAACTTCTTATAGAAGTGACGGGACCGCCAGAAGAAAATACGGACCCTCCTCCATTGGAAAACCATACATTTTTGGCATTGATTGAGTAAATAACAATTATGATCACTATTTTATTACTATAAGATACTTATATAGTACTGGATTGAACAGATGAGAGTGACCAAGAATCGAGCCCAGTGGCATGCAGTTAGTGGTGTGGGGGGTTGTCCAGCCAAATGGCTTTAATATGCTGATTAAAGGCGAAATGATGATTTCATTGATAATTATTATCTCGTAGAATGTGTATAAATAGATGACATTCTGAAGATCAACAAGAAAGTAAAGGGGTTGAGACTGTTCCCAACCGAAATATTGATGACACTGCAAATTTTAAAGCATAGAGAATCTGGGTCAGATCTGCTACACGTGTACCAGTTACAAAAACGTTATTCGCCTTTCTTTAATTTAATTAAATCAGGGCTGGATCGCAGTCCCCCAAGTTCTTTGTGGAAGGCCTATGGAATTGTTCTCTACTTGGATAGCCGAGCATCGAGCCTACTTGGGAGCTGTTAGAAAAACCTAAATGAATCAGTGACTAATATTCACCGTCTACTTGCAGCACTGAAATTAACATAATCTTTCTATTAGCGTGTCGATGGAAATGTAAATTAACTCGGCCCACGACCTAACTATAAGTTTAACGCCATCAGTACGTCTAAGTGCATATATGCAACGTCTTCCCGCAGACATCCACCTTCTATCTTGCACCGCATACACTGTCACTAGTGCACTTGATGACCTTAATATGACTGTATTAAAGAGCGGTGTTCGCGTTGCTGACTTTTGGGCCAAACATGTTCGAAACTTTTGCCATCGACACGCTAAAAATAAGTAGTGTCCATAAGTTCTCGTAACGTTGTGGCGGCATCTACAACGCCACATGCGAACTACACATCACACTGACATCACGCAAAATCCTGCATCGCAAGCAAAGTTCGCCACGCGACTAGCATATATACAACGTCCTGACATTAATCGTTGGGCAGTAACCCACCAGACACACGATCAGAGGATCTTCCCTTTTCAACTTTTTACACTTTTCTACTTTTAACTCTATAACGTGCAGAGGCAGAACACGATACCAAGTGTCCCATTATTTTGTTTAATAGCACCACATTTGAACTCCAGGGCGCAGTCGACAATGAATTGAAAAAATCAACGTTTCAGCTGATTCGTATTCAGATTATCTTAAAGACAGTGAAATTATAACTCTTTTCTTTATTTCAGCATTGTTTTCTCAGATGGAAGTAAGCGTCAATGTACCGGTACCATTTTACACGATAATGTCGTTGTCACTGCTGCCCATTGCTTGTAAGTACCTTTTTTTATTCATCCAAGCCTGCCACTGTCTTGGGTTTAGTGTTTGTTAATACTAGTCTTTTGACCTTATTTTTTCATGCTTTTGCCTTTCTTTTTCGTACTTGTGGCACAAGTTCTAAGATTTCGTATTTATTGTGCATTTACTTGAATTACGGATTGTCTTGTTATGTTATGCGGTGCTGAGGCATTGTGTGTGTGGCATTCTATCAGCGACAATGATGATGGAAAAGTCAAAAATGAATCAAACTTCAGCTACCAAACAGTTTATGTCAATCCTGTTGAAATACGAAATGTTTTTAAGGTCACTCCGAGGTGTAACACGGAAAATGACTTAGAAGTGTAGGGTATATCCACTAATCATAATCCTCAATATTCCTCCTTGAAATATTATTTAATTCTTTGAATCCAGAAACGTGAATTATATAACAAATAATTAAAAATTTACCTCCATAATGTGGGCTCTAGAACAAGCAGTCCCTCAGGAGCCGCCCTCGTCAATAAATTAACAAGGGACGTATGAAACACAGAAATGATTTATATTACTGAATTGTGTACTAATGTTTATTGCCTACAGAAGTACAGACAATCGATATCAGTTATGGTATCGCTTCTTGAGATTGTTGAATGTAATTTATTTTATTTGGAATGGTTCCTAACCTAATTAAGTAACGACTGAAGCCAACCAAAAAAATCTTGACGTATTCAGAAGAGTTGTTCGATCTTAAACAACAGGATTACACAGTTAGGAATTAATTTGGTCTGTAGTTGGCTGAAATCGAGGAATAGTGGTGATCAACAAAGGCATATAGATTTGTCATGCAGGACATAAGGGGGCAATCACCGCTGTACAAGGTAATTTAATAAATAAATAATACCAGCCTGTTGGAGTCCCAGCCTATTGTACTGCAGTGCAAATACCTCTTACTGTACAAAGAAGGTACTAGCATTGATCACCACGCTTGCTCGAGACGGTTTGGCGATTGCAGTCGTTTAGTCCAAGTTTCCTCACGATATTTTTCTGTCACCGATATTAGTAATGTCCTACTAGATCAACTCAAAAGACAATTTACATTATTATTAAAATTCTAACGTTGTTCACAGTTTAAACCACGGTCTTAGGTATGCGGATATTGAAGTATCAAACTCTTTCGTCGTCATCGGAACGAAGAAGATGTTTGATACGGGATACGAGAACTACTTACCAATAGAGAGGATCGTGACACATCCTAAGTACAACGGGTGGACGGCAGACCTCGCCCTGGTGTTCACCTTCGTAGGGATGATCACAGACAAATCGGGGTATGCCATACCACTCATTGCAGAGAGTGCATCAACTCCCGTGGACTCGAATGTTACCATCCTCAGTTGGGGTCGCTGTTCTGATGACGAAGAAAAAGTAAGTTCTGTGGTCAGACTTTTTATGAGGAATTCTTGATCCGAATTACATTATTTTGTGAGTTAATTTATTATTTTAAATCCCTTGAAGTAGGACACCGTGAGGACTTGTTCTAGAGTAAAAATTCAAAAACAATACGACATAGAAAGAAAGAATGACGCAGAAAAAGAACACAAACATAAAAAGAACGGGTTGAACATCTGACATCCAATCACCCAGACTAGGCATGGTGAATTACGTCCCACTAGCCCCTGTAAAAGTAAGTCGGCCTGCGTCCCAGTGATGGGAACATTATGGCTAAAGTAGACGAGTGGGCCAATACTAGGTAGTACCTGTTTGTACCTTAATTAATCAATTACTTTTAATAGGAGCCAGTTACCAAATGGTCAGGTGAAAAAAAAAGACGCTGTACTTCTTCTGAAGAGGAAAATGTGAGTACTACAATTATTATAATCTCATGTTATGATGGATTAAAAGGGTGACTCAATTTAACCCAGGAATAGGACCCATATTTTACTAGACTGCACATAAAACGGCAATAGTCCAACATATAAGGCACGGATCGACGTGCGACAAGCCGTAAGTTTGATGCACACCCCTTGCACTATTGACGCTGCAGACGAATGTGGTGCTTGAGTATTTAAATGATCATACTTTACGTTGATGGATGGGATGTACCCATTAACTGAGGTTTAGAGGTCAGAGAGGCATCTGGTTAGACTGGAAGCCGTCCCCAACATAGTTGGGAAAAGGCTAGGCCGATGATGACGTGACGGTTGGATTATGTGAGGAATGATATGAAAGAAAAGGGAGTGAATGATAGAGTAACGGTTGACAGGGGAGAATGGAAGACGAAAAAGCCGACCCGAACATAAGGTTAGGCAGATGATGAAGTGACGGTTGGATTGTGTAAGGAATGATATGAAAGAAAAGGGACTGAATGATAGAGTGACGGTTGACAGGAAAGAATGGAAGACGAAAAAGTGTTGCGTTGACCCTAAGTAACTTGGGACAAGAGCAGATGGTAAGGTACTCGTAGATGTAGATAATGAGGATGACGATGACTGTTCATACCACATAATTTTGTTTATGTTGTTAGGAGTCTTGCGAACCGGCAAGTACTTACAAGCCGCTCAGAGAGGGTCATCGTTCCTCGGAACACGAACGTAGCAGTGAGGCAAGTTCATTTTCATAAATATACCATCCTTTAGTAACATTTTCTTATTAATAAATTATCAGTAATTCTTTAATCGTTACTACTATTACAGTGCGCTACATCCTTCCGCATTTATTATTAAAATAATAATACTTCATTCTATTATTATTTTAATAATAAATTCAAAAGTATTTCTGTCTGTCTGTGACTTTTACACAGCTTACCAGATTTCTATACAATTTGGCACACGGTTTAGGACACAGGATATTTTTTATCTCGTTTGAGGAACAGGGTGTAAAGTTCACTAAACCTCCATAGAAAAGGGAGGATCTTCCGACCAGACGGGTGTTGTGTCTGGCGGGCAACTGACCGAAGACTTGTGTCGGGCCGTTTTATATATGCTAGTTGCGCGGTAAACTCTGCTTGCGAGATACAGGATTTTGCGTGACGTCAGTATGACGCGTTGTTTGCATTGGACGTTGTATATACCGCTACAGTAAGTTCTTATAGGATAATTTCCAGCATCCACGTTCGCCCACGTGGTTTGCACCGAGGACAAAAGCTACTTAGAGAAAAAATAAAAATTTAGTAAATAAATTTATAATTTCCATATTTATGAGAAGTTAAAGATAAAATAATAGCTCGTACTATTCACGTAATACGGGTTACGACAGTAGTACCAATTATTTTATTCGCTTTTACAGCGCTATCGGGTTCCAGCGCTGCAGCCTCAGTCTACCTTGTGTACTTTAAGTTACCTCTAGTAAACCTGAACGAGTGACATAATTTAGAGTTACCGGAAAATATGAGACAAAATAAAGTTAAATCTTGTGAGGAAAAGAGGTGGAACATAATTTAGGAGACTTTTCTCTTAAATTGTAATACCTATATCTTTTTTCTGTCAAACACAATAGAGACGAATTTGATCAACGTCTTACGAGGCTCACAAGCTATTTTTTTTTTAATCATTTAAAATTACAGGCAGCCAGTTCACAGCATCGATCGTTCAATGGGTACAAATCAGACGCACCGACCATGGATTTGGCAAGAGTTACAACCGGACAAATTTCTCAACGAGTACTCGGACCTAGAAATGTGCAGAAACTATCGCAGGACAATTCTCTTGATGAACCCAATAACTCCAATGAGCCACACAAGCCTCATGAGCCCTTTGAACCTCAGCTCAATGTAACCATCGGGGTGGATAACCAGACCACTAATATAGACAGTTCTCATGTGGCGACAGCCGAAGCAAAAGTAAGTGGTTCGTTGTTTTAATTTTTCTTCTTATTAGTTAAAAGTTTCGTGCAATGAAACTTTTAACTAATAAGAAGAAAAATTTGGTATGGTAAAATTTGGTGCCTGGTCAGCCCACGCGAATGTGTTATAGCACCCATCAGCCTACAACTAATATCGATTTGTTGTATGTTTCTTTGTTAAGCCTTCACGCTAAAACTGCTGAATGGATTTGGATGAAAGGGGTTTGGGATCCGTGGCATGGCCTACCCGTGCGCCATTTTGATTTTTTTTCAAAATGGCGGCCACCCATGAAACCTACATATATAAATTATTATTACTTTTAAAAACTTTATAGAGTTTATAGCGTACAGTTCAAACCTTTTTAAACTAGAATTTTGAATCATAATGTGGCTTTACAGCTGAAGTCGAAAAATGTCAACTGACTTTTGGAGAGCACTGTATAGGTAGGCAATCTTTTTCCCAGCCCTGACAGGTCATCTAGAAGCCCCTGACCACAATTTATTTGAAAGGTAATTCTCATAACAAAGAATTAAGTATTGTTTTCTTTTTAGAAAAAAGAAAATTTGGCTAAAGCATTAAGACGTCACCGACATCACCACAAATTTTCTCGAAGATTCTCAATCCTAAACGTCAAGGTAAGTTATCAAAACAATATACCTGAGAGGCAATTCTCATAATTTTAAGAACGTTCAGTCTAATCTAAGTCTCGATCAGTCAACCTCTAATTGCCCTATATTTTTGAGAAGTTTTTGACATTGAGATGAGATTGCGACTAGATTTTGAACGTTTTTAATTACAGGAATTGACCTTCTGTTTTTAAGTAGTTTACTTTAAACTTTGCTCTTATCTCTCTCCGGTCGTGTCGGATTGCCGCCCCATCGGATTATGAAAGTGAAAGAAGAGAGAATGCACCTTGTATCTGCGAACACTCTTGTGCACTATAATATTTCTCGCGCCGATGGCTAGTCTCTGCAGAGATTGATCGCCATGGCCGAAGTTTGGTCTGGAAGACTTTTACTTTAAATGGTTGAAAAATTATTACTACACAAAGAATAATCGTCAGGTCATTTTATGAGGTCTACGCAAACATGTACATACATACTGTACTTTTAAAAAAAATCCTTCCTCACAGGCAATAATCATCAGTCTATTAGGAGTCCACTGCTGGCCACAGGTTTCTCTCAAGACTTGCAGCATTGTATGTCGTTGTATGGTAATCAAAATTCAATATGCAGCAATTATGATAAAACTATTACTATATGATTTACATAATTAATTATTACAACTCTCGAAATTATATTTGCTGCAAATCGTCATTATTTTCAAAATAATCTTACCTACTTAATTCCATCTAATATAATTTAATCATAAGTTGAATTTCAAGGGCAAACCTAGCGGATCCCCCTTAATGCACGCCATTTACCTTAATCTTCGGCCACTTTCCTTCCAACCCCACAGCAACCAGCCATCCTGCGCATAATCACTCCACCTAGCTAAGAAGAACCTACCTCTACAATTGCCCACAGTTCCAGTTACAGTTCTCGCATTTAAAGCCATTATAATAATTAAACAACAAGAAAACTTCTTAATTAATAAAAGTATAGTGTTGTATAAAAATATGTCATGCTCCAATCTATACATATAATAAAACAGTAACGAAAGATTGCGCGCATCACGCTGTTTTCCCGTCCCCGGGCTCTTAAAATTCGACATCAGACGTTTCAGATCTTCGATTTTGACGACCCCGTTGTCGCTGGCATAAGCAACAGGATCCGCGTACGAAGTCGCGGGCAGAAGCTAGTTGATTAATAAAATAAAAATCAGCCACAATGGCGAATGTTTTTCAATCACGAAATAAAACTCGACGGGGCGTGATAAAAATTCATGACAATAAAGCACTATATACTAATTGGATCATACACTTCTACGTCGCTATAATTTGTGCTAACAATATAACTCTATGAGGTTCCGTTGTTAAATAAGAAAGCATAAGTAAGCATAATCAGTCTATAACATTCCCACTGCTGGGACACAGACCTCTGTGAGAAGGAGTGGGTCGTAATCCACCTGGCGGGCCCAGTGCGGGTTGCTAGATGTCTTATGTCTTAAATTTTTTGGTTAAGTTAGAAATAAATATATAGGTGAGATAGACGAATTTTTGACAGATTGAGACAGATTAGAATGCAAACGTGCTTCAAAATACGGGAATTACCCCTCACGTGTGACGTACTTTCTTAGGTTTATATCGTAGATTCGCCCTACCGCGTCAAAAGATGGTCACGTTTCTGTTTCGTTTTGAGACCTTTGACAATCACAATGACCCAGTAACTTGACTTGATTCGATTTTATCGTGTGAACTCACTCTTCTCGTATGGATACTTTTTAGTGCGACTTAGTACGGTGACGGCAAATCTAACGTTTTAAATCTTAGAGTATAGCCACACGTGAAGGCTATTTTGCGCTCTCAATACCTACGGTCAATTATTATGATTATAAATTACATTAAAATTGTTAAAAAATAATATGAAATCAATAAGTTTTAAAGCATTTTAGTTCGACCTTGACACCACACAAATTATTCAAACAGTAGTGTCTACGGAATTCTACTTAGAACACGACACGACGCAGGCTTATTCCCATTCTTTTTACTTAATTGCTATTTTAATTAGTAGATACGACGTGTTCCAATTGTCACTATAGTGGTGTTGCGTGTTACACTTATCAAGTTGTCACTTCAATGCACTGTTTTTAAATGATATATCATTATCATTTCATGAAATATATTTAAATCATATAGTCTTTGTTTACCTGAGTACAATCCCAAGTTTAACAATTGATACACATTAAAGATTGATTGATTATTATTGGAAAATTTGCAGGCTAATATTGACAAAGTGGCCTACTTTGGATTGCATGATTGATTCCATGGAGACAGAATTCATTCGAAGCAGATTGATTACCCAGTGTTTTTTGATTTTGTGATCTAGCGCACGAGTTGTAACATAACCTACATATTGTGTTATTTATTACATATCTACCCAAATAGTATAATGTATAAACATATTGTTCTGTCTAGGTAGGTTTTACAAAATAAGATTACTTAGGAAAACATTAAAACCAATGTCATTTTTTAAAGGATCAAAATTGGCCGAAGGACCAAATGCTTGTGGAGCGAAGAGGTGGACGTAATACTTCATTGGATGGGGTTCGTAGTATTTTACTTGGCTTGACACGCTGCCGCGTGTCTAGATTGTACTGGTGTACAGACGTCAGCACATCAAGCTACCCGAACTGTCAAATTTTCCCAATCAACTTTGAATCTTGTGCTTTAGCGATAAAGTTGAAAATCTATTAAAGAAATTTGACAGATTGTAGTAGCTTGATTTACTGGCGTCTGTAGAATACATTCTATCTATTTATCTATTTTATTGTTATCAAATTGCATAGCAATAAAAAACAGAGTTCTGGAACTGAAGACCGATGATGACTCGATGCTCCTTATACGCCAAACTTCATCTTCCACTCGAAGTGAAACGTCTAAACACAAAGTGAACCAAAAGTGAAATATAAGTTCATTAGTGAACCGATCCAACAATGTTGGATTTCGGTACTCGGTATCTTTCACTCTCCTGCAGAATGATCAAAAAATAAAATGAAAGAAGCAGATGAACGTTAATTTGCCTTTCTTTGTCATTGCAGTGTGTCTTGCCCGTTCTTCTCCACAGAGATCTACGTATTGGATTGAGGCTGGCTTCAACTATTTGACTAACTGACCGACTTTTTGACATTCAAAAGTGCCTTTATATGGTTTCATTGAAATTAATGCTTTGAGTTTGAGTTAATTCCTTTATAATTTTGTCGGTGTCGTGTGTACTTGAAATCAAACGTAAATGAACATTCACTCGACGTGAATCATTCCGTCTGATATCAGCATTACCAACACCTCGAAAAATATAATTATGGGTCTTACTATAAAAACTTAAAACACACATTGAGCAATCAACGTGTGTTTATGTTTTTATATGTCAGTTTTTAATGTCAGTGTGACGTCAAAGTCCATAATTATAATTATGTCATGTTTAAAAGATGAAGAGCTGATAAACACTGTTTTGTGGTAGTAAGGTACCTATATGTTTAAACTGACGTTACTACTGGTTTTACTTATTTCCATGTTTTATTAATAAGTGTGTACAAGGATACTATTTCACACATTATATTGCAGAACACTACGATACAATCATATTATAAGAATTGGAGAAGGCAATATAAAAAACTAACTACTAAGGTAATGAGAATTATAAATATGTAATTTTTAGCATTATTCACTTTTTCTACCAAAGGCAAATTATGACAATAACATTTTTTTCTTAATTTATTATTATTTTCACATGTTTGTCACTTAAGCCCATTGTTCACGACGGAAACAATCGCATACCAGTTGCCTGATACCGCGTTAGTAAAGTTGCATGTACCTACGAATGGCCATTGAAATACGAGTACTGTGACATTCTGGCTGTCATTATTGATTTGAGTTCAAGGCCTTTCCACCAGAGATGAGCGAGGATGCGTAGCGAGGGATGTGTGTAAAAATATCCAATACCAACGCTAACTTAGTTCAAGCTATAAAAATGAAGCGATGTTATTGGTTGGTTTCGCACACATCCCTCGCTACGCATCCTCGCTCATTTCTTTTCAAGGCAGCCTTAGGAACCTGTCCCATCGCCAACGAGGAAGCGACCAGCTATGAACAATTATCTCGCTCAAGAAACATACAAAAGATTGCTGCAGTGCGATTCTCTAACCATCTCACCGTGAAAACGTAGGTGAGGTGAGCATGGAGTGAGCTGTCAATAGTGTCAATTCCTAGCAAAAACAAACTCGCATCACCTAAGTTCTCACGGTGAAATTTTTACAGAATCGACTGGCAGGTCCTGTTTAAATAAAAGAGATACATAATTATATTATGATCGCTGACTATTCACACCGCCGGCGCCGCCGGCGAGTACTCGTTTGTCGCAGCAACAAGAACAATCATTGAGAGTACTCGCGGCAGCGGGATCGTCCGAAAGGGTCACTGCTACCCCGGACATACAGGGCTAGGAAGGAACACGGGTGGGTTTTAGTCAGTAAGAGTCTGACACTCCCTTCCGCTCCACCCGCTCCTTCCGAGCGGGAGGGGTCATTTGATAAAAAAGTACTCGCTCAGCGACACTCGCTTGGTACATCCTCATACCAGCGAGTATAATAGCTCGTTGTCATAACGCTCGCTCCTCGTTGCTCGCCAACTCGTTTTAGTCGCTAGCTCTCCTCGCTTTCTCGTTTATTGCATTGCTTTTGAGTAGCATCGTGGTTGACGGGCTTTGATTGTAAAATTGTCTTCTTTTTGTTTGCAGGATAACACACTAACTGTTGAAACATTCGGTTTTGTGAATGTGCAGACTTGCAAGAAGTTTGTTGATAAGGTTATGCCACCGCTGTACAGGATAAGTAAGTCACTGCTACTTGTATTCCAGCTAACCCTATTATATTTTAGTATGTAAGTTAATTAGGGACTTGATTTGGGGGACAACACGTAGCACTATGCTCAATTTATTTTTTTATCATCTTTATCTAGGGAGGCAGACTGTTTCTCCTTAATACAGGTTGCACAGCTACCTAGCTAGGAGAACAGCTGTAGTTCACCCCTTCAAATATTTGTTAGTATAAGTTCTACGCTTACTTAATAACTTTAATATGTACGTACCACAAATACCCTTTAATGCAATAAATATTTTTATTATTATCTCCTTTATTTCAATAAATACATATAAATTACATTTTTAAATATTAGAATATAAAAACATTTAAAAATATAAAAAAATAGTTGTCCACCGGTATGGGGATCAGGGTCCAAGCTACCGGCGGTCAGGGCTCCAGAGAGAGGAACCTCCTGACAATGCGAACCGTTTCCAGAAGTACTGCTTTCTGAATCAAGTCCTTATTATTATTATATATAGTTATAGAAATTGTATAGCATAATCAGTTTAAACTGATTTCACTGCTGAGCGGAGTGGGTTATAATCTATCACGTGGGCAAAGTGCGGTTTGGTAGATGTCACATGTCTTCGAATTTTTGGTTCTAAGACATGCCGGTTTCCTCACGCTGTTTTCCTTCACCGTTTTGAGAGCAGTGGTGACGAAATTATTTACACAAAGTAAAGCGCCTGCCTGGGTTCCAACCCACGACTCTCTATTATTGGCTGCCTCGTTAGTATAGTGATCGCAAGCACTACCGCTGAGCATGGGTTCGACTCCTAGATCGGGAAAAGTGTAATTGGATTTTGTTTGCATCAGGAATTTTTCATCGTCTGGATGTATGCCTGGTTGATGGCAATAGGCTCGCCCTCTATTATATGGGTCTTTAACATAATAGGCGAAATGTGGGCGTACTGAAAATACACCTCTGCCTAACCCTTTGGGGAGAACAGGCGTAATGTTATGTTATGTTATCTAATATAAAGTTATGTAATGTAATGTTAATCTCTATTTTACCTTTATCTGAAATCCTATGTTGAAAAAAATAAGAACGCAATGGGTAGTTTCAGTGGAAGAAATTGGAAAGATTAAAAAGCTGCATAGAGAACTAAAAGAGTTGTAGCGGTATCTACAACGCCACATTGGAACAACGCGTCATACTGACGTCACGAAAAATCCTGCATCTCGCAAGCAGAGTTTACAGCGTAACTGGCATAGATACAACGGCCCGACATGAATCAATGGGCAGTAGCCCGCCAGACACAACACCCGTCTGGTCGAAGGATCCTCCCTTTTCTATAGAGTATGAGTGAACTTTACACCTTGTTCCTAGTACCTCTATAGAGTAAACAAAATGTATTATAGGAATTTCACCCCTTTTTGTATGTTTTTATCAGATACGAATGAAGTCGTCTGTTATGCAGCTGATGAGCATTATATAAGCGATGTAAGTGGTTTTTTTTTTTGAAACTAATCCGAGTTACTAGGCTGAAATGGCAGTGAGTCAGACATTTCGTTCAAGTGACCGAGAACTGTTGTGGCAGATATGAATTGTTACAGCAACATACGTGAGCGGTAGGCATTCATTTCACAGTATATTCAACTACGAGTATCATCATCATCATCCGCCTAGTTTTTCCTAAATATGTTGGGGTCAACTTCCAGTCTAATCGGATGCAGCTGAATACCATTACTTTACATGGAGCGACTGCCTATCTGACCTCTTCAACCCAGTTACTAGGTGTTACGATACCCATCGGTAAGACTAGTTGTCAGAATTTTTGAGCATCTGACTATCCTTTACGACTGTCAAAGATCTATAAATGACAGCCGGGACCAACGGCTTAACGTAGGTACTTTCCGAGGCACAGAGGGGACTCGGTATGTTATGAATGGTCACTCATCCACGAACTGACCTCGGCAAGCGTAGCTTAACCTTTAATCGGATCGGACGGCTTATTACTTAGCCACGAGCTCCTCTTATCATTTCTGAGCATAAATATTGAATGCAGGACGACTCAGGAGCGCCAGCTATACGTCAAGGACATTTGGTGGCTGTGACAGTGGGCGGGGTGGAGTGTGACGGTGACCACGTGGCTATCGGGATGAAGATGAACTGCTTCTGCTCTTGGATAACTGAGAACTTACCGTAAGTATTATGACTTGCTATTTGATGTTCGTCAGACACTCTAAGTGGAACGTATTAAGCATCTTTATTGATCAGTTCACAATTAGGCTATCGTTTCTAGGGTTCCGTCTAAAGGAAACGGAACCTTTATAAGATCACTGTCTTTTTTAGACTTACAATAAATATTTGTGTTTGGTTCAGCAGTTATCATTGCAGAGACTATTGTTCAGAAAAGTCCTAGATCATCGTATTTGACTAATAGTATCATACTACCTTAGCATAATCAGCCTCTAATGTTCTCTATGCTGGAATACAGGCTTCCTCTCTGTGAGAGGGAGTGGGCCGTAATACACCACGCAGGCCCATTGCCGTTTGGTAGCTGTCACATGTCTTTGAAGTTTTGGTTCTAAGAAATGCCAGTTTCCTCACGATGTTTTCCTTCACCGTTTGAGAGCAGTAGTAATTAAATTATTTACACAAAGTAATTGTGACAACAGACTACGCTTTTTCAGTACCTTATTACTATTTCAACGAATAAATCACAATTAACTCTTTTAAGTGTGTGTTTCAGTGAGCGCAAACAAACTCAATTTCTAATGTACAGACGCCAGCACATCAAGCTACTACAATCTGTCAAATTTCTTTAATAGATTTTCAACTTTATCGCTGAAGCATAAGGTTCAAAGTTGATTGGGAAAATTTGACAGTTTCGGGTAGCTTGATGTGTGTGCGTGGCGTCTGTACAAACTCATAAATATCAAAACTAATATTATCAACTCGTTACACATGTTTCAAAGCTGCATTCATTCCATTTCCAACTACGTCTTCAAACATAAAACTAGATAAATAAAACTAGAAATATGTATGTTACTACTCTATTTCTATAAAATAAGTTAGAAAGAAGCCGGCTTCAAAGTGACTGGCTGTTTACCGTCATATAATTTTATTTCCGCCTTTTTTCGTGAAAAATGTCGGATAAAAGCGTGGTAGTTACCGGGGAAGATTGTCTTAGCTCGTCACATCGGATAGATCGCTTCGCCGAGACTCAGTGACGTCGATGGGCATCGGGGCCCTATTTCGTTTCGATATTTGATCAGAAGCAGCGATTTTTTAAGCGGATCCTATCTTTCGATTTTGTTTAGGCGTCGTTTATTTTTGTTGGAGGAAATATGAAGACTTTGTATGGGTGTTTTGCAATGCATGTTTTTTTTTTTTAAGATAATAGTTTAACATTTTGAAATTCTAGTTTTATTTGAAGTTATTTTGTTCACGTTAACTTTTTAGATTTGAATTAAGCGGCAAAAGTCGGGTCCAGTCGTGTGTAATGTAACACGAATTCTGCTTGTGGATGGCACTGCGAGCAATACATGTAACACTCGGGCTTGCGCTCGCGCTGATCCATCGGCGTCGATTTTTGGCGTCTTCACAAAGGTTTTCGCAGTCGAACACATAGGTACAGGATTGGCGTTGAATTTGTTTGGCGTCTGCACTATTCGCACATTTCAATACAGGTTGCATACGTCTGAACCCGGCTTGAGGATTTCAGTCCCATATAAGTTGTTTTTATTCCTTTCCCTAAGACCATTGCCAAAACAAAGGTTACTTAAAATATAAAGTGTCACAAGGTTCGACGGACGCTCGAACGTCCTCGAACTCGTCCGAGAATTCATAAAATTATCACCTCAACACAATCACCAATATTCTTAAACATTTTGGCCACTTTGTAAAGTTTGTCGTAACAAAATAGGAACCAGCGAACGTAGACAGAGTAATCTATAGAATCATGGTATCCGTGTCACCGAAAGGGACAAAAAATTCCGGCAATCTTCATCATACTATCATTTTTACAGCTTATTACACTGCACCTTACCATTTTCACAGTTGCGCAAATGTACTATTATTGAATTATGCACGAAAAAAATCTTATGTTCCTTTTAATCGCGGTGTAGTTTTTATTATTCCATTCATAAACGTCAAACTTGTTGTGCACATTGATGTGCTTAGCCGACACGCAGTAAGGGATAGAAATATTTTGACTCTGTCTCTTTTCTTTGCTAGTGACGTTAATATATTACTCTTTTTCTTGTGCGAATGAAAAAGAAGATATACAGCAGTCTATAGTTTACTCTGTCTATGCCAGTGAAGCTCTCGATAAAGTGAAGTATAATAATGAGAACGCTGCCTGTCAACGTGACGTTGTCAATTATGCGCTGTTTTGTTCCCAGCGCTCTCGTTTCTCCCGCTATTATGTTTAAGAATACGCTTCCAGGTCACTCTGCATAATTTCAGAATGAAATTTGATGATACGACAGCTTCTTTTAGTTTTGGTTTACTTTGGAACTTGCTTGGTTAGTGAAGGGCTTTTAACTTTTTAACGCGTTTGAAAATGGAAAGAAGTAGTTGACTGCACATATATTATAGTGATTAGGTACTAACAGAAATTAATTTGGACAAAACCAAACAGTAGCCGCATAGGTATACTTGAATTCATAATCTCTGATAATTTACATTCCATCGCCACTAACTCATTTATTTATCTACTTTATCGTTATGCATTTTTAGTTGAATTTTGAGTGACCATTTGTAATTAGGTCCAAAAAAAATTTGGTTACAATGAAGTTTAAATTTTATCTTGTATGATATTAAATTTGTTATTCCAAAATTTGATAATTATCTCAGATTCTGATTTCAACAAAATCCTTTTATACTTTCAGAGAAGCGAATTTAAATTGGGAATGCTGTAAAGATTGCTGCAGCGGCGATGAACCAAAAAAACCACGGAGACTAAGACACAAAAATTTATAAGTATAAATATAAAAAACTTAAACAACATTTGCGTATTCTCATTTAAACTACTTAATAAGGTAAATTGAAAGGTATGGTCGACCTCGTAATTACGTTACCGCTTTTAATAAAAACCGTAAGTTGTCATTTCACCTAAGATGGGACTATCTACTAAACAGTAATTATATAATACTACCAAAGTAACTTGCGGTGCTATTCTGTAAAAAAAAACTACCGACTTCCAAAAAACGCTGTAGAGTGAAAAATAACTTTAATTTCGGAAGTCGGTGTCTTTGGATTTGCATTTTTGTTTTTTGCCACCGACTTCCGAAATTAAAGTTATTTTTCACTTTATAGTGTTTTTTGGAAGTCGGTTGTTTTTTTTGTAAAAAAGTTTTTATTTTTTACTTTTTAGTGGGTCAGTTTGTAATTTATCTAAGTTACAATAGCCTAATGTCAACTGCTGATCACCTTTTACAAAATATTGCTTTTCCCGATGCAGGGACGTTAATTGTTGAGGAGTTCTCCTAGTATTCCACTCTCCTAGCAGATAATCCTGGCTGCAGCATCAGGCCAGACTTATGCCAACATTGCATTGAACTTAAAATTTAGTCCTGTTTAAAATGAGCCCAAACACGACTACGGTGCTGTAATTTCAAGGTTTGTACTTTTTCTGATGCTCCTGGCTTCAGCATCAGGTCTCTATGTACTTCGGTGTTCCTCATTAACAGTACGTTTATCCACACATCGAGCCCTTTTCAATGAGCCTAAACACGATATATCTGCTGTTAGTTGTCGAGGAGTTAGGTACTCTGCAGACTATCCTGACTGCAGCATCAGGTCATGACTTGATGATCATGAGACCAAATGTGGCAAATGCCCTATCAAACATCAAAACAATTTACTAAAACAGTCCTTGCCTGTTCGTGTAACTTCTTACTGTTTAGGAGTTGTACCTTCCATCATCAGCCCAGCTACCTGAGATGGTGACAGTCATACGCAAATACACAAGACACTTCATAAAATATGCGAAAAACAATAAGTAAGCCTATAAAATTTGAAAGTTGCCCTCGATTTCTCTAAGATCCCATCATCAGATCCTAACTTGGTGACAGTGGGACCACCTCAGAATTATCTACTTTCAAACAAAAAAAGAATTTTGAAAATCCGTCGACAATTGGCGGAGTATTCGATGAACAAACCTACAAAAAAAAAAAAAATACATACAAACATCCGAACATAGTACCTCCTCCTTTTTGTGAAGTCGGTAAAAAGATAACCGTGTTACCTTAGGTGAAGTGATCTTAAAATGATCTATCATTCTACCTTATGCTGGTCATTGACACTATTGACAGCTCACTTTAAGCTCACTTCACCCAATTTTTCACGATGAGATTTTTACAGAATAGCACTGCTGCACACTAATTGTGTAACACACCGTCAATCACAATCCGAACGTTTTGAAGGTAATCAATTGCTTCACAGGTTTGAAAAATTCCTCTGCTCAACAATGTAAATAACGCAATAACCGTGGCTGAAATGTCAAAATAAAAGCCATTGCGATCAATTGACATTTTATGTATGTTACGCAATTACCTACCCCACTGGTGACATTCATCCTAAGGGGGTAATGCAATTACGAGGTCGACAATATGATACATAAATACACCGACTATTTAATAGCCCACATAGATGTACCACTCAAATCAACAATTAAATAAATACAACAAAGATACATACCTGTTTTTCTCAGTATCTTTTGTAAGTGGGGTTGAAATGTAAATTATCTGATATTACGAATTCAAGTACCTACCTAAACTAATGATATGTAAATTCTCTAGTTTTATTCTTCTTACTGTAACTATTTTGTTATTGTTAATTAACAGGCTTTTTATGTGTACACATAGACATGGAAGAGGGAGGACTTCTGTTACAGATATAATACTATACTTAAAAAGGCTTCTAAAATGTATTTGCTAAAACCTGTTCATTATGAAATAAATAAACTTAGACTTATTGTCGCAACATGAATTGATATAATTAGGCTTCCAAAGGAAGTGACGAGTACCGACTGTCATTGTACATTGTCATTGTACACTGTTTGTCATGTGTGCGGAATAATACGAAAACAAGCCCTATTTAAAGTTAGCAGCAGGTTGATAACGCTCCTTTGCAGGGTGTGAAGGACGAACGCTTAGTATGGTCTGTTCCAAAAGTGCCTGATAAAAGTGTAAACAAACTCTGTTCAAGTTAAATTCTTACGTAATCACTCACTGAAGGGTAAGTAACACATTCATCTTGATTTAGAAGGTTCAAATTTATATGTCACCACTCTTTGCAACAATTTATAGTTTGAATAACATTAATTTGATTTTTCAATAACGATTTACGTTATTGAAAAATCATCGACGAAAATTCAGGTTATAAAAATTAACCTCAATTGTCAAATGAAAACACCTTTAAGGTGATTTAAAATTAGATTGCGGATTTATGTATTCAAATAATCAAATCAAAGCACTCAATTTCTTAGTGGCATTACAAAGTGGATCCCACAGGTACGTTTTCTGATCCATTTGTTTACATTTTTATCAGATACTATTTGAACAGAGTATAGATATCTCATAACCGCCAATCGTGGAGGTTTCTTTCATTGCACCTCATGCGCAGCTGGGTGCACACATCTGTTTGGCAGATGGTTTGGTGGTCGCAGTACGGGGAACTTCAGGGAGTAAACATACCTGCGGTGCTATTCTGGAAAACTTAGGTGAAGTGACCGTGGAGTGAGCTGTCAATAGTGTCAATTTCTAGCAAAAACAAACTCACTTCACCTAAGTTTTCACGGTGAGATTTTTACAGAATCGACCGGCTATTTATGAAGGTGTAATGAATAATAATTTACGATCAACTTTTACAAAGGACTTGTGTCACCATTTAAGATTTCTACGAATCGAAAAGTATCTCAGCTTATTATTCGCTGCTTCTTATAAACGTGCAATGTTGTTTTTGAAGAACCGTTCTTGAACAAGGTGGCACGATGACCTGGCAAAGGTCGCAAACCTTGGGAGAGACCTGTGTCCAGTGGTGGACGTTTTTCAGCTGAAAATGATGATGATTATGAAGAATTGTTTTGTCATAACTTACGGAAGTATAGTAAAATTGCCGTCGCATCGGACTATGAGAATGAGGGAAGAGAGAGTGCAACGGCTGCTTGTGCACTATAATATCTCCCGCGCCGAAGGTTAGTCTCCGTTGAGATTGACTGTCATGGTCGAAATTAGGCCTGAAGGACTCATCATCATCTGCCTAGCCTTTTCCCAACTATGTTGGGATCGACTTCCAGTGTAACCGGATGCAGCTGAATACTAGTATTTTACATAGAGCGACTGCCTATCTGACCTCCACAACCCAGGTACTGGGTAATTCGATACCCATTGGTAAGACTGGTTGTCAGACTTTCGGGCTTCTGACTACCCGTAACGACTGTCAAAGATCCACGAATGACAGTTGGGATCAACGGTTTAACGTACATAAACGTGTCTGTAATTTTTAGGGTGTACATAATAAAGAGTATTATATTCTATTCTATTCTACTTTCCGATGCACGGAGGGGTCACGTTATGTAAAGATGGTCACCCATCCACAGACCAACCGCGGCAAGCGTAGCTTAACCTGATCGATCGACCCGTGCGGCTATTATTATTTAGCCATAAGCCCCCTCCTGCCAGAAGGACTATTATAGTGAAATTGAGCAAACAGGTTAATCAAGTCATTTATCAATAAAATTCTGATAGAGAAAACTCTATCAGATTCGTTCCACACCTGTTCGCTCAACTTGTTTATATCACAATTTGCAGCAAAATCATGAATGAATGCATCATGAAAGTTAACTTTCTTCTTGCAGGGCCGGTGGAAAGAGTCTGGTCTGCTGTAAAGACTGCTGCGGTGAAACTCAGGACCGCACATAGATATGTACCTCCGATTGCACACAAAAACAAAAGAATAAAAATAACTAAGCGTAATAAAAATTATGATTCATAATATCCTTTTATGATTTTGCCTAAGTGGCCTTTTTAGACCCCCAGACTGAACGTTCTTAAAATAACGAGAATTGCCCCTCCGATGTAATTATGTCTAGTTGTATCGACTCGTAATAAATAACTCAGGTAATATAAACCCATAATAAAGCAACTAAAGCTATTAACTTTATTGTAATAGCAGCAGTAGGTTTCCATCATAGCCAATTTATTCTAAGTGCTCATTACTCATTCCGCTGCTACTATCCAAATTTAAACCATGCAAATAAGCTTACAGTGTCCCGTAATAAGATTTATAGCGACAAGCTAATCCATTCGGAATCCGATTTGTCTGTTTAACACCGAATAAAAAGCGTTTTATAAGAAATAAGTCACGAAAAAATTTCGATGGGTATTGGATTAGGACTTCAGTTTTAGGGATAAAATAAGGCTGGTTATGGATTCATCTAAATAAAAGAAAATATTAATTTAAGTTTTTTTCTTTGTACATTCAGCAAATGTTTAACTATCTGAAGAATCTTGTTTTCTAATAGAAATCTATCTACTTGCAAAAAGTTTCGTTGCTCAGCTTATGTGCAACCAACCAGTGTTTCCATAACAATAATAGTATTATGGTTTATAGGTGGAACTATGTCGACGTTCAAATCCACACATTTGCATATATACATAACCATAAAATAAAAAAAAATCACAGAGGAAACTGCGCAATCTTACACAAACGTCGACACGTTGGAATGTAGGTACCTACGTGCAAAAGTGCGAATATTGTAAATTGGTAACAATTTCATGCTTTAAAGTTTACACAAATACTTTAAGTCAACTGTCGTCTTGACATATATTATTATATATATGTAATTAATGTATTCGTACATATTATTATATAATTAATGCAGTCGTTACACCCTAGTCAGAAGCCCGAAAGTCTGACAACCAGTCTTACCAAGGGGTATCATATTACCCAGTAACTGGATTGTGGAGGTCAGATAGGCAGTCGCTCCATGTAAAATACTGGTATTCAGCTGCATCCAGTTAGACTGGAAGCCGACCTCACCTTAATTGGGAAAAGGCTAGGCAGATGATGTATGCAAAACATTGTAAAACATTTTAAAAGAGTTAGGCTGCTTTTCCACCAGAGATGAGCGAGGATGCGTAGCGAGGGATGTGTGTAAAACTAACCAATACCAACGCTAACTTAGTTCAAGCTATAAAAATGAAGCGATGTTATTGGTTGGTCTCACGCACATCCCTCGCTACGCATCGTCGCTCATCTCTGGTGGAAAAGCAGCCTAACGGTGGAGTTCCTTGCCCATTCTTCTGCATACGAAAACTACCTTTTGGAAGGGGCGCCTAGAATCAATTCGATTTTATTGTAATTTTTGACGTTCAAAAGTACTTTTGTGCCTATTTGAAATAAATACTTTGACTTTGATAAAAGCTTGCTGAATTTTAGGAAAGGAAGGAATATCAGTTGATTTTAATGGTTTTTTTTTTCCTTGGGTTAGTGGCCGCAAGCGCTACTGCTGAGAATGAGGTCCTGGGATCGATTTATATATTCCCAGGTCGGGCAAAGTGGTTTTGCGTATTTCTTTATGGAATTTCTCAGTAGCAGCCCGGAGACTGGATTTGTGCCCGGTTGGTAGTAGGTTCGCCCCCTATTACATGAGACTTCAACATAACTGGCGCATTGTAGGTGTACAACCTCCAGCACATCAAGCTACTATAATCTGTCAAATATCTTACATAGATTTCAACTTTATCGCTAAAGCATAAGGTTCAAAGTTGATTGGGAAAATTTGACAGTTTCGGGTAGCTTGATGCGCTGGCTAGACACCTCTGCCCAACCCTTCGGGCAAACAGGGCGTGATGATTAAAAACACATATACCACCCACCACCACCACCACCATACCATTATCATACCTCCACCGAACCACCACCACCACCACCATACCATACTGCCACCACCACCATACCACCACCACCACCGAACCATTAGACCGACATATAATTATAAGTTCCAAGTGGGATTACTACCCATACTCTTCACATTAGCACCCAAAAAACATTAAGTTACTATAAAATCCCTTATCCGTCCGTAACAACCACAAAATACAACCATAACCATAAAATAAAACCCTTCAAGATTCGAAACTGCGCAATTTTATACAAAATTCGCTGTTCAAAAGCACGTGTAAGAGTGCGCCGCGTCGGTAACAATATCACGTTCGATGGCAACATTCTACGGTGAGAGTATACGACGTCGACGTCAAGTCGTGAGTAAATGAGAAACGGCTGGGCTCGGGACGTTTCACATCATGATTGCTCAATACAGTTCCACTGTACCACAACTGTCAACTGTAAACGAATAAAGGTATTGAGTTTTATTCGATTTTGTGTTTGAAGGTTTGAATGATATAGGTCGACTTTATTTTGTGCAGGAACTGTCAGTATTTTTGCTTTTACATTTCGTTATTAATTTTGGTTTATGTCAAGGGCTGCCTTTACTACCATAATTATTCATCATTAATAATCTTCGATCAATAAAGTTAATAATGGATAATAGTCAGCTTCCAGTCTAACCGGATGCAGCTTAATACCAGTATTATACATGGAGCGACTGCCTATTTGACCTCCACAACCCTGTTACTGGGTAGATACATACTTTATTACCATGCTGATTTACAGCAAATTACTGTAAAAATGATTTGCTTTCAGTTTTATCTTTCAAAAATATATCGTGGAGTCAGTAACTTGGCTTATAATGCACTAAGTACTTATGTAGATTAATATTCATAAAATTTAAGCACGCAATTTACTCAATAAAGAGAGAAAGAAAGAATAATAGTAGATTATGCACCGAGGGGCTAAAGTTGTGTCTTATGTCACGGGCGTCATATTGAATCTCGAGCGCAATGAAGGATTCGGGATTTAACTCACGAGCGAAGCGAGGGAGTTAATTACAAGAATCCTGAATGCCGCGAGGGATTCAAGCTAGCCCAAGGCAAAGACACCTTTAGCCCAGAGGAGGATACTCTACTTTTTACACCTACTGTGAGAAAATAATAGCCATAGTACGAAAAACAAAGTATTTAATAAATAAACAAACAGTAAGAATAACATAGGAGCTTCATTTAAAAAAGTTTCAATATTCATAGGTGTGAAAACTTTCGATTTCTTTGATTGGTGTCCTTCCGATTTCCTCTTTAGAAATGCTGATAGCTTAGCGTATGTCTTGATGTCTATATTGTGTTTCATGCTTATTGTTGACCTAAGCATTGAATAAGTACACCATTAGGCTACTTGACTTCTGAGAACAAGATAAATGCTGAAAATACACTAATAGTACTGGTTCCGAAATGGACTTGACGCCTTTCGTACTTTTCCATTTTTGGAAATTGTCGTAGGCTTATATATAAGTTTCCTTTGACTTTTCCAGCAGTAAAGCATTGGAAATATTATTAGCTTCGGTTGTAAATGAATTCAGGAGTACAATCACTTTCATCACTCGACATTTTATAATACTTTGTTGATAAATTTAAAGTTTTAAATGCCAAAAGTTCGCGCCTTTATTGCGGCTACCAATAAGTAGAAAAGACACGTAAATTCTATTTTCAAAAAAAAAGTCTCTTCTACGGTTTTGTCGTGTGTGTCTATTGATATCATTCTCATGGAAGTGGCGTTTGTGTAAACTAAGCTTTATACAGGGCTGGTAGAATAGTTTTGGATGATTGGCTGTATGCATTTTGAATTTAGAACGTCATTGGAGACGCTCGTGAAAATAGAGTATTTTTTATAAAATGTGATAAATCGACTGTAGTATAGATAGGTTTTATTATTTATTTATTTATTCACAAAATCCACAGCAATCTTTGCGCAGTTTACTTAAAATAAATTAACTAATGTTACAGCCAATTACTATTACGGTATTACGGCGCGGTACGGTATTTGTTATTATTAATGCCAGTTTTAATGTTATTCCATTCCTTTTAAAAAATGGTTCGTAGTTATCTAATTATTCTTACAATATTATGTCTTCGAAAACATGGCAACGGTATGAAGAAGCAGTCATTATGATTTTGTAGGAAATCGAGAATATCATCCACGCGTAGTAAGGGTATCGAGAATAGCTTTCCTCTTTCTGGCACCAAAGCAAAGTGTAAAGTAACTATGTATATAGGAACCAAAGAGTGTTTGTTAGTACTATACTGCCAATTTAGCTGAGCATGTGAGATTCCAAATTCAAATCACATTATTGACCAGCGGGTCATAATGAAATCCAGTACAACATTATTGACCGGCTGTGCCCCCGGCCACTAATGACTCACTTTAGGTTAAGGTTGCTTGACATATAATTTGACATTTTCGAGCAGGTGGTGTGAAAAGTTTATTTGGACACAGTTCGTGAAACACTTATTTCAAAATTTGTATTACCTATTGTATGTGTTTTACGAACTGTGCTAATATCAAAATAAAAAGTAAAAATAAAGTTTTATTTAACAACAACAGTGTATGCCTCTCTGCGCCAAAAAGGTTCATTTCAGCATTTATGCCAGACAGATGCTGTCTGACGCTGGTTTTCAAATGAACCTTTAGGGACAAGTGAAGGGCAGTAGGTACAAACAGTTTTAACATACCCAATACAATCATATTTTTTTATTGTACAGTCAACAAAGGAGTTAAGTATACAGGAGCGTCGGATATTGTTGAAGTTTACTAAGAAACCGATGGATATTCTCGAATAAAATTTAAGTTTATAAATAGAAAACAAACAGCTCATTTATTAAATTAAATTTCAGTCCAGAACATCCATCGGTTTCTTAGTAAACTTCAACTATATCCGACGCTCCTGTATACTTAACTCCTTTGTTGACTGTACATAACTTCTTATATTAAAAGTTACGAACATTTTAGATTTTTGTTCAGTCCAAAATAGGGTAAATGTTCAGTAGATACCTAGTAAATATATATAAACTTCGATCTATTTCACACAAACCTTTACAGCAGTGTGACATTATCCTGTGCATCGTACAGGCTGTGACGTCAAGAGAGCTATTTCAAGTTGGTCCTCCCTTTCATGTCCCGTCTAGACCGATACATGGCAGATCGATACTCACCATACTGCGAGCCTTTTCTTCGACTGTATTTGTACAATATGACGTGTACAGGCCATTAAAAACTGGTCGACGAAATCTAAGATTGAAAATCGCTTGCACATATAAGAATAATAACATTTCACTTCCAAAAATATGAATTGAAATCACGTCATGCGTTCTTAGTTTAAAGACGTGACGGAACAGAGGGCCAATCCTGGTAATTAAAACAATCAGCGACAAATAAATGTCAAAAACTTGCCAATAATGTAGGGAAATTAGAGGTATTTTTGACAGACTGAGATCAGATTGTGAACGTTCTTAAAATTACGACTTGTGCATAAAGCTTTCATAAATTAATACATAAACACTTTCTTTTCCGACCGTACCAGTTATGCATTTGAAAAACCATGTGGATTTAATCTAGACGTGGACCATTTAAACTATGAAAGGTGGTACCTATTGTATTTCTTCTCTAATAGTGCATTAAATCAGGTTACAGACTGACGCAAGTACCTACCTATAAGATGAGAACTTTGTGATGACTCCGTTTTAATGCGATATGGAGTGAATGTATTTCCTTAAGTGCAGTTAGTAATAGTGCATTTATGATATTGTAGGGACTACTTACGTATATTTTTAGAATTAACGTAAGACCATTTGAAAACAACCGACTCATTAATCCCTATGAAAAATTACTCCATTACAGTACTTCAAACGCCCACAAGATACCCAAATAACTCTACCTGCCCTAATAAAACCTTAGGTACACGTAAGAAACGAAAACACAAGGAAAAGAACAAGCGGAAAACACCAATAAAATGTAACGGCCACGCCAAATCACCCCCATTAATACGTGCAGATATCTATAATCCCGGCTCGCTGAGCTGAATTGGTTTATTCTCTCCATCAATCTATTTCCACGTAATCAGGCCGGACCGGAGTCCACTAATTATACTGTAAATACCCGTATATTAGGTGTATCTCTCACGATCGCAGCTTAGCAGATTAGCAGACCGGCACCGATATAGGGCGATGTATCACTGGGTGTTCGTACGAAGAGTTGAGCCTCGTTGCTGTGTCCGGGCAATTGCTCTGGTAATCCGAGATCATAGCCCAGCTCACGACAATGCAACGATTATTATCCGACCACAATGCTCTGGTATTAGCCATAGTACTACCCTCTCGGTTTCGGATCCAAACGATCGATTTATCGTACATTTGCTAAGCGCCACAATGTTGTGCAATAAGAATGTGTACCGCAATGAGTATTATGAGAAGTTATTGCTTTGTTTGTGATGCGACGTTATTGTGAATTCTATCGAGAAATACCTACATAGAGTAGAATCGAAATTGCCCGTTCCATTTCACAATTGTGTAAGTTGAAGTAAGTGAATTTAAACTTCAGTTTGAACTATTCACTTGGTACATTTCAGCGGGACTGAAAATATAGGAAAATGAACACTGTACAAAAATTTCTAGCAATAACAATAAAATAATGCTTGTGAACGATTCAATAGGAAACATCTTGTAGATAAGGAAACTCTCAACAGGACCATTGCATTGGAATGGTGTTGCAGTTCTTGTTTGAAACAGGAAATTCTACTGGTAAAGACAGTTACTGCAACATATATGCAAAGTATTCGATGAGTGCCAAGCAAGGTCCTTTTTAAACCGATAATACAATTTCAATTGTATGCATCTTGCAATATCTAGTACAGTTTATATTCATGATCAATTTATTGTTCGAAAAACTAGTCGACATAGAATATACATGACATAGATAGATAGATGAAATCGAATCCAGATAAAATAACTACCAACCCTTTTTACCCGAAAAAAGAGTAAAGGCAGCGCAAAACTTTAATACCTAAATATATAAACCCAGTTACTGCCACAGATAAAATTAAAAAAAAAATACAAAAAAGGTCCATTAAAACCCCACCACGTGTACACTGTACACAAAAAAAACGACCCCAATATTAATACCTATATTTACAAATAAAATGTTAGACTTGTATTAAATTCAATGCCGGCAAATAACTTGTCCAGCCTAAAGCGGTGGCGTGTTCGCAAAGCCTTCAGCTACAGGTCCTTAGAAAAATATTCAGAAGCAGGAGTCTGGCACCTTTACTTTGAACCTGAAAGGATGGTTCTGGAAAATTGTTGAATATTTTGTTAAGCATGTGACGTGAAGTTCGCAGTTGTTACTGCGAACTTCACGTTGTTGAACGTGAATTTTTTTACGATTTAGCATGAACTACTAGAAGATTTAAAGATGCTACGTAAAATGTGTTGAGAAAACAAACATTATAGTGTGCATAATTTAGTTTTCTGTTTATTCCATCCATTTTAGAATATCATTTTTTTTATTTTCCGAGTATTGTAGAGATTTTTATTTTGACCCACTTTATTTGTTAAAACTACCTGCAGTAACAAGAAATAGTATTCTATTTTATTCGATTCTAAACAACGTGCGTTTGAAGTAATTAAGCTTGTGCTACGCCGTAGCTGGCAAAGAGCTTCAGTGCTACGCCGTTACGCTGTCGTAGCAGATCATCAGCCCGGTAAGTCTGACACTCCCTTCCGCTCCACCCAGAGCGGGAGGAGTCATTTGATGATTTACCACCCAAAAAAAAAAAAGGGAGGCCTTGTATATTGTGTCAAATGAGAACTTAGACCCCTCGTACAGAACAAATCAGAACTCAAACTTAAACTCAAGGCATTTATTTCAATTAAACCATTAACAGGCACTTTTGAATTGTCAAGAAGTCGGTGAGTCAGAAAATATGAAGCTAGTTACCCATTCCAAAGCGTAGGTACCGATGGAGAAGAACGGGCAAGAAACTCCATGGACACTCTTTTTAAATAATATTTTACAAAAATATGAGTGACATCATTACTTTTGAACTTAATTCATTTCGCCATTTAGTACCCAAATCCATCGACCATAGATATTCAAGAAAACCGCAGACTTTACTGCTTATTACATTATTTTAGCCACATCAAAACAGCGAGGAAGTTCAAAACTGTTACTGTAAACAAACACGAACTACATTAACATTTTATTATAATTTTCATTTTACAACGCTCGCTAAGAAACCTTGCCTGTGCCCCGGCGCAACCACTAACATTTTAAAGATTGTTACTTATATTATTACGTTGTTTTCACAGCTTAATCCCGGCGGGGTTGTATGCAAATATTAGTATCAAGTGACCGGGGTTAGCTGTAAACATCTAAGTGCACGACACGGCGAGATAAGCCAGCAACCAGCCAGCTATTTGTTGTAGAAATATGCACTGTGTTTCTGACTATACTACAGCGTGGGGGAATAAATCCTCCTTTTTGTACGTTTGAAGCTGGTAAGCGTAATGGGTGGGTTAAAAAAAGAACGTTAGTGGCGCGGTATGTAATTTTCTTAACCCCTCAAGCGTCGCCGTAACACCATTGGATAATAAGATTTAATGACTCGAAACGTCGGCGTTACACCATTGGATAATAACAACTGTCAACACGCATGGTTGTCATTGGACGGTAATATTTTCTATTTATTGGCACTTGCAACACGATCTAGCTGTATCATTCGATTAGTCGATTCATGCTTGACCTATTTTGGTAACATTTAAACAGGAGCGCCAACAAAACGGAAGAAAAAAAAAAGAAAGAAATTAGTGCTTCTGGAAAGTTCTGTGAAACCAAAAACTTAACGCAAATGAAAACAAAAACTTAACGCATCGTTGCTAGATAAGGTCAGTTGTATTTGCATAATGAATGGTATAAATAGTTAGGTAATCTAATAACGAAGCCAGGAAGGTATAACATGTAACGTTTAACTGGCTATGTATTAACGAAATCTGCGTTTTTTCGAAGGCTTGCCCAAAAATCAACAAGTACTACCAAATGTGCCGACGTTTGTGGCACTTGCGCATACAGAGGCCCGACGTTCAAGAGGTTAAGTAAAAAAAAGTTTTCTACGAGTATAAGTTTATTTTAACAATTTGCTCCCGACACTTAAAGCCCGTCACAGACGTAGCATGAATCATAGCATTGCATATTACGACATATTTTCTATATAAATTTGCGAGTGACCGTACACGCAGCTATAATGTATATTTCTATGACGTCACCAAAATATGTCGACATATATATCTCGGCATAGGACGACCGCAGACCAAGTGAGGGCAAAATATATATTATGGTATAGCACCCGTGTGTGGTAGCTTGCTATACATATGTATATCTCGATATATTAAAATATATTATAGCTACGTCTGTGACGGGCTTAACGCCCCTCGACGTAATAACAATAAAATTTCTATTGTGTCCCATTCAGTTTCCTTCAATGTGTTAATATGGACGCTATTTTGTTACTGGTAAATATTAACATAATTACACATATTCTTGTCATCATCATCATAATCAGCCTATAATGTTCCCACTGCTGGGACACAGGCCTCCTCTCTGTGAGAGGGAGAGGGCCGTAATCCACCACGCGGGCCCAGTGCGGGTTGGTGGATGTCACATGTCTTCGAATTTTTGGTTCTAGTAGGAGATGCCGGTCTCCTCACGATGTTTTCCTTCATCGTTTTGAGAGCAGTGGTGATGAAATAATTTACGCAAAGTAAAGCGCCTGTCGGGGTTCGAACCTACGACCTACAAACTCGTAAGTCGCGGCCGACACTACTGTGCCACCACTGCTCTCCATTTACATGCATTAATTGTCTGAGAATGTTTAAATAGTTCGAAATGGATAGCGTTTCCAAATAAAGAGGCTACTTGATAAAAAAACTAAACCAATCTCGAGAGATAACAAAGGTCCAAACTTCGTTATATTGAATAATGTGAGTACCATATTTATAGATTTGTGTGTATTTATAGATTTGTGTGTTTTGTTTTCTTCACAAAACACACAAATCCTACAACTAACAACAATGAACCAAACACCCATCCTTGAGCTAAATCCGTATGTTAACTAATAAAAAGGGATCAAACGAAAAAGTTGTAGCAACTTTTTTAATCTACGTAAACGGAGCACCACAGCTTCAACTGTAATACAACTAGTTTATAAACAACTCAACTAGTGATGTTTACCAACTGGTTCTAATCGGCCGCCAATAATCGAGTGCAATGCACACACGGTTTAAGGCTCTCACTGGGTGTTCCTTCGTACGTCTCGGTCTGGGCACAGTTTACCCATGGCCAGGCCATTAGTTTGCGAGGATGTTTATACTGCGCCCTCTAATGGGTTCGGTGTACTTGCAATATATAGCCTGGACGGCTTTTATTGCACCCCGAGATTATTTAAACGGCCGCAGGGAGAGCCTCATAATTTGTGAGCTCTTCGCCTTGGAGCGCATTCGGTCGACCGTAACGAGATGTTGCGCTGTTATTTTTTTAAGCGTGATTTAAATTCTGTTTGTTTTTTCCTAGTCTTGGTTTATTGTAAGCTTGTTTAGGGTTTCGTTTCTTGAGATTTGAAGCAGCTGGTTCATCTTAGTGCTAAGAAAATACTTCAAAAGAACTGTAGAATAACAAACTTTTATAAGGAGATGCAAAACCCCCACGATTCCCACTTAAAAAACTATTAAGATAATACGATATTTCCGTCGTTACGATCTCTCCCGACACTAAAGCGACATGACAGTATAAAAATATCTCATATTAACACAAACTTTCCCTATTTAGCACAGCCCCGGGGCGAGTTGTGAACTCTTGCCATTTACTCGCTCCTGAATTACCATTCGCGAGACTATACTCCGAAAGATGGCGGAAGTTTTATTTAAACGTCACTGGCATACGTGTGTCGACCGCCGCCATGAAGATTAGCTTCTTCCATGATCTCAAATGTGGAAAATTCTTCTTTGTGATTACAACATGGGATGGAATTGATAACTACGATGCAATTTATTATTGATTTTTATATTTTTAGGGTTCCGTACCCAAAGGGTAAAAACGGGACCCTATTACTAAGACTCCACTGTCCGTCTGTCTGTCTGTCATCAGGCTGTATCTCATGAACCGTGATAGCTAGATAGTTGAAATTTTCACAAATGATGTATTTCTATTGTCGCTATAACAACAAATAACACAGAATAAAATAACTATTTAAGGGGGCTCTCATACAACAAACGTGTTTTTATCGGCGTTTTTGCCTTGTGGTACGGAACCCTTCGTGTGCGGGTCCGACTCGCACTTAGCCAGTTTTTTATTATACACCAGCCCGCGCTGAAAGGAGGCCTGTAGTGTCCCAGCAGTGGGAACATTATATGCTGATTATGTATGCAATTTATAATTTTTATTTTGTATTGTCTAGCGGCTTTAATTGATGTTGCATATTCCTATAAATGCAGGTGCATTTCGTCGGTAATTTCTCACTTGAATTATCAGCTAACCGTGTAGTGCAAATCGGTAGGTAGGTACTGCGCAATCTCCCTCTGACTTTCATAAACGGACAGCCATATTTATTTGAACTCGTAAAAATATTATAGCATGCAGACTGCTCAAACGTCCTGCTAAACACATGAATAAAAATGTTATTTCTTCATAAAACGTTCAGATCTTTTATATCAAAACTTGAGTTTAAATCCTGCTTCCATGAAACGATTGCTTATTACGTATTTCGTAACACTTCTATTCTCTACTTAAAGAGTTCTTATCTAACATTTTACTAGAATTTCAGCGCTCGACTCGGGTGTTAGAATAACTTTTGAAGGAATACAAGGAAAGTCAATTATGGGAAGACGAGGCTGCCATGCTTCTTCGGAAGACACAAACAAGCCACTTGCGACTTACCATCTATTGGATAAATCCTACTTTAGCAAATTCCCGGAAAACTTTTAAGCCAACATTTTACGCCGTTTTCGTAAAAACAGAATCTTTTAAGTTATTAGCTAAGTACTAAACGGAGGATTTACGAAAGAGTAAAATTCTTGTTCACACCTGTAAAGTTAAACGAAAATATTTTTAGATGGAATTCTGGATAAACACTCTATTGAGCACTTAGCTAAGGTATGATGTAGCTAAAAGCTAAATTAGCATCATGTTGACGCTATAGAAAAAAAGCTTTTATGGATAAAATATTATAAGCTTCACTTCTCCAAATCCGATTCCGATTAAAAACAATCCCCTATCGAGGTCTGCATTGGGGCTAATCTTTCTCTGCCAGTTAAAAGTAACGTTAGAACCAGATAGTTAACCCTACAATTCCCGCAACGGACACGTTCATTTCCCATCTCGTCCCGCAGCCCGATAAAATAAATTGACCCCGCTTTAAAGATCAGCTTAATTACTTTTCTATTAAATTCAATTGGCATGTCTGTGCATTCGAATCCATTCGTTGCTCTCTGGCTATTCTGGTCAGAATACAATTCTGGTCAGAATTCCATTCTGGTCCATTGAAGCTTGTCATTAATAATTGGTAAACTGTGATCGCTCCAATTTTATGCTCCGATACTCTTTGTGGTCGTCGTAGAGTATCGTGTTCGATTTAATGAAGGCACATAATTTAGCGTGGCTCAATCACTGCATTAAGTTTATCTTTTCAGTATTATTTATTGTTAAATTTTATGCAGGAGTTTAGTTACTGGCTCTAATTATTATAATTGATACATTATTATAAGTTTTCACTATCATTCATGAACATTTTTTTCGTTCGTCCTGGTGCTGTAAAATGAGGCTCTACATTCAAGCTTACAACTTAGCTAATAGCTTCTATTACCATTTCGTCTTTTGAAGATAATGATCTACCTAGCTATCCAATTGGCTGATACGAGAATACGTGGATAGGACAACCATCATAAGTGTCTTTCTTTAGACGCCAAAGTATCCAACGCCAAGCATATTGCTTAAAATTACAATTTTCATCAAAACATATAACTCGCCTCAAAACAGCGAAATACTTGAATCATTCCAGTAAACATTTTCAAACCATACTGAACATCGAAAGTAAGTACTACACGGTAAGCATACAAAAACTCTAGAGGTAGAAACAAATACCTACCGCGGCAGCAAAACAAAAGAGGAGAAGGCAAAACAAAAGAGGGAAGGTAAAATCAAAACGTAGCGCGTATTCTCAGTCACGCGGTAAACGAGTGTAGCATTTAAAACGTCAGGAGCCTCGAATCGCGACGTGCGCTCGTTAATCAGTCCCCGATGCATTGCCAGTGCAAAAAATCCAATGCTTGTTTGCTGTTCTGAAAAGTGAGTGTATTCCAAATTCGAAAAGATTTCTTGCGAACTAGATTATTTGTGTACTGGCTGTTACGAATTCCGTAAATGGGATCTCAATTTTTGGATTCCGAAAACTGGTGCAGATTACATTTTGTTGACGATGCAGGTTTTATTTATCGTCACTATATAAACGGTACGGACGGATACAAATTTGATGGACACCTTTACGTGAAATATGAAGGTAAAGCGATCGGTGCATGGTCCGGATATTGAACCGAGCTTCATTTGCTGTATCCGAAGGATGTTGGAGATTGCCAGCCACATGTGTCGGGTAATAGGAATATCTATCCACACTGCTGTCAGTTACTATGATATTTTGAGAAAATTACTTTTTTTTTTCTCTATTTCCCTTTAACTTTGAGTTGAAATAATTATGTTTGAGCAAATTAAAAAAAGACAGCTTGTAGTTCTAACCTCAATAACTCAATTAACATTTACCAATCAAATAATATCGTTTTCCAAATCAAAATTTTGCCAAGAATCGAGTCCATATTTTTCCAATATTGTAACGCAACACCAAAAAAAAGACTAAAGCCCTGTTTCACAAGCTGGCAACGATTGCTAAATAAAAACTTCGCTTCCGAACAAAGCAACAGCATTTTGCCAATATAGAAATGCTCACTTATCAAACGGAAATCTCTTCGTTTTTCTAATTCTTCCGACCGAGAGAGCAACAAGCCGAACGCTTTCAAATTAAAAACACACTAGTTTGGTTAGCAGGGGCTTGGAGCCTTTGGTGTATCGCAAATTGGAGCGACACAAGCTTCGGAAAATGTTTGTGCTGTCACAGTGCAAACAGCTCACACGGGGTGGATAATAAAAATGTAAATTGGCAAAGCAAAGCGCTCTGGAATAGCACGTTCAATGCACGCCGGAGCCGCTCAGTAAATCTATTCATAAATTACCGCAATACCGCTTATCTGCACGCAATATATTTGGATAGGAAAGTTTGCAACTTTACCGTATTAAAATAATTATGCTACGTTTAACGTAAATTCGTGTAGATTTTATGAGCTATTTTTCAATTTTGGTTTAGAATTTTCGTTGGCTGTTTTTGGAACGTAATGTATTCTGTGGTAGTGGTTTTATCATACTGGTTACTTAAAAATGAACCTTACCCGCAATGTACCGTCGCAAGACGAGGTTGTGATCACGACGGGTAGCGTGGTAACAACATGTACAGTCAACAAAAGAGATAAGTATGCAGGATCGTCGGATATAGTTGAAGTTTAGTAAGAAACCGATGGATTTTCTCGAATAAAATTTTATTTTATTAATAGAAAACAAACAGCTCATTTATCAAAATAAATTTCAGTCGACTACATCATAAAGACCACCAGACCGAGTTTCGGCCATCTCTACCAATCTCAAGCGGAGAATAGCCATGGGCGCGGGAGATATTATAGTGCACAAGTGTGTGCGCAGACACACGTGCACTCTCTCTACCCTCACTCTCATTGTCCGAAGGGACGGCAATCCGACACGACCGCAGAGAGATCAATCGCAGGACCAACGGCTTAACGTGCTTTCCGAGGCACGGGGGTATCACACCAGCAACTTCCAAACTCCAGACTGTAACTAAGAAATGTCCAATGGAAAAACCCAATAACACTTTGCCTGACCTAGGAATCGAACCCAGGACCCCACGCGCAGCAGCACGAGACTAACGAAGCAGTTAAAGTGCCTACATTATTACCAACATAGCAAAGAAACTGCACATGCATTTTCCTATAAAAAAAAATCACGATAAAAAACGCCGTAGATATCAACTTCACAACATTTTAACCAAGAAAAATAAACTAAACATTTTCATACTCGTATGTAGCAAGAAATAAAGCAGCCGAACGACGCAACAAAGTTAATCGCGAGGTTCGCAACAAAAAGATATTGGACGAAGTTTGTTCCGCTCAATATTTGTACGGCCAGAAGTTCCGTAACTGAGTGCTGTAACCTTACGAGGGGGTATTTATTTATTTATTTAAATAGGAAAGTGCTTTGACAAAATTCTTTGTGATGTTTTTTTAAAGAAAAATATGGCGTCGTTAACTTATTTTCGTCTTTAAACCACCAAGCAGCATTCCGTCCTGACTTGAGACGGAGACTTTCTGAACTTTAATTTTGGTTGCTGGGTGCAATGAAAATAAAAAAAAAAGAAGAAAAAGTCAAAAATCCCGTCGCATGTCGCGCGTACAGGGTATGTACTGATAACAATAAAAATTCTATTGTGTCTGCAAATTGGACATGCGACGGGATATAGATCTACTCCACAATATTAAAATTTGAATTGATTTAAACAAAAAGAGAAGCGGCCAGGTGCCTTTCGGACTCGCACATGGAGGGTTCCGTAAAATATTTAACAATACATTTTTTTGTACTTTAATAAAAAATACGTTTCTTGTATAACTGTAACTTTTTTTATTTATCGTATCAGCGGTCATAGTAGCACACACTCTGTGAAACTTTCCAGTGTCTACCTATTACGGTTCATAAGATACAGCCCTGTAACAGACGGACAGACGAACAGCGGAGCCTTAGCAATTAGGGTCCCGTTAGCACCTTTTGGGTTCGGAACCCTAAAAAATACATGACGATTTTCCTTTGTTTTATCGAAGCATAATGGAACAATCGGATCATGTACCTATTGTGTCTGGTTTGTAGTTCTCAACCGCAGGCAGAACGATGTTCATAATTAAATTATTTATTGGAACAATAATATGCGAGTTTTTCGAAAAGCTTGCATTTCATTGGCTTGGAAATATTTAATTAAAATGAGAATTCTGAGAGCAATGGGATTGTTGACGCATACAAACATTGCAGACAATGGGACTACACTTCGGTATGCGTTGCAGATAAGTTAAACAATACACTGGGTTTCATTCATTCTTGTATTTTTTGTCGGCATTTATTGTGGTTACGTGATTGTCGCTGAAAATTTACTGTTCGGAATAAATGACTCATTTTTGATCGTCAATCTACAAATGGACTCTTCTCATCTGGTGAATATAGAGCGGTAAAATAGGTAAGTCATCGCCGCATGAAGGAGCCTCTCCAAGATCTTCCTGTTTGTTTAATTTAGGATAAGTATTATATATTATATTTATATTAATATAGTAAAAGGTATAGCTACGTTATGTCGTTTATGAACAATACTATGACCGTACACCTGGGGTTTTCTTCTCAAATACCCTTGGTACAATATAATGTGGTCCACTAAACTACTTAATAAATAATGTTTCACCATTTTCTTAAACAACGTCTCCACAATTTCACGTTGAAGTCCAAAACAAGGTATTTCCTAGAAGAGCTCTCTAGTGTCCTAACAACGTCTACCTAACCTATTACATGGGAGCAAACAATTTTATAGTGAAGTGACGTCACTAAAGCGTAGACTCGTAAGCCTTCCTCTCACCCAACACAAGAAGCTACTCATATTTTCAGGGAAACAAAAGAGCGTGTATCTTAGCACTGGAATTTGTTATTAAGTGACTGGCATTATTGTGTTGTATCGAGACACAGTATAGACCAAAGAGAATATAACCAATCAAACGAATCTGTTCAGGACTACGTCATATCACAATTACTTTAGTCTACCTACTACTGGTAGAACGGTACTATACATAGGTACATGCATACAAATAATCAGCCTACAATGTTGCCACTGCTGGGACACAGGTCTCCTCAGGTATCCTCTCGGTGAGAGGGAGTGGGCCATAATCCACCACGCGGGCCCAGTGTGGGTTGGCAGATGTCGCATGTCTTCGAATTTTTGGTTCTAGGACATGCCGGTTTCCTCACGATGTTTTCCTTCACCGTTTTGAGAGCAGTGGTGATGAAATAATTTACACAAAGTAAAAGTAAAGCAAAAAAAGACAGATGACAATTATTTTAAGACAGGCGCGCCTGTCTGGGTTCGAACCTATGACCTACAACGCGTAAGTAAGTCGCGGCCGTTACCACTTGGCCACAATAATGTAAATACCTATATTATGACTTTATATATTGTCAAAACGTTGTTTGTTGCTACGTTGATTACATTGGTTATTGGGTAGTTTATTTTTAGTGGCCATGAAGATCCACGTGTTTCAATTTATTGAGGCAAATCTCAAAAAGATGAAACACGTGGAACATCGCAGTCATGACAAACAGAAAACAAATTCTGAGATAAGCTCGACCACAAATAATAAAATAACACAATGGTTTCCTTAGTGTCCATTTGAAATATTTAAAGGCAGTGTAATCAACAGTATCTGAAGACATAATATTATTTTGCAAAAATAATCTTCAGAATTACTAGCTGTCCCAGCGAACTTCGTACCGCCCCGGGCTTTTTATCGATATTTTTAAGACATACAATTCCGTCGTACATTAATTTGATCTACCTATCTCGTAAGGTTTAGCCAGCGTTTGCAAAGTAAGCGCACCAAAATATGTTTGTTACGACATCACATTACAAATCTTTGAATTGCTCGGCTTTTCTCTGCTATAATATGCATGTAGGTAGGTATTTTATACATATAAGCCTCTTGAATCACTCTATCTATTAAAAAAACTGCATCAAATCCATTGCGTAGTTTTAAAGATCTAAGCATACTTAAGGACAGACAGACAGCGGGAACCGACTTTGTTTTATACTATGTTGTGATATCAAGTCTGCTTAGATGATTATGATCAGTACAATCTCCCATTTCGGTTTGTCGCATGTTTTCAATTTCAACCTGTATAAAGTCCCCCAGACCGAGTTTCGGCCATGTCTACCAATCTCCAGCGGAGACTAGCCATCGGCGCGGGAGATATTATAGTGCACAAGTGTGTGCGCAGACACAGGTGCACTCTCTCTTCCCTCACTCTCATTGTCCGAAGGGACGGCAATCCGACACGACCGCAGAGAGATCAATCGCAGGACCAACGGCTTAACGTGCTTTCCGAGGCACGGGGATATGCACACCGCCAACTTCCAAATTCCGGGCTGTTACTAAGAAACTAAAGGAAAAACCCAATAAGTAACACTTTGCCCGACCTGGGAATCGAACCCAGGACCCCACGCTCCGCAGTCACGCTAGCGACCACGGGTCCAACGGGGCTGTCACTGGCCCGGCCTACTATACTTATAATTTATTTTTAACCATAAAGTACTTAGTACTTACCTATCTAATACTGAGATATTAACTCGAATTACCAGCATTAATTAAAATAATAACAATGCTACACAACATTGAGAACTCTAAATATCAGCTTAGATTGCATTTACACGAACATTTTTGTACAAATATAAAAACGATGAAGGCGAACAGCTGCAAAATTTTGAGAAAAACGCTTTTATTTTAAAAAAATCCACGCTTTTATATAAACCTACGCACAATCTCATACCTTCTAGATAAATTTTCGTTGCTTTACATAGCTATTGGTACTGGTTTTGTTGCCAGTGACGTCTGATCTACCTGTACCTGTATTTAAACGATGAAAAACAAGTCAATATTAGATTTATTTATTTATTAGGGAATTTTGAAACATGAAGTACACAGTACCAACACTGAGATAAACTCGAATGCCATAAATTATTACACAAAATTGAGAACGCTGAATAGCAGCTTATATTGTATTTATACGTTTTCAGTTAAAAATAAATTGCTATTTCTGACATAACCGGTACAAAAACAAACTCAAATTAAGCGTAGGCGTTTTAAAAAACGGTGACGCTCGCTGGCATTAAACAACCCCTATAATAGACACTTTCTATAAAAAAATACTCCCACTCTTTTATAAACGCACGCACAATCGCATCTCGTCGAGATAAATTTTTGTTGCAAAATTCCATACTGAGTCTCAGCAGCTAATCAAAGTCATATTAAAACCAAAGTATAATTTGGAAAAGGCTTCGTTAAAACTAATTGCTCAAAAATAACCGTTTCATATTATATTCCGAAATGAATTTTTTGTTTACCTACCTTGACGAATTGTGAAGCTTTAACAAGATTAGGCAGACTGAAATTAATTAAACCAATTTCCATTGATGTGACTTTTTAGGGTTCCGTAGCCAAATGGCAAAAACGGAACCCATATGGATTCGTCATGTCTGTCTGTCTGTCCGTCCGTATGTCACAGCCACTTTTTTCCGAAACTATAAGAACTATACTGTTGAAACTTGGTAAGTAGATGTATTCTGTGAACCGCATTAAGATTTTCACAAAAAAATAGAAAAAAAACAATAAATTTTGGGGGTTCCCCATACTTAGAACTGAAACTCAATTTTTTTTTTTCATCAAACCCAGACGTATGGGGTATCTATGAATAGGTCTTCAAAAATGATATTGAGGTTTCTAATATAATTTTTTTCTACACTGAATAGTTTGCGCGAGAGAAAGTGGTAAAATGTGTCCCGTCCCCCCCCCCCGGCCCCCCGTAACTTCTAAAATAAGAGAATGATAAACTAAAAAAAATATATGATGTACATTACCATGTAAACTTCCACCGAAAATTGGTTTGAACGAGAGATCTAGTAAGAAGCTCGCCGGTGAAAATTTAAAAACCTATGATGGTACGGAACCCTCGGTGCGCGAGTCCGACTCGCTCTTGCCCAGTTTTTTATTCTTGTATCATATTTTTGGGTCGCAGTGCTCTGAGTGGAATACCTCGTTTATTTTTCCAGTTACCTACAGGTTGTCTAAATATTGTGACTTTTACGTTGCTTTGTAATTAACGTTGTTTCCGCTTTTTTACATCGGATTGGCTCGCGTTTGACCTCTAAATAATTCCTATTACTGTCCCACTGCAGGGCTCTTCTCATACAGAGAAGGCATTATGAGCGTTATCCACCACGCTAACTGAACCGGATTGGTGATTTCAGACTTATAACTAAACTATACCTATCCATACTAGAATATTATAAATTCGAAAGTTCTCTGTCTGTCTGTCTGTATGTTATCTTTTCACGACTAAATCACTGAACGGATTTCGATAAAATTTGGCAGAGAGATAGATTGCATCCCGGGGAAGGGCATAGGATAGTTTTTATTGACATACCTCGCGGGTGTAGCCGCGAGCGGAAGCTAGTAATATTATAAAGAGAAAAGATTTGAATTTTTTTAAGTTAGTTTCTTACGCTTGCACACTAAAACGGTTGAACGGATTTGGATGAAATTTGGCACATGTGTAGACCATGACCTGGATTAGGACAAAGTATACTTTTTATCCCGATACTCCCATGGGATCGAGACATATGCGGGTGAGAAGCTCGGGGTGCAGCTAGTTGATTATATGCGTCCAGGAGTCCGGGTTTGACCTCTACTTCACATGATTTTATATGAAAACTAGCAGCTCCCCGCAGTTTCACCCGCATAAGTATCGATCCCGCGGGAATATCGGGATAAAAACTATCCTATGTCCTTCCCCGGGATGCAATCTATCTCTCTGCCCAATTTCATTGAAATCCGTTCAGTGGTTTAGGCGGGAAAAGGTAACACAGACAGACAGACAGAGTTACTTTCGAATTTATAATATTAGTATGGATGCGGGCTTCGACCTATGTATTTATTATTTACCTGTAAAAAGGCCTTATTTAAGTTAAAATCTCACTTCTAGGTTATGCTATGCTCTATTTTTATTCCAAAAGTTTATTCATCTTTTACGTTCTCATGAAAATTGAAAATATCCTTTATTTAAACTGCCATTTGCAGGAGCAAAATACAGTTGTATAAATTAATTTCCACAGTAGCTAAAGAAAGCAGCTGAAATGGAATTCGCTGAACTGGGCCAAAAGCCGTCATAACCAAATGCGCTTCTGGTGGAAACAAGTTCATCCAATTCACGAAATCTTGCTCTTCGTTAAAGATCTGCATTGTTGTGTGAATTTTGAGCCAAAATCTAAGGAACGTCTTAACCAGAATTGCGCCACTGTATCCCAGTTTTATCTACCTTTTGGCCGTAAAGACGAAAACAAAAGACAGTCGTAAAAAAATGATTAAAATAATCTTACCCGAATTCATTTTTCTTTTTAATTTTTCTTGCAATACGACATATTATTATCCAAAAGGTTTTCTAGTAGGCCTTACCTTTTAAGTTTATTTTTTAATGGTTTTTCTTAGTTGTCCGTCCATGTAAGTACTTACCTATCTGTCTGCCTGATTGATAGGATAAAAAAAAACAACGTGCTAGTCAATTTTGATCCAGTTCCTGTTAGTCGAACGCGTATAAAATCTTTGCATGTTTTTGTTTTCGAAAATGCCGAACCCCTGTTTCCAAAAGCCCACTGAAGTTTATTTTTGCTGTCAAGTTTAATATCGAGTGATTTAATTGGCTGTTGTTATTTCGTTCAACCAATATCAGTTTACATAATACAGGGTGTGAGATAATTTTAGAAGGAAGTCTTTCAGGAGACGGTTGTAATTATTCTAATAATATCCAACATACTATATTTATGAACACATACCTTCATATTACATACATACATACACATACATACATAATCAGCCTATAATGTTCCCACTGCTGGGACACAGGCCTCCTCTCGGTGAGAGGGAGTGGGCCGTAATCCACCACGCGGGCCCAGGGCGGGTTGGCAGATGTCTACGAATTTTTGGTTCTAGGACATGCCGGTTTCCTCACGATGTTTTCCTTCACCGTTTTGAGAGCAGTGGTGATGAAATATATATAATAATAATAATAATAATAAATTAAGTACTACTTACCACCTGTCAAATTTCTTTAATAGATTTTCAACTTTATCGCTAAACTATAAGGTTCAAAGTTGATTGGGAAAATTTGACAGTTTCAGGTAGCTTGATGTGCTAGCATATGTACCTAGTTTATTTCATATTATTCCTCACACAATCCATCCGTCTTTTCTTTGGCCTTCCCATCCCTCTCCATCCATTAAAATTTATATTCATCACTCTTTAAGAAACAGGGTGTAATTATTTTAATATCCAACGTAATATAATTATAAAGACATACCTACGTAGGTACCTATAAATAGACACAACAAGACACAGTCACATATTCAGTAACTTTATCAAGATAGATGAGTCCGGCAACTGTCAATTTGGCAGCTAAACGTCAATCTGACAGCGGAGAAAAGACTGGCCGGCGATCCCTTTTCAATTACTGGCACAAACTCGCCTTTTACTGAGGGTGGGCTCTGACAGATATCTGGGGCTTGTTGAAAGGCGAACTACCGAATAGAACGATAGTTGGAATGTTCGTAACATAATATTGTAAGGCAGCCATTTTATTGGCTTGTATGAATGGAATGTGTGTTTTGGTGTACTTATAGTTTTTTTTTTTTTTTGTTTTAGAAATAGTACTAGGTATTGGTATTGCACATTAGTATGTCTGCTAAGTAAACTCGTCTTGGTCTCACAATCCAGTTCAACGGCATTCGACTATCCACTACATGGTCTAAAGTCCAGCTCGGCTTTGGGCCTTGATGTTCTACATAGAACATCAAGGCCCAAAGCCGAGCTGGACTTTAAAGCTCCAGCAATGGTATTCTCGTTTACCCGACGCTTTTAGTGATGTTTTACAGTTTCAAATCCTCAGTTATCCCGTACATGTTGATAGGAATAATTGAAAACTCCACACAGAATTCCACTCTTTGAGCTGGATTCAATAGAATCCATCAACGTACACAAACAGACCGCAAAGAATTCCTCTAATCGGCATTCGCTCAAAAATGCAACAATATAAATACGTGACGTTGTTATTTTTACCGCCATCGGAGTTTCCTCTTACTTTTCCCCCTTTTGTAAAGCCGCTCTGAACTTCACCCGCTCCCCTGCATCACAACAGTTTAACTTAATTTTCCATTTCTATACAAAAACGAATGAACGTTTTGACATAAATCACGTTTAAAAAAAAAACGTAAAAGTCTTTGTTCGCAACAACAAAATAATTCCGGTAACTTTGTATGCGGCTGAATAAAAGAAGCAAATGAAATAATAATTATTTTGTGCGCTGAAGATGAAACGTATTTTTCCATTATTGTGTAAGATCCGATGTTCTCGATTGTTAGGAAAGTTATGAGGGAGAGAATGAATAATGCACGAGTGCCTGTGAACCTCGCCAGTACCCGACTGAAATGTCTCTATCTTGTACCAAAAGCATCAGAATGTATGTACCTTAGTAGAGATACTTCTACAACATCATGCACCTATACTTAGTAAGTACCTACTTAGCTACCTACTTGTATAAAGTATTCACAGTTTCACACTCATATACCGCTGTGAATGTGAATACAGGTGAATGAACATATACCGACCGTTACATGTATAAAAAGTAAAAGTGCATACCTAATGTTACAAATAAAGATATTGGTATTTGATACGTAATAATTCCCTGCAAGTTCGAAGTTTGTGTGAGTCTTTTTTTTTTCTATCCTAACTAATATTATAAATGCGAAAGTAAGTTTGTTTGTTTGTTACCTTTTCACGCCTAAACCACTGAACCGATCATCCTAAAATTTTGCATATACGTTGTCAGGTGTACAGAAACAGACATAGGGTACCTTTCATCCCGAAAAAAAGTGCTGTTCCGGAGGAAACAATAATAACATTATTATGATAATAGATGGCGCCACGTGTGTTTCGAACGGGGTCGACACTTATGCGGGTGAAACCGCGGGGCGCTACTAGTTACTAATAAATATTCGTGTCAGCGGTCTGAGCTAACGACTTGCCTAACGATATAATTATCAAGCTAAATAAAAAATATCTGCCTTGATATTAAACTAAAATACTCGCATTCGCATCTCTACCCTGTGCTGTTTACAGGGTGAGAAGTGACATCGGTAGACGCCTGGCGGAAATAACTGAGCGAGTGGTAACCGATCAATATCGACCGCCAAGAGTAGAAAATGATTAAAGTACTAAGTAATATCGCTTTTAAAAAATAGGGGTTAGTGGTAAAAGAGTGAAAATTTAGGGTTGCATGTATTTTTTAATAAAAAAAATTGTCCAAAAAATAAAATATTTCCTTTTGGGGTGGACCACCCTTTAATACTTAGGGGTGTGAAATATAGTTTACGTCTTATTCTCAGATCTACTGAATATCCACACAAAATTTCATAAGAATCGGTCAAGCCGCTTCGTATTCACTACCTATTTACACAAATAAAAAAATGATTATGATTATTCGGAGGATTTTTGTTACAAACACTGTGACACGAGAATTTTATATATTAGAAGATTAGATATAGAAACCTGCCGGTCGATTCTGTAAAAATCTCACCGTGAAAACGTAGGTGAAGTGAGTTTGTTTTTGCTAGGAATTGACACTATTGACAGCTCACTTCACCTAAGTTTTCACGGTGAGATTTTTACAGAATAGCACCGCTGGATGTGTTTGTGTAAGTCGTAAAAACCGTGCGAAGCAGGAGCAAGTCACTAGTTACTAATAAAAATTTACTCTGTCTTCCATTTTTTTAATATTAAGTACATATTTCTTTCGTGAAATAAACTTTCGATTAGTGTGCAAGAATTGGAAAATGGCGGCGCATTGCCGTTAGTTTCACATGCAGCGCGTTGGCAGGTAAACTCGGGTAATATAAATGTAAATTCACCAAAAAGAAACGCAGCCGAGGTGCCATCCCCAATTGTGCTGGCAACTTGCAACACGGTACCCATATTTTAGCATAAAAAAATGTAATTTTCAATACGTTCCTTTATCCTAGAGGGGGAAAAAAGAAAATATAACTTGGTCACCGTTGACTCCAAAAAACCCTCATGTCAAAATGATAATCTGAGTTAGGTCTATCTTTAGGTGTGTTTCAAATGTTCTGTACATTTAAAGCTCTGTGTTTCTTCCATCATTTACATAATTGTATAAAAATATTATAGAAACCAAATCAAGTATAAAAATAATGGTAAAAATGAAAATGAGACAGACATGACGTCGTCAAAGCAAGAAATAAAATTATATAACAACCGTACCTTCAGAGATTTGAGCAAAAGTACCATAATTTGAATTTGAAACCAAAACAAAGCTGGGAGAAAACTATTGCTTAAGACAGGGATCCAGTTATAAGGGTGAATCTAATAATAGAAGGGAAAATAACGTTTCAGTGCCATTTCCACATTGATGGTAATTGAAGGAAAACAGAGATCGTCTGTAGCTAGTCGCTGCACACAAGTTGCTGTTCAATTTGTAATTATGATATCATTTGAGAATCTCTAGGTTGATCTGGGAGTAAAGTAGGACTCGGAATTTGGAAAGTAGAAATGTCAAATACGAAGGTAGGAGAGATTTTCTTCATGAACTGGGTTGTCTTTAAAAGATCGCTTTTAGAGATAAGACCGCCCATTGTGTCACCCTTTGTACATACAGTTTTTATATTTATGTCGTAATTTATATGGTGTACATAATAAAGAGTATTCCATTCTAACTGGGCCTACTGGCCCTATTTGGCGCAGCCGTGGTGAGGCACACAATACTATTTTAAGTTTTTTTTTTTATTGCGTTTGTGCTTTCAAACACATAAAAACTTCTCAACTCAAATTAGTGAGGTGTTTTTATATATAGGTAGTACTTACAGGTTACAGGGTAGCCTGTATAGATATTTATGTAAGGACTGTATAAGTTCTGAAGAGTTTGTAGCGCCACTTCTTCTTCCAGCTAAAACACAGGAAGTAGTGAATGGAGACCATTTTGGGGTACTGTCTTAACTAATTTTCACGTTTAAATTGTGATGATTCTCAGCCTACTTGGAATTAATTACTTTTGGTTTTGATTTTATACCTACGTCAGACTAAGTCTTATGCATATTCTGGCCTGAGAAAGTTTCCTAATCGAAAAAAAGCAATGACGAAGAGTCACTTAATTTTTAGTAAACACACGTATCAGATTATATAGATACCGTATGTTGTCTCTAAGATCGGCAATACCGGTGACATCTCTGCTTTCAATTACCAAATTGATGGAACACAAACACCTGACTGACTAAACAAAACACGGTAAGTAAACATTCTCAAAGTTTCCTAATATCCGGCGAGTTTGTTTTCAAAACGGCTCAAGTTGTTTAATTTTTCTTTGTTTTCTTTTGAAGCTCTACAAACTTGTGATGAGCATTTCGGACAAATTAATTATGTGGGCTTTCGTCGAAGTTAATTTGGTTTCAGTTTTAAATAACGTAGATTTTTCAAGATTTTTTTTAGATTTCTTCGATATTTTTTTTTTTTTAACAATTCCTAAGTTTTCCTTTCCTGAGTTTCTTAAGTTACAAACGATTTTATGTTGAGATGGTTTGAATTGGCCTACTATTGATTTAATTATGCTTCGATTTCGCATCAAAACTCTCAATAATTATCAAAACTAAACAAACCCCTTTAACTAAACCGATTCGTTTCAGTAATTAAAGTTTACACTCCACTTACGCAAATATCCACCACACACGTAATCGATCGTCAACAAGACGAATCATTTAACATACCTACAACATATCAGTTTTCCACTTCAACAAATTAATGCTCTAAACTTAGTAAAGACACATCAAACAGGTGCTTAAATCCTAAGTTGGTGACTCAAAGAAACGTGACTAAATGTGTAAAGGACCCTCCGCCAGAGTTGTCTGAACAAGTCTTTAATTAAAACTACGAGTACTAACAACTGTTTTAAAGTAACGGGTTGAATGTGCATGGAATCAGGATTCTTAGCACAAAATAATGTAGTTAAGAAAAATAAAGATTTAAAGAACAAACCAACACTTAAATTATATATTCATACAGGTCAACAAACCTTGATTAAATTTCATCATCATCATCATTTCAGCCAAAATACGTCCACCGCTGGACTTAGGCCTCCCAAACACAGTCACTTCCACCGGTTCTGTGCTTTGCGCATCCAGCGGACTCCTGCGGCCTTCACAGAGTCATCGTTCCACCTTGTGGGAAGCTTTCCAACGCTACGTCTTCCGGTACGCGGTCACCACTCCAAAACCTTTCGGCCCCATCGGCCATCTGCCATTAAGATGACAACCGAAATCAACCGCTTAACGTGCTTTCCGAGGCAAGGAGGGTTTCTGACTCGGTATGTAAAGATGGTTACTCATCCACGGACCGGCCGCGGAAAGCGTAGCTTAACCTGTTCGATTGACCCGTGCGACTGTTATTAGGTACCTAATTAAAAAAACGATTCCGTAGTGGCTAAAAGTACAAATCATAATTAAATTATAATACGCGTGGCCCCAAGGTCCCAAGAACAATATAATAGAAACAACTTCAAGACTAAACAAGACCGTAAGACCAACTTTTATACTCAAACAAGATATTTCTGAACAGTAAAGTAATTAATTTTGGCTCACGTATGACTGGTATTATTACAACGATTAATGGCCTTCATAACTCTTTTAATTATTTTCAGAATTCCTGTAAAACATTAAGGAATTCAGGTGCCATTTTAGAGCACCGTCTCATGTGGAAAGAATTTTAATGTGAGCGAATAAGAAATTTTCTCTGTTGTAATTTGAAGCTCTCGCGTCTTTTTATTTTTATGACTATTGCAGTGGAACTGTTGTAATTTCAGTTACAAATGTTAAATGTTACTGTTGTTAATAGTTATGCCTCGCACGTTTAAGTCTTTTTTTATTTTTGATAAGACTTTGGTTTAAGAAGATAAGAAGAGGTTGGATAAGACGTTTAGAAAAAGTGTACATTTAGCCAAGGCAGTCGCTCCATGCAAAATACTGGTATTCAGCTGCATCCGGTTAGACTAGAAGCCGACCCCAACATAGTCAGGAAAAGGCTAGGCAGATGATGATGATGAATTAGAATGTTAGGTAGTGACTCGCCCGATCTAGGTTTATTCAAAACTGTTTTTCAGGCCATCACTTTCTTGGGCGGAGCACCGCCGTGTCCTCGTAGAGGCGATCGGCAGCAGCGGCGACCTCTCGCGTCCGGCTCTGGTGCAAGCCTTATGAGTGGGAGGCAGTCGCCTCCTTCTGCGAAGCAGTCATGCTAGCGAAGGTGGCGGCGGGACGGATGAGTACTGAGGCTGTGTGTGTGTTGTGTGTGTGATATATTAATTTGCGCACTCTAGCACATAGTAAATCGATTTTGCTTACGGAAATTTATTTATATTAAATATCGTATTTCAAATGATCAGCTTTAGTTAAAGTACAGCAAGAACAGGCAGTGTCAGCGTAGATACGTGCTACAGTTATGTACGTAAATGATTAGATTAGAAAGCGGTATGTTAGTTTTTCTCATACTAAATAAAATCTATTTTGTTTTATCTCCATTTAATGTTAGGTTATTATTATGAAGCTAATCAGATACAATGTGATAAAACCATTCTGACCATGTTCATAGTCCTCGAAATTACCTCGACCACAATATAAACTAAAGGATGTTTCTAGATATACAGACATCAAGCTACTACAATCTGTCAAACTTTAATAGATTTTGAACTTTATCTCAAAAGCTTAAAGTTCAAAGTTGATTGGGAAAATTTGACAGTTTCGGGTAGGTTGATGTGCTCGAGTCTGTACAACCTGAACAACTTGTAATGTTACAAAATAATTCTAACCTATTCTGTATTTCGGCATGTGATACTTACTCAAATGATTGATCAGATAATAATTATTATACTGCCAAATTACAGAAAATATACGTATTTGGCGATAAGTACCTACAGCTAAAAATAGCACTAAAACTTTTTATCAACAGCAATTACAAGAAAACAAAACGCAAAAACTGAAGCCAACTGCACAGTATAAAAAAAAAACATTTTATTACCACACGAAAACTGGTCTTTTTACGCAAAACTAAGAGGCCACGTAAACAAACCTTGAATACGTACCTAAGTACTAAATAAGACTTCCATGGTCCTAAAAGCGGCTTTGTTGGAAACAGTCCAATACGAATAGATAATACCTATTTTCAAATAAATACTCGGTGCAATTTAGTTCAGATTTATAGATTTCCTAAGTGATTAAAGCCATCGTTATGGGAATTAACACCATATTTTGAATAGATTGGTCCTCTTGGCAAGGAGTTAAGCCGTCTGCTTAGTGATATTTAGAACCATAGTACATATTTCACTAGTCTAGTTGAATAGGCGCATTGTTCGCAAGTCAATCCCCGGATTTGATTAACTGGGACTATCTATTAAGGCAAAAAAACGCAAATTTTAAAAACAATAAAAGTGTATGATCGACTACAGTAAACAAAATCAGAAAAATATATGATATTCTTCAGGATATATGCTAGGTAGATAGTGTGTTGAAAACATAATACGACTAATTTGATACAATAGAAAAAAATCATGAAAATACCTCTAAAAACTTTATTTTTACAATAAAAACCATAATAATACACATACAATCATTCTGATTATTCTACAAGCAGCATACAAAAATACTAGTGTTTTAATTTTTTAGTCCAAATAATAGATTTTTTGTAATTAGATATTTTGCAATTAATTACCAGCGTTGTGTCATCGCGTTTCTCTTTCTTTTCTATGCAGTCCGACAGTGACCGCGCGTGAATAGGTCATGTAAACCCCATAAGTCTATTTATTTGCGGTGGAACGATTAAGACTTCCTTTCACTACACAGGGTCAAATTTAATTACTTAACGAGACTGCAGACGTGATGGGTATCAATATCTAAACACGATAAAATAAAAAAGATTTGATGTTTTTTCTTAGGAGTCAACGATCGCTTGTCTATGAAGTTTACAAAAAACTGTTTTTTTTAAACTGATTGTAGCGGTGTCTACAACGCCACATGCGCACGAACAACGCGTCATAGGTACTGACGTCACGAAAAGCCCTGCATCTCGCAAGCAGAGTTTGCCGCGCAACTAGCATAGATACAACGGCCCGACATGAAACATCCAACAACCGTCTGGTAGGAGGATCCTCCCTATTTCTCATCTCTATACTAATATTTCAATTAAATGGTACACTAATAGCGGGCGATGACACTACAAAAAAAAACATCAAATTATTTATTTTTTGTTTTATCAAGTTTAGATATCAATACCCATAACGTCAGCGGAGTTTCACTAGCTAATTTAATTTGACCCGGTATTATGGTTTTTTTAATGTAAAAAGATGGAATTTATACATAACATGAAAAACCTATGTATAATCCAACACCATCGATAACGTCTACGGCTCTACCCAATGCCTCCAATTTTGTTACATAACATGAAAGTATATAATAATTGTTAATAAATAAGTTCATGTACTTAAAAAAAGAAAACGTTGGTTTAATAAATACAGACGGAAGTTTTATTGGAGAGCACTGAAACACAGATTGCTGAAACCCGCGGGTTATGGAAATTAGCTTCAACGGATGTCAATCTAAGGGCTAGACCAAAAAACTTAAACGGGCGATTTAGTGTTGTGAAAATAAATGTACGTTTTATTTTTAAACTTGACATTTAGGTCCTATGCCTATTTAATAAAAATCTCTTATTCATTCAATAACTGACAGAAAACACACTGCCTAACCGCTGGGTCTTAGCAGCATGAAATTTTGCACGAAGAGTTCCATAAAACAAAAGTAAGCACTAATAAAGAATTTTCGAAACTTCATCCTCTAAAAGGGTCAAATAAGGAATGAAAGTTTATGTGGAAGTTCGTCATTTTTGCCGATGGTTACCATCGGGCACAAGGCTTGTTTTACAATAATATTTATCCACCTAGTAGCATCATGCCTTCTGCGTAAACTAGCTCTATATCATTTTAAGACTATTTTCTGGGCTTTGCAAAATCATTATTGATATCTTCTTCATTTTAGAGAGAAATATGTACTTCGTTTTCCACCATTTTTCATTTGCTCACCTCTAACAAGCAGTGTAATAAAATAAACCCGCAATCCATATCCCAATTGATCGAAAATCAAAAATAACTTTGAAAAATCATATAAAAAAAGTAATTGAACAAAGTTAAGGACACAAGTGCCGCAATCGCGACTCTCAAGTGTGTAAACGCACCCTCCTTGTCCGTATTTAGGACCATTTTATATTGCTCCGAAGACGAACGTTGGATTTGCCTATCGCACGCAATCGCGGACTGTAAGCTACTTTAAGTATTTCTCTAAATCCGACCTCGGGGAATCTGCAAAATCTTTGTCCGGATCTTTTCAATGAAATTCAATTTCGTTATATGTTAGCATTTGTTTTTTCCTCTGTTATCTGTTATAGCTCATTTGTTTCAGATATTTCCCTAACAACAGGTTTTGCTGTGGCTCTGGGTATTGTTTTTGGAATATCTTTGGTAAGGCGACTTTATAATACGATGCTGTTCGAGAGCCAAAGTGAAGTGGTTCTGCGGTGGTTCGGTGTATAGTTCGGTGAATGCGATTGAAAAGGTAACAATAATTTGATTTGATTTCAACGAAATTGGAGTAATTCTATCGAATCTTACTCGTGTTTTCTTCCATTAGGTACAGCTGTGTTTTTGAAAAAGTCGTTACCCGTCTAGCGCCTGAGTTGTTTATTTTTTGGTTGGATGCTTTGGAATTGGAAAAAAATAACATTATAGTGTTGGCAACAAACAAATAAAGTATTTTAAGATCAATCGAAAACTGCGCCGCTTCATGGGGATCAACGTCAGGTCTTAGGACGTTCAAGGCATTAGCTCATGCGAGTTGCTAGACCAAAATGACAGCTAATAAATACTAAACTAAATAAATTCTAAATAATGTCATGTTGACGGAAAAAGTTCGATCGCAGCTGTCACTTTAGTCTAGCAAATTAAAAATAAGAGTATCTCCTGACTCCCTAATGTTCTAATGTGTTATTTTAAGACGCGATTCTTCAGACCTTGTGGGTATGTCTTACTATAATGAATTAATAATAATAATTCCTTTATTATTTTCAGTATCATTCATAAAGCACCTACTGGACCACCAGCCTCATTACGATAGTACATCCAGTAAAGCACCAAAACAAATGTAAACCTAAAGTTTTACGGTCGGCCATTTTATTGTGGCCATAAACGACCGAGTCACTGCTTCGCGAATAAACAGGCAACGTTCAACTGGTAATTGCATATGTGAGCAATGTGCGCCTTAACAGTCCCTAGGGAGACATTACACGATTAGTTGGGTGGAGGATTACAGCTATTGTAGTTCTTGGAATTGTTGTTAGTGATTTTGTGTTTGTATATCGTTTTTGTTAAAGTTTAGTGAGAGGTCTTTGCGGTTATAGGTGTAGTAAACGGTTTTATACGAGTTTTAATATCAACTTTAATCATCATAGGGCCCGATGACACCAGAGGTTATTTTCTGTATTCATAGACCAGATTCTTATTGTCATTTTTGCTTTTTTATTGCATGTTATGTCGCACGTCTCAACCTACATGGCCGTAATACATCATCAGTTACAAAAGGGTATACACACGAAAACTCCTTCATCATCGTCCAATATAAACGAAATTAGGTACCATTTTTTGCGCGTCATGCTGTCATTTTCTTTATAAAAAGCGTCACTATACCACAGTCTGCTAGGTGGCGATACATCAGCCGGTGTCCGGCGTCGTTCGGCGCCAGAGAGGTCGGTTAACTGCCGGCCGTGCAGCACTCGACTACAAAACAGGACCCTTGTCAGAACTGATACATGGTCCCCAAAGATTAAAATGCTGTGTGCATTCGACAGCTCTGTTATACTCGGGTCAACAGTGTGTAGCACACTTTAGTTTTGTAAAATAAAGGGGAATGTGAGAATGTAATCACACTAATATTATAAAGGCGAAAGTTTGTGAGTGTGTGTGTGTGTGTTTATATGTTTGTTACTTCTTCACGCTCAAACGGCTGTACCAATTTTGGTAAAATTTTGTATGAAGGTAGCTGACACCCTGGATTAACATATAGGCTTCTTTTTATACCGATATTCCCACGGGATCGACATTTACGCGGGTGAAACCGCGGGGCGCAGCTAGTATATTCATAACTAGCCTATAATGTTCTCACTGCTGGGACTAAGGCCCCCTCTCTGTGAGAGGGAGTGGGCCGTAATCCAGACCGGGTTGGTAGCTGTCACATGTCTTCAAATTTTTGGTTCTAAGACATGCCGGTTTCCTCATGATGTTATCCTTCACCGTTTTGAGAGCAATGATGATGAAATTATTTACACAATGTAAAGCGCCTGTCTGGGTTCAAACCTACAACTCGTAAGTCGCGGCCGTTAACACTGGGCCACACCTGCTCCTTCCGTCTTTATACAGCTTCGCAAAAAATATGTCGACACTTTTTTCTGTCGTTTGAAATCCACACAGCAAAATTCCAGTGTGCAAGATGAACACAAAGAAAAACTTTTTTAAGTCTATGAATAAAAAGCCTTAATAAAAATCCCTAAATATAACAATCAGCGTTTATTTTGTAACTTCCCTGAAATAACTGTGCCTTTTTTCAGGATTTAGGAGAAACAGATAAAAATTCTACATGAGTTTTTATTAGTCTTGTTACATCCGAGCTGTAAAATATAAAACAACGTATTTGTGACGTAAAATCAAAACGCTTTTAATAAATTGCTGTGTTCAAATGTATGTGTTCGGGTACCTACCTCTGTCATTTTCAATTTTATTGCCAAAGGTTGTATGTAAGTATTAAATTGTTTCAACAACAGTTTACGAACTTGTTTGCGAATGAGACTGGTACAGTCGACGAGAAAATGTAAATGCGAAACTGTCAAACTGTCTGTCTGTATGTTACCTTTTCACGCCCAAAACCATTGAACGGATTTCGACGAAATTTGGCAGAGAGATAGATTGCATCCCAGGAAAAGACATAGGATAGTTTTTATCCCGATATTCCCACGGGATCTACACTTATGCGGGTGAAACCGCGGGGCGCTGCTAGTAAAATATAATTTACTACAATGATGTAATTTACAAAAACTGAGATAAATCATACTACTTATGAGCATACCTGTAATTTGTCTCGGTCTATAACTGTTACTATAACAACTCATGTACCATATTTATAGCAAATAAATGATTGATTGATTGATTGGTGGCTTACAAATGACACCTAAACCCAGTTTTGTGAATTGGCAGGCTTTACTAATATTTTTGAGTAAGTACAGACGGCAGCACATCAAGCTACTACAATCTGTCAAATTTCTTTAATAGATTTTCAACTTTATCGCCAAAGCATAAAAGTTGATTGGGAAAATTTTACAGTTTCTGGTAGCTTTATGTGCTGGTGTCTGTACATTCGATAATCGAACCTAGAATAAAAGACAAATAACCGTTTCTAAACTAATAACAGGGTTTTACTGAGCTTCTTAACTTATTCATCTAAGTTTTTTTTATTATTAATTTATCTACTTGCTATAGATTTTAAAAACCTTTTGAAACTCTAAAGAACTAATCTTCAAACGATAAAATAAAATTTTGAAACTCTTAGACATTTAAAATTGAATCATTTCCATAAAATCTTCTGCTTTTATCTATTAGGGTGAGCAGGCTTTTAAAGGCAATTTAAACTTAACCATCGTTTACTAGAACTAAAACATTTAAAGGCTCAGATAACGTTATTATGACGGACAGACAGGCATTTAAAATCTCTAACAAATGGATTTTCTGAGAGCTTTAAGGTCTAATATAGTTCGTATAAGCTCAAAAAGAGTGGCCCTTTAAATCGTTCCAGTGAATTGTCCATATCATTATTTAGAGCAATATTCACAGACAACAACCTTTCCAAAAGCTTCAATATGTCGTGAAGATATAATAAAGCAGCTAATTCCATTGTAGATGCGTCGATTCGGTTCAATTGTGGGACCACTATTGTTATGACCACAATGACTTGGATGTGTGTAACATAGTTCATAGAATTGCTTACAAACCTAAAGCAGGTACTCCTCTATTAATTAAAGGCCAGCGAACAATCTGAGTGAGCAGAACTATTGATAACTAATTAATAATTACCACATATGCGAAACTGTTACAATATGATACTAAGGGCTGACTTCAACAATTAAACTGAGCGCGATCAGCAATTTGAACTGCGTTCAAGAGCTGTCAGTGTCAATATTACCCAACAATTAATGATAGCTTTTGAACGCGGTTTAGATGTGCTGATCGCGTTCAGTTTCATTGGTGAAATTCGCCCTGCATAATCATAAAATAATCAGCCCATTATCCGACCGCTGGGACACAGGCCTCGTCTTGGTAAGTAATCCACCACGCGGGCCCAGTGCGGGCTCGTAGATGTCACATGTCTTCGAATTTTTGGTTCTAGGACACGGCGTTTTCCTCACGATGTTTTCCTTCACCGTTTTGAGAGCTGTGGTGATGAAATAATAAAATTTACACACAGTAAAGCCCCTGTCTGGGTTCGAACCTAAGACCTACAACTTGTAAGTCGCGGCCGTTACCACTGGGCCACCACTGCTCTTGCGATAATTTTATACAACAATATATTTGCTGCAAGTTTTTATTGAGAAGAACAATAAACAATTATGTGTTAATTTTAATCACTGAGCTGACCAGTGTTTATTTAAATAACACGCAAAGGTAAATACGAGTAACTATACAAAAGTTAAATGAAAATGTGTTACGAAATAAAATGGTTATACAATTCCATCTTTGTACCTGACTGTACTCGTTCAAAAACACCAATTGTTTCAAAAACAAATAACTGAATTTATATTTCAATTTGAAACCTATAAAATAGTTGAATTATCAAAACAATGTTTCAGCGTATTCGTAATGCTGTTTCACTATTTGCATTTTTGTACATTTCAGAACGTGTGCAGTGAAAAGGAAAATGACATTACACAGTACACGTTAGTTCAACAATAAATGTCAGATATAAACAACTTTAAAATAAAATAAACACAATATCAATCAAACCTTTTCTCAACTAAGTTGGGGTCGGCTTCCAGCCTAACCTTAAACTTACACTTGGAAAGCTAGTTGTCAGACTTTGGGCTTCTGACTTCCCGTAACTACTGCCAAAGATCTACAAATGACAGCCGGGACCAACAGCTTAGCATGCTTTCCGAGACACGGGGGGGTCTCGGTATATAATGCATGGTCACCCATCCACGAACCGACCGCTACGTAGCTTAACCTTCGATCGACCCGTGCGGCAGTTACTATTTAGCCACGATCACTTAAAAAAAATATCATCATCATCATCATCATAATCAGCCTATAATGTTCCCACTGCTGGGACACAGGCCTCCTCTCTGTGAGAGGGAGTGGGCCGTAATCCACCGCGCGGGCCCAGTGCGGATTGGCAGATGTCACATGTCTTCGAATTTTTGGTTCTAGGACATGCCGGTTTCCTCACGATGTTTTCCTTCACCGTTTTGAGAGCAGTGGTGATGAAATAATTTACACAAAGTAAAGCGCCTGACTGGGTTCGAACCTACGACCTACAACTCTTAAGTCGCGGCCGATACCACTTGGCCACCACTGCTCTTAATACACTTAATATACTTAAACATTTTTATATACATTGCCTGTCAATGCCTATTTGAGCTTATTAAAAAGGGAAGGGCTGTACCAACTTTGAAATTGCTTTTTACGTGTTGAGATTCATCTCATTTATTGGCACTAAGTGTAAATATTGATGGGCGTTTATACACTTTATCTACATGCGAATACGGCACATACTTCAAGCTAATAATGTTCAAATATTGGCAAATTAAAGTGGAGTGTGACTTGATTTATGTATGTTTGTTTTATTTTTGTTCAGTTTTATAGCTTTACATTCGTGAAGTTTTGCAGGCGGGACTCCCGACCGTAACAAGTATGTATTTACAGAATTTTAAGGCGAGGTTATAGTATTTTTAAATTTTTGAAGCTATTTATTTCCAATTATTATAGTAAATATTGCGCAAAATAAAAATCATTTTAACAAAATTAAACATACGGTCAAGCGCTGACTAAAAACGCAAACGTAATTACTAATAGTTGGCTTGATAAAAAAAAATCGCAAAGATGACACTAAATCGATATTTCGAACGTATTTCTTAGTATATTACGAAACCATCTAAGTAATATATCAAAAGATAGGTTTTAATATTTTCTAGCGCTGGGTAAGGAAGATTTTTATATACTTAAGTGGTTATTTAATTTTGTAAGATCAAAAATTAGACGATATTGAGCAGTTCAAGCACTCACGCGTGCCGGGCCAGTACCTGCGAGAAAGAAATGCCCGATAAGTATTATGCGGGGAGTGACGTGGTTATCATACATACACACCGCACTACAAGAGGGCCTTAATCATTTTATTATCAGCCATTTCTGTCCCACTGCAGGGCAAAGGCCTCCCTTCCCTCCTTCCACTTATCTCTATCCAGTGCTGTTAAACGCCAATCCTTCTGGAAAGAGTCGTCGCCTTAATCATTAGCATCATTAAAATACAATTGGCCTAAAATGTCATGATTTCATGAAATAGTCATTTAATTGGGTAATTTGAACTCAGTGAGGCTTAAATAGGTATATATATTTTATACGCATACGTATTCATTTTGTATTGTTGACTATATTATTTAGTTTCAATTTATAAAGATTAAATATAATTAATCAGTAAAATAAAATACAATTCAGTTTTATTACTCAACCATTTATATTACATACCTAAATGCCATCAAAATTAAGCCTACCATTTAACTAGAACTAAAATAAATAGTCTTCGTATTAAAACAATAACTCTGCCTCCAGCTAAATTGTGAAACGGTTTATTTTAAGTCTACATAATTCAAGTAGCTGCAAAATTAATATAGGGGCATTAAACCCCTACCAAGACCTACGACAGAATAGTTAAGACCACCAATATAAATAATGATTTCCATTTATTTCTCGAGAGCGAAGAAATAAAGAAAAACATTAACTATTTACTTATCGTGAAACTCACTTAAAAGTCAGAGTTTGTCCAAAGACTCATGGGGGATTTGAGTTTTGTTTGACTAAGTGCTCATATACACGAGCTACACGCGTAAACGCGTCGGCGGCGGCGGCTGGCATCTACAACATGCCGCTATAGGTACTCAAATACACGTGCGTGACGTCGCCGGCGGCTGCAGGAGACTCTGCTGTTGTTAACACGTACCTCTCGTGTGTATGCACACTAATGCTTATGCTTATTAATAATGAAATTCAGAAGTAAATTACATGGGGTAACTTTCTTATCAGCCGTTTACTGCAAACAATGTCTACAACCTATGAATTAGGTACTAGTAAGTAGATTGACAAACCGCTAGCTCATACCGCTAACACGAATATTTATTAGTAATTCAACATTGAAGAGTAATTCGAAATATTTTTAATATTTACATAATTGTTGATTTATTCGATTTACTTATTTACAAAAATCAATCTTTAGTCGATTCTGTAATAATCGATATGAAGGTACTTATTTAAAAAAATAAAATTCTCCTTTAACCGCCATCTCTAATATTCTTCACTTGCCTTTTGAGCCTTATAAAAGATGGATGCATATCCTTCCTAGTGACTTTCTAATTGGCTAATAATATACTTACAGTTATAAAAAGCCTATAACTCGTTTTATTGAAGTGCCTGAACCTAGATTTCCTACAGGTTATGGGACCAGGTTACGTTTTTACTGCAATATAAGTGGTTCAAAAAGTAAGTCCGTTACGAACTTTTTTTAAAACGGATAATCTATAAACAAACGTAATATCAAGCCATTCGATGGTGAAATATACAGTGTCTAGAAGTTTAGAATACGGGCATTGTTAAGTGAAATGGATGTGATAAAAGTTATTGACGAAGACCCAGTAATTGGATGCAACTTATGATGGCGTGACAACTGCGATCGAAACTTTATCGGAAGATAATTTAACGCTAGCATTTGTTAAAACAAGGTTTTTGGATCATGAAGTCAAGTTGAAAAATGAGTCTAGTGATACCAGTGTCAAAGTTTTGCAAGTTGAGTGGAAAAATGGACAGGAATTTCGAAAAAGAAACTTCGATCATTTTCAAAATTATAAAGGGAATAATAGCTACAAGCAGAAGGATAACAAGCAGAAGAAGAAGTGTCAGTTCTTGAAGTGTCATCACTGTGGCCGCAAGGGGCATGTGAAAAACAACTGTTTCTACTTCAAAAGAGCTCAACAGCAGCAGCAGAAAAATACGGAAAGGACAAGGACGGTCCAGGCAGTTGAGATCAGTGGACCACAACAAACAATTTTTCTGGATTTGCTTTTATGATGGGAGACTATCAAGCGGATGGTGATGGAAGCAAATTTACTTACTTATGGATTCTGGAGCATCAGACCATATTATAAACCGGGAAGTTCTTTTCATTAGTCACACCGTCACCAACGCCATTAAAAAAAAAAATTATATTGCTAAAAATGGTGAATTTATGTTTCAGGTACCAAAAAGGGAACAATGTATGTGACCAGCACCATGGGCGTTCAAGGCGTTTTAGAAGGACGTGCTCTTCTGTGCTGAGGTACCATGCAACCTATGCTATCTGTATCAAAAATGCAACGTGCTGCGTTGACAGTCTTTTTCGACCAGCAAGGAGCCCAACTACGTAAGGATAATAAAACCATTATGATTAAGGTATGTTGAAAAATAATGTAATTGCTGTAGACTTAATGGCATCTGTAAATAAGTGTCAATCTGTTTCTCAAGTATGCAGTAATAAAAATATGTACAAATTATGGCATCATAACTTTGGTAATATTAGTAAAAATAATTTCATTGAAATTAAAACTAATAAAATGGTTTATGACACCAGCCAAATTGAAACTGTAATGCCAGATGATAAGTTGTGTGAGGCCTGTATAAATGGAAAACAGAGTCGACTTCCATTCAATCTGGTTAAAGATAAAAGTCATGTTAAACGGCCATTATTATGTATAATGTGCACTCAGATGTTTGTGGACCTATTACTCCCCCAACTAACAACAACAAAAACTATTTTGTGTTTTTTGTTGAAGAGTATACTATACATTATTGCGTTACGTATATATTAACCTATAAATCAGGCGTGTTTGCTGTTTTTAAAGATTTTGTGGCTAAAAGTGAGGCTAAGTTTAATTTAAAATTAGTCAACTTATACTGTGATACTTAACGGTGGCGAATATCTAACGACTTAAATGAAAAGTTATTGTGTAGAGAGAGGGCGTGACTCTTCCCTTAGGGGGGTTGCCAGCAGGTAGGAATGTAGGAGGTCCGTAAATAATAAGAACTAGAAGATAGGTATACTTATTATTTATTGCCTAACTTCCGTGGCCTTCTCAAGTCCCGATAGCAGAGGGTAGTAATGAAGCAGGGAACACTGGCCTGAACCGTCTCCAGGTGATGATGGTAGTCCCAGACTTTGTCTGCAACTGCCGGGTCCAGTTCCAGGTTCTGTGGTAAAACTTCAGTGTATGGTAGTTAGTAGACGTGAATCACTCTGCAGCAGAGGATCTTCACCAAGTGTCCTCCTTCACGCCGGAACCACGACGTGGCGAAAGGGTTGAAGGGTAGAGTGCCTTTAAGTTAATGACCGCTCGAAGGTTCCGTATAGTATTATTTAAGTTTAATGTTGTTTTTAAGTGTTATGTTTACTTTTAATTATTACACTTGGTTATTTTTTTTAAGCTTTATGTGTAATGTAAATGGTATAGTTTTCAGTGTATATAGGTTAGTTATTATTAAGGATACTTAGAATAAACTCTTTTAAAGTGTAACTTGCTAAGAGCAACGTTACAAGGGATATCAACATTTAATAGTTCCGAGAACACCACAGTTGAAGGCGTTTCTAAACGTATGGTCAGAACCATTACTGAAAAGCTCGTTCAATGATAGGCGGTGCGAAATTAGACAAAGTGTTTTGGGGCGATGCAGTACTGACTGCAGTTTAATAAAATTAATTTGACCCCAACTAAAGCTTTGAAACATTCAAAAACACCATTCGCAATGTGGCATGATGAAAAACCTCAAATTAAATATTTGAAGGTATTTGGTTCAACTGTTTACGTTCATAATAAAATCAATAAGACCAAGTTTGATGAAAAATCATGGAAAGAAATACTAGTGGGTTATGAACCAAACGGCTATAAAGTTTGGAACCCAGAATGCGAAAAATAATTCGCAATGTAGCATAAAAAAAAAAACCTCAAATTAAATATTTGAAGGTATTTGGTTCAACTGTTTACGTTCATAATAAAATCAGTAAGACCAAGTTTGATGAAAAATCATGGAAAGAGATACTAGTGGGTTATGAACCAAACGGCAATAAAGTTTTTAACCCAGAATGCGAAAAATACGTAGAAATCAGGGATGTTATTGTTAATGAGACTGGTTTTTTTTAAATCCAGGCCAGACCTTAAGTCTGAAGGGAATATTAAAAATTCTGACGGCAAAATTGATGATGTAATATCCAAGTAAGTGCCGGTAAAGTCTCATAACTCTGATAATTTAATATCAGATACATCTAAACCTGATGGGCACGAGTGTCCTAGTAAAATTCGCAAATTAAACCATGATAATTTAATTGAATCGGAACAAATAGGTGATACACTTTCAGTCTGATAACCCGTCTTCACCAAAGGAAAACGGAGATTAGAATAAGCAATAGACTCAAAAATCGTCCACGTATTTCGTATAATGAAGACGATGATGATGTGTGATTGTGTCATTTTGTGTGCTCAGTCTATTCTATGTAATAAAAAATAAATACCAAATTCATTAGAAGAGATCAAAACTCGAGACGATAGATCTCAGTGGAAAGCGCAATTAGGGATGAATTAAATTCTCTAAAGTTAATAATACTTGGACATTCGTACCAAGACCTGAAAATAAAAACATTGTCGATTGTAAATGGATATTCACTATAAAAAAAAATATGAATTTGGAAAACCTATTTAGATACAAAGCACGACTTGTTGCAAGGGGTTTCAGTCAAGAATACCTCACGGACTATAATGAAACTTTATTTATACTTAGTTTTGCGAATCAATTTAATTTGCTAGTTCATCATATGGGCGTCAAAAATGCCTTCTTAAATGGCGAATTAAAGCAAAAAAAAATAAAAAATATGTGAAAGTCCCTGAGGGTATCTCTTGTCCAGATAATTATGTGTGTAAATTAAATAAAGCACTTTACGGGCTGAAACAGGCAGCTAGGTGTTGGTTTGAAGTTTTCGAATAAAGAAGAAGGTTTTCAAAGTTCTTCAGTCGATAGGTTAGGTAGATATATATTTGCAAGACAATGGAGATGTACATAAAAATATTTATGTCGTTCTATAGGTAGATGATTTAGTTATAGTATGCGCTGATATTGAAATAATGAATAATTTTAAAAGGTATTTATCGAGTTAATTTAAAATGACTGATTTGAAAGAGATAAAATTATTTCTTGGTATAAAAATTAAAAGGCACGCAAATGAAATTACATTAGATCAAAGTGCATACATAAAGACGATATTAAATAAATTTAATATGCACGACTGTAAACATGTTAATACACTCATTGAAAATAAACTTAATTATGACGCATTAAACTCTGAAGAAAAATATAACGCGCCATGTCGAAACGTTATGATAGGATGTTTAATGTATGTCATGTTGAGGCATTCTAGCAGTTAGTATTAAGATAGACATTGATAAACCTATCATAATTTATGAGGATAACAATGGCTGTTTAAGCATTGCAAATAATCCAACCAATAGAATTAAACTCTTAGAATAAGACTGAGTATTTTTGTGTTGTGATTAATTTAATTATTATATAGTAATGGTCTGATTAAGGTTTTCTGGGTTTCCCTTAATCCTTAGCAACAAATGTTGGTCCATGAGATGTATTTCCCAGCAGCCACTAGGAAGTGAATATGTTCCGGTCAATTAGGTATTGACTTTAATTTAATTTATTTGTACAATTGGTAGATTAATTTTTGAGGGGGCGTGTTGATTTATTCGATTTACTTATTTACAAAAATCAATCTTTAGTCGATTCTGTAATAATCGATATGAAGGTACTTATTTAAAAAAATAAAATTCTCCTTTAACCGCCATCTCTAATATTCTTCACTTGCCTTTTGAGCCTTATAAAAGATGGATGCATATCCTTCCTAGTGACTTTCTAATTGGCTAATAATATACTTACAGTTATAAAAAGCCTATAACTCGTTTTATTGAAGTGCCTGAACCTAGATTTCCTACAATAATTTATGCTAATACCTATTTAAAAAAATAATAATATGTACATTTATATGAAAAAAAAATTAGCAAAATGATCATAGGGCATCAAAAAATTCGTCCGCATCGCTGTCAACAGGAACAGTGCCCAAAAGGCTGGCAGCATTGCCACGTTGTATGGCAATGCTAATTCTTTGGCCAAGAAATAGGCCAGCCCTCTGTTCACGTGAAGAGTCGACTAACCGCTTGGCGATATCTCGAAAAACCAAGTGGGCACTCGGACCCCATGGCCCTAGTGTTTCAACCCCAAACGGCTCGAACATATAACTCCCAATCAGGTTGGAATATTTTCGCCGTTTGAGGTTTTCTGCACCTGCAGCAGCCGCCCCAGCACAGCCCACCGTGCTAGGAAGATGGGATGGCGCAAGGGTGTCGACACATGTTGCATCCCACACCAAAGGTCTGCCTAACTTCCAGGGCATTATGGTCATTCCGTCTGGTCTCTTCCCATCGTCGCGTGCCAGGCCGTTGGGTTCTAAAACAGCTGGCACCCCGGCGGTGACAAGAGCACGGCGGATGATGTCATTAATGCTGGCGTGCCGTGCTATCCGGCCTGCGCTCCTACTACAAGATAGGCCATGGTGCCCGAGGCAGTCGACAGCTTCACCGCACTGACAGCGATGCGGAGCCCCGCAAGGAGCGCCCAAACGCAGACAGGTAGCGAGCCGGAAGGTGGTGTCACCCAGCATAGTGCCTATGTTGGGTGACGGGAGTGCTTGAAGCCAGAGACCCGACTCCCACTCACCCACAGCCAGCAGGCGGGCACGCTCAGCAGAATTGGTGGACGTATTAATAAGATTATTCCGTACCAACCTGCAGAGCGGCTCATCCCACTGTCTCTGGGAAGATGGGTTTACGGGCCGATCTGTATCCGGGCAAGCCGCTTTCCAGGCGTTCACCGCGTCGGTCAAGCACGGCACTTCAGAGTCGACTAGGCAAGGGGCTAAAATTTTCCCGGTCAACTTTTCAGTGCTGTGGACAGAAGACAGGAACGCCGGTAAGCTAATACTGGTAATTTTGCGGACGCCGAGGCCACCAAAACGGATGGGTAGTGTGGCTTGAAGCCACGCTCGGTCGTCCAAGGCCACATTTAGAATGGACGTTAGCGTGCTGCGAATAATTTGGTCAATTTTGTCCAAGAGGTGTGGTTGCTTCCATAAAGTGGAAGAGCGTAGAAAATACATAAAATTTGGGCCAAAACAACAATATCTAATCAGGGTGAATGCCGAATGTAAATTAATTTTGGAGAGTCTGTCCGAAATCTCGTTGAAATTTTGAATTTTTTCGTCGATGAAAGGAGTAAAACTATCTTCGAAAATCGGGGAACCTAGGAGGTGCAGTGAACTTTTGTCTAAAATTTTGATTTGTGGGGCTATTGCATTAAATTTATCTAGAGTCAATTGTCTGTCGGTAATGTCAGAAAGGTAAAGTTCACATTTTGAGGGGTTAAGGTCCAAGCCAATAGATTGAAATTCCTGTTTGAGGAGTTGAAGATCTTTCAAAACAGTGTCTACGTCACCTCCTAGCGTTCCATCGTCTAAATACCACACGTTAAATTTTGAATTTAGTTTCTGAATAATTGGATGAATAGCCAAACTGAAAATGACTGGCCCGAGAGGGTCACCTTGTTGGCAACCAACTGCAGATTTCAAAACATTGTCCTTGTATAATAATTTGGAAGGGTACCTGTAACATTGCCACATAAAACCATAAATTTCGGGTAGTTCCTTTTTGACTTCAGCCAACAAAGTGTCCCTGTTCACAGAGTTAAAGGCATTCTTAACGTCAACCTTGAGGATGACCTCACCTTTGTTGGACTTTAAAAATGTTGAAAGGGCATGTACGGCAGCCTCACAGCCCCCTTTCGAGCCAAAACCAAGCTGCAGGGGCTGAAATTTAGCTGTAAGCGATTCGCTGTATAGCTTACAGCAAATTTTAGCTGCCGTACGCCTGTAGGTGCACCCGACGGCGATGGGACGAATGCCGCCGTCTCTCTTGCGCAGGGCACATAGATTGGCCCCGTACAAGACATCGACGACGGCCTCGTTCACACCACCGGTAAGCATGAGGTTAATCATGGCCGCAAGCTCCTTCAAAAGCGACTCACCAGCTTCCCCGGCGCCTGAACTCAACAGATCCTTTAGGTGTTGTGGAGTCAGGCCGTCGAGGCCGCCGGCGGAACCACTTCGGAAGGAGCTCACGGCTGCAAACAACTGGGGGGCCGAAACGTTGAGGAAGGTTGAATTTAGGTCGGGAGGGTCGGGGGGAACATTGAAGAAAGAAAACTCACCTACAAACAATAAACCTTAACAATTCAAAAGTGCCTATAAATATTTAAATTAAAACAAATGCTTTGAGTTTGAGTTTGAAACCTTAAAACTAACACCCCCATATACCCAACAACAGCAATTCAACTAAAACTAATAACAAGACACGACTAAAACTAAAACTTCAACACCTAAGGGTCAGAAAAGGGCAATAAATACTAAGTATGCAATTCCGTCGCAATCCGTGCGGGCGCCTTATTCCGTCGTGTCGAGCGTTCGAGCAAACGGCTTGATGTGCGCCAAATGCGGCACATTAGGGACATTAGGTGCTCAGTGGCCAAATTAGCGGTCACACGAGACAGCTGCCGGAGACATGAGAAGCAATAATAGTGACGTCACAGATAGGACTGGATAATTGCGAGTATTGTGAGCTGGGGTTAAATAAATTGAGGATTTTTGCGCTGTTAGGCCAATTTTCTAGAGCCATGTTCGAAAATGATACAGAATAGAATACTCTTTAATATGTACACCATAAATATTACAGATACAAATGTAGAAATTTTACAAGAGGACACAATGGGCGGTCTTATCGGCAAAAGTGATATTTTAAATACTACTGTTGGATGGATTTAGTCTGTGGTGTAGCATTTACAAATATACAATAAATACTATACTACATAAAACATATACTTAACTATTTAAACAATAATAATTATAAAATCATTACATTTGGCAAAGAACATAAAAAATTACGACGTATAATAATAATACGTTTTATAATAATCTCTACTCAAATCATAGAAATGTAAAAATTATTTCATATCTATGACTGATGACTCAAATCAAGTTTATAATCGATAGTCATCATGACTGAGCATCATTGTAGACGCTATTATATTACGCTTTAGTCTTATTTATTGTTTAGAAAAACTTGGCGCTTTGTAAAATGACTTAGGTAGGTACATAAATTAAAGTTCATGTCGTATGAATATTGCCCTCCATATCTTCAATGATAAAACATTATAAGCAGAAGCAGAATTCATAAAAGTCAAACTACCTATTTATTATGCTACGGCTACATTGTCGCGATAACGCGAACTTTCGCGTGCAGCGAGACGTCGATCGAGCGGTGTGCGAGAGAGACTTCGCGCAGTGTAGTTCATAGACTATACACATATTAAAATGTGAAAATACAATAACAATCAAACAAAGACATTTGAACAGAAAACTCCAACACAAAACAATTAAAATTTAAAACTCTCAAAATCTAGTCGCAGTCTCATCTCAGCGACAAACAAATGTCAAAAACTTGTCAAAATGTAGGGAAATTAGAAGTATTTTTTGACAGATTGAGACAGATCAGACTGTGAACGTTCTTAAAATTACGAGAATTGCCCCTCTGTTCTCTCACTCCTCTCTAATTTGCCTGCAAAGTAGGTAATAACAAAAGACGGTGGCTAGTACTCCAGTAGGCACAGTTGTGCAGTAACTGGTGTACAAGCAAGCTAACGAGTAGAACAAATGCTGCTAATGAAGCGAGCCCCGGGGACATTCCAGCGCCGTGTGACGGTAATGTCATGATGCTTTGGCTATAGTGAAAGGGTGATGGTAATCATATTAACGGATCAGAGGGATTCAAAATTAATGTGATTGCAGATAAGGTATTTCAAACTCATCACAACCATATTTTTATTAACACCACACTATAATACATATAGTATTTACCTTTTAAGTTTCACTCGTGTGCAAATAGCGCCATAATAATTTTGTAGTATAAAAGATGTATTTTGTAGTATTTAACGTCGTGAGCTACACATATAATGTACCTAATCTCTTTCTTTGCTCACTACCTGTTTATTACGATTTTTGTGTAACTGTTTGTTTTCCAGAATTAAATAACTAAATAATAAAACTTGATAATATTATGCTTATTAAATCACTGTAGAAGTTAATGATATACTAATTCAAAATCAAAATTCATTTATTCAAAATTAGGCTGAGAATCAGCAGTTAAATATACACTAAAGTTCGGTTTTTAAACCCAGATATAGGTATAGAATAGTGTCCCACTTTTTTGTATCGGAACTTGACATTACACCTCACCTGTCAAATTACTGTCTGGGTTTAAAAAACGAACTTTATATTGGTAGCAAAGATTTAATATTTTGAAAATATAGCTAACAAAATACATTTTTTTTAATGCTCACCGAAACATTTTTAGGGTTCCGTACCCAAAGGGTAAAAACGGGATCCTATTACTACGACTCCACTGTCTGTCTGTCATCAGGCTGTATCTCATGAACCGTGATAGCTAGATAGTTGAAATTTTCACAGATGATGTATTTCTGTTGCCGCTATAACAACAAATAATAAAAATAAAATAAAGTTAAAATTTAAAGGGGTATAAAAGAAACGTTTTTTCGGCGTTTTATGCCTTGTGGTACGGAACCCTTCGTGTGCGAGTCCGACTCGCACTTGGCCGGTTTTTATTTGATGGTGGACGGCACCATCAAAAAATAGCCCCTAAGCGCAAAATAGACATTTAACTTTCTGCAGCATGTTTTATGAAAACGAAATTCTGAAAAGTTTTGACCAGGCGCGGAATGAAAGCTAAAATTACGAAAACGCAAACCTGCATCCAAATGAGATTTAATTTTAAAGCACTCAAGTTGCCCTGTACACATTAAATTATCTCATGAACTTTAAATTGTTTCATAGATATAATTATTTTTCATTATAAGTTAATCCTTCACTTTATGACTTGTCATGGCACCATTTATCTACCTACAGTAATTCTAATACTTATTCGGTGTTACCAGATACCAAAAAGAATTTGAAATGTTCTAGAATTCGAAGCAAGCACAGAGGGATTTAAAACGGAACAATTCAATACTGAACTAAATCCTTATCGAGCCCGTAATGGCAGCTAAATAATACAAAACAACATCTTTTATCTGGAATCTTAGACAATGTGAGCGTGGAAGTTCAGCAGGAAATGTGTAGTGGCCATCTTTGTGGATATCAACAGACTTGTCCTGGTCGTATCATCACGCCTGTATACCCCGTAAGGCTCAGGCAGAGGTCAGTTATGTTGTCCTGATTATTAACTTTTTATCATAATAATATTCCCACTGCTGGGTCACAACCCTCCTCTCGGTGAGAGGGATTGGGCCATAATCCACCAGGCGGGCCCAGTGCGGGTTGGTAGATGTCACATGTCTAAACGTGAATGTGTATTAACTGTTTAATCTCTTTAAATCGTCTAGGTACTGGCGGAGCGAAATGTTTCAGCAATTTTCAAATGCATTCCTTGTCTCATAACGGGCACGTGTCACCTTTCCAAACTAAAAATGTTTCATAAATAACGATGATAGTACCAACGTTGTTAAAAAAATAATAAATGACAATAATGTGAACTGTCAAAAATAAATAAAGTTAAAAAATACTTAAAGGTGCTTTACCTTTTTATTATTCGTCAGTAGGTAGGTACCCCATCAATATATTTAGATAAAAAAATATTATGCGAGTGATTGATAGTGGTAGATAAATGTGTCACACCAAAGCTAGTACAAAAAGACTGATAGTTCCCATTAATATGATGTAAAAACATTTTTTCGTCAGGCCATTTGACAAAGTAGGATCTCGGCTACTGAAACGATGCCTAATGTACTTCCTTTGCGAACCCAAAGTCAAATGACGCGTAAAAAAATGCCGAAAGCAAAATTTTAAGTATATATTTCAGGGTTGGTTTATTTTGAGATGGGTAAAGTCACTCAGACATATTAAAAATCTATTTGTCTCGTGTATTTTGTTCATTATCTGCAAACACATAATTACTTTCAAATATTAGGTACCTAAGTAACTAGGTATGTCCTAAATGTATCATTCGAAATCTCAGGAGAAAATCGCTTTTAAATTTTGCCATGATTATACAAAACATAGAGCAGTGGTGGCCAAGGAGAGCAGTGGTGGCCAAGCAGAGCAGTGGTGGCCAAGTAGAGCAGCGGTGGCCAAGTAGAGCAGTGGTGGCCAAGCAGAGCAGTGGTGGCCAAGTAGAGCAGTGGTGGCCAAGCAGAGCAGTGGTGGCCAAGTGGTAACGGCCGCGACTTACGAGTTGTAGGTCGTAGGTTCGAACCCAGACAGGCGCTTTACTTTGTGTACATTATTTCATCACCACTGCTCTCAAAACGGTGAAGGAAAACATCGTGAGGAAACCGACAAGTCCTAGAACCAAAAATTCGAAGACATGTGACATCTGCCAATCCGAACTGGGCACGCGTGGTGGATTACGGCCCACTCCCTCTCACCGAGAGGAGGCCTGTGTCCCAGCAGTGGGAACATTATAGGCTGATTATGGTATGGTTATGGTATACAAAACATTGTTTTCTACGTGACCGTAACACAGAGGATTTTTTTTTCTTTGTAAGTAAAGCCGTCCCATTTTTAACAATGAAAGAAAATCTTAATCTTTAAAGTTTAAAATCCTTAGAGTGTTCTTCTGCAAAAACAAAAACTTAACAGACCATTTTTTTTAAGTCCGTACTACATTATTCGGCAAGATGAAATTAATTCAGCCTGTGAATTAATTTCGTACTTAGGTATATCCCGGTCTAGCAACAAACATGGCGACCGCACAAACGTCGTTACCACTCTGCAGCCGTGAGATAATGGAATGAAACTACTTAGCCCCCTCATGCTCTTTCAAATTTCCGACGGTATATGGAGTTTATGTGTTAACATATGTGCAAGCAGCCGTTTCTCCGGGAAACCTGGTGATACCTTTATTACCTGTTCATCTCCATTGAAGTTCTTTACAAGGATGCTGTTGTACGTTGTTTTGTTTACTTGAGTTGGTTAGTGGTGGGTGGGTTTTACATGAAGATAATAATAATTATAGTATCTCTACTATGTCAACGTCAAACCCGAACGGGGTTACCCCCACGAAAGGGGGATTACTCTTATCTTAGTATACAGAGTTAAATTAAATTGGCTCTCGATATCTAAATACGATAAAACAAAAAAAAAATTGGCGATATATTTTGAGGGGTCACCGACCGCAGTTAGTGTAGTCACTTGACATATCAGTTTAAAAATTTGCTTTTTATTGTGGAAACTTCACAGACGTACGACGGATATCGAGGTCTCAACACGACAAAACTACAGTTATAGTTGTTAAATAAAAACAAAAAAAAAACTTGTTTATTTGGGGTTCTATGACCCTGGATGTGTTTTTACTTGAAGAATGAGATGAGAAAAATCTGTATTCTGTCTGTGTTCTGTAAACCGTACAGGATGAAGATATTCAGATCAAAATTTTGCATATTCAGCGACACAAAACCTTCCAGTGGTAAAAAATCTGAATAAACTCTTTTTAGACCTTGAAACTTACTTTTACAACTTAACAAATCTTATAATGCAAAATACCTTTCAAACCGTACGTACAATACAAACCAACTCTAGCCGGTCAATCAGGCCACAAGCCTTAGTAGGTACTCTCCAGGGCTATATATTATTCAGTCAAGGTAGTTGCCGCGCCTGCTTAAGTAAAGAGCTCAAACACTCATGTTATTGAAATTTGACCTACTTACTAACCCCTTTTAGCGCTGAAAACCGAAACAATATTCATTTTGTCAACAGTTCTTTGAGACAATAGTTTGGGAAGGAAATTTAGTTCGGTCTTTGAAGTGCTTTGCCGTGATTTTCGGTTTATTGAGATTAGGACAGGAATTACGTTGAAAGTGTTTATTAAACATAGGTGCCTAACATAAAATCACTATACTTAATTAACTTTTATAAAGACATAGTTCGGTCTTTGAAGTGCTTTGCCGTGATTTTCGGTTTATTGAGATTAGGACAGGAATTACGTTGAAAGTGTTTATTAAACATAGGTGCCTAACATAAAATCACTATACTTAATTAACTTTTATAAAGACAACTGTTTCTATTAAAGCGTCTATCCCTGCGCAGTGCCCAGGTCTAATCTTTATTTGTCTCTTCGTAAATATCAGTTCATCATAGCTTATTTTGCAATTAGCAATTACAGATGAAATAGCTTATTTTGGGAGAAATCATCATAACTCATCTTCAGAGTATTTTTTATTCAAATGGCTAGTTAGACCAGTCTAAAATCAATCAATCTGTAGAAAATAAACCGGGCATATACCTACAATATAAGGCTTTAATTAAAATTATAAAGTACCCTCACAAGGAGAAAATTCATAAAGTTTTCAGACCTCGTAATTACTTTTAAAATCTGGCACCACACCCGCCAAAGAAATGATAAGCGGGCCATTGCTCCCCATTGTCCTGCCGCAGTGACTTCACGGCTCCTGCTTTAACGTAGGTACAAAAGACCGGCAAACATAATTGTGCCTCAATTAAAATACGCCCGCATTTCGCTCACATATATCTACTTACAGCCAGGGTTAGCAAAACAAAAAAAAAGCGGCTTATTAGTTAATTCGCACGAATCTAGTCGCGAGAAACTGGCGAATCGTCACTTTCAAATAATAATATGACTTTTTCTATAGGCGACTCGCACGAATTGGCACATTTTGAATTCTAGGCAATGAAGTTAAGCACGTTTTTTAATATTGAACTCTTATCAGTTCTGTGCGCTGGTGTCCTTTTTTCTATGCTGTACCTATTAATTCTAAAAAAAAATATTTACCTACCTTTTAAAAGTTCGGGCATGTAAATTCGTGCGAATCGACTAATAACCCAAAAAACCTTGCCTTTGAAAATGTGAGATTCTGAGCAAAAGAAAATACCAGCGGTCTTGAAAGTGCAATGGCGATTCAATAACACCAGGATCGACTCCTCAAAATGTGCAATTAATGAAGTTTACTTCCAAAACTAAAGCAAAAAAAGAAACTCAAGTAAAAAAGGTTGCTTCAAAAAATTACAATCAAGAATTTGGTTGAAGTTAGATATTGAGTTGAAAATTCGGTTCATCGAATATTTGAATCAGCACCATCCGGCAGCCCTATCTTTGTCCTCTACCGCCGCAATTTAATGACAGGCAGTTTTATAAGCGTCGCATAATTCTAGCTCGTCTGTTCTGGTCTTAAAATCGCGAAATCTCTGTAATAAAATCTATAATGACGTGACATCAAACAAATCGTGGTCTCACCTAATCTTACGACCACTTTAAGACGTCTGAAGATTTCATTCTGGCGATGGCACTAAAATAGCTAGGCTTTTTTATACGTCGTAAGAAAAACGATCTTGTTTTTCTCGCCTTTATGAAAACTGTGGAAAATTCAAGAGGAACGATCTTGTAACTAAATTCAATACTCAATTTTGTAAAGAGCACACGGCGGTGTATGAATATAGAATATGAATTTCCCATAACAAAAAGAAAGGTGGTCAAAATATATTTGAATAGCGTTCTCCTAGACGTGAATTTTGTGACCACTAGCACAGCCTGTGAAGTCTTATAAAATAACATTTAATTTAACGAGAACCGCATTATAAAATAATAATTTATTAAAACAGTCAACTCAGAATGGCGTGAGCTTTGTCGGGGTCGTAAACTCACAGTAACCACAACTGTCACGTTCAAAAAGCATTTTCGACGTCGAAAATAGAAATTAACTCGACGGTCATTCACATAAAGCTGGGCACGTATTCTGGAATCAATACGCGGCGTCGAGGCTCGTCGTGATTCTCCATTATTGGGTACATTCTTGGGAATATTGTCACGTTGCCGACGCCGTACTGGCAAATGGCCTATTCCGTGCATTCCCTTGAGCGGGCGCGGACAACATTATCAACGTTTGTTACAGCTTTTGCGCACGATAGTGCTGAAGTTAAGGCATCTAGGGGTCGATTCTACAAACCGCGTTCTACTTACAAGAACCGTCTAGAACGAAAGACGTATTAGACTTTAGGGTAAGTTCACGGCCACGAGGGACGCGACTTGCGGCATGCGACTTGCGACACTTGCGCGCGTCTCTGTTTCCAAGTCGCACCAAGTCACGTCGCGGAGATTCGCTAAACAACTTCTTTCATTTGTTTTCTTAGCAGTCGCTGTCGCAAGACGCGTGTCGCTTGAGCGTGTAGCTCGTGGCCACGGGGTTAGACTTTACGCGAGACTCCTTTTGTCTAAACTTTCTTTAGTACCTACTACAGAGCATTGAAATGAAACAGCTTCATTTCGTATCGCCCGTCTGACTGTTATGTCAGCGGGGGTTTGTTTTATCTGCAACATTCAGAATATAACATTTCAAATCGATTTTAGTTTTCACTTTGGATGCTCTTAGCTCTTGGAACAACACTCTTGAGACGAGTTCATCTTTCAATGTATTTTAGAAGCGCATTGAAAATTGATGGCTTTGTGAAAACAAGATACCTAATATTTTCCTTGTCTTACGAGTTTTGATAGAATTCGACAAAATAATTATATTTAGTCCAAAAGTATTTTGACCTTAGTAAACACGATCCACCTGCCTTGCGCTGCCAGTGATGGTATTGGACAAAGATTGGATGAACACTAATTTAAAAAAAAAAGAGAAAAGAGTGAGAAAGAGAGAGAAAAAATAAAAAGGGAGAAAAGGAGAGAGAAAGAGAGAGAGAAAAAGAGTATTCTATTCTATTCTAATTATACAAGGTCAAATTTAATTAGCTAGCGAAACTCCGCAGACGAGATAGGTAAACATAATAAAACAAATATGAAATTAATTTGATAACTTTTTTGTGGGGTCATCAACCGCAGTTAGTGTAGTCACTTGAAACATCAGCTTTCAGGGTTCCATACCTCAAAAGGATTTTTTTTTTCGAGACTTTAAATTCACCTACAGTACCGTCAAGAATCCATTGTTAATTCTGCACTGAAGTACACTGGCACACGTAGTGACAACTATTCGAAGAACGTAGTTTCCGAACACCGCTACTACTGCGAATAGGGTTGGCAAATCCGGTCTAAGGATTTGTCAAATAGTAGTGCAGAATTTGGACTAGTTTCATACTGAAACTATCGAAGTGACGCTGAAGAGTTCGTCTACTTCTACAAAACCTTTAGAAAGTAGGAATTTGGTCTAGTTTTTTTAACTAAAACTGTTGATAGGAATGACATCTCACAATAATAGGGTTAGCAAATACAGTCTGCAGTTTTTCCTCCTTCTATCTGCAATCAGCCCTTAAGCTGATTGGTTGATTGGTTGTTTCTTCACTAGGCAGTTCGAGATTGTTCACATCCAGGGATGCGTCATCTCGTTATTGGATTTATCAGTGTTGGTTAGATTGACGCGATTCGATCTCTTTTAAGTCTGTAAGTAAAGTCTGCTGATTAACATACATAAATTCACGCCTTCTTTTCATGGGGGTAGGCAGAAGCTACAGAACGCCACCTGCTACGAACCTAACATACTCTTCCTTTGCCGATTTATAGTGAATAATTTAATTTCTGTTAGTTCAAAGTCTAACTTTAAAATCAAAAAACATTTTGTTCTTAGTTTCGTACTTTTTATTATTTTCGTAGTGCCATAGAGACCGGCCTGCAAGGATGTTAGGTCAACCCTATTGAAGAAACAGTGGCGAGCCAAACAGTGAGTATATTAGTCTTGATCGCACTCACTTGCTTTACGATACCTTGATATTAATAACGTATGATATTGAGGTACTCAATGGAAGGAGAAGCCCGTGGCTAAATAATAACAGCCGCACAGGTCGATCGATCAGGCTAAGCTATGCATGCCGCGGTTGGTCCATGGATGGGTGACTATCTTTACATACCGAGACCCCTCCGTGCCTCGGAAAGCACGTTAAGCCATTGGCTCCGGCTGTGATTCGTGGACGTTTGACAGTCGTTACGGGTAGTCAGAAGCCCAAAAGTCTGACAACCAGTCTTACTAAGGGGATTGTATTATCCAGTGACCGGGTTGTGGAGGTCCGATAGGCAGTCGCTCCATGTAAAACACTGGTATTCAGCTGCATCCGGTTAGACTGGAAGCCGACCCCAATATAGTTGGGAAAAAGCTAGGCAGATGATGATAGAGGTAATGGAATGAAACAGATTTTAGATAGGAATTTTTAATTTATTTATTTCTAATTTACTTTGTGTTATTAATCTTAAGTTTAAGAAGTATCTTGCCATACAAATTTTTAAGTTCTAGCCTTTAGTTTAATTTTGTTATTATTATAATAATAAAATAATAATATTAATCATTTTATTATCAGGCTACTAAGGCCCATAGATAAAATACACAAAATAATCTTATACAATAATTTAAAAAAAAAAAAAATTATGTGTGATCGACGCGAGATGACCTGGACGCGTACCGCGAGGGCTGGGTCGAGGTGGCGCGGGAAAAGAGTTCCTGGAAGGATTTGGGGGAGGCCTTTGCCCAGCAGTGGAACAGCATAGGCTAGCAAAAAAAAAAAATATGTGTGATCACTTATTTCTGAGATTGCTGGTAAACCTGTAATTGGCGACTGTGTATGACCGAAACTTGTGATCTATAGTACTTAAGATAAATTATACATAGAAGCTGTTGGTGTACCTTAATAAATAAATAAATAAATAGGAACTCACGGTAAATTAAACACAGAGTATTTTCGATAATACAAATTCTGGCACCTTCGGAGTTTAGACATCATCATCACAAACGCACAGATAAACCACTATGTATATATATTTTTATTTTTGTTTATTTAACCAGCTTTTCAACAACGTAGGTATATAGAGCCTAGCGAGTCTCCTTGCAAGTAGCAAAGTGAAACGAAAGCTCTAGAATTTTCTAGAACGATCTTAAGTAGCTAGGCTCCAGGCGCCAAGCAAGCCACCTGCCAGTGCTTATGTAGCCTTTGATCTTTGATAATACTAGCCCTCTTACTAATAAACGTTGTATAGCGTCTGTATAGTTACACAACGCTTTGACTTCTTCTTCCAAAAGTCAAATTACTGACGACTGAAAGAGAGAAATCGGTGTGTGAACTATTCATCTGATATAATACGTTTATTAGTAAGGGGGTTAGAGTGTTAATATCACACTATTATTATATAGGCGAAAGTTTGTGAGTGCGTGTGTGCGTGTGTGTGGGGGTGTGTTTATATGTTTGTCACTTCTTCACGCTCAAACGGCTGGACCAATTTTGATAAAATTTTGTATGGATGTAGCTGACACCCTGGATTAACATATAGGCTACTTTTCATCCCGATATTCCCAACGAGATCGACATTTACGCGGGTGAAACCGCGGGGCACAGCTAGTTGTCTATAAACGTTACTGAACTATAGTGCTTTTACTTAGATATGTTACCATCTGTATCTGACACTTGTAGTTTGACAGTTGCGCGAGAGGGACAGGAATACCACTTAACCAAAGTTCGTGCTAAGTAATGGTATATCTCAGTCTTAGACATAAGTGATTTAAACCTTCTAGTTTTATAAGTAACATCTAAACTAGACTCACGTCTCTTCCTCACTGCAAAACCAAAGTAAAACAAAGTGTCTACGTCAGCACAAACACGTTTTAAGTGACACTTAACCCCTGAGACCGTCACGCGGCATTCAAACACGCTTTGTGCTCTGAATTAAAGACAAAGCTTCGTCACGCTACGAGGCAGGACACGTGTATGTACAATGGAATCCTTGTCTTTTACACATATTTATATGAGCTTCGTACATGTCAAGATATCCGAGATACTTCGAAAGATGCTTAAAGTTTTTTAAATGAATATGGTTATGTATTCTATTAAATTAATATTATGATGCTTTTGTTTGTGAAGAGAAAATAAATTATTTGAATTAGAATGCAGTAGTAGAGCGCTTGAGAAAGGTTTCGTCCGAGAAAGTTATACTAAATCCATCATCAAAATATTGCTGCAGGCAAGAGGTCTGTACATAATTTATGTGTTTTGAATTAAAAGTTGAAAAACCTCGCGTACCTCTGATTTCTTTCGCACCATCACAAGGAGCTGTGCTCTTTAAATTAATTTCTAATTAATACATTTTAGTTAAATAAAGTTCAACACCAAAAATGCAATATGGAAAAATTTACTAACATAACATGTTACTAACAAATATTTGAACAAATATTTTGCTCAATAACTGAGATTAAAAAAAACTGAAGTGTTAATCGACTTTTGTTGCTGACTGTACCTAAACAAATCCTACACGTTTAGTAACATGTTATGTTAAGTAGTACATTTTTACCGACTTCAAAAAAAAGGAGGTTGTCAATTCGATACGTATGTATGTAATATTATTGGAATTGCATTATATTCACATATGACAATCTATTAGGGCTTCCAAACAAATATACAAAGTTTTATAGACGTATGTATGTATGTATGTATGTTTGTCCACGCATATCTCCGTAACTATTAATCGGATCGTGACCATTCTTTTTTTATTGGCTTACATTTACTTCAACTTAGGGAACAGTGTAAGTTTCATCAAAATCGATTTAGTAATTTTCAAGATATGGACTAAGACGTGAAAGTGTGACGGCCTGGCTTATTGATACGAGCTACGGGTGTAGTGTCAAAGCGAAAACATCTCAAAACCTTGGTCAAATTCTAGTGCAACAACTAAAAATTACCAAATAAAAAGTAATTAAAAAAAATTAAACCGACTTCAAAAAGAAATGAACTCAAAATTATGAAATAACTTTAATTTCGGAAGTCGGTGGCAAAAAACTAAAACTAAAATACAGATCCCAAGACACCGACTTCCGAAATTAAAGTTATTTCATAATTTTGAGTTCATTTCTTTTTGAAGTCGGTTTAATTTTTTTAAATTACTTTTTCCATATTGCATTTCTATTTTACACGTCTATTTTATTGATAATTTATAGTCATGTCAGTTTATCATCTCTTAATATTTATCGCTACATAAGGTACTCCTAATTAAACACAATTAAATATTGATACTCAAATATTTACACAGCATTGAGTACCTACTTATTAAATTTCCCTAAACACAACACCACATAATGACGAGAATTTTTAAATGTCAAAATTCTTTGACGTCACTGCAATGTTTTAAAATTAACACCGTGAAAGGTCAAAGCTTCATTAATATTGTATCGTTCTTAAATTGATTAAGTATTAGAAGTTGGCGTTATTGAAGTGGACAGCAGTTAGGTATAATTAGAGAAGATCAGGGTACTCCGCACAGGAAATTTGAATAAGATTGATCTTTACGCCATAATTTGTATAGATGATGTAGCTGAGTGTCTAAGTAACTTTGGTTAAGTTGCAGTAGCACCTAACTACCAAAGATTTCCCCTAAGTACCGACTAGCACATCAAGCTACCCGAAACTGTAAAATTTTCCCAATCAAGTTCGAACCTTATGCTTTAGCAGTAAAGTTAAAAATCTCTTAAAGAAATTTGACAGATTGTAGTAGCTTGATGTGCTGGCGTCTGTACCTAAACGTTGCTTAATGTTATGAAAATTTTAAACGTCAAAAAATCTATGGTTATTATTTAATTCATTTATTCGTTTTACTTTAACAACACAAACACGGACAAAAGCCAAATATGTATATCTTTGACTTGTTTGTTAAAGATAAGTTTCCTCGTGAAGTTTTCCTTTACCGTTTTGAGAGCTGTTGTGATGAAATAAAATACACAAAGTCTAGGTATAAGTATACTAGGGGTTGCTAACAAGTAGAGCAGCAGCCAGATCTGTTTATTGTATGTAAGTTTAATATAATAATAATAATAATAATAACCCCACCGCCGTATCTCTACGTTGACGTCGTGGTGGGGCTTGGGCGCTCAGAACTCTAGGCCTGTGCCGGAAGGGTTTACTTTGCCGGAACAGGTCTAGAGTTAGGAGCCAGACCAAGAGAGATACAGAAATCCGCAGGGCAGCATGTGGCGAGCTGTTGGGCAGTAGCGACCCCACGGACCCTATCTCCAGGGAGAAGTCTTGTTCCTCACCTCTGGCTTGCCTTTATTGGCCGGCTGGAGTGAACAATGACGAGGAACAGAGCTCCCACCTCATTCTTGCCTTTATTGGCTGGCTTGAGTGGAGATTCGCAAGAGCAAACGTGCTCGGAGGAAGGAAGTATTCCAGTAAGATGCTGGAAGGGATCTTGACCGTACTTCCGGGATTGTCCTGATAGCCGTGGAATACCTCTCCACTCCTCATAAGCACCTCAGGACATGTTGCCCCCTTGCCGCTACGACACTATGTGCTAGCGACCGTTTTCGGGGGCCCATTATTGAGTGTGCAAGTCACCCCCTGCCATTTAATCTGTGTAATATAAAGAGAACATCGGTCAGGCAGGGGCTATAGTTTTTCCATAATCTTAGATAACCAGTTCACTTTAGCCACCAAAACCCATAATCCAATATTTTTGTTTCCTTATTTTGCAATAGTCCTACACCAACCGGGGGTTGTCCTTGGGTGCACTTGTATAGTGCGAACAGGGATAATCGTCGGTTGGTGCCTCATTTCATTGAAAATCTCTAACGGGCCTCTGCGAGTTGGCTTCGGCCCCTCGTACGCCTTCCAAAGGACCGGGACCCCATGGTCCCGAGATATGTTAAAATATAAAAAAATAATAATAATAATATTCCACAACTATCACACAACGCCGTCTAGTCTCAAGCTAAGCAGAGCTTGTGTTATGAGTACTAGACAACTGATAAACATACTTATATATTTCTAAATACATACATATATAGATAAATTACACCCAGACACAGAACAAATGATCATGCTCATCACACAAACATTTGTCCTGGGTGGGAATCGAACCCACGACCTCCGGCATAGCAGTCATAGTCACTGACCACTAGACCAACAGGCCAGTCAAATATTAATGTATTATAAACATAAACATTGGAACAGTAATGGCCCAGTGGTATCAGTCCCGACTTACGATTTGTAGGTCGTGAGTTCGAATCCAGGCAGGCACCAGGCAGACACTAAAAAATTACACCACTGCACGACAGTCACGCTCACACACCGGCTCAATCACCTATGACGGTAGTTTGTAAACGATCCTATTCTTTGAAAGCATTCTGTACACTGTCTTCGTGCATTTGTTTTGAATTAGCCTATTTACATGGCGTTGTGTTTTGCCTGTTGAATGTAGGGAGTTGGAGTAATAGTAAACTTTTTCTGTGTAACCCTAAGCCATACTTAAAAGCTACTTATTATTAAGGTTTAAAGAGACAATTTATTGCTATAATACAATCTCAACATACCCTTTTTTTTTTTTTGCCGATGGGAAATCATCAAATGACCCCTCCCGCTCTGAGTGGAGCGGAAGGGAGTGTCAGACTCTTACTGACTAAAACCCACCCGTGTTCCTTCCTTAGCCCTTTATATTCCGGGCCAGCGGTAACCCTTTCGGACAATCCCGCTGAATCTCAACATACCCTTCATTAATTCATTCATTTCAGCCGAAAGTCATCCACTGAAAGAAAGATAAATATTTTATTTATGACACGCAAATGAAATACAAACGATAAAAAAGATCATTAAATCTAACAAAATCATGAGAACAATAAAAAGTAGAATAAAAAAAGAACATTAAAACTTTTAAATATAGAACACAGAGTGAGTGCGACAATGTGAGTGTGAGTGCTGGACAGGCCTCCCCAAGCCCCACCACTTCGACCGCAGTGTGACGCAACTCTCTAATAAAAAAAGAAACTATCGCAACTGTCTAATAAAAAAAGAAACTATGAAACGTGCACTAATCATAGATAAAATACAAATTTTAGTGCACGTTTCATACAAGCGACGTGTTTCAACTTTTTCTATGGGAGTTCCGTCTCTTATATATGTTCGACCGGTTCTGTGCTTCCAGCGAATTCCATGCGGCTTTCACAAGGTCATCCCCAAACACCAAATTTCCGAAACCTATGCCTATGTATAAATTATATTTCGATTAAGAACAGCCCATTTTATACTAAGTAAAAACTAAAATACTCTGCATTAACCCAACTTTCACTGACAAAGAAAAATAAGCCTAACTAATCATTAATATTAACCCCAACTTTAGTCTCTCTCGCAAGCATTCATCTCACTAAATAATTCAAAGTGATATTTAACGCAATTTAATTACAACCAGCATTCACATTATAATGCCTTTGCTATCAATTATAAACAAGACAAAGAGAATTGCAAATAATTTACAATACTCAAGTTGACGCGAACTAACTAGACTAAAATGTTGTTTTCAAAACTAATTCAATTCGAACGAGCGCTTTTATTTCATCATTATTTTGCGAAACATTTATTCCCAAAATGGGACTAAACTGAAACACTGTTGCCACGAGAGAATAATTTTGTTTCAACCACTAACGAAATATTCCTTTTGACACTAACTAGCCTAATATTGCCTTGAGGCTGAATGCGGTGCGCTGCGGGTTGAATATCACAATCCTATAATAAAAGAGATTTTGTGTTCATACTGTTGCATAAAATGTCAAGCTCGAAGTAATATCCCTTTGTCTTTGAATATTCTTGTTGAGTAAGGTTTCTTTTTATATTGAAACAATAAAAGACGGTCTCAACCCCTGCTGTTCTTGTTAATTAAATTAAAACAGATGTCAAGAATTATATTGTCTTAGTTAATTTACTTAATATTTTAGTTTCACTATGATACATACAATTTTAAAAATAAGAATAATTCTAATTTAAATTGGTATCTAATAATTAGAATTGGTTGTTGTCCTCGAAGCCAGAGAGATGCTTTACTTTGTGTAAACTTTCATCACTACTGCTCTCAAAACGGTGAAGGAAAACATCGTGAGGAAACTGGCATGTCCAAGAACCAAAAATTCGAAGACATGTGACATCTACCAACCCGCACTGGGCCCACGTGGTGAATTACGGCCCTCTCTCTCACCGAGAGGAGGCCAGAGTCCCAACAGTGGGAACACTATAGGCTGACTAAGCTTGTTCTAATTGTGTCTTAGTGCACCATGTTATATTGCATCATGGTTATGATGTCCAACCATAATTGACTAATTTAGTAATTATTGTTGGTATAACATTGACCTATTCTTGTTTGATTTATCAATTGAACTGTTAATGTTCAATTGTATAAATTGAAAATGTAAGATACAATGTATCTACTTTCAAGCAATACGTCATAAAATGGTAGTTGTTATATTTGTACAGATACTTTTTTATGAAGTATGACATGATATTATTAGAATAATTAGTTTAACAAGTTTTACCTGGACGAGATTGGAAACAAAACAAAACTTTTTGACTGCCATGGTTGATCATGGCAACTTTTTATGTAAACAATTTTTTTTATCAATTTTCATAATACCACCCCAGGAATTTAGACTAAGTATGCGCTGTGTGTAGTCATATTAAGACTTCATACAGACTTCAATTAATTCTTAATTTTAAAAAAAATATCATTAATATAATTATTTCTTAACTCTTATAATTCTTTTTTTTTTCTTACTCTACAATAAAATTAGGTACATTTTCAAATATCAAATTAAATTTTTCCGGGTTTAAGGTCGGCCATCTTTTTTATGATATCACCTGTTTTGTAATCAACTTTCAATTCGATATACTATACTATAACCAAAGTCAATCTATCTTGAGTCATAGTTAATCGTAAGTAGTTTTTTATTCATTTAAATTTTGAGAAGGTTCGATCACGCATTGTATGTACTATGTATAAGATATAGTATAAGTCGATTGGCTTGCTCCCCCTAAGACCCTGCGCCCGGGTGCCCCCCTTTCACCCCCGGGTAATGACGGCCCTGACTTCATACTAAGTTCCAAGTAACAAAATATCTTTCGAAACCTACTCTACTAAATCCTTAACAATATATTAGAACACAAAACTTTGACCGAACATTCCCGTCTTACAAGTAAACTGTGGTGGCCACTCAATAAATCAGATCAGCAAGTATTACAAACTCGCCTTACTCGAAAATCACTGATAGCAACACAAAGCAACTATTTTGGAGTCCCGGACTCCCGTACACCGGGACTCTCGTCTTTATGTCCGGGACAGGCGCGCATTGTTTCGCCACTCAAATCATTGTTAAGTAACTGCTATGCTTGAATACCGATTTAGTGGAGCTTGCTTGCTTGCATATTTAGTTGAAGTGGTCTGGCTTTGCATTTTGAAACTATTCTGTATCTGGATTATTAGTTTAATGTAGTAAATAAATAAAAGCCCTCCAGACCGTATTTCGGGTACGGCGGCCAATACCAACGGAGAGTAGCCTTCGGCGCGGGAGATAAGATAAGAGGGAGTGCACAAGTGTGCGCGCAGACACAGGTGCACTCCCTCTTCCCTCACTCTCATAGTCCGATGGGACGGCAATCCGACACGACCGGAGAGAGATCAGGCGCAGTACCAACGGCTTAACGTACTTTCCGAGGCACGGGGGTATCACACCGCCAACTTCCAAACTCCGGGCTGTTACTAAGAAATTCCTAATCGGAAAACTCAAAAACAATTTGCCAGACCCGCGAATCGAACCCAGGACCCCAAATGTAGTAGGTACGTAGTGTAGCGAAATAAAACAGGAAATTCACCACTTTAACAAGTTTTAATACTTTTAATTTATTCATAATTTGTTTTCTAAATCATCAAATAAAAAAAATATAATCTAAAATTAAATTCATTTATTTTCTTTCCTTTTTATATACTCGTACATATTCTTATTATTATTTTAATACTATACATAATTATATGCTTCTTCAAAATGAAAAAAAAAAATCAATATCATTAAATTCTGTTTCAGATAATTTGGCCTATAGGAAAAAAAACTATGAGAAAACTTAACGTACCTTAAGTTTTCGCTTAGGTTTGGTATAGGCCTTTAGAAGTCATCTCGGTAGTCACGTCCTTTCTAGCCTTACATTACACAAACACATTCAATAAGTAAAATATTCCTTGAATAATATTTTTTTTCATGGCAATTTCATATTTCGTCCTAAAACAGGGGGATGGCGTTTCGCTCATAAAAATACATTTTACATTGTAATAACAACGGGGTTGCCGATGTTTTTCCTTTCCGGGACACGCGATTGGCGGGAAATGCTGACATTTCCCCGGACGTCTGACGCGTAACATGCGACCGACGACGATACTTACCTTTTTATACGGATTTAATTAAAAAAAATAACTTTACGCGAGAAATTATTGCTAAAATAAGTTTGTGTTTGTAACGTTTTTGAGGGTAATCTGCAAGAGTAATTTCAAAGAAATTTTGCAAATGAAGTAGGTAGGTACCTACCGAGTTAAAACTTTTTGATAGCTTAGGTACATCTAAATTCGCTGATCTACTCTATAATCATTTACAACAATTAGTGGTGATACACACGAGCGGCACGTTGTCGATGGCAGCCGTCGTCAACATGCATCCAGTTGACGCCTGTCGCTCGTGTGTATGCACACTTACCAAAACAGTTTATTAAAGCGGACCTTTTTTTGCATGCAAAAAAATAAAGGGTTGTAAACAACAACAGTCGTGGAAAAGTTTCAGGAAGTCACGGGGCCATTCATCTTCTTTTATACAACACCGAATAAATATTATTGTTGAGCTTGTTGTGAGAAAAATAATTTGTCAAGTGTACTTACACCTTCCTTGTTTCGATTCGATCGACTTTCAAAAGACATTATTTTATGTTTTTTGAAAGTCGAAAATATTTAATTAAACAATTTCGATTCGACCGACTTTCAAAAGACATTTATGTTTTTTTTATTATTATCGTTTTTAACGAGGTTTAGCCCGCGGTTTCGCACGCTTGGAGGTCGGGAATTATTCCAGGGGAACGTACTACCGCGATAAAAAGTATCTTATGTCCTAGCCTAGGTCTATCCGTATATCCATCCAAATTCGTGGCTTGAAAAGGTAACACACAGACAATCAGACAGTTTTACTTAGATTTCCGAGTCTATAGTATGATTATGGATTTCGCATTTTCTTGTTTGCTTTCCATGTGTCGTAGGATGAAGAAGGAAGCTAGGGATCGCTTGATATAATAGGTACCTACCTCAGAGCTTCATCACACTAATATTATAAAGGCGAATGTTTGTGAGTAGGTATGTGTGTGTTTATATGTTTGTTAATTCTTCACGCTCAAACGGCTTGACCAATTTTGATAAGTTTAGTATGGGGGTAGCTAACACCCTGGGTTAACATATAGGCTACTTTTTATCCCGATATTCCCACGGGATCGACATTTACGCGGGTGAAACCGCGGGGCGCAGCTAGTTAAACCATAAATATTTTAACACTCAAGACTCTAGTCATTACTTCCTCTCGATCAGTCATAACTTCTACGTCTACATTTCTTATTTCCATGGTCTCTAAATAGGAAACCTAAATCGTAAATTCATATCAAAATATACCCAAGGCTTTGACAAACGTATTCCGAATAAAACTAGTCCTAATGCCATAGTGAAAACTAGAAGAGGGTTTCACGGCCACCGATCACATCTTCTGCGGGTTATTCTCTTACCCTTTGGGCTTTCATCGAGAATGAAACTTCTATATGATTGCCTTTACTATACTAGTTGCTTCATCGCACCTCGCTCGGTTTCTATTTCGTAATCTGTGAGAAAGATAAAGGTGAACCATTCAGACAAACTAGACGAACTGACGAACTTGAGAGCAGTGGTGGCTTAGTGCCAATGGCGCGACTTACGAATGAGATCTTAGATTCGAACCCAGACAGGCGCTTTTACTTTGTGTAAATTATTTCATCACCACAGCTCTCAAAACGGTGAAAGTAAACACCGTAAGGAACCGCAATGTCCTAAAACCAAAAATTCGAAGGCATATGACATCAAACAGCAGGCACTGGACCCGCGTGGTAGATTACAGCCCATACCCTCTCACCGAGAGGAGGACTGTGTCCCAGCAGTGGGAACATGGCTCAACTGTGGCTAATGAGAAACACTTGAATTTTTATTGTTATAAATCAAATGTTGATTTTTCAACAGTTGAGCGGAGGCTGATTATGTTAGCCTAATTATTCTTATTTTTGACACTGAAGAAATCATAGCCCAAGAAATACAAAAGAAAATAAATCTAGTACAAATAAAATCAGTGGAAATCCTTTTTATTAAAAGTTTCCATTCAGTTACTAACGTACAAAAGTTACATCCAAATATATTTCTGAATCACAATTTTATAATGCCAAGATGAAAACGTCTTGAGAGCATAAAGCGGGGCGGTCAGGGCCGCAGAAGCACAGCCTATTCAAATCCTCGCGGGTCGGCCATATGCTTCCTGAGCCCCGGATAATCCCGAAGACATCTGCGGCCATCCGCAAACCCAATTTAATGCCTCACGAAATCTTCACAAAATAAATGGAAAGTATCCTTCTCACAATACTCAAAATGTAGGAACTCATAAAATGGACGACAAAATAATGTTTGCGCTGGGAATGTTAACTTTATGTGGAATGTGGTTAGATTAGAATGTTGTTTGTTTGAGATAATGGATCGTTTCGTTGCCGTCTTTTCTTGAGAGCTTAAGAAAAGGAAATGCAGAAAGTAGAAAACCAATTAAGACATAAATCTGGCAAGCAACAAGCCGATCCACTTATTTTTCAGAAGAATTCATTTACACCAGCGCCTATCTTCGCGATCGGTATAAAAATATCTAGCATTCTCCAACATTCCTGACTGTCTATTAAATTACTATTAACTGCAAACTTATATTCAAAGAATCCAAATCTAATCAGTCGATTCTGTAAAAATTTCACCTTGAAAACTTATGTGAAGTGAGTTTCTTTTTGCTAGGAATTGACACTATTGACAGCTCACTCCACGCTCACTTCACCTAAGGTGTCACGGTGAGATTTTTACAGAATAGCACCGCAGTTGTTTAAAAGGGGTCTCTAAAAAACTGGAAGTAAGTATTAAATGAAATTTCTAAAGCGTGGAAGCGTATCATGCAAGCGACCTGAGCGGAGCCCAGGCAAATCCATTCCGTGAGGATTTCCGCAGCGACTGTACTCAACGAGACTTATGTACGCGAAAAATTTAATTTAAAAAATAACTCCTGCAGTGTTTGTGGCTTTATACATTATTCTTTGAATAAAAGCACTTGAAAAGTGGTCTATTGATGCAACAAAGCAGTGAGCCTTTGAAACAATAAAGTGTAGACCTTCCCAATAAAAAACTTTTCCAACAGAGTTGATCGTGTAACTCCTCGGCTAGGTACCTAATAGAAATACTTCCAATATACCCTCCAGATAAAATAAACGTATCAGCTTATTTAGCGACGAAAATGTAGCGGGAATTAGATGGCACATTGTTGCCAGGCTCCTCGAACACGTTATGGAAGGGTATCATACGAAATGTGAGACGTCACCCTCATTAATATGATAACAACGTGATAGGTAACACGCCCCCAACGTACCCAAGACGTAACACAATAAGGGTATTTTCCACACGAGATGCCTCCGAATTCTTCATTTGTCCCCAATACTCTGAACTAAATTGATAACGGTACTCCGACTTAACTAGCAATGAAGGGAAATTGGATTAAGGTCTCAACAGACCTTTCGCTTCAAAAGAACCTTTTTATTTTTCTAAAATGAAGCACTGGCCATTTCAATGCGACTAGATAAATGTTTCACAATAAAATAAATGCGAAAAACCCATTTTCCGATGAGGTTACCTACTGAGATTTAGTGAGAACACGTTTTCCATTTCCAGATATCTTTTATTGTCAAAAAATTGTGTGTTCTTTTCATAACTTTTAGGTTCCTTGTGGAATGCCAGCCGCCATTCCTATTAATTTGGAAAGTTGAAGCGACGATCACCAGCATCTCAGCAGGCCTACCGCAAACTTTGCTTGATTGAATTGGCCGCCTCTTCACCTCCCCTTAATTCAATCTGCCACGGTTCGCTTGTGGGTTTTTTTTAATAATTAATAAAAAATCTCATTTATGTGCTTAAGTAAATTGTAGCAATTTAAAAAGAACTGGATGAATAATTAACTTAATCTTAAAAGAGATTACTGATGATTAAGATAATCTGATAGCCCATAGATAGAGTTAGCGTAGGTATATTAATTAGCAAGAAATTCAGTCACAATGAAATTGATTACACAAAAAGCAGCATTATGCATAATCAACCTATAATATTTCCAGTGCACAGACCTCTCCGTGAGAGGGAGTGAGCCGTAACGTAATCAACCACGCGGGCGCAGTGCGGGTCGGTAAATGTCGAGACTTTGAACGTTTTGGTTCTAGGACATGCCAGGTTCCTCACGATATTTTCCTTCACCATTTTGAGAGCAGTTGTGATGAAATAATTTACAAAAATTGAAGCGTCTGGGTTCGTACCTACGACCTACAATTCGTAGGTCGCGGCCGTTACCACTGGGTCACCACTGCTTTTTATGGCAGGCCACATTATTATTTCGAACAAATATAAGTTATCTAATAATCATCATAATTGAAAAAAAAAAATGTAGCCAGGCTAGATTGTAATCCGTTTCAAGGTGATCTTCAATGTTTGTTGAAATTTGTCATCACTTATCACAAAAATGCCCTTTACAATCAAAATTGTGTAAAAGACCCCTTAAAAAATGTAAGTATAGGTATTAGACCATCGTAAAGCCCCAACAATACAGTTCAAATATCTCTTGAGTAACCAATGAACGACAAAGTTGCTTACTTTCTGAAAACTCACAACTTTTCTACCGTTTCTTTTGAGATACACTTAAAGGGGGGGCAACACGTACACGACTAGCGTTTTGTTAGATATCTCACGATTTCGCCGAAGTATTTCTAATATGAGCTCTGTATGTCCTAATGATAGTTTGTAACTATTCTATTCTGGTAACATTGTAACGAACTATTGTTGGTAATAGTGTAGATGAAGTTAGATTAGAGTTTAGATCAAAAGAAATAATACACTTGATAAAAACCTGCGTAAGTAGACTCCTAGACTGTAATGGAGATTAATATTAAGTCCGCCTTTGTACAGTATTTCTTTTACTTGTGTTTTAATAAATAAAACAAATAATAAATAAATATAATTTTGCCTACTGATATAAGATTTCTTTGCATTATCCTTGCAATATTGAAGCGAAAAATTGCAAGATAATTCACAAGTGACTAATAAAATAATATTAAATATAATCAGCGCAGGTTCAACACACAAAACCAACAACAACAACCCAACATGCTACCTGCACCTGGTGATGGAAGAAAGCTTTTGGCCGCAAGATGTGGTATTCCGCCGCTTTCGCGGACAAGTGCTACCAGGGGGCCTAAAAAGGCCACTTTGGAGAATCATAAAAGGATAACATTATGAATCGTAATATGGCGAAGACAGTCCGTGTTTTTCTTTTTTTCGCTGCACTACGTAGGTACAATCAAAGAGATTGGGATTGGATTTGGATTGGATTGATTGGTATTTTCGCACAGACAAAAAAAAAATAACTGAAAAATGCTTCACCAATGGGATTTGATACGATTAACTTAACGGTTATCTGTCCATTTTGTTATCCTTTTATGATTCTGCCAAAGTGGCCTTTTTAGGCCCCCAGACCGCACAAAGACTTAGTGCAACTAAGTGATACTAACATAGTTATTAAGTTTTATTTACTAACAAAATTGTTACTATATTATTATGTATACTTAGGTTAAGGTATGTATCTATGGGTCTTTGTTACCTGATAATAAATGGTTTATTATTATTATTATAAAAATACATAAATTACTTTAAACTAACCCAAAAATGCATATCTATTTCAAATTCAACCCATACTCGCAATACATTTCAAATTCAACCCCGTAACACATTCCTATGTAAATAGAATTACTTTTTTGTCACACAGAAAGCGCGTTATAAACACGTTGGCCGTGTCTTTTCACACCGCGCTTAGATCGCCATTTTTCTTTCTCCATAATACTTAGGATGATTTATTTTTCGTCCAGAAATTTATTATTCTCATTACAGTACCAAATTTTGTTGGAGCACGTGACGCTTGAGACGTGGGGCACACCGGCGGGAAATTAATTTTGAGCTTCTTTTAGATAACGCCCCTTGGAGTATAAACAATAAAGTAAATAATTTTGAATAATTGGTCCTACGCACCATTTGGTCCATTTGGTTGGAAGTGCCAACATGAGGTTGGGTTGTTAAAAGTTTTTCTAGTTTCGATGGAAACGTTTTATAAGTATCAGAATAGGGTTTAAAAAAGCTAAATACATTTTAACGGAGTTGGATCAAATGTCGTCACTGCTATTGTAGTAACAAAACTTGAACCTACTGCCTAATTGGTAAAATAATTATATTTTTCAAAGACAGAAATTATACACACAAATAACACCGATACCTGCACCTTTCCATTCATTAAGTTAACATCATAAACCTACAAAACGTGAAGTCTTTTTTTTTTTTTGTTAAAAAGTTTTATTTCTCGCTTTTTAGTCGTTTATAATTTATCTAAGTTAAAACAGCCTAATGTCAACTTGCTCATCCCCTTTTACAAAATATTGCTTTCCCTATGCAGGGTCGTTAATTGTTGAGGAGTTCTCCTGGCATTTCACCATCAGCTTCATTTCACCATTTGCATTGTGACGAGCATAAATTGCTTAGCAACCCGTGAAAGTAATCGAATCGCAACCTGTGAAATACTTATTATTGAGTAGTTCCGGTGGCCATCTGTGGTCTTCATCATCAGTTCCACTTCACCAAATGGTGCTTTCCCAGAGCAAATGCACGAGTTACTATAAAAAATACCCAAATCGCTATTGGTGTGACTATAATATTTGAAGAGTTGCTTCGATTTCTCCAGGATCCCATCATCAGACCCTGGCCTGATGACAATGGGACCACCTGGAAAGTATACCCTTTCAAACAACAAAAGATTTTTTTCAAATCGGTCTAGCCGTCTTCGAGTAAACGGGGAACATAGGTACATTAAAAAAAAATAAGAAAGGTTCCGACGAACTGGGAAACTTCTCATTTTTTTTAAGTCGGTTAAAGTGGTTGCTTACATTAGGACACTAGGTACTAGTCTAGGGGGCCACTCAAAGCCGAGCCACTGAATAAACACAGATGAATAAACTGGTAAAATGTGTTAGCTTTGAAACTAAATTATTTTCAGTGAAAAGGACGAGATGAATCCGGAGCAAGCTGATGTGTGTACAGTCCATGATATTGACTTTATGTCTGTTGCATGAGGATACGGGTAAACTCGGGTATTCAATTTTAAAGGCAAAAGGTTATTAGAATAGTATGAAAGGTTTATCCTTAAAATTGGCTTGTGATTATTTGTGAATGTTATACATAGAAGATCTGCGAGTTGTGAAATCTATTTTGAAATACACTTTACAACTAGATAATTTTAATAATTTTTGTTATTATTTGGACATTTGTAAAAACAAATTTTTCATCAGATTTTACAATCCTTTCTAAGTAACTACTAAAAAGCTCCATATTTATTTAATGGTCCACCCAGTCTGATACACACGTCTTGACGTCTCAACTCTGCCACTGCAATTTTTACTAACCCAGCCTGCAGTAGGTACCTAGAAACTTTAATGAAACACCACAGCTTATAATAAAACGTTTGTTTTTATTCCGCAGACAAGCAATAACGCGCAAAACTTTTCAAAATGAATAGAAACAGCTTGGGCAACTTTGCGCAGTAAGATGAGCACTCCAGTACGGCGCGCGTTGGCAAAAATGTAATTTAAAAATAGCTCATGCAACAGTATACTGTATACACCGACAAATTGTGAATTATTTGGACAGAGTTTTGAATATTTCGACAATAACGCTAGCAAACTGTATTTTTGGAGTAGCTATACAGAAGCCGGAATAAAAGTCTATTGCTTTCTGCTACCTCTTTAAACAATTTGAACCCACTATATGTACACTGAGCTCTGGGTCTCTTTAGGGATTCCCACAAGGCTTTGTCGTTAGCTGTCATTAATAAAATGGGCTTTTCCGCTTAGCTGTGTGTTTAAAAAAAAGATTCCTAAATTGTCTTTAACTAGCCGTGATGATAAGAAAGGCCGAAGTTACAAGCAGACTACCAACAGTCCCTAATTCTAAATTTTCAAAACAATTATGTCAAGTCCTTTCTAGTTCGTCAAACCAGAGGACCATAGCCAACTATACAGCTTATATAAACATTCATTAGGCTAAGAGAATATTCCAGAGAGAATAATATTATACAGAACGTTCGACAATTCTAGAAGTCAGATTATACACGTAATACGTCTATGTATATTCCGAGGTACTCTCAGGTATATTGCAGGTAGCGGTACACGTGCTGAAGTATCTATTACGTGTCTGGTGTTGCTAGCATTATTGTGTATATTATCTTATACGGCTGCGGGATGAAATTGTACTGCTATCTGTTAGACAGAGTTGATATCTGCTGGTGCTTTATTTAGATCTTTATTGGTGGTTGTATATATTTACGTTTTGAGTATGAATGTCGATGGCTTTAAGAGTAGAGGAAGACCAAAGAAGCAGTGGATAAACTGTTTGATAGACGATATGGCTACAGAGGTGTTGATATTGCGACTAATGGAATGGAAGAAAAAGATGTGTTGCGTCGACTCCAAATAAATTGGATAATGGCAGGAGAATGATGTATTTTAGTTGTGTGTATTTTCTTGACCAATGGAAGTTGTAGTTGTTGTGTGTTGTGTTGATGTAGGCCTTGTAGACTTTAGATCTGTAGATATTTTTTTTATTATAACAAGTAGGGACCTGGTACTCGTTAACAGCCCTACGCTGTCCTCCCATACCTACTGTAATTTGAAAACGTTATAAAAGCCAATTATTTTGAAAAAGAGTAACCGTGTAGTTTCTTGCCGGTTCTTCTCCATAGGAAACGACCAATTGGAACCGTGCAACTAGCTTCTGACGTTTCATAAGTACCCATGTAGGCTTATGTGAAATAAAAATATTTTGATTGATTGACTGATTGGTTGTTGTGTTGCTGCGTTCGCGATTTATTTGCTAAAAATGTAGACAAATGTGAATTAATGGAAAAATAACTTAAATTCCTACACAATAAAGTTCAGTTTACGCTACAAGTTCAAACATTTTTATAACCTTTTTAATAGTGCTAGTCACTCTGAAATCAACTTAATTGTCATTGAAATAAAGTTGATATTTGTTTCACTTGAAATAGGGTGGGAGCGTGCAGCACTGCGCACTTTTACTTTAGGCATTTTCTTGGCCAAATTGACGGGTTTCGATTTCAAAATATGCCTAGGTCATTGACCACAATGGTCATTCAACGGTAAAATTGGGCTCTCTTGTCTGTCACTGAAGTGCATCAATAACAATGCTTGGCTTAATTAAACCACCGTAGTACGAAGACATCATTTCTGTTCCAGCTTGTTGAAAAATATCATCGAGTTTTGAACATCTTTTACGAATCCACACGGGACAGAAATAAAAGCAAAATAACCAAAATAAACATAATAATATAATTACCGTCCAATTACAAATTCCATAATGTTGATTTTGACTGAAGATATTAAATTAAAATCCTGCACACCACGTATGTTAAACATGAATACCGTTTCCTTTGATACTTTCCGCAAATGTAATTACAATATTATGCTTGCAAATGTCGACTGTCGCAACATTTGGGATTATTTTGAAAGCAAAATAATGACGTATGCCTCAGGGTACTGTTTCATCCATTAGTGAAACATATTAAAAGCTGAATTGAAATTCGATGTAGCTTGTTATTCCTGTTAATAGCTATCAGCGAATTTGCTTTTGGTTGCATGACAAATTAATTATTTGCGTAATCCGTCGATGCTGACATAGAAAATTGATTTATTAACAACGTTATAAATGAAAACGCACTGGTTTGCTGGTTTCTGATTGGTTGGCGACTGACAAGCCTGTGTTGTGCCGCTAAATTAATTAATCAACATTAAATAATTATTAACATTCATTTGCGTTCTGTTTGAATATTAATTTTGCGAATGACACGGAAACAAGGTCCATTGTTGTGTAGTTTGTAGGTATAGCTAATTAAACGGCTTTGCAGAATGTTTCAGTTATTTCAAATTGAATTATTTCTTCTTTTCCGTACCCTGGGGAAAAAAATTTAATATGATCAAAACATTAATATCCTCTTGGGAAAGCAGAGAGTATTCGAATTCGTATTTAATATCAATGTTTTTTTAATATAGCCTACTAGAACAAAATATCGTTATATTGATCATTGTTGCTTTCTCCTTTAATGGTATCGTATCTTAGTTAGGTGCGTGGGAAACAGGAAACAGACTTTTTTCCTACATGACATTACATTTCTTTGGGATCACCCAAAGAAATGTAATGTCATGTAGGAAAAAAATACTGTAGAACATAACTTTTCAATTCATACATGTATATAGGTACTTTCTGAGTTAGTTTTCAGGTTAAGCTACGCTTGCCGCAGCTGGTCTATGGATGGTTGACCATCTTTACATACACACATTTTCGAAATGTCTTATTTAAAAAAAGATAACTGGAAATCTCTGTTTCTATGGAAAATTTAAAATCGGTCTAATTTGGCTGTAACACTATTTTTCGAAAATGTTCTTAAGTAACTTTTTAGACCTTTTTATCCTGCTTATGCGTATGAAGTTTCATTAAAATTGGTTCATTCATTTCGAAAAACAAGGGCTTGAAAGTTTGTATGAAATGCCGTACGACGTAAACGCTCTTAAGAAGAAAGAGTTTTAATATATTATTTACCCACTACTCAGTCAAAACAGAAGATACGTAGGTGTTACGTAGTCCGGAGCTCAAGTGGTCTTACATTACGTATGCTAAACTCAATGCACAAATATAAATTGTACGGTAAGAGGCGAGCTCTTTGCCTAATCCCTAGAATTTAAAGCACTTGCGATCCCTTTCAATTTATAGTCTGTAACTCTGAAATACATTGAAAATCTTTATCTATATATTATATTATAATTATATAAAATGGTAAACTGACTGACTGATTGTTGATATATCAACGCACAGTCTAAACCGCTGCTCCTAGAGACATGAAATTTGGAGGGTGTGTTCTTTTTGAAGAGTAGGTATCCACTAAGAAAGGGTTTTTCGAAATTCCACCCCTAAGAGGGTGAAATTTTACGCGGACGAAGTCGCTGGCAGAAGCTAGTTGTGACATAAAAAACAATATTTTGTATTTAATTAACTGATTTCCAAATTAAACGTTATATTTCAAGTCTTAGCAGGAATCAATCTGACAACAGTTTTCACGTTCCTTCGTGAACTCAGGAACCGTTCAGGAATTCATAAATTGTTGAACAAAATTTAAAATTAATAGTGAAGTGATATTTCGATACGAAAATGGAAATGATCGAGGGCAGCATACAATACAGAGAGACTAAAAATATGTACCTAACCACTAGCTTTTGCCAGCGACTTCGCCCGCGTAAATGTCAAAAATTACTCCACAGGAACGCACTACCCAGGATTTATTTATTTATAAAGGTACACCAACAGCTTATGTATACAAAATATCAAAACAGTAGGTAGGTAACAGTTATGTGCTTATACAGTTGCCAATAACAGGTGAACCAACATTCTCAAATACAGTGTTAACTAAAAGTTCTATGTGTTTAACCCGGTAATAAACTGTCTGTATGCCAAATTTCATCGAAATCCATTCACCCGTCTTTGCGTGATTGAGTAACAAACATCCAAACATACAAATTTTCACATTTACAATATTAGTAAGATTGTGTGCTTTTATAATTTCTAACGTGACGATATTATTATTGTGGACGTTCACGTCACGGCATCTCGATGACACATGGAAGTAAAATGAAGGTAAAATGTAAGAAAACATATGAAGACGCTTTTAAATGTCCGTCCACGATAACGTCATCATCCACAGCCCGACTATACCCACTGCTGTGCATGGGCCTGTCTTTTCATAAATCAATCCTCCCGCTCTTTTTTTTTGTTTCCGTGTTGTGAAAATTCTCATGGATTTCCGCGGCACTGGGGAGGGCGGCGGGGTTTGTCAGACTCTTACTGACTAAAAACCACCCCGGTGTTCTATCTCACACCTACGCCGGGGGTCGCGGGAAAGTAGGATCCTTCCGCAACCCCCGACTGATGCGGCACCCGAAACTGCGGGCCTCATCGGGATCCTCCCGCCCCTGCGCCAGCCTCATGCAGGTTCTACCCGCGATAACGTTATAACGTTCACGTATTCCAAACACTTTCATGGATGTGGACGTGTTGTTGTTGTCTCTCTGTATGTTGCCCACGATCAATTCCATTGTCAAATTAAAATGTTGTTCAATAGAATTCCTGTGATAAAAGCGCACAATCACATTCACATAGATGCTGCGCTCACAAAGCTCAAAGTTTCAACAAACACAAATACTACATAAAAACAGCAATTAAACCGAACTGAATTAGGTCCCTGATTGCCAAACGCGACAAAGCCTGCAGTTGAAATCGGCGCATAGCGCATAGGCACGTAATGCAGAAATATGAGCTGTATATGGCCGATTGGATCGCCGCAAATTTCCCTCGAGGATCCCTCAGTAACCGCGCACACTGAATTTGTTTGCTCACTTATCTTAACGCGACAGTTTTCAGATATTTATTATTAGCAATATACCTACTTATGGAAGAACTAGCAGCGCCCCGCGGTTTCACCCGCATAAGTGTCGATCCCGTTCGAAAGACACGTGGCGCTATCTATTATTATAATAACGTTATTGTGGTTTTCCTCGGGAACAGCACTTTTTTTCGGGATGAAAGGTATATGTCAGTTTCTGTACACCTGACAACGTATATGAAAATTTTAAGGATGCAATCGGTTCAGTGGTTCAGGCGTGAAAAGGTAACAAACAAACAAACAAACATACTTTCGCATTTATAATATTAGTTAGGAAGTTAGGATTTATATAATCAACCTATAATGTTCCCAAATGACGTCGAAGTAAGCTATTGTCGAAGTACAGTATGCAGGAGTAGAGTACGTCGATATTGACTCATGTCGGACTACCATTGTTGTCGAAGAAGCATGTCGTCGAAGTCGCATCGTTTCCTAGTTAAGTCATGTCGAAGAAACGCTTTGTCGGAGTGTAGTAGCGTCGGACTTAAGGTATTTCGAACTAAAGTATTGTCGAAATGAAGACGTGTCGGAGTTCCATATTGTCGAAATAAAATCTTGTCGTACTACGGTTTGTCGAAGTTCAGTGGGTAAGTCGGACCGACGATCTTGTGAAGGCCGCAGGAACTCGAAAAATGTACGCACTGCTGGGACACAGGCCTCCTCTTTTTGAGAGGAAGTGGGCTTTAATCTTCCACGCGGGCCCAATGCGGGTTGGGGGATGCTACTTACATATCTTCGAACTAGCTGTGCCCCGCGATTACACCCACGTTAATTTGAGGAAAAAACCTACTAAAATACCTATATTACATTCATCATCATCATTTCAGCCGAAAGACGTCTACTGCTGTAATGACATAGGCCTCCCCCAACCACCTCCACTTCGACCGGTTCTGTGCTTCTCGCATCCAACACCTTGTGGGAGGCCTTCCAACGCTACGTCTTCCGGTACGCGGTCGCCACTCCAGAACCTTTCGGCCCCATCGGCCATCTGTTCTGCGAGCAATGTGCCCTGCCCACTGCCACTTAAGTTTGGCAATTCTTCGGGCTATGTCGGTTACCTTGGATCTTCTCATTCCTGATTCGATCACGCACGGAAACTCCAAGCATAGCCCTCGCCATTGCCCTTTGGGTGACTTTTAGCCTTCTTATAAGGCCCATTGTGAGCGACTACGTTTCACTGCGGTATGTGGGACGAGAAGATATTGCGTAGCTTCCCGAACGCTGACCAGCCGAGTCCGATTCGACCTTTTTCTCGCAGTTAGACCTACAGAACCTCTCGATCTCTCTCAACAGCTCAGGTTTGGCGGATAGATCCTAAGCTGCCATCATCGGTCTTCAGTTTTGTAAGCTGGCTCTGCCCAATAGACAGATCTCTAGCAAAGACCTTGGAGCCTTTATTTCGCTCTATCGCGTCCTAAATACGGTCTGTATTAAAGCGGCGAAGATCGCTTTTCAAGGACTTAGATTTTATATTACATTACTTTATGAGTATTACTTAGGATTATTTATTACATTACTTATACCCGGCCGCCTTGCGGAGTTATTTTAAAACTATGATATCTCCTAAAATATTAATTGGAATTAAACGATGTCAAGGGCAATTTTGTTCAAAATTAAACACTTGTGTTGAATAGCGTATTTATTTGGATAAGAATTAATATCATGTTTATAAAAACACGTTCGCAAATTATGCATTATTTTAGAACAAAGATTACTATAAAAAAAGGTTATAATGAGTCAACCTTAAAAGATAGACATTATGCTGTCGCGAACTTTTTTTTTTACTTTTATAGGGGAACAATTTTTTTTTTTCTGTCATACCTAAATTTTGCTTAACTTTACCCGTTTACACAGCGTATGCAACGGAAGCTCTCCAAAGGAATAATTTTTCCCGTTTTTGCAACATTTTTTATTGATGCTCCACTCGTTTTAGTCGTAGCGTGATGTTATATAGCCTATAGCCTTCCTCGATAAATGGACTATCCAACACAAAAATATTTTTTCCTACAAAACGTGGCCGTTACTACGAGTTATTCCGTTCTGATCCCCTAAAGCCCCCTCCTCGATTCCCTGCTTGTTTATTGGGCGCTAAGCATAATTGACAAAAACAATCGGTCCGTATGACTGATGAATTTTCATAGCAATAACAAGAAATCTCACACAAAACCGTATGTACCGTTTGTGAGCCATATGTTTTGACGTTCGAGAGTTCCTTTGAACAAAAGCCACTACAGGAAAATCAAAGCCGAAATCCGTGCCATAGAGAACTTTAGTTTCACCTGGCTTTACTGTCAAAACAATATGGCTGTTCTTTTGTTTTTGTTTATCTTCCCGTACTACGTCATAAGGAAAAAGTTGTAGGCGTATTTCTGAAGGAACCTGTCTCACCACCGTGGCGTCGACGAGAAAGCGACTAGCTATCGACTATTTTCTCGCTCAAGAAACGTACAATAGATGTAGTTTCCGTGTCAGTAAAAGAGGTATAGAGAATATGAATACTTGTTCTAACTACTACCGGTGAGAGCTCTCTCTCCACTAGTTTATCGCAGCGGCAACAATACACTTATTCAGTGACCCTCGCTTGGCGAGCAGAACACTCGCTGCGTAACCAGGCAGTCAAGCAGCTTGTAGCACTCACGCACTCGCTCATAGCCCAGCGATAAAATTTTCCGAACTACAGACTCGCTGCTCGCCAACTCATTTCTAGTTACTAGTTTCTTGCTAATCGTCGGCGAGGTGGGACAGGTGCCTTATAAGTCGCGTTTTCGTTCAACGTTTTTACCTCTAATGACATTCTAGGGTAGTTTTGTTCACTTATTACTTTTTCCTGTTTGTATTGTCGTTGGTAAGTTAACTTTGATAAAGTTTCGTGTTTATCTTTCTAGAGAATAATGCTTTAGCTGGAGGAGTTCCGTTTTAAAGGTTTTGAAGTCGATTCGCACGAATTTACTCGCCCGAAAAGGGCGAATCGTCACTTTTAAATAATATTATTTTTCCTATAGGTGACGATTCGCCCGTTTCGGGCGAGTAAATCCCTGTGACGATTCCCACGAATCGCTACTGACTTCTACTCGCCCGAAACGGCTTCTTTGTCGATACCACGGATATTGGTTGTCAGACTTTAACCTTAAGTATTAGGGATATTTGAAAACGGCTTCTTAGTATCGACCGGATATCTATGGTCGATACTAAGAAGCCGTTTTCAAATATCCCTAATACTTTAGGTTAAAGTCTGACAACCAATCTTACCAAGGGGTATCGTATTACCCAACCGGGTTGTGGAGGTATGATAGGCAGTCGCTCCATGTAAAATACTGGTATTCAGCTGCATCTGATTAGACTGGAAGCCGACCCTAACATAGTTGGGAAAAGGCTGGGCAGATGATGATCACTTAAGATTAAATTATCGATTAGGCCACCATATAAATGTTAAAACTTCCGCTATACGAAAATCTATTCTAAATTATCTCCAAAATACGATCATCAGTTATTTATTTATTAATTCTGTTTACTAATCATTAGCTAAATTACTAATAGATAATATGAATTCGACGATAGCTATGGCTCTATTCAGACATTTTTCACTTGTAACTAATCACACTAATATTATAAATGCGAATGTTTGGGGGTGTGTGTGTATGTGGGGGTGGGTTTATATGTTTGTTAATTCTTCACGCTCAAACGGCTGGACCAATTTTGATAAAACTTGGTATGGAGGTAGCTGACACCTTGAATTAACATATAGGCTACTTTTTATCCCGATTTTCCCACAGGATCGAAATTTATGCGGGTGAAACCGCGGGGCGCATCTAGTATTATATAAATAAACCATAATACATAAATAAAGCTCCAATCTAACAAAGTATTAACTCAACCAACCGTTCCAAAGAACCGGCGTTTTAACAAAACGTCGAACGAATAGTTGATTTTTTGAATGACACAGATAAATTACAGAGCAAATTCCAAGCAGAGCTGAATTCACGATACTGCAGCGTTCGAGCAAAGAGTTTAATTTGTAATCGTTAGGAACCTCGTGAATACGGGGCGAAGTTAGCTGGCATCCGTTATTATATAGGGTGACTGGTAATTAGTGACCGATACTTAAACACGTGATTTTATTCATCATTATGAACAACTTTTACTATGGGACCAAACCTGAAATCGCGAAAAAAAATCAGCTGTTCCCTACATTTTGACGGGTTAAGCGAACATAAATGTAGGGAACAGCTGATTTTTTTTCGCGATTTCAGGTTTGGTCCCATAGTAAAAGTTGTTCATAATGATGAGTAAAATCACGTGTTTATGTATCGGTCACTAATTACCAGTCACCCTATATAGGGTGACTGGTAATATAATTAGTGACCGAATTTTACTCATCATTATAAACAACTTTTACTATGGGACCAAGCCTGAAATCGTGAAAAAAAAACAGCTGTTCTCTACATTTTGAAGAGTTAGACGAACATAAATAACAAATAACTAAAAATAACATAACAACAAAAATAAAATTTATATAATTGTACAACATACGTTTTTTTAAGTGTGTTATTTATGTTAAATATTGTACTGTAGTACGGAACCCTTCGTGTGCGAGTTTGACTTTTTTTATTGTATGTAGGTGTACATTTCTCATAATTTATTTTATTTTTACGAACTGAATACATACACAGCATTCACCCATAATCTTCGGCATAATATTATAGATCTCTACATTTAAGTATATATTATAGATGTATCTAAATTATAGGAAAGCTTGGCACTATAAATTTGCGATTTTACTCTGTAAACTTAGTCAATTCTCATTCACATAAGGTATCCAAAACTGTATCTATTTCTACACGTATAGCATTCATTCAGCAAAATCATGAAAACTCTTTTGTCAAGACGAAAAATACACAGCAGGGTATCCACAACACTGTACTCAGCTAAAAGGCCTCACTGGATACCTGCAATAGCAAACAACAACTGCAATACAAACATGAAAACAACTCTCCTTCGAATGAAACGAACCACTCCATCGAACTAACTTTAAAATAGACAAAATATGCTACAAAAACCGTTACTGAAGTACGAGTACCTATGTGCCAAAAGTTGTATTTTTCATTACCTACTTGTCTTGTTTAGTAAACAAATACGATTTATCATAAAGTCATCGTAAAAAATGTCATAAGCACATTCACCACCAACTTAAATTGTTCGTATATTCAAATCACAACTGTCATTCTTTGAATGTTGTATGAAATGGCTATAACACGGCAAATTGACGTAGGGTTTAAAATTGCTTGATAATTATATTTCCCCTGACTGTACCACCAAGAAATTAATACTATAGGATAGTTAAGCAGTGTGTCGATGATGCGACAAAATGTAATTTTCATTATTTGTCCACTTTGTTTACAAAATTAGACATTAAAATAAAAACATATTATAACCTTACAATATTCAACTATTTGCGCCGTAACGTCTTAAACTGTGAACAAAAACCGCTTGTTTAATTAATACCCAAAATGGTGGCTAGACAACGGGTCTCATTAAATAGGAACGTTGATTTCAGTTCAATCCGACTTCGCTTCGCAGACGGCAACTCGTTACTGTGCAAAAATGTATTTAGTTACAGGAAAGGAATTAAATGCATGTCTATGTTTAAAAGTTTTGCAACTCCGAGGGATTACGGCGAATAAAGTTGTGCTGTATTTAGCTTGGTAATTAAAAAGATTAAAGGCACCGCTACAAATTAGTAGTGTTGTTTTTTTGTCGTAGTAAAATATTCTCTGTTTTAACTATACAAACAATATGTGGTTAAAGAAAGAAAAAAGGAAAATTCCTTCTACTTTTCTCGTAAAATTGATTGATACTAATTAGATAATTTGTCATCTTCTTCTATATCTCGTATATTTCTCTTTACTGTCTGTGTGACTGCGTTGTTCATCTAAACCGGTACGCGACGGATTTTGATGTGGTTACCACCACAATTTATATCGGAAGGTTTTTGTGTATAATTCATTAATAAGTATAGCACATACATATCGATGTTTTGACAACATGTCGCTGCATCAGTCGACAGCAAGTCAGCCGGGCCACTAGTTATCTGATAAACAAGACATCAAAATTAGGTGAGCTATTAACACTAACGAAGAATAGAATAGAATACACTTTAAAATACACCATATAAATTACAGACATAAATATAGAAACTGTACAAAGGGTGACACAATGGGCGGTCTTATCGCTAAAAGCAATCTCGATCTCGTTTATCCGGCTTTGTAAAATGTACATCTACTTACTTCATTTTTATTCAGCACATTTTTAACAAATGAACATCGAAGACTGCACTAATTCTCTTTTTCAGAGTAACCATAATATCGTCTTTATTTATAACACAAAAGTGGAACGGTCAGCAACAAAAGTCGATTAACACTTCAGTTTTTTAATCTCAGTTATTGAGCAAAATATTTGTTCAAAATTGCAGTAGAAGTACAATGCAATTTTGAACAAACATTTTGCTCAATAAATTTTAACACTTCATTTTTTTTAATCTCAGATTAAATAAAACTGAAGTGTTCAGAGCAGTGGTGGCCAAGTGGTAACGGCCGCGACTTACGAGTTGTAGGTCGTAGGTTCGAACCCAGACAGGCGCTTTACTTTGTGTAAATTATTTCATCACCACTGCTCTCAAAACGGTGAAGGAAAACATCGTGAGGAAACCGGCATGTCCTAGAACCAAAAAATTCGAAGACATGTGACATCTACCAACCCGCACTGGGCCGGCGTGGTGGATTACGGCCCACTCCCTCTCACCGAGAGGAGGCCTGTGTCCCAGCAGTGGGAACATTATAGGCTGATTATGGTTATGGTTATGTTCATATTTTGCTCAATAACTGATACGAGATTTAAAAAAACTGGTGTTAATCGACTTTTGTTGCTGTAGGTACAGTCAGCAAAAGTTGGGAGAGTAGCAAAATCAAAGCACTACCACAGGTTATATAATACCAGCGTAACTACTATGTGGTACTGAAAACAAAAAATTGGTACGCAATAAAATAATCGAAGTTTGCCAATAAACCCATGATAGTTGATAGCCTATCAATCATCGTGTCACCGGTGTCGCTGCGTATTGATGCGGTGGCCATCCACGCTCAGCCTGACAGGTAATCACCGGGAAGGTAATACGGTAACAATGTGTGTATCGGCCTTGGAAAAGTCGAAGGCAATATGAAGAGAATAAATATTGGTAAAGTGTTGTTTTATCTGCAGAATATTTCTTTGATGAGTGGACGAATCACGAAGCAACTATAAAGACTTTTATGTAGGCAACTTTTGGACTACCAGGTATCTTAAAGTCACCATTTCTGTGAGATACGTTTGAAAGTGTATTTGAGTTACCTTTTATTCTCAGAATAGCGCAAACTATCTCTATTCTATTTATTTATTCTATCTTTATTTTTTGTTTTTATCAGATGTATTATCTGGTGTATTGTGAGTATCTTTGTCTGTGCTAAATAAATGTATTTTCTTTCTTTCTTTCTCTAATAAGTTATTGCTAATTAGCAATATTAATATTGCAAATTGAATTCCCAACCTCAACTGCGAGAAGGCCTATATTAATCACATTCCTAGCCACTCAGCTGTCTCTTAGTATCTATTATGTTCTCAATATAACCCAATAGAACCGTAATCACAGCCACTATACGACAACGATTAATCACATTAAGGAACCTCCCTATTCTACTCTACGCTCCTTCTTGGTACCATTTAGTCACGCAAAACGCCAACTTTGTATTGTTAAGTTAAATTAATGCGAATAACGCCAGAAAGCAATATTAATTGCCACCGCGTTTGGCCAAATATTCGCGCTTAGGCGGTGGACTGCAGCGCCATCTCGCGGTAATTACGACATTAATACTGGAAACTTTACCATGTGGGGATAGCCATCTTGATTCATTTACACGTACTGTATTACCATAAGTATTATTGGTACAACGATACGCTGTTTAGACGTCAGTAGTACCTATAAGTTGACTTCTTATTGTAAGTACGAAAAGCGAGGTCAGCCAAAACTGAAAATGTATAGCTTGATATGTCATCGTGAGATATAGAGAATTACTTATTTCATGGTAATTTTCTTCCTCATTAACAAACCGATTCAGTAAGTTTTCTCAGGATGAATTCCGCTTTAGTTACTGTAGGTTGCTGTTAGGGTTTTCACAAAGCACGTGTTTTTCAAAAACACAGTCTATGATTTTTTTTACTGTTTTTAGTCGCCTCATAAGCTTTCTATTATTGTTCCACGTGACTGAATGAAATCTGGACATCTTTTCCCAGGCTTTGTTTTACAAAATCCAAGTTCAATTTAAAAATAAATCCTCCTAAAAACACCGTAAACATTATTAACAGCCACGTCTGTGAGCCGCAAGTCGTCGGCCATACTCATATTATTATTATCAAGATTCATGTTTATAGCTTTGTCTTTGTGGTCCTGGCCATTTTCTTTGAGTCATGGCTTTAAAAGTTTATATCAAGAGCTGCAAAGTTCTTATCTGTTCCTAGATTTGAACTCGTTTGTTCCAGGTTCAAGAATTAAAGATTATTATCGGAGAAAACTCGTCTTAACTTCAACTTTCAACCCTTTGCAAATTTTGTTCCTTTGTTCAATATTTATTGGAGTTCTTCCTCTCGTTTCTATAGGTTTTCTGTAGAGGAAATCAAATTGTTTTATTGAACTCTTTTCTGATGACACTATTGTATTAATTCATTAACGCTTATCAGGAGTGTTCTATTAATGCTCAATGGTCATATAGATTTGAAATTCATCGTGTATAGGTAGATATTATTTAAAAATAAATACAATTTCCTCATTAACTATTCATGAGAACCATTGCGCCAGCAATGCTGTACTCTGATTAGCCATACCAAATGACAAACGCTAATGGGCATAGTGAACCATTAAATTTTGCGCAAAATTTTCATTTTCCTAAATAAGCAATTTTGATGTAATTCCAATCGCCATCGGCCTACAGTGTATTTATTAACTCACAAAATGTCCATTACCAACACAAATGTACACAACTCAACGCTTAACTGTGCAATCGAACGAAATCACTCCGATACATCGATATAATGAGCAACAAATCGTTCAATATAAGGCCCTCCCTCCATCAGTGGTTACTAAATGGCGTACCGAAATTAATAAAACCTTTACAGATACCTCATTAGTTTAATTAAACGGCGATCATTACCGAGGGGTAAAAGAATAAGGCTCTAATTTGGTCGGTGGCACACTATTGCCATCTCGAGCACGTCCCTACAAATTGATACAGACTACGTGAGCCACTCAATTCGATGACGCTCATTTTGGGTTCTGTACACAGAATGACTAAAGTGAATCTAAGAGGAAAGTGATAAAGAACTACCTATTGTTGTCAAACGACGTTTGCCCTCATGTGCAGTACTTATGACGCTGATGAGAATAATAAACAATGTAGAGTAGTTGGTGAGGGTACCGTATTATTCGGGCGTTGGCAGTCTTGAAGTAAGCTACTCGTACCTTGTTTTCTTAATATTTTGCTGATATAATATTAATAACCCTTTTTCCCAGTAAGCTTTCAGGCGCGGGTCTGAACAAACATGGTTGTAATTGCCTATCCAAACCTCAATTACGCCAAAGTTGTATTTAAAATTATTAATGATGATTCGTTCTATAGTGGATTATACAAAAGTTTGCAAAAGACAAGACCGATGAAATTAGCATTACCTACAAGTAATATGCGTAGCGCAGGGAGACCTTGTCAGAGGGCACAGTGCGCGGGGGAGGGTTCGTCGATCGGCAGACATCGTTAAAAGCCGCTTGTCCCGTTGTTTGTTGCGAGTTTTCACAAGTTCAACAGTAAATGGGCGCCGAGGCTCCCACCAGCTTCACAATTTACTTTTTCATCTCTCACGAAGGGCTCTTGTTGTTATTTGACATTAGGCACGCTTTCACGAAACAAGCTTTTAACCCTGTCGCGTTTGAGGATGCTTAACGTCATTAAGTATACAAAGGCGAACTCCGAACACCCTCATCGGAATTTTTCACATTATACAAAATTGTTTCGGACGTTTTGTGTTTCCTAAAGGGGTCAGGTACCGCTATTATTGTAACTTTATTTCTGCACGACGCTCCACTCATATAATTTCGGTTCGAGACAGTTAAAGTGGACAGTGATTATGTAGCTAGACCTTCGGAAAAAGGTCTTCAGGTCGAAAACACCTTCTATTATAATGCCCAATCCACTTGAGTGGACGCAATTTTGCGGAACCTCTATCAAGTGTAGTGTATACAGATTGCTTATGTGGGTCACGTATTATTCAATAAACCCAAAATTAATACTAAGTACGTGAGCTGCGTCGGTGAATGGCACTTTTCCGTTACTTAGGTCTAATAAAGACAGTGGTCGAGCGCGCCCAACTATTAACTTAATTTCAGCAAAACTCGCTCCTGTCATTCGGGGAGATAATTTATCGAAGTATAATTATTTAATTTCTGACGAAGTCTTGCAATTTGGTCGGAAAGTTTCTCAGGCGGCACGTTATAATTATTTAACCGCTATAATTAATAAGGCGCTATAATTTGGGAACAGCCGGACGAATTGAGCGAGTCGTCATGGCTGCCAGCGCGCGGCGCGAGTTTGCACGCGACTCACGTCCTTTATTAATTTTCAACGAAATAGAATCAAATTAGAGAAATTGTTTGCCGAGACTAAGTTTCAATTATGGTTGGACCCCTGTCTTTAATTATAAGTTGATTCTTTTATTTAATTTGTATGTTGATTTGGGATCTTGAAAGTATTTTATGGAGATTTATCAACGATAACGATGCACTATGAGAAAAGTCACATGTTTGTCACCTTGATAGTGTAAATAAGGAAGATATGTTGCCTGACTATCCATATAATGATCATTAATCTAAACTGGTACTTATTACTTATAAAGAGAAAAGATTGGATTTTTGTATGTTTGTTTTTTACGCTTTCACGCTAATGCGGCTGAACGGCGTTTGATGAAATGTGGTACATGGGTAGACCATGACCTAGAATAGAACATTGGAAATTAAATTAAATGAAACACTTTTTATCCTCACATAGCCACGGGATGTAGACTTATGCGGGTGAAACCGCGGGGGGCAATTTCTAATATACAGTAACAAAACCCATACACAACACAGACTTTCAAATCGTTTAAACCATAAGCATCATTCTGCAAGACTCAAACTTACAAACTAGATGATCCCTACTCAAATTTATCGAGAAACCAAAAAAGTGTAGGAACTGATAAATGGATGGAGGATAAAATCGATGCTGACAGCCTCTGGGAAACATCTCAGGGGATAGAATTACGGGGGTCTGGCAGACAGCGAGCCACTCCCGATATTATCCTACCCAAACTGATTGTGGCTAACAACACGTACCTCAGTAGATATCTACCAATCTTTACCAAGGTTATGGAGGAGAATTTCCGCTTATTGCGAGCCGAATTGAAAATATTTGAGAAAATACACCCGACCGTGGAATGGAAAATGCGGAATAGAATTTTCGCTGTGGGTTTAATCTAGGATATTTTATTTTCTGAATATTCCAGAATTTACATTTATCCCGCCATCTGAAATTGAATTATATTATTTGGAGGAAAATTCCCTTTCTTTACGGTATTCAGAGTTGAAGGGATTCTGATCACTATGTAATGCGCACACATTAAACAGAAAATCCGTAAACGGACACCGGTTTAACCGGCCATCTTGTTAAAATCCACGCAAACTACAGTCGCGAACAAAATTTTCAATTCCGCTCAAATCAAATAGTGCTCGCGTTAATTCCGCTTAACTCTGTGAAAGTGCTCAACGAGCTCTCTAAACTTTGTAACATTGTCTTAGAGTCTGAATGCATAAGCGAATAGTTCCGAATGCCCGTGTACTAAACATAATTTTCTTCTATAGTACAAGTTTGTGCATAAGTGTACGTTCACAAAATAACGCCTGCAGTTGTTTTAGAAATTTAGACGATTGTAGTTGTAAATACATTGTTATGACTTGTTGTAGATTGCTGTTTGCTTACAATGTTACTTTAGGATCAGTTGTATGGATGTCAAACCGGTTGTTACACATAGTTTATTGCCGAACCAAAGCGGTCGACATCTGGGTTTTCAATACTAAAATGTTAAATAGAATTTGTTGAGATCTATCATTGTAAATCCAAGACAATATTTTTTTATAATAGTATTCCGACGCAATCCGTTCTACCAGTCAATTTATCAGTGAAATAACTAAGTAGGAGATGCAGACTGTGATAGTTTTTTGAAGTAAAAACTTCTTAAGGCGCGTTGGGCATTTTTTGAGATGGAAAGAAAAGAAAGAAAAAGTATTTATTGCGATATGGATGACAGATGGGTAAAAACCATTGAACTCGCGACACTGTTACCGCGCTACATTCGAATGTGTTCGGCTGTCCTCGGGATGTGCTCGGTTTTAAATCCGATATGTCAGTGAGTGATGGCAAAGTATTCTGTTTGTGTTTTGTTTTGACTTCTGTCGGCACTCCCGGAGTGCTACTGTTTTTTTTACTCTAGCCTATGTTGTGTCTCATTGCTGGGCAAAGGCCTCCCCTTTTTTCTTCCTTAACACTCCATTTGTGCGCTCTGATCGATCGATCGATCATGTTTACCGGGTCAACTTAGCCAAGTTAACCCGGCAAATAAGATTTGATCGGCACCTACTCCGCGGTCTACCTCGACGGCGATGTCTTCCAACAGGTGTGAGTGACGATCTTTGCACAACTCTCTGTGATAGTTTTCATTGTGAAAATCAGCTGGTACCTACTGTATTTCTACACTACCCGCTGCTTCGCCCGCGTGGTTATCGGAAACTATTCCCCAGGAACGTACTACCTGCTGTCCTCTGGGCGATCCTGGCAATGGTGAAACCCGGACCACCGGGGATTTAAGTACCCTATATGTTAATTCAGGTTATAAACTATCTGTGCGCCAAATTTCACCTAAATGCGTTCAGCCGTTTTTGCGCCAATCCGGAACATACCTACATCCAGACACACGGACAAAAAATCTTCGTTACTATTTAATTATATGTATAGACTACCTTCTGCCCGCGACTTCGTTCGCGTGAAATTTTACCATCCCCCCATTCAGCCTCTTAGGGGTGGAATTTCGAAAAACTCTTTCTACCTACTCTTCACAAAGAACACACCCTCCAAATTTCACGTCTCTAGGACCAGCGGTTTAGGCTGTGCGTTGATTTATCAGTCAGTCAGGACTTTGAATTTTATATATGTAGATAACACACCCATTCCTAACATGAAGACAAAGAAGAAGGCGTCGTGAAAAATAAAACGACTCCCAAACGCTATTAATTTCACAATTTTATTCAATCCAACATTTTGCACTTTACAAATGTAAGTTCTTACATCGTTGAAATAATATTTACTTCACAAATAATGTTCTATATTGCTACAAGCTACTAGGTATATATTGCGTGACTAGTGAGGTTATAACAGTTATATACTTATATGCTTATGTTATATACTTTGTTTTATTCTACCGGCTCCATATTGTTGTCTCCCCTAGGACTCTCGGTACTGAAACAAATATACATAATATGAGAGCATTCTCAAGTTGATGAACAAAGAGATGGATGATGTATGTTTCGGGATGACATTTTTGACGTAGATAGGTACATAAGAAAATAGGATTAAGTACCTAATATAAATGAAGAAAACGTTTTTCAATATTGGATATCAGCTGTGCAGATACTCGTAACAATGTTAGACGTGGTTGTACAAGTGTACATGCCTACATAAATATTTTTAAGTTTGGTATTGTTTTTGCTTTGATAATTAATTGTATTAGTCGTTTTGCTCAAAATTCTAATCTTTTGTTCATAAAAGTTAATTGTTTCCTACTAATTTGTACTTTTAAATTGTTTCCTACTAATTTGTTTTTTTTTTTAATCCGACTGCAGGTAATTCCAGAGACTGGCCGAACAAACTCTTCTGCTTTATTACTAGTAAATAGATATAAATGTCTCCTAGAATGCTAAATTCTAACTAATTCGACAGATCCGCACTGCAAGCATTGTGAAGTCAATAAATTCTAAGAAAGCAGACTCACAAAAGCGCTCAACCAACACAGAATGAGGAAAAAAGTCTGGATTACCTATCACCACGGTCCCCTTTTGCCGTACGGGCAATAGTGTCCCTCTTCCCTGCAATGTACACGATAACATGAATTGAGTAAAACTCCTGAATTATAAATAACTTCGGGAAAATCTTTGCAACGTGAGGAAGTTTTAACATTTTCCTTTAGTAGCAGCTTTGCCTTTCTTTGGCTCTATTCTTCACTTCCTTTGCCGCGACAGTAAGTGTTGCACACAAAAGGTTGGATGTTTGAATACACTGCTTTTAAGAAGTTTAAAATGAAGTCTTTTTATAGTCTTCTTAGGAAACTAGCCAATGCTAGAGAATTGAAAGCAACATCCAGTGGATAAAAGTCATAAAATAGAGGAAAAAAATATGGTTTACGAATTCGAATAACACATAACATCTCGCCTATATGCCCTGAAAGGTGAGGTAAAGGTGACCTATAGTATACCCTCATTTCACCAGTTATATTAATCTGAATCAAGAAACGAAAAATACGCCCCTGATTTTAAGTAAGTACAAGATTAATGTCAATAAGGCATGTTCTCTCAGGTCCACACTTACTCAAGTGAATTTACCTAACCGTAACTAGCTATCGCATACCATAGTCCAAATGCAAGAAGTGGTAACAAAATCAATAAAGCGAACTATGGTGACTTAGCACAATATGTAACTAAAACTCTTGACTCTTCACGTGACCAGAGGGCTGACCTATCTTTAGGTCAAGCAGTCAGCATTGCCATCTATCGTGGCAAAGCTACCAGCCTTTTGGGCACTTTTCCCACTGACAGCGATGCGGACGAATTTAATGATGCCCAATGAGCTCTGCCCTCTTTTTTCCTTTATATAATTGTACATAATATCTATTAGTGTTAGATTGTATAAGATTGTATTTAAGATTTCTTAATAAATAAAGTTCTCCAGTAAAACAAACATTACACAGAATTAAATACCCCAGCTAAGCACCAAAACCCAAAGACAGAAATTCCGCAGACGAAGCTAGCTGGCTTACCAGTGACTTGTTGAGTGCGATAACAATGCAGCCGCGTCCTCCTTGTGGAAGTTCGTCGTGCGACTGTGCACTGTGCAGCAATGCCAGAATGTTACAAACATACGCAGTGGTATCTCAAATGTGTTTAGAGCTTGTACCTAGATGGTTTGTTTGTCCAAATGTTAAACGAAGGATCCGAGGAAAATGAACGTGACAGTTTTTGCCAGTTAATTTTGAGAGCTTGTGAGAATAAAATGGCTGCATACTATGCGGAACTGTCATATATATTTTTTTTTATATAAAAACGTTGCCCCACACTAGGAATTTCTCCTGTGTTGTGGGTGCGTTTACAAACATTTAAAGTCACATACACAAACAGCCAGACCCGGAACAACTAGTTGTAGGTCATACAAATATTTGTTCCGTGCGGGAATCGAACCCGCGACACGCAGCGCAGCAGTCAATCGCTTAACCACTGCGCCAACCGTGCCGTCAAAAAAGATCAAAGTGTCTGGGGGCCTAAAAAGGCCACTTTGGCAGAATCATAAAAGGATCATCATCATCTACCTAGCCTTTTCCCAACTATATTGGGGTCGGCTTCCAGTCTAACCGGATGCAGCTGAATACCAGTATTTTACATACTCGTATAATTTAATCATATTATGGCGAAGACAGTCCGTGTTTTTCTTTTTTTCGCTGCACTACGTAGGAATAATCAAAGAGATTGGGATTGGATTTGGATTGGATTGATTGGTATTTTAGCACAGACAAAAAAAAATAACTGAAAAATCCTTCACCAATGGGATTTGATACGATTAACATAACAATTAACTGTGCAATAAGATTCATAATGTTATCCTTTTATGATTCTGCCAATGTGGCCTTTTTAGGGCCCCTGATGTTTTCATTGTCCACTTTGCAATGGTGTCTACGAATTGAAGTACAGTATCAAGAATGATCTGTATTTCAAGAGGTTGGCCCAATTTCAATACGTGACCATAACGGAACTGACTTTTTAATTCTATTCAATTTACATAGGTATTTCAAACTTTGGTCCGTTTTCCATAAAATTATCTACTCATACCTATTTAGATAAATGATGAATTGGTAAAAAATTTTGATTTGGTTGACTGGTAGAGAATGCCTAAGGCATTAAGTCCGTCTTTGTACCTTTTTGTGCGAAAAGTTTAAATAAATAATCTTACGCATAGTACGGATGTTTGCCTTGCATGATGAGTGAGATAGCAGTTTTAGTGCCGCGCTTGCCCAGTGTATCGCCGGCCCACAGCTCCTTACTTAACATGTGATCTGAAATCAAGAGAAACATCCTAATATTAACAACTATAGATATTACGTCACGGATGTTTCCTCGAAAGGTTGGGTAGAGGTGTACTCGTAGTCAAACTCAAACTCAAAGCATTTATTTCAATTAAACCATTTACAGGCACTTCTGAATTGTCAAAAACACCCGAACATAGTACCTCCTCCTTTTTGTGAAGTCGGTAAAAAATAGTAAGTACCTTATCGAAAGTTATGTTCTAAATACGTTGGTAACTTTGTAGTTTTGATAAGTCTAAGCAAATGTCGAAAAAATTTGGGCACAGGACGAATATACAGGGTCAAATTAAATTAGCTAGCGAGACTCCGCAGACGTGATGGGTATCGATATCTAAACATGTTAAAACCAAAACGAAATAAATTTTATGATATTTTTTGGAGTCATCGTCAATAAACCCTGTACTTATTTTTGTTGCTGACGAGCCTTCAGGATCAAAAACAAAAGAAAAAGCGGATCAAACCGGACCCGGAGTGAGAAAGTTTATAGTGGATAAGACAGAGAAGCCTAACAAGCAGGGGATCGAGGAGGGGGGGATGAAAAGGGGGTTCAGGGGATCAGAACGGAATAACTCGATCGCAGTTTATTCATTTGAAATATTTGTTTAAAAAAACAGTTTTTTTTTTTGTGTAATCCTTACAAACGTGATTGGTATCAATATCTAAACACGATAAAAAATATTTTCTCAACTCATACTTAATAACAACGGTCGACGCCTAAAAAAAACATAAAATATTATGTCATTTTATTTTTATCGTGTTTGATACCCATGATACCCGATACCCATCACGCAGAGTTTTTCTAGTAAATTTAATGTGACCCTGGTATAGGTAGGCGTCGTCTAGGAGTGCAATATATCCTTGACATATCTTTGAAGCACAACGTTTAGTTGATAGGACCTTAAATCGTCTAGACTTCAATCTACCCCTATTTTGCATTAGGTAGTTGTATTCTAACAATAGTTTGAAAATCGTGGCTTGAATCTTGCATGAGACACCTACAACACCTATTCTCTTTAGTATTCTAAAGACTGCAAGCTAAACCAACCCCTAAAAATGCAACCCACAATTCCCGCTAAGGTGGAAAATGTAGAAAATAGCAAGGGTGGAAAAGAAACAGCTATATAAAACTCAGGAGACCTTAAGCCAACACTTATAAATGGAGCAAATAAACGCTGACTCGAGCTGCAGCGCTTTTCTAACACATTTCAAATAAAACGGCTGTATAGCGTCCAAACCGCTACCGCGTGATTATTGCACATTATTTCTTAAGCACAGGTGATGGAAAATAATAGGTTGACGTGTTTTATTTCGAATTACAAAACCTCACTCACGACTCAAGCATTACTCAAAACAAGTTTCGACCAATCAAATGGCTTTACACTAGTTATAAGTACTTAATGCTATAATCTTGAGCGAGGTTCTGTAATACAGGTCTAATCACAACACACCGAAATAACGCCACGGAAAGCAAGCGTGTATAACATGCTGTCAATGCATTTCAAATTACCCATAATACGACGGAAATTACGTCGCGTAACATTTATAGCACGCGGATTTTCCGTCGCGTAATTTTCAGCAGGCTCTGTGTGCTTTGGATCGTATTTTATTTTTGGAGTTCTTAGTTCGGTAAAATATTTCATAAATAAAAGAGAAATCGAATGCAAATCGAATCAAAGCGCAGGTACACCTGCGCTTTGATTCAATCTGTTCTTGATATTGTAACAGATCAACATTCAGCTCTGCAGTGTATATTGAGACCATTTTTGCGTCATTCCTCATCCTGATTATTTTAATGACACTATTTGTAGTTATATTATTATGGTTAAAACGCCTTAGGTAGGTAAAGCTGGTGTTCATTCGACTTCCAAAAAGGAGGAGGTTATATGTTCGACTTTATGTGTTTTTTTTATGTTTGTTCACCGATTTCTCCGTCAATTTTATTGCGGACCTATTTTAAAAATTCTTTGTTTGTTCGAAAGAGTATGATCTCGAGGTGGTTCCATTGTCACCAAGTCGGAATCTAATGAGGGAATCCCATGGAAATCGAGGGAAATCCTCAAATTTTATAGGCACACCTATAGCGGTTTGGGTATTTTTATAGTAACTCGTGCATTTGCTCTCGGAAAGCACCATTTGTTGAAGTGGAACTGATGATGAAGACCACAGATGGCCATCGGAACTACTCAATAATAAGTATTTCGCGGGTTGCGATTCGATTAGGTACTTTGATGTGGTTGCTAAGCAATTTATGCTCGTTACAATGCGTATGGCGAAGTGGAGCTGATAAAGACTTTTCTTACTAGGAGAACTTCTCAACAATTAACGTCCCTGCATCGGAAAAAGCAATATCTTGTAAAAAGTGATGAGCAGTTGACATTAGGCTATTGTAACTTAGATAAATTACAAACCGAGCCACTAAAACGTGAAAAATATTTTTTTTTTTACAAAAATATACAACCGACTTTTTAAAAAACACTACAAAGTGAAAAATAACTTTAATTTCAGAAGTCAGTGGCAAAAAACTAAAATACAGATCCAAAGACATCATCGCCTTTAATGTGCCTATTTGAAATAAATGATTTTACTTTGAAAAGTTTTTAATTTGTAATAATCTGTAATGATAATCGTACCATCTCACATTTCATTAATTTTCTATTCGTTTTCAATTTTTACTCAAAGCAACGGTTATAAAAAATCATGGAAAAAGAATTTCATTTCAATCTCATTATTTTATTGGAATAATGTTTCAAGACGGTATTATTATTTACCTCAAAAAGATGTCGGGTTCGGTCACCCCATCGGCTGGGGCTTTGGCAGTAAAGATGTCGTAATTTAAAAATATTAAGTTCGGAAAATGTTTGGTAAAATATTGTAAGAAATGTCTTGCCATTACGTTACTGTCCAAACCAACCAACGGTTCTTTTCGTTTTACTTCTGGTATACGGTATTTCCTACATCGATTTAATACGAAATACCACGACCCCCCACGATCACCACGAGAAGATCTAAGATTATTTTTTTACCGACTTCAAAAAAAGGAGGTTATTTGTAATACATGTCCACATCACGGCGCTTGTGAACTCAAGAAAATGGTACTCGTAATTGTTGGAGTAACTTTTCCGCGTGATAAGCTTTACTTACAACTTCTAAATCGTAGCTATGGGAAAATAAACCATATTATAATCCTGGACTGGACATCTGGGGGAAATTTAAGGAAAAACCTATAAAAAAATGTTTACATAAAATAGAAAAAAAAACTTACTCTTGAAGGCATTCCCCGTTCTCTTCCTGTACTCCTGTTCGATGGCAGGCAGGAGACCAGGGTACAGTGACAGGGGAGTGCGGTAGAAGTCTGGAAACACAAAGAAACATACTGTTGACACACATTATTACATAACTAGCAACCCGCCTCTGCTTCGTAGGGTTTTCGCGACAAAACATCGAAGTAGATTTCTTTACTATGTTCAAGTTTAATAATTATGTAGGTATGATGATACACCTTCTGGAATAAATCCTCTAAATGATGGCTAAATCCGCATCCAAATCCGCTGCGTAGTTTAGAAGAACAACGCGATCACACAGACAGACACGAAAAGCGATTTTAATTTATAATATGTATAAATGTCTACTCCTGGGATAAGCTGAATCATATTAAAATATAATATTATTTTATTTGTAGAAAAATTCCCAGCTCTCTCAGTTTTTCAGATACTTAAACGTTTTGAGTACTCTACATTTAATTATTCACTGACCACTTATGTGTACACAGCCCTATATACGTATGTTAATATTTAGTGGTCCGTAGTGAACCACGTAATTACCAAAAGGGGTTATTTAAAATACTTATCCAAATAATATACACGATACCTTTATTTTAATTGACGGCTCAGGGGAGTAGTTTACCCTAGTAAGCTCAAAATAAATGAACAAAGTAGCGGTAGGTAAGTTTTAATACAAATAATATTGGGATGGGATGTTATGTTTTCATTAAATTATGTCGGCTAGTAAGGCAATTTGCTCCTTTTATAGCATTCATTAAGGGGCTTACATGACCTAAAGCGCGGTCACTGTCGGACTGCATAGAAAAGAAAGAGAAGCGCGATGACACAAAACTGGTAATTTATTGCAAAATATGAAGCAATTATCTATTTACAAAAACTATTTAATTTAATAATAAATAATCCATCACTGAATGCAAATGGCATATTTTTATTTATAATTAAAATTGTTAATAAAGGGATAAACTGCTTTTAAAGACAATCAAGAGGTGTATTTCAAGATTTTTTTGATGTATTAATGTATGTTTAATTATGATTTGAGTTCCATCGCTGTATTAAAATAAGACTTGAAAATATCTTTTTGGTCAACATTATTTACGGTATGAGATGCACTGCTTTAAAAACCAACTTTTTGACCGTTTTCAAGAAATCTCCGCCTCAATATTAAATTAACATAATGGCTTAGAAGCTCCTTCGCAAAGAAAAGCAGGAAAGCTCGATTTGTTTATTAAAGAATCATAATTGTTTTTTTTCTAAATAGAGATATCTTTATTTCCTATACCTACTTTACATAAGATAATACTTACATAGCATGCGCTCCCCAGCCGCGGGTCCTTCAGACATGACGTCATCCGTTCGAGCGCGCAAATAATCTGAAAATAAGAAACACTATTTTTGATTGTCACAGGTAGGTACCTAGACACAAAAAGAGAAAGATCGCCATATGGATGTGGATGCTAAAATGTTCACTTTGAGCCCATTTCCAAGTCAAGGAACGCTACACATACCTATTTATTTGACATCCTACTTTATTTAGCCCAAGACGAAGATGGAGGGATGAACTTGAATCCTACCTAAAGGAGAGGCCCGCAATGGCAGAGGGCGAAAAAGCGAGAGGGAGGCCTTTGCCTAGCAGGCGTGACATTATGGGCTAAATAGATAGATAGATTCTACTTTATTTAACAACTATCTCGGTACTCCGTCCCTACTACGTAGAGCAGCACTAAGTTTAAAAATGGCCAAGACTTTGACAATCATTGTCAGGGGGGGTCTTAAAAGGCCACTTCGGCAAAATCATAAAAGGATAACCATAGATTTAAATCTATGAGGATAACATTATGAATCATAATATGGCGAAAACAGTCCGCGTTTTTCTTTTTTTCGCTGCACTACGTAGGTATAATCAAAGAGATTGGGATTGGATTTGGATTGGATTGATTGGTATTTTAGCACAGACAAAAAAAAATAACTGAAATTTCCTTCACCAATGGGATTTGATAAGATTAACTTAACAGTTAACTGTCCATTATGATTCATAGTGTTATCCTTTTACGATTCTGCCAAAGTGGCCTTTTTAGGCCCCCAGGTCGTTAGTTCACAATTTGTTCACCACAGCAGCGAACTCCGTAAATACCAACATTCAAAACCCTTAGGTACCTATTGTGGTCAACCAGGTTAACCCACCAACAGCTACCGAGGCACTTGTGAATTGTAAACCTCGCTACAAGACGAAAATATACTTTAATTATGACAGGCACTTCATAAAAATAAAAATCTTTTATTTTATGTAGAACACATTCATAATGAGATGACGTTGGCAAAGAATTTAAAAAAAAAACTTTTCACGCTTTCGACGACGCAGGAATGAAGATATTTTTTTTTCAAATAATTATATATTATATTTATTTTTTATTTCAAATTCCGTTTCACATAACGAAGCTGAAAGGCTGTCTTTGAATCATAATAAACCTTCCATCTTTTATTTTCACCGTCGAACGATGAAAGCTTAAAATGAAGCGGCCCGTATAGAATTATCCTTCGTTAAACTTACTTAATTAAAATTGACCTACCTACATAGGCAACAATTTATCTGTGATGTTAATAAATAATCATTTTGTTTTGCTGTGTGGCGAAAATAGAAGAAAATAAATCCAAATAAGTAAAATAAAATCGTTGAAAGGGAAAAATCTTCAAATTATGTGTCCGTATTAGACGAACGTAAGTAGGTAAATTATTTATGTGCCACAAATCATATAAAATACGACAAAGAGCCCGAAGTTTTATTACAGCCGCGAAAAAAACGGAAAAAGAACAAGACTAATGATCGAGAACGTACCTTTATAGAAATTGAACCCGTCTTTGCCGACGTCTGAGCATTTCGCGCAAGGGGCCACAGCCAGCAGAGCCAGAATTGATATAAATGTTTCCCGCATTTTTGTGGCCGTTTATTAAGACTAATGAGCTAGCGGGACATAGGATCGCGGAATTCACGGACGGTGGGGATTTATAGCCGGTGTGGCGGCCACTGGCGGGTTAACCCGCGCATCCCCTTTTTATAATTTCTATCCGATATGGAAGGGGTGAGTACGCGTAGGTTGGCAGAGGAAGGAGGTTCGATTCTGCGTTGGACAGAAATGTTTTCGATTAGAATGGGTTTTCCGTGTCTGCGTTGACAGGGATACTTAGTAGGTAGGTACAGTCCGGCCATCGAGAGAATGCGTTCCTGACACCTGTCAGTGCGCCAATTCTAGCAGCTCATAAAGATCAAATTCGCAAAACACGTATTCGTATTTCGTTTATATGAAACTTACAGGTGTCAAGATCGCATCCTTTCGACGGTTTAATTGAAATAATACATATCGCTTCAAAATTTTACTTTGGTCCACATATCTAGGTGGCAATAATTAGGACGCCTGCATTTGCTTCCATGGGTGTAACGAGGAAGAGGCAAAGGAGGGCAGTTATCTCAACTGGACGTCCTGCTTCTCATACATTGCTATAAATTTCCGTACTATATATAAGCTTGATGACTTTTAAGCATTTATGGGAGATAGGCTGGAGAAGACAACGTACCTTTTGCCCCCAATTAGGTCAAAAGCTGGGTACGCTCATGCTTGCTTTTGTTGTAATTTCATGTATGTTATGTATCTATTAGAATCATTTATTAAAATTACATTATTGTAGGTACGAGTGCTAACCCACATTATTGTAATAAAAATACTTATCTACGAAAGAGTTAACAGGTATTATGCATTCAATAAAGTTACTCAATCGAAATAACTGTTATCTGAATAAAATCGCAGAAACGGCAAAAAAGGTACAATCTGAAAGAGTGAAGCTACTTGGAAAAAAGGTCGGGATTGTATGAAACTGGCAATGAAGTGTCGTAAAAAGGGCCAGTCCCTGCCACATCATGCAGCCGAGGTAATGCTGCCCAGTGTCCCGGCTTCCCGGGACTTTCCGATACTTACCTGATTTATGTCCCGGGTTTGCTTTACCCAGCGAATGATACAGGTGTTTTGTTACAATAAAGATATGTGGCTTCTGTATTTTATCTTTAGTTTTGGCTCAAGAAAATACTAAAAGGAACTATTTGTCTTAACAACTTTGACGGCTAATACCTCGTCATGCATGGAAGAGGAAGACATAGGTACAGACGCCAGCACATCAAGCTTCTACAATCTGTCAAATTACTTTAATAGATTTCAACTTTATCGCTAAAGCATTAGGTTCAAAGTTGATTGTGAAAAATTGACAGTTTCGAGTAGCTTGATGTACGTGGACCCCAAATAAATTGAGATATGGGTAGGAGGATGATGATTATGAAATCTTGTTTTGCAATAAAGCTGCGTAGCGATTTTTATAAGACTTGTTACTAAGATTGTTACTTAGCAGTAATCTATAATTATTAAGGCCTACCTACACATTCATTACCAGTATATGCAATATTTGTACGGCTTGCAAGGCAGCATATAGTGACAATACATTCTTTTTATTTTACCCATCATGTACCACTACATTTCACCTATGTGTACAAATAAATAAATGTAAATTTGATTCATTAGTGACTCCAATCCAAGCCAATCGTTTACCTAAAATCTAAACATTGAACTATTTTCCAACACTGCAAGGGAGCGCAGCAATTTAGGCGTTAAGCGAACTGACAGAGTACGAAACACCACGCTGCGCTCCAAAACGGGGATCCTAGATGTAGGTAAAAAAGGCTTCCAAGCTGAAATGGGATTGGGCGGGTCTCGCCGGCCACATGCACAGTGACCGCTGGGCAATAGTCTCCACACGATGGGTGCCTGAAGATGGACGGCGCCGCCGAGGCCGGCCTAGGAAGAGATGGTGAGAGGACCTAGACGCCTACCGCATGGGTGGTGGCTCTAGAAAAGATTGCCTGGAAGGATTTGGGGGAGACCTTTGCTCAGCTTTGGGACAGCGTAGGCTAAGTTAAAAAAATGCAACACTGCAGCAGGCAGCTGAAATAGCCCAATTTATACAACAGTTACTTAGAAAGAAATTTCCCGTTGTTTCGAGCACCGTTTCATCCTAAAGGACCCGACGAAAAGTACAAATAAGTATCCACAATTTTTACGCCCTAAAATATTCACGTCCCGTTTCAGTCCCGGTCCCGGGCCACTGTAGTTAACAGCACTAGTCCCGCACGACGGGGCGCCAGCCGCGGCCGCCACAACCTTATGCAAATGACGTTCCAGACAGACCCGAGATATTCTTATATAAACGTGATTGTTGCGATTCTAATGGCTTCCTCTGCTACTGATGGATATCAAGGCTTTGCTTACGTAAAAGGTTATGGATATAAATAAATGGTTTGCTTCAGAAATGTCAATTTGGAAGGTATTGTTTGCGTAGCAGAATGACCATGAAGATTACCTATCTAGTTTTTGGGTAATCTGTATTTAAATTGTATCTACTTACCTTTTTTTTTCAAGGGGAAACCTTCGAAAGGCACCCGACCTCCGGGGAGGGAGGTCGGGGAGTGTGGGATTTTAACCTCACTAAAACCACCCCGGTGGTAAAAATCATCATCCAAAAAAACCATCAGCACATAGGGGTGGTCCCTGTTCCTCTTAAAAGACCAATTCCGGAAACCCCCTTGTACAACGCCTGTAAGGCACATCCCTGGGGAGACTGTAAAGGGGCCTCCCCGGAGCCTCGCTATACACGGCAGCACGTCACCACTGTGCCACAGTCTTCCCTGGGGTCACTTGGTGGGCGGACAGTCCCGTTTCTGTCCTACCTAGGTTTTTACACTGATTCTATGCAGAAATACTCTTGGAGATGTCCGGAATCTCTTGTAATGCGGTGTTCTAAAAAAACATCACCATGTTGCGCCGACCCCAAATAAATTATTGGGATAATGTATTCCAATTTATTTGGGGACGGTCATGATGATGATTCTTCGAGTGATAGTTGAGCTAAGCTGAGCTCCTCAAGTTCTGAGTTGAGCTACACGATTACTGACAAATGCTCCGACTGGACTGGTCCACTCATATCTGTGTGGTAATTTCATCAAAAGACCATTTTTTTCGACATCAATCTACATGGTCTTGACATGATCTCACCAAGATTATGTCTGGACTTTGAAAGAGACCTCTGAGTTTCGGTCTTTCTTCTGAGAGAAATCAGCTAGGAAACGCCGGACTCAACTAGCTTTGTGTTTTTTATAATAATTATGTCGTGTAAAAGTGATTCTGATATTCTATCTACAGAATTAACTATTTCATTTTTATTCTTGCACGCTTCTCTTTTAGTTGTCAACTCGGTAATCACTCCCTTTCTAGCCTAAAATGTCGGTCTCTTTTCATTTTTATTCTTGCACGCTTCTCTTTTAGTTGTCAACTCGGTAATCACTCCCTTTCTAGCCTAAAATGTCGGTCTCTTAAAAGAATATTAGAGAAAATAATATCAACTAGATCACACAATGCTTGCTCTGAACAATTTTCTGACACACTGAATCTAGAGTCGTATCTGAAGGAGATCTTTATACCTACAGCCACATTCTTGCTATCTAGAAAACTAGCACAGTCCTTGCTAATTCGCAATGTCTTGATTCTCCGCTGGCCTTGCAGAAATAAATGCGCGAGTCCTAACAAGGTTGGCACATTCTCCAGTTAAAAAGACGATGCGCAAAAACTGTCTAGTTATCTATACCAATACCAATACGATAGTTATCTATACCAATACGATAGTTATCTATACCAATACGGTAGCTATCTATATCAAGAATTCTATTTGAAAATTGTTCAAGCGCCATACTTGTGTTGTTGTTGTTTTTGACTGTACCTATATTACTGTAAAACAGTTTTCCGCAAAAATCTGTTTTTCCGAGAAAAACTGAATCACAGAAAGGTTATTATTTGTTGGCCGTTGGTCCTGCGCCTGAACTCTCCCCGGTCGTGTGGGATTGCCGTCCCATCGGACTATGAGAGTAAAGCAACAGAGAGTGCACCTGTGTCTGCGCACACACTGGTGCACTATAATATCTCCTGCCTACCTAGGTACCTGGCTAATCTCCATTGAGATTGGCTACCGTGACCGAAAAACGGTCGGGGAGGCTATTACCTATTTGTTGTATTATCAGGAATTTGCTAAGTACTTTACCGAGAAATGGAATGCGGATTATTGTTGTAATATCAGATGGAGGGGACTTGCTAATCGGATTAATTGCTCAGAATTGCGCTATGAGTTGAAGCTTCTCTTGATGTGGCGAGCTGTTCAAAAGTTCAATGACCCGGGCATCACGTAAAAACTATTTTTTATCTTTATCCACTAGTTTATGACGAGTGGCTTTCATTTTGACAGGTCAACAACATTCATTACGTTATTTACGTTGTTGAGCTGACAAATACGAACGTATGAAGCAATGGATTAGCAATATCCTTCAAAATTATTCAGATTGTGATTGAAAGTGTTACGCATTTAGTTAGTGCAGGTAATTACTTATATCTACGTTTACCTATACCTACTTTTTTTTTGTCTCTCCTTGACAAGGGAAAACTTTATACCCTGAATGTTGAATGTCAATGGAAGTCGTTAAGGGCTGTTAAATTTTCAAAAGTAAAGCTTGATCGAAGCTTATGCAAAACTACTACGAAAACATTATCTTCTTCCAGATTACCTAGTGCAGCTAAGACCACCCCTTATGTCTCAAGACCTGAAACTTCGCCTCCTCACCGTGTCAGACCCAATTACGGTTAAATTGAATAATGCAAACTAATCTCCCGGTGACCCAGACTTTAGCAATCTGTTCGATCCACTTTGTAACCCGAGCAAAGTATACTAGTTTTCTTTTCTATTTTCCTTTCTTTTTGCTTCGCTGTAATCGAACTATTGAATTTTGTATTAGATATAGAGCATCTACGAAGATGTCGTTTGTCTAATGGTGATTGAAGGATACCTATATTGACCTGTCGGAATGAACAAAGCCTTTGTGTCAACAAAAGCCATTTTCATATTTTAACATCTTTTGTCAAAATGGTCTTTGAAAACAGTCATCTTTTAACAACAAATACTTTTAAAAAGGGCTTTTTGAAATGCAAAACGAAACGAAAATGGCCGGATTTCTGACGACACTTCAAGCGGGGGCTTTCAGCAAATGAGCGACGGCCTGCAGCGCTCCGAGCCACGCGGACAAAGGAGCCCTTCTCGCGTCCTCAGGTCTTACCACCGACCAGCGAGCCCTGACCCGCCGGGCTGCAAGAACTACTCATAAACAACAACTCACGAGCTAAGGCCACGGCTCAATTTAAATAAGTTGGTGGTACGGTAAAATCTCTGGCGTTCCGTTGCACATTTCAGTTGGAAGCACTGTACCTTGTAATTGTACCTACCCACCTCTACCTATTTGCAGTTTCTTTTTTCACTGCACGAAGTTTTAACGCATTTTCTTTTATTGCTGTTGTTAGGTTTGTTGTAGGTCGTTTGCGTATTACCAACTGAAACACGCGACGTTGTGTGTCGCTGTATACTTTTAAACGCTCCCGCGTGCGCAATAACAGTTACAGTTCAGTTACATTGAATTTTCTTAGCAGACATGCTATTCTACTATTTGTGTATAAAATTGTCGTTGAGTTACTGCATTGACCACTACCGTGGGTATCGTAAAAGCGGCTTTAGAATTATAACTGGGTACTTAGGCGTTGGACGGACCAACGCCTAACTACAAATTGTACCCCAAGTTTAATAGGCACTTCTCAATCAGCAAACGGCCAAAAACTTTTAGTAACCTACAGATATATTAAACTCGAAAACCACTTCTAGTTAATGAGTTTCAGACAGTTCACAAAGGCTTCTAGAAACTAGTAATAAATTAGAAATTCCTAACGTCGCTGATCCGGCATCACCCTGGAGTCCAAAATAATTATTTATTTCAAGCCCCCAAGATACAGGTGCTGCCTAGTTACGGGACCGGCTGTTCAAATAACTACTCCAGTTATTAGTAAGCATACATTTTAATTATTTTTTCTATTAATTTTCTAACAACTAATAATTTTATTCTTATTCTTATTTTGTAATAGGTACAGATTATGTTACTTTTTCTCTATCAGACATTTGGGAACGTTGAAAGCTCAATAAGATTGCGACAGCATTAAGTAGGTAGGTATACCTGCAGGTACTGATCGGACTCTTGAAGAAACCTGGGCTATTATATCCTTAGAAGAGTTAGAATACTCATTTAGATGAGCTTCTAGCAGCTTCTGGTACTAATACTTAATTTCCCTGTTTCTAAACATTGACTTTGACACAAATGTCACAAGACTGTAATGGTGGTTACCATTACAGTACCTGTGACGTAGTATAATGTAGCACACAACTCAGTGGCAACACTGCTCGAGCAGTCACGGTTTACCCCCCGTGGCGACTGGAGGTGCCCGTTGGGTTGTTGTGTACCTACTTACTGATAATCTGGTAGTTTTACTTTAGACCCTAAACCCCTAATAAGAGATTATAGTGAACACCACAGTACCTTTATCATCCCACAGTACCGACCCGAGGATTATTTAAGTAGATTAAAGACGACGCAGCAAGTGGCACCTATCGCTCTAGCAGATCGTTGCATCGATAGTTGTGTGGCGGCATCTTCTAATGACGGATGATGTCAGGGGAGCCGCTGTCGTACAACGTCGACGACGAACTGCACAATAAATTCCGTCACAATCCTTATGATATTCAAGCTGCTGAACCACTAATACGATGATAACTTCTGGTAAAGGCAATCCTGCGCAGTTAGGTACTTTTTTATTGCTAATAGGGCCAGGTCTTGACCTCGATCACGCCTAATGGAAAGCGATGGTTGAGATCTATGATGGAACGAGCGTGCCCAGAAGATGCCTGTTCACTCTTGCTTTGAAGGCAGACGAGTTAAATGTGGGAGGGAAGCAGAGAGTTCCTCACTTTGGCTGTGCGCATAATGAACGTGGAGGAGAAGCGCTAAGTACGACTCGTCGGGATATCAACCATGTGTGGATGGTACACTGCAGTACGTCTGGTTGTCCGGTGGTAAAAGGGCGATGGTGGGATCAGGTCGTAGAGCTCTTGCGCACACTCTGAAGTTCAATCTGTAGAAGACCGACAGGCAAGCAACATTACGCCGATGAGCTAGGCTGTGAAGCGTAGCTACCAACGTCTAGTCGCCTATAAGCCTAGCTCTGCGTTCCACCGAGTGAAGTGCAGCAAGCTGGTATTTTGCTGAGCCATCCCATAAGTGGCTGCAAGTTAAATAAAATGCTAATAAATAACTAAATCGTTGCCACACTAAACATCAAAATTCGCCGTGACAGAGGTATGACGGAACCTCTAACTTGCGTTTACAGACAAACAAATTAATTTGTATCCAGATACTGTCGGCATAATAGGTCGTTAGTCGTGACGTCACTCATTACGGAACAACAATGATTTATGTCCCCTCGGCCAACTTGTGATCTATCCCCCATTGTACCCTTTGACGAGGTCGTGTCATCATTTGTACGCCAACTTTGTCGGAACAAATTGTTAGCTGGTGATCGATTAGATTAGGGTGCTTTGGGAGTTATTTTTCAATTTTGTTAGTTATGAATTGTTAACTGTTTTTGGACAGAGTTTTAAAGTCGGTTAATCTTGGATGAATATTTTGCCTAGGCGATTTACAATAAAATTGTAAGTACCTACTTTTTGTAGGTACTTACTTGGAAGGAACCTACCCAACATACCTGTGTAAGTAGTTTACACAACAAGCATGATTGTAGGTAAGTAAGGTAAGGCTTAAAGTTCGTTTTTTTATCCCAGAGACTAATCTGACAGTTAAGTCTTTTGTGTTTGCGTTTTTTTTATTATAGAAGTTTGACATTACACCTGTCAGATTAGTCTCTGGGATTAAAAAACAAACTTTAGGTACCTACTTACAACTAGTAAAAATAACACGACACAAGCAACCCAAACTTAACCTACCTTTATTAAACCAGAAAACTTTTGATTGCACCACGTAACAAAATACCTACTCACCCATAAGCTTTTCTTTTTTATCGACACACATCACATAGCATAGCATAGCAGTGACAGGCGTGCATACAATTATAATGAAGACTGTAGCAAAATCTTTTTTATTAGGTATTTTTCTTGTTTTAATTAGGTAACTCACAGGCGTAGACAATGAAATTATTTATAGTATAAGCTCATGGGACTAAATAGTACATATTTACATCATTACGTACCGACTCGTAGATGTCAGTTTTAATAAACGGGAGGGATTGCTGTAGTACCTACGACTGTCACATGCTCTGTAGTACGACTTAGGCGCTGGTACGTCTAACGCAACGCAACCTTACCCTATACTATAACACTCATGATGATAGGTAAGTGGCATAATATGTATTTACAACTATGTAGTAAAATTGGCAAGGTGGTCCGACGACCTTGTGAAGCCCGCAGGAATCCGTTGGATGCGAGAAGCACAGAACCGGTCGAAGTGGAGGTGTTTGGGGGAGGCCTATGTGCAGCAGTGGACGTCTTTCGGCTGAAATGATGATGATGAGTAAAAATTGCGACAACAAGGGTACCTACGTACGTACCTTAATTAAAACAGAAAACTTTTGATTGTTCCACGTTACAACATAGGTAGCTAAGTACCTACCCACATAAAAGCTTTCAGTTTTATCGATAGGTACATTAACAAGTTTGAAAACGCTAGTTTCCCGTTCCCATTTCCCGCTGAACCGTCCAACTATGCATTTATCGGCACGTACGTAATCTCGCATCGAGCAACGCGCTTGTCGTGACAAATGACGCGCGACGTGACGCAAACGAATCCGTTGTGACAGCGACACGGCGACGTCACGCGAATTCGATACGACACGCGCGTAATCGAATTTCGGCTGAGTGAAATCTCTTATTTATTGCCAGTGCCACAGTTGCCACCTATGGCAATTTTTCTAGAGACTTCTGTTGCAATATTCATAATGGAATATTTTGAGGTGCCATCGATGCATCAATCATGCATGGCTGATATATAGACACAATTCGAGTAGGTATTATTTAAATGAAAAATATTAAATAATAATATTTTTTTTTTATTCCAGTTGATTTATCTTTTAAGCAGCATGTTTCCGTGACAACTAGGTTCCTAAACCTATTTTTCTTTCTTATTAGATTTATCCTTGGGTTGGCATTAAAGTGAAATCGCAGAAAGAATTAAATCATCATTCCAAACACATACCTAAGTAGGTACCTTCTTCCTGTCCAAACGAGCATAAGATGGATTACCTACTTTTATAAAAATCTGATAAAAAAATTAATTGAAGAGATCTGATTAGAATTTAGCTGACGTTCCCTAATTGGATGGAACGAAAGAACGAGTGCAAATTAATGCGGTTTTTTTCGATGGTTTTTGTTGACAAAAAAGGTCATTAGGCTGTAGATAGAATATCAACCCCAATGGGTTGAGTCGACGACGTATTGCAGGACGCACTGTCTGTGAAATTAGCCTAGTTTAGCAGTGGTGCAGGTGGCCCAGTGATAATCTGCGCTGCGACTTACCGAGTGAGAGTAGAGAGAATTTGTGTAAATTATTTCATCACCACTGCTGTCAAAACGGTGAAGGAAAACATCGTGAGGAAACCAATAATTTTATGTTCTAAAAACAAAAATTTGAAGACTTGTGGGTGATGTGGGTCTGCGTGGTGGATTATGGTTCACTCTCACAGGGAGGACGCCTGTGTCCCAGCAGTGGAAACTCTCCTGAGATACAGGCTAACAACCTAGTTCAGGAGGCAGTGCGCTTATGTAACTGTGTACTTACTTTGTTTTCAATAAAGCATTATTATTATTATCTCCTTTATTCAAATAAATTCTTATAAATTATATTTTTAAATATTAGTATAAAGAAATTATTATTATTATTATTAAAGGCTGTTTATACTTATAGGTAGGTAGGTACTAGGTAAGTAAGTAGGTGATACAGCCTTTTATAAGCATAAAATACCGACTACACTCGTAGCTATAAAACCACATTTATTTGTTAGCCAACAACCCAGCAACTTTGAAAGTACCTACTAAAGTAGCCGCGTTATCTGGACCTAACTTCGCTAAAATAGAGTCGCTTGTCGTCCGAACTCATGTCCCGTTCTTTATAGTTTCAATATAGTCCTAATTCCCACAATCAGTATGTGTCCTACCGTCTAAGTCACAATCCGGTTTGTCCGAGTCCATTTGGCCGGTCCTAACTGTAACAAATGCACCATATCTGTCCAACTTATTAAAGTTTACGCCCTGGAGACGTGACCCACGTGTCGAACAACTAAGTCTGTTGTGTATTGCAACTGGGGGTAATGTACGCTAACCTTAATGTGATTGTAAATCTTGTTTTAGTGGTGGCAACGTGGTACCTTGTTGGTACCTACCTATGGGGAACGACGTTTTAATTTATAGGTTTGGTTTGGCTTCTAAAAGCTAATACCTAACATATCTTCGCACACCCAATTAACTCGACAACACTTTAACATCGTCTGATCTTTCCGTTCAGTATCAATATGCTCGGCGTTCAATAGACGATCGCGCGTAGCCATCGAGTAGCTATGCAACGCGACGTCAACTATCCGACCGACTATATACCTAATATAGGTAGGTATTTGATTCGCTTTGACGGATTGGTGTCAAGTTGTTTGGCCTCAAAGGTACATGGTATCTAATAGGTAGGTAAGTAGGAACATTCAGCGACAAAAGTCGATTCATACTTCAGTTTTTTAATCTTAATTATTGAGCTAAATATTAAATTACTAGGTACTCCGTGCGATTCTCCATACAAAATGTATTCCCCTTTTTTCTTCCTGAATAATGCCTCAAGAGCAATTTTTTTTTTCATAAAATCAAGGTTTGCTGTAAACACGTCATTTTCTTTTTTTTCAGCAACTAATTAGTAAAGAAAATATGACCCTCTAAAAATTACAAAAAATGCCCTATTTTTACCGCCGCCGTGATTAGAGGACTACCAGCCAATTAGAAAAGTTTTAAACATAAAAAAAATGTTAGAATGATGATGATGTGTGACATACTCGTTCTTAAAATGGTACCTACCTAATGTAAAAAATAATTAACGTCGATCTCGTCAAAATTTTTGTGATAATTTCGGTCTGAGCTGCAGCTGAGACGCTCCGGGCGTCGGGAGCCGCGTGACGACTCCCGGCCACCGTAGGCGCGGGCCTGCGGACGGAGACTAATGAGTAGCTCACCGATCAGGACCAGGCCCGTGCCGGATGGCGCGTACGTGTACCTGCCGGGTCAGCGGGATTGTCCGAAAGGTTTACCTCTGGCCCGAAACATAAAGGGCTAAGGAAGGAACACGGGTGGGTTTTAGCCAATAAGAATCTGACACTCCCTTCCGCTCCACCCAGAGCGGAACTCATTTGATGATTTCCTATCCACAAAAAAAAAAGCTGCAGCTGTCCCTATCGCACACTACGGGGGCAGACTTGAGGTAAGGCGACGGCAATAGTTTCTTCAAATACCTATTTTTCTAATTCTTCGCAGGCCCCGTCCCTTCTTAAATGTCTTTTTCTCTAACTCTCACCCTGTTTTCTCTAGGGCAAACGAAAAGTCATTCGGGTTTTAAGATCACGTCTTTCGTTGTTAATTAATTAAACACAAAAACTTTTGTACATACTTATATTCCATACAAAATATCGATTTTAATTTTAAGTCATTTGAAAATTACATAAATACTACACCTACGTTATAAATACAAGGACATCTGGCATCGTAAAAGAATACCAGACTCTTCAATACTTTACATTGTAAGACAATATGATTAAATAAAAATACATTAATACAATTTCATCTTAAACTGGGATATTTATAAAAAAAAAATATTTTCTTAAATATCATTTGGAATTAAATATTTTAAAAAGTTCTAGCATATAATATTTTTCTCAAAGACTAGTTTTCTATACTGTAAACACATAACCAAACTTATTTGAATTGTGGCAATTTTTAAGTATAAAAGAATATAAAATTCGGCACTTAAAGAAAGTAATGTAAAAAAACTTAATTAAGATCATTAAAGTAATTGATTACAGATTCAAAAAATAAACGTATTAAGTCTTAATCTATGCAGTTAAATACTTTTAAGCGGTTAGTAAAATGCACCCGAAAACCTTTAACTAAATTGATTTATTTTAAGCGGGACGCGCTAGGATTATTTTTTTCTGACGTTTTTTGCAATTTGCAGGTCAGTGCCATGTTGAATGTTGATTAAAATACAATTCGCGAGCGTAACAAATATGACTTTACAGAATTATAATTAAAATTATAATTATAACCCTCTAAGTTCATATAATCCTATTGAATTACTATTTCATGAAATACCAATCAATACGATTATATGAAATATTTTGTTCTACATACAACCTGACACTTACCTGCATACTGCAAAAAAACATAAGAAATTTTGAATTTCGCGGGCTACCTAGCAGCGCCTCCCCCTTAAATACAAACATATACTTTGTCGCAGTCAATAAGGCAGTGATATTTATGGCTAATAAATATACATTTTATCAAACAATTCGAGATATATTTCTATGTAGTTATAGGCACATAACACTTTAACGTGTCGACTGTTAGTAACGTAAGGAATGACGATTCTGAGTGAGATTATACAGTATTACCTTCTAATGTCAGCGCAATGAGGAACACGTACTTAAACATCTATAAAACCAGCGTTAATTCCTACCTAATAAAAAACTAGAACCATAATCAACATAGACTTTTGTAATACATAATGTCTAATTATAATTTGTGCATACAACCTCAAAAGAGGTCTTTAACAAATACCAAAGCGATTTATACTTTTTTTAAACATGCAATACTTTTGGATAATGATTAAGTAAAAATCATTTTGTAATGTATAATAATAATTTTGTTTTCTTAATGAGTATTACTTATCACTAATTTGAGTTTATAATAAAATATGTTATTTTAACACGTTACGATTTAGGCAGAGCACCGACAGGCGGCGGTCTTATGTCGGTGGAAGGGTACTAAACCGAATTACACTACAAAAAGTTGCCATGATAATATTATGCAAGTACATAGCACTAAATTACTAATTTAAAAAGAAAAAACTATATTTATCGGTAGTATTACTGGACGAAATAGGGAGAAAATATAATTCTAGATCGATACTGCCGCCGCTTGTTCTGGAACTCTGTCCTAAAAATATTGTCAGCCATTATTCTCCTGCTGCAAAACACACAACCCTAACACGGCGCCTACAACTGTCAAGCACACAATGACGTCACCTACTTCAGTAACGAGCTGCGCTATAGAACAGGGTTGACACTGATGCCAGCACCATTACATTTAAAAATAAAAATGAAACTTTTATAAGTGACCAGTGTTCAGGTAACTACAACAATTCCGGATTTTTAGCACGAAAATAAAAGCGCGCCGAAATTGGATGGAATTTACAGTAGTCGGTATTTTCTGGTCACATTTTGTGTAACAACCCTTATTTAACAAATCTGTAAGGAATATAACAATTAAATAGCTTCACTTTCATGAACAAACTTGTTAACCTTCTAATACTTATATATTCCAATACTAAATTCATCTCACAGCTCCCGTTAAGGCTAATTGGCCAATTTGAACACATCACTTAGTTCAAAGTGGAGTTAGCTTCAAAAATAGAATTGTTTAATTACATCTTGAATTAGACGACAAATAATTGTGTCTTTGACACTTATTACGCTACAAGGTTATTGTGGGTTGTGACGCGTGGCCAAAATCGGAACTAATGTCGCCATCTTGTTTTGTCGGTACAATTTCTGTGACACAATACCCCGCCCCCCTGTCAATGTCATTCGAGCGCCAAAAGATCCTTGTAGCAGAATGTAGTAGTGTGTAGTGCATCACTGTCCAAATCACAGTGATTTTTATTCTCATACAAGGTTGTTTCTGTAGGGTTGGTTGCTGCCACTGACAAGTCTGTAAAAATCATAGTGATCTTTATTGTCGTTACAGTAAAATAAAATAACCTGTGAACGGATTGTAGTTTCTTGTGGCGCCTTTTGTAAAATGTCACTTGAAATGTATTAAAAAAAATGGCGGCGTTCGTATCGATTTTGGTCACGCGCTAAAAGAACCTTGGAGCGCTATACGATAAGACTCGATGTAATATAAATCTCTTTATAAATAAACTACGTTTATTCAAGTAACTGTGCCTATGCTGAAATAAATAACTGCTTAACTTTACAATAACTTAAACAGCTGCCATATTCCGAAGGTAACTCCACTTTACAAGGACATACGCATTGGATAATTCTATCAACAAGTATCAACATGTCATAATGTTATTTACAAAGACAGAGATTCAAGAGTATCCAAGAATGATCGGAGGTAAAGATGACAGAGTGCCAGTGGGAGGAAAACACGGAGTACTAAGTAAATGGAGTGCTACGAGTACGAGAATATGCGTATATTATTCGATACGTCATTCGAAGATAATGCACTAAGATTTCATTATGAAATAAAAGACCACGTATTGTTGCTTAGGGAAACAAAAGTTTTAGCGCAACTTTGAGACAGCAAAGAGCATGGCGAAACAGCATTTGCTACTGGATAATCGTCTACGACTACATGATGTCAAAGGATGACAATTTGCAACTGTCGATGTACGTCTGTGCGAATGCCTTAAATAAGCACTCCATTTCCTTACTCCTGTGTTTTAGTAGTTTTGAAAGTTATCCTCAGAAAGCCTAGGGACAGTAAGATGAGCACTTGTGGTGTATATAAATAATCTGCACGACATAAACATTAAACTATTATGCAAATAAATGCATGTTTTATTTTAGTTGATGTGCGGAAGTTTCAGTATTTGCTTTGGAGTAACAATGGGGAAGTACGGATGTTATTATAAAACTAGACGGAACAACGTGACATAAATAGGGTGCCTTACCAAATTAGATTTAATTTTAGTTATTTATACAGAAATACTGTCATCTAGCTTTTTCAGCTAAGTACATCCGGTTAGACTGGAAGCCGACCCCAACATCGTTGGGAAAAGGCTAGGCAGATGATGATGACTGACATCTATCTTACACAACCGAACAATGACGATTGTTTGTCATAATATATGCAATGGCTTTTGATTTTGCTTGAAATAATAGAGTACAGTGTTACGATATTATATGCCTTAACAGACGGACAAAATATGGTTTCACGGCAATACCTTTGCACACAGTAAAAGATTTGTTACGTAACTTCCCCATTATCATGAGAAAAAAAGTTTATAAAAATTTTGAAGGCATGCAAACTCAAAGTTTACACGACAAACTTTCTTTAAAGGAGTGTCATAGTTCATGTAAGTTGAGCACATCAACTCCTATACAGTCCCTTACGGTCGTACTGTGTGCGTGTGTGTGTGTGCGTGCGTGTGTGCGGGCGTGGTCGCGCGGCGCGTGCGCGTCACACGGCTGCAGGAGAAGCTGATTGTCAGTGCCACTTCGCCTTCTGCGCGAAGATGTCAGCTCGGAGATTCTGGGCGAAGCAAATGCCTAGGATCTGTGGGGAATTATGGTTCAGATTAGCGGTTATTTGTACAATAGAAATAAACTTTATGGCATCTAAATTATACTTTTCAAATATAACTAGCTAACGAATGTAGTTTTTACTTCTACGCTCTGCCTCACGCAAAACTTCAGTGATAATTTCAACACGAAAATAGATACTCGGCGTTGGCTTCGAGTTTGTTAATTTTGTGATTAAGAAGCCGTATTATTCGGTTACTTTATTTCGAACTTTTCGTGAAACAGGGTACCTAATACATACTTTAAAAGCTTGACAAAAGCCACAACACATTAAGGCTCTAGACAGATAGATGGACCGCATTTCAACTGCAATCCAACCGCAAGCAGTTCGGATGCAGTTTGAATGCAGTTGACACGACTGCAATAGTACTGCAAACCAAACGTGCAGTCCGATTGCAGTTCAATTGCAGTTCGGATGCGGTTGCAGTTGAAATGCGATCCGTCTGTCTAGAGCCTTACAAACAACAAATACATATCAAAAGTGCATCTACAAACAAAAACTTACTTGTGCAAAAGCAGTACAAACAGCGGACGTGGCAACTATCAACAGGTTGTGGTCGAACCACTCCTCAGCGGCCTCTAAACAGCCCTTGTCATATATTATCTTTGTTCTATCATAATTCTAGAACAAAAAGAAACGAACAACATCAACGGGAGGCAACTACATGCTAGATACTGCACATTCCTTGGAACTAGACATAAGATTTTTGGGGTTTGCCAGGTGGGCCTGTCTTTTTTGCAAATACGCTGTAAAAAATTATGCTTACACAAATTATGCTCAATAGTGACTTATGAGTGGGCCGCGCAAGCCCACCTCAATTCTAATGATCGAAATAGACTGAATAATTCAAGGTTATTTCTTGCTGCAAGGAATGTACCGTACGCAGGTAAGTCATAGCGAAAATTATGATGTACAGGACTACCAACCATACAATTACAAACAAAACTATTAGGAAAATGAAATAAAAATGCCAAAAAGGGTCATTAAGAAAAATATGTGAATTATCAAAAAAAAAACTAAAAGCCAAATACATAAATCGGGTAGATTTATTCATTTTGCTTTCGGATATTGCAATAAATGATTGAGTATTGCGTATTGACTTTTTCGACGCGTTATTTATTTACACTTTCCCACATACCAAAATACGACTCAACAAATACAACGCCAGTGTCAACCAATAGACTTGTAACCTTAAGCGCTAAGGGGCCGAGCAGTAGAGCGGCCACTGGCGCGAAGTGTCTCTGCAGCCAGTCCTCGCCCGCTGCCATACAGCCGCGCTCGTGTATCACTCGCTCGCTCAGTTGCTAGTACAAGTAGCAAGTCAGTATGACGGCTAGAATGTTCCTCTTATTTTTTAAGTTTAATACGAAAAAACCGTTTTGATTTAGAACTTGAAGACGTTGGCAGTTACTTTTCAAAGGTTTGTTACTCATAGGTAATTTAAACGAAGGAAGCTTTATGCGCTGGTACCTAAGAGCGAAGTGTCTCTGCAGCCAGTCCACGCCAGTCGCTATACAGCCGCGTTCGTGTATCACTCGCTCGCTCAGTTGCTAGTACAAGTAGCAAGTCAAAAACCATTCTACCTAGTACTCCCAATATTTTATCCAATCAAATCGGATTGGTGTCAATTTGACAAACAATCGAATCTTTGATTCTATACTATACTCGAAGATTTTGGAAGTAACATTTTTAAAGGAGGTTGCTGTCTGGACCAAAATGCACTTTGAAAACTAAGTCGACTTTTTGCACGGTGGTTGTTGTGGTGCCGACATGGCACTGGCACTAAATAGTGGTAAGAAATAGCGATTCATAAACAGCTAGTAGGGTCAGAATCCGAATTCATAAAATTATCATCCGGATACCATATTTCCTACTCCTTAATTTCGCTGTATCCAATAGGTCGTGCCGACGCAAGAAAATTAGAAGCATTAAATGTTCAACCATAAAAAAACATTTATATTAGACAATCATAAAGCAGTAGGTACTCACATAAGTAGGTTTTCTAACATCGTAGCCGCACTGCTTGTTCCTGATGATGTCCTGCGGCTTGTTCCTGCAGCAGCTGAAGGGAACGCCGCACGCTTCCCGCGAGCCGACCGCGCCGCTCGAACAGTTGAAGTACGCGTTACGGTCCCAATCCCTTGGGCCTTCCACACCGCAGCATTGTAACTGGAAATTGAGTAATTAAGCCGCCGTTAGATAAATAAATTATTGTTCCGTACCCTTTGTGGCTGGATAGAAAAAAAAAACGAATGTAATTTTTGCTTTAAAGTCCAGACAGACATTGTCAGTGACAGACAGTGTAATGGTCAGATCGTGTGAGGACGAAGTAGATTAGTGTCTGAAATGGTCTTTTGAAGAAAGAACCACGCTTCTGTCTGGTTCTTTCAGTCAGTGCATACATTTGCCTACAATTTCCAAGTATCTAAGTAGTCTTTAAGCAATAGAATAACGAAGGCGGCTTAATGGAAACCTATTAAATTTCTGTCTTTGTGGTTTCTGGTACATTGAATATTTTCGTTCGACACACGTACATTGAACAAACTATCAGTCTACACCGATTTTGTTGCTGTGGCTCAAGTGGGGCCAGATAGATAGAAACATATCATAAAGTAAGATCAATAATTTCTCGACTAAACTGCTTTCAGAATGTGAACTCTCGACACGTGTGTGTGGTCATTAACCTCTTTAATTTCCTTTTGCTAATCCAAGTTTATGATTTCATGTTTTTTCAATGATAAGCAAATCGCCAGTTCATAGCAAGTCCAACGAATCAGTATGAGAAAAATTCCTATTAATACATTATTTACCTGTAAAACAGTACCAATACCTAATAAACTGTTCAACACACATGAGGTAAATTAAACAAATAATACCTACCTATCATAAAAGTGCTAATGTTATCCTGCTAGGTAAATACATTTAAATAATAATCAACTAATGCCATAAAATAACTGCTTGAAAATAAATCTGATACCACTAACCTATTTCAATTAAATCTGTGAATTGTTTTGGATTACTAGGATAACGTTAATAATTTTATGATTCTGTTTGCAGTGCTATTTGATTAGTAATATGAATAGTAATTCAAGGTGGCAAGGACATCGCCGCACAACCTGTCACCAAGGATTCAGCACTCATAAAATTCTGGACGCCCATGCGATGTAATTTTTCGGCAGTTATTAAAAATAAAACGGCTGTTTCCTACAAAAGTGCAACACCTACGAGGTCAAAATGTATGGAACAGCAAATTTTTACGAAAGTTCTTTAAAGCGGATTGCGGTAGAAGTAAACTGGTAGAAATCCTTACGTAACGAGAAAGCATTATGCCCCCTCCATGCGAATTTCTCCGGGAAAGAGATAGTTTTCATGAAAATCCAAGATGGCGCCAGCAAAAACTTTCAAATTTTAATAATGGGCGTCGTTTTGTGGGTATCGCGTAAGAAACTTCGTTCCTGACCCGGTCCCCAGACAGCACACCTTTTTTTTTAATAAATCGTCGAAAATTTTTAACGCAGGGGTTCTAGATTCATGTACTGAATCCATGGTAAGGGGTTGCGCGTCGATGTTAGATAATTGATTGATAATTGCACTTACCCAGTCTTCTTGTATCCAATCAATTAAGTTCTGTTGATCTGGGTCTTCTCTATAATGTGTGATGAATGTTTGGAAGCCAGTCGTTGCTTGTTGTTTTATCTGTGAAAGACAAGAATCTCTTTAATAATTAAGTCATTTAAATGATTCACAGAATCTATATATCTATATATATAAAATGGTAAACTGACTGACTGATTGTTGATATATCAACGCACAGTCTAAACCGCTACTCCTAGAGACATGAAATTTGTAGGGTGTGTTCTTTGTAAAGAGTAGGTATCCACTAAGAAAGGGTTTTTCGAAATTCCACCCCTAAGAGGGTGAAATTTCACGCGGACGAAGTCGCGGACAGAAGCTAGTATGAAATAAAAAAAGGTTTCACATTTAAGAAAATAAAAAAAATATAGTGAAAATGTCTGATATAGTGATAGTCAGTGATGAAAGAACTATGTTTAGGACACTCTAGGTATATTCTTCGAGATAGTCGACCTCGGTAAGTGCAATAAGTTGCTGTTGGGGTGTCGCTATAGACAAGTCTGTCAAGATCATTGTGATCTTTATTCTCGTCACAATAAGGTTGCTGCTGTCAGAGGTAAAATAACTGAACGGACTGTAAGGTTGAAACTATCTGACTGTTACATAGACAAATAGACCTTGTCGTTTTATGACGTACAAGTGACATTCAACCTTAGAAAGAAAGAAAATACATTTATTTAGCACAGACTAAAAGACACACAATACACCAAATAGTTAGACAATAATCGTACATCAGTTAAAAACAAAAAAAGATATAAAAAAAATAAAAAGTGCAAAGTCCGATGTAAGAAATTAGCAGGAATGTGTGCCTCACGGCTGCGCCAAAAAGGCCCAGTTCAGCAAAAATGCCAGGGTAGGGTCATAAGCAATTACCACGTCGACTATACAAGTATACAACAAACATTTGAACATTTTAAAGAAAAGTTTCTACTTTCTTCCAACTTTTTACTTTTTACATGACTCAGTCCTATCGGTACTACAACTTACCCAATCTTTAAATACAAAGAAAAGGATGCCTGTCGTCATCTCCGCCAACAGCAATAAAGCAAGGAAAACTGCGTACTGAAACCAACCGGGAAGTACATTAATAAAACAGATTAGATTACGAATAAATACCCACCCACAATACAGGAGAAATTCCTAGCGAGGGGCAAAGTTTAAAAAAAAAAAAAAATTTAAATGTAAGCAATTGGGTCTTTCACCTGCCATGTTTTGTTTTAAACATAAAATGCCCGATTTAGTTAGGTTAGTCATGCCATACTTATGAGTCAAAACAACGGATGTTTGACATCAATCCGTGATACCTACGGGGTTATTTTCACCATTATCTCAGAGGACTAAATACTTAAGTCCTCCTATCTGGGGCGGCGAATGCTGTTGTTTTTTTTTTATACTATATTGTATAGTCGTCTTTGATCTCTCCTTATAGTAAGATGAATCTGTGTCGACTTATGAGTGAAAACTTCCGTTGTTGGCCTCAATTTGTAACACCTACGGGTTTTTTTTTTCAGAGCCATAATATCTCAGAGGACTAAATTACCTACGTCCTATGTTCTTCGGCGAAAATCGTGTTTATTTTTTATAGGCTCGTCTTTGATCTCTATCTCCCCTGATGGTAAGCGATGAACCGATGTCAATGACGGCGGATGCAATTGACACTTGAAGACTCCCAGTAAAGTATGCTATCAGAAAACTGGTCTCTGGCAAGAAGTTTCACTCTAGCGGTTCGCACAATGAATGTCTTGCCAAAACGTTCGACATTTATTATGATACTAGCTGCGCCCCGCGGTTTTACCCGCGTAAATGTCGATCCCGTGGGAATATCGGGATAAAAAGTAGCCTATATGTTAATCCAGGGTGTCAGCTACCTCCATACAAAATTTCATCAAAATTGGTCTAGCCGTTTGAGCGTGAAGAAGTAACAAACATATAAACACACCCCCACTCACACACACCCCCTCACAAACTTTCGCCTTTATAATATTATATAGTGTGACTAGCTTCTCCCTTAGTCCGCGTAAAATTTAAAAATGATTTAGTTAGTAGTATATAATAAACCATTCTTATAGTAATCTATAAATATCCAAGGACCATATCACACAGTTACAACAGCCCATGTTCAATTCGTTTTATATTGTCTAAGATAATCGAGCAGTACCTATGGTAACAAATGCCTTTGTTCTGCAATATATGTGAAGGTTCATTAAATCTTAACAAGCCTTACATGCGAGCATAATGATGATAATCAAATTCCGATTTACCCTAATGCAGACTTGGAGTAAGTAGTTAAAAAATGGAGTATCTAAATTATGCGAAGACATACAAAAAGAGGTCATGTATTTTTCGCTCCGAATTAGGTAAAAATCGCATTTTCGCTCTAATTTCAGGGCGTATATGGTACGCCTAGTTCGTTACGATACGAATAATTATATCGTTTTGCTATGGCCAAAGTCCAAAGGCCTAGACGGCACGGTTGGCGCAGTGGTTAAGCGATTGACTGCTGCGTTGCGTGTCGCGGGTTCGATTCCCGCACGGAACAAATATTTGTATGACCTCATTCGTCGTTCGGCCGTCACTGGAAGTGGACGTGTGTCGCGTGTGCTCATTACTCGTTGCGAATATTTATTTTTCTAAATTCCTATTGGTCAAAGTAAATAACTCAAATTCTCGTTTACTCCTACGGTTACCTTACGGTTAGACTCCACCCCTCGAAAGGGATAGACTACGTTTGCAGTGCTTCCTCGAAAACAAGTGCGTTGTGGTTGGTGTTTGTCGAGCCGGATTTGAACTTGCGGCTCCTGCGCGGCAGTCGCCCGCTCCCGCCATTCAGCCACACGAACGTAAGCGCAGCAGGCGAATTTACTACACACTACGTGCTACGAGCGGCTACACTGCGGTGACCTTGTGAACTTGTGACTAACAGTCGATAGGAGTGCTACGACCGCTACGAGAAACTGACGTCATCGTATCTGCTACATCAACCAGTGCTACGAGTTGTCTACGATACTCCATCGACTACGCCGCGCGCCGTGTTTACGCGCCGCTGCGCCGCATAGTGTATGAGTGAGGATTCGCTCTCGGACTGCGCCGCCACGATACTAATAGCAGCATCGAATACCTACATTGCATATAAAACTTCACCTTGAATCGCGGATAAGTACCTACTCTATTTTACCATCGTTATAAACTGTGCTCTAATATGGCAGGTGTTCATCACACCCCACCTAAAACGCCAAAAACACAAATAAACAATATGAGTCAGAGTCAAACCCAATCTGAACCCGACATAAATACAGCAATAATGATGAGCGACTACGTAAATATTAATCGTAGTAAAAGGCCTCGGCAAGATAATTCGCCACAAGGCGGGTCAGTTTTAATTTCTGGTGACCTACAAGACAACAGCATAACTAAAACGCTAACGGAACAGACTACCTTAATGTCTAAACTGTTGTCCGAGGTAGCTCAAATCAAAACTCAAAACTCCCAGATACAGGCTACCAACACGGAAATTCGTAAGTCAAATGAAGAGATCGAGAAATCAATGTCTTTTATGAATCTAAAGTTTGAAGATTTGAGAAAAGAAGTTGAGGACTTAAGGAAGGAAAGGCAGGAACAGCAAAAGTATATAGAAAGCCTGGAACAGAAGATAACAGATCTTCAGCACAAGTCCCGCTCGTCTGGTGTTGAACTGAGAAATGTACCACAAGAAAATTCGGAAACCCACACTAGTCTCATAAACACAGTATGCAGGATAAGCGAAGCGGTAGGAGTGCAAATTACCGAATCCGAGTTGCGCGACATCTATCGTCTGCCAGGGAAGTCTACCACTGCTGACACCCCACGTCCAATAATTGCAGAGTTTACTAGAGTGCAGACAAAACAGACACTCTTATCGGCAGTGCGGTCGTTTAACAAGGATAAGGGAAAAGACGATAAACTTAACACCAGTGTGATTGGATTGCCAGGGAAACACCAACCGGTGTATGTCGCTGAACAACTACCTGCTAGTACCAAGAAGTTATTTTACCAATCCCGTGAATTCGCCAAGAAGTACAAATACACATACTGCTGGATATCTAATGGTAATATTTTCCTGCGGAAGCAAGAGGGCGACAAACAGATTTTAATCAGCACCGAAAAAAACCTTCAAGATCTTGGATACATTAATATGTGACTATGCCCAAAACTCACCGTAAATCGTTCTTATTTTAATTTGTTTAGATTAGTTAGATCACTTTTTATTCAAATTGTCATGTTTATACACTATAAAAACAACCAGTCATTAACTAACCCAACTATACTCTCACAAACACTACATAGAACACAAAACCCAATATACAAATATATTCACATGACATACACACACATAATTCGACTTCTCAATATCATAAAATACACATATTATATGCGATGTACCTGCCATTCTAACTTGATATACAAAATATTACTGGCTCATACAACTTGCTCACGCTCTGTTATTTATTTCTTAATTAAAAATGACTAATTTGATTAATATTAATAACGATCTTGACAAATTTACCGTAGGCAACTCCTTTGTATGTAACCCTGAAGACTGTCTAAATTACGTCAACGTCACTGGTAGCGATATTAAACTTCTGCATTTAAATATTCGCAGTGTAAATAAAAACTTCGATCAACTTCTCGTACTATTGCGCTTAACTAAAATTAACTTTGACATCATAGTTCTGACAGAATGTTGGCTGAGTAAAGCTAATAATTTACCTATATTGGAAGGTTTCCAGTCTCACTCAACTGAAACAAATCTCAATCAAAATGATGGAGTTATAATCTTTACTAAACTGGGACTGCATACTAATGTATGGGAACCCTCCTTTAGGGGCGGGACTTGTCTCGTGTGTCAAATAGAAAACAAGCTAGCAGTGGTGGCAATCTACCGCTCTCCATCATACAAGTCAAACGACGATTTTGATAATTTCAAGACGAGCCTGACCAATGTCTATGATACCATATCAGCCTGCCCAAATATAGTATTAGTGGGCGATTTAAACCTTGATATAATCAAACGTAATGAGGACAACAAATGTCTTGACTATCTCATCTTAAATGCTTCTCAGGGGTTATTGCCCACTCACGAATTTCCCACCCGACTTGATAAAAGCCTAGATCACATACTTCTAAAGACTAAACTTTTGTCGACCACACTGGTTTTAGAGTCCCATATTACTGACCACAAGCCGATTCTCCTTGACATTATAGATGCGAACCCTGCGCGCAGAACATGTTACCTTTCTACTCGCCTTAACCATGAAGCAATTAAGCTCGAACTGGAAAATACCGACTTTTCAAGTATATACACTGAGGAGGATGCTAATATTTCTATGAACAAATTTATAGACATCGTATTAATGGTCATATCCAAACACACAATTCAAGCTAAAATCCCTAGACAAAAAAGAACTCTAAAACCCTGGATAACTCCTGGTCTTCTAAAATGCATTAGACACCGCGATAAGTTACACATACAATCCAAAAAAGCACCAGACAACCTTATACTTAAAATTACTTATAATCGCTACCGTAACTTCTGTAACGACCTACTTCGAAAACTAAAAATATCATATGAAAGGAGTGAGCTTGAAAATGCAAGTAATAAACCAAAAATGTTATGGAAAGTAATAAAGGAAATAACCAACACCACGAAAATATGTGCAAGTCCCGTTGAGCTATTAAAAATACGCAATGATCCAAAGTCTTCCGTTAATGAGGTCTGCAATTTCTTCAGTAATGTAGGAAAAAAGCTAGCTGACAAAATTATATCACAACACCACACCCCATCACCTCAGTCTATCGATCAGTCTCATCTAAATAGTATAAACCCCTCCCTCGTAAATTCCCTTGCGCTCTTAGAAGTTGATGAAGCAGAAACTGAATCGCTTATCCTACAGTTACGTAATGACTGTGCTATCGGATGGGACGGTATATCGCCTCTTTTATTAAAAAACTGTCGCCACGTACTGATAACGCCACTTACCTTCATATTCAACCGCTGTCTACAACTAGGCGTGTTCCCGGATGCTCTAAAAAAGGCGATAGTCCACCCTATACACAAGGAGGGGGACAGAACCTGTGTCAATAATTTTAGGCCTATATCTGTTTTGCCTACACTTTCTAAGATCCTTGAGAGGATCTTAAACAATCGTCTCAGGAAATTTTTGGAAAAATACAAATTAATAGCAGACAACCAGTATGGCTTCCGGGCTGGTGTTTCAACAGAGGATGCCGTGCTAGGATTGACTCAAGAGGTAGCTGGAAATCTAGACAAGAAGACAAAATGTTTAGGTATATTTCTAGACCTTTCAAAGGCATTTGACACAGTTTCTGTCCCCATCCTTACCTCAAAATTAGAACACTTAGGTGTACGTGGCGTGTCGCTTGATATATTCAAAGATTATCTCAGGAATCGCACCCAAAGAGTTAAAATTGATACCCACCTTAGTGAAGAGGAATTAGTTACTTTCGGCGTCCCTCAAGGCAGCATACTGGGCCCCACTTTATTTCTAATATATATCAACGACCTTTGCAAAATGAACCTCCCAAATACTAAGATTTATACATACGCTGATGACACCGCGATCTTAGTCCATGGACCTACTTGGGATACCATCAAAACCACAGCAGAATCGGCTGTAGCAGAAATTATGAAATGGCTCAATTTTAATCTCCTTACCTTGAATGTAAATAAATCCTGCTACATCCCATTTGCAATTAGGCGTAAGACCGCACCGTCACCCAGTTTTGCAATTACTGCCCATTCATGCTCAAACCGTTCGGGACCATGCTGTTGTCTAGCGCTAACTAGGAGTGACAGCGTAAAGTACTTAGGTGTCCACATAGATGACGGACTTACTTGGAAAAAACAACTTGACGCTGTCACGACTAGAACTCTCCGCCTCATTCATATATTTAAATCCCTCCGAAACTCTGCTAATGCCGATATCTTGAAAATGATATATTTTGCACTATGCCAATCGGTCATAGGATACTGCATCTCTGTATGGGGTGCTGCAACGAAAGGTTGCCTCCTGCGGGCAGAGAGAGCACAAAGAGCCGTACTAAAAGTAATGACAAGGAAGCCCCTAAGATACCCAACAACACAGCTTTATGCAGACTGCAAGGTTCTTACAGTCCGTCAGCTCTTTGTGCTTCAATCTGTTCTTAGGAAACATAGCAGCCTTCCCCCGTCTAACCCAAATAAGCGTACAAACCTTCCCTCAGGCACCCAACACAGGACCACGTTCGCAAAGCATCAGTATTATGTAATTAGCGCTTATATTTACAAAAAGATTCACATAAAACTGAATATCTTAGACTTCAACAAACACAACCTAAAACTAAAAGTGACAGAATGGCTACTTAAACAGGACTATGCCGCAACGGAGACTTTACTGACCTACATCGCCTAAACACTAATAATAATAAGAACACACTCATCTTCATGCCCTCGCATTCATACACACTCGCATATACAATCTCCCCCACTTGCTTACACACCACACCACATTACCTACTTATTCCCCACACACACACACCTGCACACCAATCATCACATTCATTTAATTTATTTTACCCACATCCTCACACACTCACACACACACTCTCACATACTCTCACAACAAGTTAAAACCTGTAACGTAAACTATAATTTTTCTTTTTCTTTTTTTTTTTCCCTTCTGAAGGTAAATTGACACAGTCCACTCATACATAAAATCAATTGGAACCTCATTGCGAATCACTGTCTCTTAAGATACAGGATACCCTAGTTTAAGAGACAGAGATTAATCTATTTGTGTACAGATTTCTGCATCATCCAATGTATTATGTAAATGTTCTCCATCTGTATTCTTGGGAAATAAAGATATTATTATTATTATTATTATTATTATTATAAGTAGTTGTTCCGGGTCTGGCTGTTTGTGTATGTGAGTTTAAATGTTTGTAAAAGCACCCACGATACAGGAGAAATTCCTAGTGTGGGGCAACGTTTTTATATAAAAAAAAAAAAAAAAAAAGTGTGTGATGGCCCGATAGACCCCTATATCGTAACCATGACTTATCTATCACCCAATGAATCACGTGGTTTCACTGCAACCATACAAAATCGATAAGTCATGGCTCGCACGCACTGATAAACGATGAGAAATTCTCAATAAAGGTGTCCGAACATGTCTTCTACAAGAAGTGCTACCCGCTCAAAACGGTGGCACTCGCAATCAAAGTATTATATTCGAACCTTGACATTCCTTTAAGGTTAAAATATTCACCCTGCACTTAACGTATTCGCCCTCCTTCTTTAATTACTCTCTGGCTAAAATATAACAATGGTAATACTCACGCATGCTAGCAGACACGTGTTCTCACGAAGTGCGCCGACGCAGCCCGTGAACCCGATAATAAACGTAATTGTGCCTGCAATCACATCATCAACAAATAAATACCATGATACTGTAAAATATAAGTCAGTAGGTATAATCACATTAACGCAGGAAGTATCCTGCGTTAATGTGATTATACCTACTGACTGTACCAGTTAACAGACTTTTGTAGTAACAAAAGTCTGTTAACTGGTACAGTCAACTGCACACCATTGGTAACAATTTGACATTCATAGCGCCTCCATGTCGTAGCAGTAAGGCGAATTTTCATAGTTAAACTGTTATCCCATCCCTGATATGGGGATGACTTTAAGCATGTAACTCCATAGGCTTTAGTAAAAAAAGCTGCACGATCATGACCTTCTGACATAATTCGACAGTTTGTCTTTTTACAACATCCAAGGTCCAAGGTTGGAAAGGTAGTTTCCTTTTTGCCCCAGGGCCAACTAATAACTAGAAAATTATTATACAGCGTTCCGTTATAGCGACATTAATTTAACATACGTATCCGGTTTCGCGTTTTCGTTTCATGACATACCTAACTTAATTTAATTAAATATTATTATTTATTTTAAATTTTCTAAAATAGCATATTGGAGCAAACTGTACTTAAAGAACTGTAGCGCAGGGGTCATTTTCCGGGGTCACGAATCATAAGATCGCATCCATAAAATTAAAACGAATAACGTGCAAAGAGTAGGCGAATTGAAGGAAAGAGAGAGAGCCCTATGGCGGTGAGCGGCGCAGGCGGTACTTTTCAAATTACGAATTATTTTATTTTGTTAAAATTTTACAGGCCTGTGTCCCAGCAGTGGAAACATAGACTGATTAGTGTTCTAATTTTTTATGATTACTGCGGGGCAATTTCCTTAACACATTATCAATCGGAATCGGTTTCATTTTGACAGTTCAACAACATTCATTGCGTTATTTACGTGTTGAGCAGACAAATTTTTCGAACTTATGAAGCAATGGATTAGCAATTTGCTTCAAAATGAGTCGGATTCCGATTGATAAATTAATGTCGCCATTGTAGTAGCATGTTGTACGTATTTTTTTTTATGGCCAATCCTTCTGCTTTATATGACTTTTGTGAAGAAGACCCCTTTGTGTTCCCCACACCCAGTGGTCATCGTAATATACTGCTAACTATACTAACATCTGTGTGACTGCTGGTAATAAAACTACTTTAAACAATCAAAGACTGGGTCATGTTTACAGTAAGGAGTGAATGTAGCAACATAGTGCAGTTTTAAACCAGTACAACTGGGCTGGCTATTTTGGGGCAGCCCACCCTAATTAGAACATAATGTTACAGTGTAAGAATACAGTAGATGCATTAAGTTAAGATCTTCGTGAAAAAAAAAATACCCCAACTCTTTGGTTCATCATCCTTTCTAAATAGAAAATATTTCATGTCTTTGGATAACTGTAATGTTTTGTTTTACACTAGACCAAGTTTTATTTGATTCACATGTATCAAAATTGGCTATCAAAATTATATACAGGGTGTTTAAAAGCTGGATACAAAGCCTTAAGGGGGTGATAGTTAACACCATGAGGCCTATGTCCCAGCAGTGGGAACATTATAGGCTGATTATGATGGTCTTATGATGTTAGCATTTTAAGCCATACTTAGAATGTCTTAGACGAAGTATGTTTATTTTTTATTTTTTTCCATGTTAAAGTTGGTATGTTATTTTTGACTAAAAGTTTGTAGTTAAAAAAAAAAACATACTTCGTCTAAGACATGTATGGCTCAAAATGCTGTAAATGGTGTCAACTATCACTCCTTTAAAGCTTAGCACTCAACTTCCAAACACCCTGTATATCCACTCTAGTCACAATGACTTTTTAATTGTTTCTGTAATTATAGCATTCAAGTGGTTAAATATTTTTTATTGCAAATCTGCAGTCACAATATTCAACATAAATAAAATTCGTCTCTATCTAGTAAGCAATGTTGTTTACTCACCCACACATATTAAGATAAATGCTGGATCCAATGCAATATTAGTGAGCCTCGACAAATTGTTGAATGTGTCCTTTTCTGTCCATGCCCACACTCCAACAGCTAATACAATCAGACCAAGGAACTGTAATGTAAGAATTTATGGTATTAGTAAACAGACAAATCTTCTTCTTCAAACATCTTTGGCCTAAAATATAGCTGCACAAACTCCTCTCACTGACACGCAGTCATACAGACAGACAACAAACAAATATAATAACAAGTAAATAGAATAATGGGTCTCTCATCTCTCTTGCCTGTTTTTAGGGTTCAGTACCATAAGGAGTCGACAGATTCCTCTTTCTAAGCCTACGCCATCCGTTTGTCTGACTGTATGTCTGTATGTAAGTCTCTCTGTCCCAGGCCTGTGTATTTTACACTGAATTTGTCTAATGTCTGAGTCAATGGTTCATTTAAACACAACTACTTCTACTTCACAACAATATAACTGATAATATGAGTAGTAATAAATCCCAAATTACAGAAACTGTTTGTAATCTCAGTTTATCATTTAAATGCTATTTCCTTCCTTTTTATACAAAATTAGCATTCCATTTGATAATACTCATGAGTCCTATCCTGTTGTGATCACATTTGGGTTTTCCTTGTTTTTATAAATAAATGTACTATTTACTAATAAATGCACTGGTTATTATTATTTCTGCATTATACCTGGGCTTGGATTAATAGGTACAACGATGAGGATAATAAAAAAATGACAGACAGAATCAATAGTTAATGTTTTGTTTTATTAAAATATTATTTCACTATACCTACATAAATTTTCTGATTTTATATCTATATATCTGACTTAATAAAAACAGTAATATTATGTTTCTAAGACTGTGCTTATAGATTCCTACACTAAATGTGCTAAAGATGAAAGAAGGAATACTCAATATTATGACCGAAAGATTATGAATTATACGAAGTATTTAGCAACAAAAATCATGGAACAATCCATTTTCTCAAAATACAAGCTTGACTTAGTTTGGGAGGTGGTAGATCATCTTTTATGTGATGGTGTACAACCATCAAACACCTTAACAAATTGTACTACATAGATTAAGTTTTTGTTGTACTTAGGTACTTTGAGAGTGAAATAAATGTATTTATTATTTATTCAAGACAATTATTGTAGCTTCATTTATTGTGGCATTGCATACTGATAAAGGCTTTAAATCTAAAAATCTTATGTTCAACAGGAGTTAAAAAAATACAATTCTTTACAAATTGTTAAGATAGGAAAATGTTTGTGTTTTTATGAATGAGTAAACCAACTTACAACTTTTTTGTTGAAACTTGTGTGCGAATTCAAGGCTACTGTACTTAATAATAGTTTCTTAGAATTAAATCTGTAGCTTATTGGCAGGATGCAGACAGTTATAGTACCTAATGCTAAAGCAATTATATGTAGGTGCCTCTAAACAAGTTTAAGGTGACCCCAATTGCCAGACAATTTGCACAGGTGAGATGAAATCAATACCCACTCAGACATTACGAGTAATACGAGTGCAGAGCATCTCATTCACAAACTATTGCATCTTTGTAATACCACACAGTTAATGACCATAATAAAAACCTTGACAAGCAAGATATGTGCGAATGTCAATCCCGTAATTAATATGCAAATTGTAAAACTAGATACATTATGGTCTTCACTTACCCAGAACAAAACATTCACACCAAAAATAACATATTTCAAACAACAGCTGACTTCGCTGGTGTCGCGTCGATATTTCCTTATCCCGGGCATTTTAAGTATCACATAATCCTGTCACTGTATACAAATTAAAAGTAGGACTGAACACTACATTTAAGAAAATTAGAACTAAAATCTAATAAACTTAGCAACTAGGCCAAACATCGGCCAAATCAACGAGAGCGAGTGGAGTGAACGACCGTCAAACAAAAGAAAGGAAGAACTATAGGGATAAATTATAAAATCCTTTGCAACCTTGTTGTAAACGTCAAAGTTATGATACTTTTTCTATGTTGGAACGAGACAAACGATGAAATGGAACCATGTGAATAGTACTCTCTGTTTTGGTCGCATTATAATACATTCGGACGACGTTCCAATACTCGCAGAAATCAAATAATTGTGTTCATTAATAATTAGTTTTTGAGATGAATCCCAAGATCATAGTAGTGTTCAGTTTGTGGTGAATTGGTGATATCAATGTGATCTAAACTTTCATTTTTTTTTTGTTTGGAAGGTGTTGAGAAACTTTGTTTTTAAATGAACTTTGATATTAATTCATCTCTTACAGAAAATTCGATACAAGCTATTTCAGTCCTATTTTTGAGTGTGGTGCGGTAACGGTACCCTTTTGCACGCCAGCGCCTTTTTACGTTACAATACGACCGACGCCGACGTAACTTGGCAGGCCTGAACATAGGCAATAAGAACTTTCGCGCGTGTTCTCTCACTCGCACTCGCCTCATGTCACCATTTGGTTCCTAAAAAATCTTACTGCGCAGCCTTCTGCGCAAAGTTCAGGCCCGTCAAGTTACGTCGGTCGTATTGTACGTCACCCCCGATTTTCCGTCTATAAAAAAGTACTCTATGCCCCCGACGACGCCAAGATTAGTAAGAATTATAAATGTGGTGTGTTGTATGTACTTCGTAGCACGACCATGAACGCATTCATTATAACTTTTGTTAGTAATAAAATCCTTTTAATTTATACTATTTTATACCACTAATTAGAAATTTTATACCTCTCAATTATCCTAGTTAAATAAGTCGTGCTGGGAAGTTTCCTTCCCAGCACGACCACGCTAAAATTCTGACCTTCATTATAGCTTTAGATGGTAATAAAATCCTTTTAATTTATACTATTTTATACCACTAATTAGAAATTTTATACCTCTTAATTATCCTAGATATATAGGTACGACCGTATATTCTTAATTTTTACGATTAACGCCACCTAGTGGCAAGTATAAAAATCATATACAGGCGTATAGACAGAAAATTTATTTTTGCTTTTGCAACAATTTACGACAATTTACCAGTAATGAAATAGGAGTAAATAAAGAGTAAACATTTTTAGGCATGCTCCCGTTTCTTCCACTTTTATGCCAGCTGGAATTTTAGCGTGGTCGTGCTAGGAAGGCATCTTCCCAGCACGACCCTAGGATAATTGAGAGGTATGAAATTTCTAATTAGTGGTATAAAATAGTACAAATTAAAAGGATTTTATTACCATCTAAAGCTAAAATGAAGGTTAGAATTCTTATAAATCTATGGTTAGAATTTTAGCGTGGTCGTGCTGGGAAGGAAACTTCCCAGCACGACCTATATATCTAGGATAATTGAGAGGTATAAAATTTCTCATTAGTGGTATAAAATAGTATAAATTAAAAGGATTTTATTACCATCAAAAGTTATACCTAATGAATGCGTTCATGGTCGTGCTACGAAGTATACAACACAATGTGGTGGGCATTTTCGCTAGTGATTGGACATTTTCAATTACTATTTTAGTTTATTAATGCAAATTAAAAAATAGCAAAATTTAAACGTGGCGTCTCAGCCACGCGACCGTTTTGCAACTTAGGTACTTAAGTAGTCAATTGGCGCCGATTCTGTTGTTCACAAACTAACCTAAATTTAAGTTCAGGCATCTTTTTCTTTCTATTTCATTAAGAGAAGGACAGAAGATAAATATTAGTTTAGTCCTGTCAAATTAGTCAGCGCCTGACGTAAATTGACGTATTTTTAGTAGCCAATTTTTTAATCTCGTCTAAAGTGGTCTATGGAGTATCTTTTTTTGACAGGACTAAACTAATATTTATCTTCTGTCCTTTTCTTAATGAAATAGAAAGAAAAAGATGCATGAACTTAAATTTAGTTTAGTTTGTAAAAAACAGAATCGGCGCCAAAAAGTTAAGAACAACTATTTCTAACTGACCAGGGGCCCGTATTCTCTATGACAGAATTAACGAAACCGCGTGAAATAAACGCGAGATTGGCGTGATTAGCTAAGAAATTGACGGGGTTTCGAAGTAAGGAATCTTTGAGTGGTCATAGTGAATAAGGGCTCAATGTTGGCCAGATTGGCAGGTTTAGGTCCCAACTCTCCCCATTGCTTCTGCAGAGTTTCGCTAGCTAATTTAATTTAACCCTGTATAAATATGAAATACTGATACATAATATTTCTTGAATTATAAAAATAGCCGTTTACGCAGTGTACCTAGGTATACTTAGCCAGGGTTAACAGCTCTTGAATTTTTTTTAATGCCGCCTTTTTTCTTGGACAGCTATCGTTGGCCAGAGTCAAGACTTCCAGACATTGCAGGTTAGATATTTTAAGTAGGTAGGTAAATCCCAATTCATTACCTAGGTACATTCTTTTTTAAATCTTGCTTTCTGTCTGCTTCGAGCAATGGCATAACACTACAGCTTGGCGGAGCAGGTCTTGAATACGAGCACAAGCTGAAGGACGTAGCGCGTGTGCTCGCCGGTGATGAGCAAAATGCACGGCGTGGCCGACGGCAACCCTACTCCTTAAGGCTCCATAAGGTCGCGCGCGACACAAAGGCACCGCAAGTCGCGCTACGAGCAGTGCCTTTGTGTCGCGCGCGATTATATCACCTGTCGCGCCTGTTTGTAGGAGCCTTTAGCCTGAAGGTTAACCTTTAAGTTAAGGCTTTACCTAAAGGCTTGCCTTACTTATGTACTCGTAAGTGTTGATAGGCACTTAGAAATTACTAGACAGTGGGCATGGGCACCTATGATATGCCCAGTAGTTTCTCCTGTAGGTAGTATCAAAGGGGTATTTATAGACAAAGATCTCACTCTGGCTTACACAACAATCAGAAATAACAATGTTTATTCCGTGCGGGAACCGAAACCGCGAATCGAACCACAGCAGCAAACTGCTTGACCACTGTTAGGCCCGTAATCCACCAAAGCGGAGAGGAGAGATGTCTCATTTTTCTATAGAATTTCGTGCCGCTTGCCCGCTTGCTCGCACGAAATTCTATACAAAAATGAGACATCTCCTCTCCTCTCCGCTTTGGTGGATTACGGGCCTTAAAGCGATATCATCTTTTTTTTTTTTTTATTACTAAATGGGCCCGCTCTTGACCCCGATCGTTGCGTACAGATTTCAAACTTAACAGTTTCCCTCGAAGACCCCGAAGAAAAGCCGCTGAAGCCGCAGATATCTGGTGCTGTGGAGCAAATTCATAAGAAAGAAAAATGTTTATTTGGCACATTGGCGTACTTACCTATCACATAAAATAAAAATAAAGGATTATGTGTGCCTCATGGCCGTGTAATGAAACTATTTGTTTCATTTCAGCAATACTGCCAGACATTTAAAGAAAGCCCATATCTATTCAGTAGGACGATTGTCGACAGGTTCAGTTGAAGGATAGGTTGGAGTGTAGCCAGTGCCGTAATTAGCCTTTTATGCGCCCGGTGCAAGCTGCTATATCCGCGCCCTTTTTTTTTTCGTATGGGAAATCATCAAATGACCCGCTCTGGGTGGAGCGGAAGGGAGTGTCAGACTCTTACTGACTAAAACCCACCCGTGTTCCTTCCTTAGCCCTTTATGTTCCGGGCCAGCGGTAACCCTTTGGGACAATATCCCGCTGACCCGGCAGGCTTCGGTCCTAAGGGGCCCATTCCTCGAAGCTGACATCTCTTTAAGGCGCGCGTGGAACACGTACGCGCCGTCCGGCACGGGCCTGGTCCTGATCGGACGGTGAGCTACCCATTACTCTCCGCCCGCAGGTCCACGCCTACGGAGGCCGGGAGTCGTCACGCGGCTCCCGTAGCCCGGAGCTTCTCCCGCGGCGGCTGGGACGGGAGGCTCTCTCCCTGAGCCGTCCCGCCACCTCCTTTGCTAGCATGACTGCTTCGCAGAAGAAGGTGACTGCCTCCCACTCCCTCTCGCCCCGGACCATGGCTTACACCAGGGCCGGACGCGAGAGATCGCCGCCGCTGCCGATCGCCTCTACAAGGAAACGGCGGTGCTCCACCCAAGCGGGGCAGACCGCCACCGTGTCCTCTGGGCGATCCTGGCAATGGTGACCCGGGCGTTTCCTCCCGCCTGATGATGTGCAGGAACCTCCCAAAACTTCCGTGTCAGGCGGATCTGCGTCAGGTGGTAGGTGAGGGCGCCGTGGTGCCTCTCTAGCCGCTCCTCAAAGAGGGGTCTTATCGCCACTATCGTGGCGTGCCCTGCGCTGGGTTGCGACAGTCGCTCTTTCCATGTCGCCATGAGGTCACGCCGGAGAGCCGTCCGCTCCGCCGCGATTTGCCGCGGAAGCGGATTTTCCCCCCGGCGTAGTGCCTCCGCGCGCCACTAATACAGGCGCGCGAGGACTATCCAGATCCCATGGCGGCAGTCCGGCAAGGAGGCTTGCCGCCTCGCCCGAGATCGTGCGGTAGCCCCGGACAAGCCTTCTGGGGCGCGTTCAGGTAGTGGGCGGCCCGCCGCCGCAGTAAACGCGCCCACACCGGGGCCCCGTATAGTGCCATGGACCGCACGACCCCCGCGTAAAGCCTCTGGCAGGAGGCGTTTGGCCCCCTCAGGTTGGGCAAGAGCCGCTTGAAGACGGTCCCGGCCCGTTCTAGTTTGTGGGCCAAACGTCGGAAGTGCTCGACGAAGTTCCACCGGCTGTCGAGGACGAGACCCAGGTATTTCATCGTCGTCTCGACGGCGATATGAACCCCTCCTACCGTTAGTTGGTATCCCGATGGTGGCGCGTTCCGGGGCCCATGAAACGACATGGCCTCGGACTTATGCAATGCCACCTCGAGGCCCAACTGCCGGATCCTCTCCACGACTATCGCAACCCCGCGTGTCATCGCGTCGGCCGCGCCTGATGCAACCTCCCCTGCGCCAGGACCAGCGCGTCGTCAGCGTAGCAAACCACGCTGACGCCATCAGGGAGGTCGGCCCACAGCACCCAGTCGTAGCCGATGTCCCACAGGAACGACCCCAGAACCGATCCCTGCTTTACACCGCGCGACATCTCTCGCCGGTTCCACTCCCCGTCGCGACCGGGGTAGATGACGGCTCTGTCCGTCAAATACGCCTCGACTATTCGACGGAGGTAGGTCGGCACCCGGTGATACCGGAGTGCCTCCACAATGCAGCTCCAGGGCAGGGTGTTAAACGCGATGGCGATGTCGAGTGACACCGCCACGACGACCCCACCCCGGGACACCGCGTCCCCCGTCGTGAGGGCTCTCACGCGCATGATGGCGTCCACCGTCGAGCGCCCCTTGCGGAAGCCAAACTGGCTGTCCGCCAGACCCGGCCCCGTCCTCACCAGGTGCCCGACGAGGTGGCCCGCAATCAATCTCTCAAAGAGCTTGCCGACCTCTTTACGCGAGTAAAGACGCTTTTTACGCTTTTCAGGAAAATCGTCTTCGATATCACATTCTTCACAAACTTTTACGATTATTATTTATTTGTAAGAAGAATATACGCGGACGACGCGAATCCACACGTATAAATAAATAAATAATAGGTATTGTTAGTGGCCCAGGTCTGGTCATTTCTGCGCCCCTCCAGGGTCTGCGCCCTGTGCCTGGGCACCGCTGGCACCGCCCTATTTACGGCACTGAGTGTAGCCTCAGGAAGTCAGGACTATGGCGCGAGGACTAAGAAATTTTTTCGAATGTTTTTTATTCAGGAAATATTTTTTACTAAAAAAATCATTTTTTTTGTTTTCTTTGCTGACCCCAATCGTATAGGTAGGTACTCCAACTCTAAAAAATCCGCCCCTAAGAGGACCTACTGACCGAAGGACATATCATCAGATACCTAAAAGGATTTCGTGTCAAGGTTTAGGTACCTAATAGAAACAAAAGGTAGATACTATTATAATTATTTATTTGTATATACATATTTTGTTTGAACTACTTATCTAAAATGCTTATGCACATCTGATTCCATCTGTCGTGTGCTGAGCTATCCAATCGATGTAGTTACTGATCTTCGTGTAAACACCTGAAAAAAACAGTTCTATGAGAAACTAGTTAAGAAAATCATTATTTATCATAAATCATATTTTGTCACCTTCATACTTATTTAAGGGGTAGCAGGGACTTCGACGCGCAACCTATGACCATAGATTCAGTGTAATTCGATGGAATTTACTTTAAAACATAGTTGAATAACATATCAAAGTTTATTCAAAGTAGAAGGATGTGTGCGAAACCAGCCAATAACATCGCTTCATTTTTATAGCTTGGTTAGTTTTACACACATTCCTCGCTACGCTTCCTCGCTTATATCTACTGGAAAACTAGCCTTAGGGGACTACTTATCCTAAATCGCAGTCACTGTCGGTCTGCATAGAAAAGAAAGAGAGAAGCGCGATGACACGACACTGGTAATTTATTGCAAAATAAAAAACTATAATTTGGACTAAAAAAATAAAACACTAGTATTTTAGTATGCTTGCTTTTAGAATAAACTGACAAAAAATCAGAATGATTGTATGTTACTAGTATGGTTTTTATTAAAAACTAGCAGTAGTGTAGGAGCAAAACAACGTATGCCGATACGTTGTTTTGCTCCTACACTACTCCTACCCAACTCCTACCCTACTCCCACACTACTCCTACCCTACTCCTACACTACTCCTACCCTACTTCTACCCTACTCCTACCCTACTCCTACACTACTCCTACCCTACTCCTACACTACTCCTACCCTACTCCTACACTACTCCTACACTACTCCTACCCTACTTCTACCCTACCCCTACCCTACCCTACTCCTACCCTACTCCTACACTACTCCTACCCTACTCCTACACTACTCCTACCCTACTCCTACACTATTCCTACACTACTCCTACCCTACTTCTACCCTACTCCTACCCTACTCCTACTATAAAAAAAAGTATCCTATGTCCGTCTCCTGGTTCTAAGCTACCTCCCCACCAATTTTCAGCCAAATCGGTTCAGCCGTTCTCGAGTTATAAGTGGTGTAACTAACAGACTTTCTTTTATATTTATAGATAAAGTTTTTAGAGGTATCCTCACGATTTTTTTCTATCGTATCAAATTAGTTGTATTATGTTTTCAACACACTATGTACCTAACTAGCATAAAATATATCCTGAAGAATATTATTTATTTTATTATCTTTATTTTATTATAACATATATTTTTTTGATTTGGTTTACTGTAGTCGATCATATAGATACATTTTAAGGCATTATAAAACTTGCGTTTTTTGCGCTTAGGTCCTGAAGTCCCCATAAATCTCGATGATGCTACCTTATTGACGGACTTTATTAGAAAAAAAACATTAAATAATTTTCTTATGAAGTTAAGAAAACTGCGACTTCGTCATAACGCATTACATCCGCTTTATAAATTCAACATGGCTATAATACGAGTAGGTAGGTACATATTGGTACAAAGGTATTCGAATAACGGCTTTAAGAAAGGTTTTGCGATTGATTTTCCAACAACTTATTCACTATGCAGATAAATGCGGGATTTTTTCTGATTTATCTTGAATCTGAAGGAGTATTTAAAATGGTTGCAACAAGTAACGTGATAACATGACGTAATTTAATGTAAATTGTTTGGGTGGTGCACAAGCGTGACGCGACACACACTGCATGCGTGTTATCGAATAAATCTACAGCTGATAGGCGTCCGCGAGCGCAGAAAATATTTCAGGGAATTAGGACTTGATTTAAAAAAATATGTGTTCTCTAAGTCATTTTAGGATACACTCATCATTTAAGATTTGCAAGGCTGAATGTTGGTTTTTACCGTTTGTTACTTATAGGGCTGCCATCACCTAAATTAGGGACCCCGGATAAAAACTTCAAAAACCCCGGACATTTCAGTGAAATAAAAAAAACCGGACTCCCTCGAAAAAAAAATTACAATAAAATAAAAACATATTTTTTGTCATAATTATAGAATATAAATTTAAACCGCAAAAATAAAAATGAAACGCTTAATTTATTAATCAATTATACACTCTTCTCTATGTGAAAGGTATTCTGGTAACAAAAATAATTAGGAATACTCTTCTTTTTGGAATCAATGAAAATTAAAAAAAAAGTAAAACAAAAGCATATTATTAAGAACCAAACTAGGACAAATCCGGGGAAACCCGGACGGATGGCAGCCCTAGTTACGTAGAACTCTCGTAATCTAATATTTATTTATTTATTAATAATAATATAAAGCTGAAGAGTTTGTTTGTTTGTTTGGTTGAACGCGGTAATCTCAAGAACTTTTAGGTTCGAATTGAAAAAAAAAATGTGTTGGATACTTAGTTCATTTATCGAAACATCACGATTCGACCAACAGGAGCGGAGCATCAATGAAGCATGTTGCAAAAACGGGAAAAATTATTCCTTTGGAGAGCTTCCGTTGCGTATGCTGCGTAAACGGTTAAAGTTGCATGTCTATCTTTTAAGGTTGACTCACGAAGGTGTTTTTATAAACATGATATTAATCCTTATCCAAATAAATACGTTATTCATCACAAGTATTTAATTTTGAACAAAATTGCCCTTGACACCATTTGATTTCAATGAATATTTTAAGAGGTTTCATAGTATTAAAATAACTCCGCAATGCGGCCGGTCATGAATAAGTAAAGTAATGGAATATATTATTTTAGTGGGGTTTTTCCTAAAATGAACGCGGGTGAAACCGCGGGGCACAGGCCACAGCTAGTATTATATGGGGAATTATAAAACGATCGAATAAAAAAAAGCTTAGCGACTGATGATGAGATACTGTTTTAATAACTTGAGCGGTATGAATTTGAGTAAGCGAAAAATTAACTAAACTAACGACGAATATTAATTAATATTAAAATCCAGAACGAGCTTACAAAAAGTGGGTTGTAATTAATCCATTTCAGATATTAAAATTCTAGCCGTGCGACTAAATTACTAAGTGAGCGACTAGAAATACAGGGGTGTGTCATATATCGTTGAATTAATTATATTACACACACAACACACACACATAGGATACAAGACACACACATACACACGACATAGGATGCAAGAGCGAGCCAAGGGCACCCCGAGGTTCGGTTGTGTTAGGTTACTTTAAACCTTTTTTTTTGTATTTTAAGTAACTCAAATTAATGTTTGTAAGTTGCTGTTCTGTTGATTTCTCGTCACTCGCAGTCAGTCGCCCACTTAGTAATATTATATCGTAAATTAATTATGTTTGTCACTTAAAACTTTAATTTACAGTCACTCGTTTAAATACTACCCGTATTATATATTATATTCCTAAGGTAGGTATGCAGTATTATGCAACTATAAGATTAGATAACCTCTAAAATGTTACTTATGCACAATTCTGAAACTGAAAATGGGCGATGGAACCATAGGAATCCTGAATTTTCTACGCATGACCGATGAACCATGGGGTGATCCTCACAATAACTTTAACTAAATTACGAATAAATATTATTTTATCAGCATAGGGTTCTCTACGATCTACACGCACGGTCTACTAAATAAGTAGGTACACCACCCAGACCCACATGCAACTCATACTCGTATGGTGAATTTAGCCAACCCAAAACCGCGCTAATGAAAAATGAAGAACTCATTCTTCCCTCGTGAACCCCTGCGACTATTGAGGCAAACACAAGACAGTAGAAACTTACCAGGATACCTGGGATCCGCGCATCCGATGCCCCAAGACACGACTCCTGCAACAAAACAGACAGTCGCATTAAACAGGGTCAAGGTTTGATTGACTGTTACAATACGACCGACGTAACTTGGCGGGCCTGAACATAGGCACTAAGAACTTTCGTGCTTGTTCTCTCACTCGCACTCGCCTCATGTCACCACGTGGTTCCTATAAAATCTTACTGCGCAGCCTTCTGCGCAAAGTTCGGACCCGCCAAGATACATCGGTCGTATTATACATGCAAGCCACGTGCATGCAAATTCATTAATTACGTCCTCTCATTCATCTCATTAATTACTTTCTTTTTATTATTTGAAACCCACCCGGATGCAGCTGAGTGCTGTGGCTGTGAGTAAGTTAATCAACAAAATTGCAGTCGCTTATCAATTAAACGTCAAAGTCATTATCGTATTTCAGAAATGAACCAATTTGAACGGATTCTGTATGAGAGTTGTCGAAATTGTATAAAGAATAGGTACCTACCTAATTAAGATGACATCAAGACACAACCATCAAGCATAAGATTACCCTCGAGGGTAAGTTGCACGTTGTCCCAAATAGGCTCCTACATTCTGATCAGTCTTTCAGGAACCAAGGATAAAGACTCATGAATAATTTGTCTAGTCACTGTTGCCTACCTACATCAAAATATGGTACGGTCTAGGTCCGTGAGAACATGGTGTTTTTCTGTTAGATTGTGTAGTGGTTTGGTATGAGATAGCCATAGTTTCAGTTTAGCTTAGGTATTTGATGGGGAAAATGACAAATTATATCAGCGGTGCTATTTTGTAAAAATCTCACCGTGAAAACTTAGGTGAAGTGAGCGTGGAGTGAGCTGTCAATAGTGTCAATTCCTAGCAAAAACAAACTCACTTTACCTAAGTTTTCACGGTGAGATTTTTACAGAATCTACCGGCTGTACCTACGTGTGAGGTAAAGTGAAAATCAACGTAGTGTAAAAGAATTTTGATAAGACAAATGATATTATTTTATTTCCGGAAATTAGTCAAAACACACTTTTGCACATCAAATATAAATTAGATTTAAAACTAGACGAGTTCGATGTTTCCTATCCGACTTATAGGTACTGATGAGAAGCTTTTCAAGGTTAAGTAAAAATTTAATATGCAATCGGAGTGCAATTTTCATTCTATATATTTTTAACTTACCGACCTACTCTGTGCAGAAAAGGTACAATTTGGTTGGGTCCAGGGGGCCTAAAAATGTCACTTTGGCAGAATAATAAAAGGATAACATTATTAATCATAATATGGCGAAGACAGTCCGTGTTTTTTTTTTTGCTGCACTACGTATAGGTATAAACAAAAAGATTGAGATTGGATTTGGATTGGATTGATTGGTATTTTAGCACGGACAAAAAAAAATAACTGAAAAATCCTTCATTGACTAGATACGATTAACTTAACAGTAAAAACTGTCCATTAAGATTCATAATGTTATCCTTTTATGATTCTGCCAAAGTGGCCTTTTTAGGCCCCCAGATAGTACAGAATTTTGATGTAAAATATTGTACCTACACAATATTTTAGATCAAAATTAAAATAAAAGATAAAAATATTATAGGTACCTATACTAAAATAATAATAGGTATTCAAGCGATTAATTTAAGCGGTGAAAGTTTTAATATTACCTGCTTGGACATATTTTCCTTCAGGCTGAAAGACTAATAACGGCCCACCACTGTCACCCTGAAAAAATTAAACATTTTAGTTAATAGTAAGTTGTAAAATGTCCCATAACATAAAATCAATAAAAATATGAGCATGGGTTTCCCCCCACAATATCCAAAAGGGTACATAGCTGCATTTACCTATATATTATACTATTAAATACGGATATCTAAGATTAAATATGTACAATGTCGGGACATGAAATCATAATTAAGATTCATGTTCATCCGCTAAATGTCGATGATCATTCGGTAGGTACCTACATAACATTGTTTTTGTAGGTAAACCGATTGTAGTACCGGATGTTGGTATCTACTACATATTTGATGTATACACTCACATTCTTTACCTACACTACACTCACCACACACATTCACACCTTACATCCACACTACACACCACACACATTCACTTACATACATAACTCACCCGTCAAGTTTTAGACTACTTCCTAAGTCATTTAATTTTTTTAATTGTCATGTGTGAATGTGTGTGATTTGTAAGTTTTTACACCTAGTCTACCATGGAAGAGCACTGATTTCCAAGATACAAGTTTTTACCTAGTTTGGAATTCAGGAGTTCATATAATTTTAGTCTACTCACTTACATTATGTGTAGGGATCCTAGTTCTTAGGAATAAAACTGTTTTAGACTATATTTTATTGAATCCAAATAAACGTTAGTATTATTATTATTATTTGTGAGGTAGGTATTGAATCCCACTGATTAAACGGCTTTTAGAAAGTTTTGTACAGCAGGTCAATAATATGTGGTAGGTAACTGCTAAAAATATGTACTAAATCGACTTGATTTGAAATATTACCTTATCAAGAAAATCGAGTAGTAGGTAGATGGATAGGTAGGTACGTAACAAACAATACCTACACGCAAACGAAACTAAGTTAAAATAAAACTGAGGAAACGCCATAAAAGAGCGAAGTCTTCCGCTGTAGCCATCAAGTGATCCAGTCACGTCTTTTCCCACTAAGTGAATAAAAATGACTATCAAACACTTTCTTAATTACAGAGAGTCTTAGATTAACAATAAAATTAACATTCAAAACACAAGGGACTCGTAATTCTATTCAAGTTACCTGGCAACCATCCTTTCCTTTCGAGAAAGCGCACATCATTGATGGCTTGAGGTGCTGCGACAGTTGTGAATTCATGCAGTCTTCATACGAAAGAATTCGAAGACTAGCTTTTAGTAAAACCTTTGATGACGACTTTTCTACTCCGATTCGTCCCCATCCCACAATCGTTCCTATTCTATTTGTAAAATCTTCACCTAAAAGCATTTACTAATTAGATCTTTATTTTAATTAGAAGATGAAGATTACTATTAATTATGTTACTTAGAGTAAATACAGTAGTCGACTGCATTAGCAACACAAATAAAATTAAATAGAATAATAGCACCAAAGAGTTTTTATTTTCAATTCGAATTTCTTTTTTCTGGTCTGTGCTGTTTAGTTTAGGTGCTTCGATATTTTTTTTTGTAGTAGGTACGTAAGTAATTTTATAAGCAAGTACGCTAAAAACGAATCCAAATAAAATTGAGAACTTAGGTAAATAAAGAGCGCACAATAAAAATATCTACCAATCAATCATGGCACGTTATTTAAAAAAAATTGGGTTCGATGCCATTTAAAAATAAAAACAGTTTTGTTTTTTATTTTATATAATGGCCAACACCAGAATTTTTTGAGCTCATATGGCCAGTCAGTGATGCAGCCCAACGATAAATGAGGTCGGCAATGCCAATGGAGCCAGAACATTAAGGTTTTATTTTATTTTTAACTTATTTAAGTACTTTTTCGGGGGGGGCCTAAAAAGGCCACTTTGGCAGAATCATAATAAAATATGGCGAAGACAGTCCGGGTTTTTCTTTTTTTCGCTGCACTACGTAGCTCGTAGGTATAATCAAAGAGATTGGGATTGGATTTGGATTGGATTGATTGGTATTTTAGCAAAGACAATAAAAAAAAATGAAAAATCCTTTACCAATGGGATTTGATACGATTAACTTAACAGTTAGTTGTCCATTAAGATTCATAATGTTATTCTTTAATGATTCTGCCAAAGTGGCCTTTTTAGGTCCCCAGTACCTACTACTAATTCCATAAAAATTTCAATATTTTTTCACAATCTTTGTCTTATCTGTGGGATTATTAAAATATTTTTATTTTCACTGTTAATTTGAACTGTAGCTGTGAAACAAATTAACAAGCTATTATGAAAGTCTACAAAAGTAGAAACAAACCATTGTTTACTTGTTTTACCGACTAAACAAACGATGATTAGCATTAAATACATTATGAATTGTTGGAAAGCTTGTTTGGCATGAAGAAAGTGTTCTGCTCCAAAGATAGTTCCGATGTTTTTTGGAAGGATGAGAATCGCGAGAAAAATGTTTCGGACAACGGAAGAAAAGGAAGAAATCCCTAAAGACATCGGTATGAATTTTTAAATTCTTTAACAAACCTGGTTGTGGCAAACATATAGGGACAATATTATCATTGAATGCGACTGGTTGGTGCAACGTCGCTATGGCGATATCATTTTCATCTCTAACCGCAGTTGACGTAAACAACTCGTGAATCACCACGTCGGAAATATTTCGCTTCTCCACATTTTTTAAATTTTCCATATTGTCCAATCCAATTAACACTTCCATTGTAATGAAATTATCCCTGAAAACAAAAATATAATTATCATACGAGGTCCAAAATATTCATTGAGTTTGGGAATTAGCCCTAGCATCCACGAGCGATTTTTTAACGCCGTGATTTTTTAATGCGCACTGGATTTTCGACGCACAGCTTAGCGCCGAGAGCCGAGGGGCCCGTGGCTAAATAATAACAGCCGCACAGGTCGATCCATCAGGTTAAGCTACGCTTGCCGCGGTTGGTCTGTGGATGGGTGACTATCTTTACGTACCGTGACCCATACGTGCCTCGGAGAGCACGTTAAGCCGTTGGTCCCGGCTGTCATTCGTGTCGACTTTTTCTATGGGACCAACATTGAAATCGCGAAAAAAAAATCAGCTGTTCCATACATTTTTCGATTTAAGTGAACACAAATGTATGGAACAGCAGATTTTTTTTCGCGATTTCAAGGTTCGTCCCATATAAAAAGTTGTTCAAAATGATGAGTACAATGACCCCTTTTCGGGTTTAGTATAAACAAAAACTAATGTATAACAATAACTAGCTGCGCCCCGCGGTTTCACCCGCATAAGTTTCGATCCCGTAGGAATATCGGGATAAAAAGTAGCCTATATATAATCTAGGGTGTCAGCTACCTCCATACAAAATTTTATCAAAATTGGTCCAGCTGTTTGAGCGTGAAGAAGTAACAAACACATAAACACACCCCCACACACTCACACACACACACTCACAAACTTTCGCATTTATAATATTAGTGTGATGTGATTTGGATACAGATAAGTGCATATCGTCCAGCTTTAGCACAAGATTTTCGGAAACGTTCAGTTCGAGTCCTAAACTTAGCTTTAAAGTACAGTTGCGGAATGTTTTCTTCTTATATTAGATACGTACGTACGTTTTTGTTTTTTTTTAAAAAAAAACGTAGATACTAGGTACATAATGCACTGGGCATTTTTGGCGAAGCCGTGAGGCACACTTTCCTGCTAATTTCTTACCTCGGACTTTGCACTTATTATTTTTATCTTTATTTTTGTTTTTATCTGATGAACGACTATTATCTGAATAGCTGGTGTACTGTGTGTCTTTTAGTCAGTGCTAAATAAATATACCTATTTCACCCCCTTTCTAGCATATCGTCTCGTTCACACAATAATATCCATTGTTGCCTAGCCAACGACAGTCAGACTCGAAATAAATCTACCATCATGTTGTCCCTCATTCATTGTTGTGACAAACGATCCTTATAGAGCTCCTTGGCGTATAAGTTATTGACTTTATCGACTCGTTGGTTTATTGGTCGTAAGCGCTACTGATGAGGTCTCGAATTCTATTCCCGGGTCAGGAAAAGTGTTATTGGGTATTTCCATCCGGATTTTTTCAGTAGTAGCCCGGAGTCTGGATTTGTGCCCGGTTCAGGCTTAGTCAAATATGACATGGAACATAGGTAATACGGGCTGGTTTTCGCAACTCCACGTCAATGCGCGTATTTTGCGTACGGGACATAACTAGCGAGATGTGGGTATACTATTTATACACCCCTGCCCAATCCTTGATATTATGTTAAGTAGGTGTTATTTGCAGTGACCATGCTTACCATTTAAAACAATGTCCTGCACTTAGCACGTGCTTGTTGGTGATCATCGCCCCACCACAGTGCATGCGCTCATTCTTCAGGATAGCCACGGTCCACGGGAAGGAATGTGGCGCAGCTCTCCTACCTCCCACTATCCTCATTGATACCACACTGTCTGAAGGCTTGCCACATTCTGCTCCGATTACAAAAACATTATGCCTGAAGATTCTTATTCTGATTCTTATTCTATACAACAAACATAATCAGCCTATAATATTCCAACTGCTGGGACACAGGCCTCCTCTCTGTGAGAGGGAGTGGGCCGTTATCCACCACGCGAACTCAGTGCGGGTTGGTGGATGTCACATGTTTTCGAATTTTTAGTTCTAGAACATGCCGGTTTCCTCACATGTTTTCCTTCGCCGTTTTGAGAGCAGTGGTGATGAAATTAAATACTCAAAGTAAAGTGCCTGCCTGGGTTCGAATTCACGACCTGGTCTACAACTCATAAGTCGGAGCTGATACTACTGGGTTACCACTGATCTCTTCTGATAAAATGTAATGCTACCTTATTATGTATCTAAATATTACTGATACGTCGTTTTAGTAGGTCTGTCTTTAGAAGATTGTTATGAAAAAATAAGGTAAGAGGTAGATTAGTACCATTAAAATTGACTTCAAATAGGTAAGGTTTAATTTTCTAGGCATTTTACAATTTTAGAAAGGACGGTCCTTTCTAAGTCAGAGTAAAAAGCGGATGATCCATTAACAATAAATTAAAAAAACAACAATTAGGTATCTATAAATTTATGTTGATTCATACTCCGGCCCTTGTCCTATTTCATTAAGGAATTGATCTTGATGTTGATTACCTCTGAAATATCTCATTGACAGTTCTTTGTTTACATTTTTACTCTTGGAATAAAATTCGAAGTATACCTACCTAAGCACAGCATTTCAATGTGTTAGGTTAGACAGTCTCTAGCGCGTTATAATTTATATTGAAGACACATTTTCATTGTTTGTTTCTTGTTCATCATAAGAATTCTCCACTAGCTCTGCTAACTTTAGCTGAAGTGTAGTAGGTACTTATCTTATCTCGTCATATTGCGTTTATAGGTGCCGCAACTACAGCGAGAATTTGGCTCAGAGAAAGTCCATTCATTACAAAATGAGCATCAGGTAAGTCGTCCATATCATTCGGGAGCTAACTGTTTCGTCACAATCGAAACGGGTTCCAGCGACACGTTTCGCCGTCGCTCCTGTGAATAGCAACGGTGAGCAGCGCGTGTGTTGCACATTCAAGTGAGCCGACTGTACCGAACACGTGCACAGTCCACATATCGAACCCTACGTAGTACAACATTCAGATACACTAACATACGGTACGAAATACGTTTCAAACAACAAACCAAGCAAAAATGTGTCTTCAATACCAAAATTCTTTGAACAATACGAAACCAATTCCGATAATTTAATTTAAGGCTGGACTAATTTCAGATTTCGTCTCAGTTTTTCCATATTAGTTCCGATGATACCGACGTTAACGTTTTTCCACTCATTAAGGTAGAACGAAAGTATGCAATTTTTAATTTCGCTCACGTTTTGGGTGATTCCAATCTCATTACGGTATAATAGTTATCAATTCACTTACGACAGTCTGAGCCGCGCACCAGCACCACCTAGAACATGATCACTTTGTGATATCGCGTGTACAGTAATTATGTCCATAATTTTGAATAATTATACAGACCTGACCGAGCCCGATTAACAAGTAAATAGTGCTTAGTATTTTGAACATTTCAGTATGTATGTTGGACACTGCACTCACTCATAGCCCCTACCACCGCACTGTTTTCTGCAACCGATGCTTGCTTATTTACGCTCTACACGGATTTAAAACGCAGAAATTATCCACGCGATAATATCCTTGTAAATTTAACACGCTGGAGGTTATAAATTTGCTCGTGAACATTAGAACTGTTTTTTCCAAATGTCATAATTAAATCAAATAGCTACCCATTAGAAGCTTTTGGTTTGGCCCAAAAGAGTTTATAATAATATGAAGAGAGCGTTGTATTCACTCCTTAGTATTTCGGTAATATGTTTCTTGGGTCGTAAACTTGTCAAACGGTAATGCACGATTCAATTTGTTTCTGTAGCCAATTTAACTATTTTCTTATCGCCAAACCGATAATTTCTCCCAGAACTAAAAATGAGATTTTTTCATAATAAAACTTTATGCATCAAATACGAATATAAACTAAATCGTGTCGACAACCACTAGACAAGGATTATTATTTGTTGGTTAAATAATACAATATTTTTCCATTTTTATTGTCCATACTATGTTACAAAATGGTGACTTCTTATGACTATACACAGGTAGAGCCCTTCTCCGTCTGCTGCTTGATCCAGGGAATGTATTTTGACACGATTGTGTAGACACCTGAATACATATTTTAAATCATTTAACAAAATATAACAAAGTTAAAAAGTATATTACTATTTTTATCAGCAGTTTGTGTCCCACTGCAGAACAAAGACCTCCCTTCCCACCTTCCAGTTATCCCTATCAATTGTTGTTTGAGCCAATCTTTTAGAAAAGAGTCAGGTTAGAAAATGTATAACGTTTTTTAAATAATTTTACCTGGATAGTCTGGCATGGCGCAGTCTATGCCCCAAGATACAATGCCTAGAACAGATATTTTCATATTATGATCCAATCTTTTTGGTTTTCGTTTACCTACACATGATAGCCTGAATGCAAACGATACAGATTCAAAAAGAATAAGTTATAGACGAGTTTGCAAAACTCACCGACTTGATACCATTTTTTGTTTTCAGTTTTTTTGTGAGTAGAAAACAATGGTCCACCGCTGTCTCCCTAGAATGAAAGTAAAACAAGTTAGCGGACACTCGGACAGCACAGCCTCCAGCAACCTGAAAGCGTTGCTCTTGATCTCTACTCGTAAATAGTTAAGTACAATGATTACCTGACAGGCATCTTTTCCAAGACTGTAAGCACACATCATGGATTCACTGACCAGATTTTCCTTATAAATCTTTGACTTTCTACATGTGTCGCTGTCAACAATTTTTACTTTAGTTTCGAGTAAATATCTCGATGATGTCAATGCACCTTGCCTCGTTTTGCCCCAGCCGGCCACGGTCAAAGGCAAATGTTTAAAATCCATTGCTGGAAGTAAAGGCAAATAATTCAAAAGTGATTCCTGGTTTATAGCTTTTCCGAAAAGTAGTAAAAAAAGAAAAGGTAAGACAGAGCCAGAGATTTCCTGATTGAATTGTAAAAGTCGATTATATTGACCAGCTCTTCGCGATGTCGTAAAATAATGTCAGAATTCCTTATTCAAAGAACTTAAAATCAAGCTCGCTTTTAATAACTTTGGCGACGAACTTACTCGGTTCTGGCAAGCATATTGGCCGAACTTTCTCTGTGAACTTGAGTCTCTGTTTAAGGGTCAAGATTGCGATGTCGTTGATGTCCCGAACGGCGTTGGACGTGAAGTGAGGATGTTTGACACCGTTGGCGAGATGCAACATTGTGTATGACGTATCCAAGCGGTCGTGCATGCCCACGTACACCGTCAGTTCATGGTAATGGACGCTAAAAATACACAACATTAACAGTAAACCAAGGAAAAATGAATTAAAATGTCTACTTTTGTTTATACACATAATGTATCCTCTAACGGAGCTTTAAAAAATTCTAACCCGAAAGTAATGCAATGTCCCGCTGAGAGTATGTGCATGTCGGTGATGAGGGCTCCCCCGCAGTGCAGCTTGGGCCCCAGCATGAGGGAGACCAGCCAGGGGTACGCGTGGGGCTGCACAGTGGTGCCGCCCACGATGCGCCGGTTGCTCTTGGCGATACCGCACTCTGGGAAAACGCAAACATTAAGAACAGCCTGACTACTTTAAGGCCCATTTACAGTTTACAGGCTTCTAGCGTAGACCCTCAAGCTTATTTAAAACATCGCGATCGTTCTGTTTCTTTCAATCGTTTGAAGATAACAGAGACAGAATAATGTTTTTAATATATTTAGCGTTAAACGCATAAAGTGATTTATGATGCCAGCAGAAAATGTTTCAAAACTTACCACATGATTCATTTACGTTGCCTGCGTGTGCCTTAAAAGAAAAAAAATATCAGAAAATAATGAAATAATGCTAAGATTTACTTGAAACGTACCTACGTAATGTATAATGAATTTCAGTTGAGCGCGTTACATTATAGGAAAAAATATTATTACAGCGCTTCAGGCGCTTGTGAGATTTTTTTAATACTTTTTTTTTTTTTAATAAAGAGGTTTTACGTATTATTTACATTAGATGTAAAACAGTAGTTTATTACTCACCCAACTGATTACAAGAGAAAGTAAGCACAATATCTGTATCATTTTTGGGCGTACTTAGCCCCAGGTTAACAGTCGTCAAGAATTCCATCATCATGAGCATTGCCGGAATGATTTCTTTGCCAATAAATTGTAATAGGAGTACATAAGAATTTAATTAAATTTCTGTTTGGATATCGAAGCTCATTCGTGCGTAGATTATGGTCGGGACTTGATTGAGTTTTCCTTTTATTTTCATTAGGTATATACACGACACAACGAAGTTGCAGAATAAAACATTAAAATTAAACATTGGTATGCATTTACATTACAACAGTCAACGACATCAAAATTTGAATATTTTTATTCCGGTTCCAATTAAAAAGTACTTAATTAAGTTTAACAATAAAGGGCACAAATAAAAAGGAAATTATGTATTTTTGTTTTATTCCAAAACTGTCCTTTACTTTTTCTTTAGCATGTCCACGTTTCATTAACGCTAATCCATACTTCATCCAAAAATTCAAGACATGTGAGATCTACCAACCCGCACTGGGCCCGCGTGGTCGATTACGGCCCACTCCCTCTCACAGAGAGGAGGCCCGTGTCCTAGCAGTGGGAACATTACCTATAGACTGATTATGTTATGTTATGTAATCCATACTTTAATAGTAGGTAATACTAATATTATAAATAATTATAATAATTCTTATTTCCCCACCACATATGGAAACCTAGTTTTCTACAAATAAACTTACACAAAACCACTGCTTACCCCTTGATTAGCAGAGATTTACATACCCTAATATTGTAAAATATCTCACAACTTTTAAGTGTTGAATAAGATAATCATTGATTTGCTCAAACACGAGTACAATACGTACAACACAAATTGTCAGCATGCAAAGAGATGTTAAAAGTAGGGTAAGTAATAACAGTGCGTCCAAGGTTTGGCTCTTTATTTAGTAACCATAATAACATTAATCTGCACCCTAATTACACACACACACCCTACAATCTGAATAATTTTGAAGAATATTATTGCCAATACATTGCTTCTATTTTCGAAAAATCGATCTGCTCAACAACGTAAATAACGCAATGGATGTTGTTGAATTGTCAAAATGAAAGCCATTCCTACTGTCTGTTAGTGTGTTAGGCAAGTACCCCGCAGGTGAGAGACTGTTCTCCTAGTACGTTATAGAATATCCTGTACTAAGGAGTAGGATCGAAATGTAGCATACAATGTATAATTTATGCTACATTATAGTATGCTAGCGATAAATGCGACGGTAACTCTGTTTGTTACTACCTTTATACGCCTAAACCGCTGAACTGATCGTTATGAAATGGGACCTGTAGAAGGTCATGGGCTACTTCTCATACTTGATATATGCGTAAAAAAAAATACATGCAGCTATAATTGCGGGCGGGCGGCAGCTAGTTAGGATATATTTTTACAAAGCCATACCATACATATCAATATTGTTGTACAGCTTTGTATTCCAGTGATCGTTGGACGTTGCTTAAAAGAGTTCTTCTGTTATGTCGCCAGCAGCACACCAACAAACAGGATCTCATTTGGTTTCTTTGTCTAACAATGACAGCAGGATTTGCAACTCTCGACTTACTTGCTGTCCTATAGAGTACGATTTTTTTTAACTTGGGACCCTGATCCAGTAAGGGAAAAAAAATCCTGATAGACACACAATAGTGGTCTGAATAACGGGTAACCAAATTGGTTAGTAAAATTACCTGGACGAAGATAGCTTGATTATTATCAATAATTTGATTTTATATCATGGAAAACCCTAAAAAGATACTTCTTTTCACAAGAACTACTCAAGATATAAAGGAAAGTCCAGGTTAATTTCAAAAACTTAGTCACTCACACTTTTGATGTGTATGTATCTAATAAAGGGATAAGTCCGGATTAAGTCAATACAAAATCGTTGAATTAATAAAAGTTCATTCTCCTTGAAAACAATGCACTTATTAAAAATACAAAAAGCCCTTGAGCAAACCGCTTATAAATGTAGGCTCTTCATAATATTCTTTTAGTAAAAATACTAACCGACTACAGTCAAGTATATAAAAATGACTGCCAGTGATAACCCCCGAAAGAAATTAAAAGCAAATAAAATAAGGGATTGTACCCAGACAAAAAATGTTCAAGAAAATATTAACAAACCAGACAGCATTCTAGTTACAAAATATATAGGAACGGATTACTCATACAATCACCAAATAGTTTGGAAAAATGCAATAGGATTTCTTATACTACATGTGCTTGCATTGTGGGGCATTGCTCTTATATTCACGGGGGTAGTTTCATGGAAAACCAGTCTATGGGGTAAGTGAAAATAAGTTTTGTTATATTTTTCTTATGAATGTTTTGTGGCATTATTTTCATGTTGAATATTTCAGCGCTGTGTGTGCTATACATTGGCTCGGAAGGTGTTACTATTGGAGCTCACAGATATTACACCCACAGATCGTTCAAAGCCACGCCCCTTTTGAGAGCTATAATGATAGCTACACAGACTATAGCTGGACAGGTAGGTAAACTAATCGTTTGAACAGTTTTTGATAGAAGAATGTGTGTTGATCAGATCCCATTAACCGCTTTCCATCAGGAGTGATCGAGGTAAAGAGCAGGCCCATTCAGCAAAAAAAAAAGATAACAAAGTAGAATCTTAGGGTTCAGAACTAAACAGGTATCAAGGTAAGGTATATTATATATACTAGGTACAGCCAGACGTGATTTTAAAATCTTGATGAATCTAGTTTTAAATCATCACCAAAACTCAAGCCGTTTGCCGAGCTGTGCAGTGTTATAAAACCACGAAAATTATGAAACCAGATGTTTGCGGTTTATCTTCAACAGCAGTGTTGTTTCTTAATCTGTAATTTTATGTTTGTACTTCACTGTCGTTACGTAACACCAAAAGATAACCTGTCATGGTACTTATTTATATTGTAATAACTAACTATACAAAAACAAAAGGACACTTAGGCGTCGAAGTACTTGCGGCATCGCTGTCATCCGGAAACGTGTCAGAAGACTGGCAGCATTACCACGTTGCGTTGTACCAATTATATTGTAATATTTATATATTTATGATCGTAATACCTATAATTTTGTTTTGTCCACGACGAAAAAACTTCTCTTTCTGCTATTCATAGACAGATAGTCTATCGTTTGCTCAGCGCATTACTCGCACTCTTATTATATCACAACAGTAATGAAATCAGTCCCGTCTGTCTTTCACAGGATTTCGTTCATACGTAGAACGTTACTAAAGTCTAACAAATTTATATTGATCTTTGTTGTCGTTATCCTTACTTTAACAAATAATTTACACAGAATTCTATGTTCATCTGGTGTCGCGACCACCGGCTGCACCATCGCTACTCGGATACTGATGGCGACCCTCACAACTCTAAGCGTGGCTTCTTCTTCTGTCACATGGGATGGCTCATGCACAAGAAGCACCCCTACGTTATCGAGCTTGGCAGACGGATCGACTTGAGCGACTTGAAAGCCGACTGGATGGTCATATTTCAGAAAAAGTATTTTTTTGTTGTATTTTATTTCGTTCTACAGTTAATTCAGACGGTATGTTTCAGCATTTTTTGAGTAACATTATTATGTGATGCACCGGGTCTAATATAATATATGGCTGTGGAAGTTATGCTCCAATGGGTAAAGTCTTCCCGTTTTGTCGATATAAACTTTATTCCCACCAATTCTATCGTACAATCTGAGTCGAAAGACACTGTTTATTTGTTTTAATTTTGATGACCAAACTGATATAGAAAGGGAACGTAGGGCATTGGCGGTCAGGGGAAATATGCTGGCCCGCAGGTTTGCGCGTTGTAGTGAACAAGTTAATGTGACACTATTTAGAGCCTACTGTCAGACATTCTACACGTGCAGCCTGTGGTTCAGGTATACGCAGAGGACGATCAAGCCCTACGTGTCCAATACAATAATGGATTTAGGACGTTGTTAGGGTTGCCCCGCTTTTGTAGTGCCTCTGGTATGTTTGCTGAGGCAAGGGTAGATGGCTTCCATGCCATTGTGCGCAAGCGGCTCGCGTCGTTACTGAGCAGAGTCCGGAGTAGCACTAACAGCATCCTAAAGGTCATTGCTTATAAACAGGACTCAAATATCCTGAAAGAATTTATTCGTGTGCAAATTTTATAACTCTCTGTATTATTATAATAGCTATGGACTTAGTCTGAAATAAAGATTTTATTATTATTATTATTTTGACTAGAGTTCATAGTGATTGTTTCACATTATAGGGGTCATCCCTATAATGTGAAACAATCATATTATTAGTAACTGCGTTGCTCTTTTACCTACACGTGAATGTCGGTATGATTTTCAAGAACGGTTAAAAGCTGTTGCTGTAACAAATAGTATTAAACTAGATTCCCTTTTCTTTTAGATACTACTATGTTTTATATCTGACGCTGGCCATATGCCTCCCAGTGTGTGTACCAGTTTATTACTTTGAGGAGACCTTGTGGGACTCGCTGCTAGTTAGTTACTTCGCTCGCTACGTGTGTGAACTACATGGCACTTGGACTGTCAACAGCATTGCGCATCTTTATGGGACACGGCCTTATGATCAGTAAGTTGTAGGTACTGGTATAATCATCCTAGCATTTACATATCTTTCTAAAAAATTATCATCATCTTCAACATAGGATCACCGCAAAGGCCAGTCCTGCCCTGGCCTCATCCAGCGAATTCCTGCGACCTTTACCATGTCGTCGGCCCACCTTGTGAAGGGCTTATCCACGTAACGCACGTCACCACTCAAGAACTCACAAGAACCCGATCAACCATCAGTTTTAAGAGCATGCCTCATATAGATTAAAATATTTACAGCAATTATTTACTTTCCACAGAAACCTACAACCTGTTGAATCCTGGTTTGTGTCCTTGTTAAGTCTAGGAGAAGGATGGCACAACTACCACCACGCGTTTCCATGGGACTACAAGGCTGCTGAACTGACCATGCATTTCAACCTGTCCGCGAGTATCATTAGGTTCTTTGAAAGGATAGGATTAGCTTACGATTTAAAATCTACATCTCTAGATATGGTAAGATGAAAACAGTTTTCAAGCGGATTTTTAATAAAGTGAACTATTTTTATTTTAATATGATATTTTTCTCTGCAAAGGTAAAAAGTAGGATAAAAAGGACAGGTGATGGCAGTCACTACAAGCTGGGGACCGAAGAGGCGCGTGCGGCGGTGACCGCTTGGGGACCACTGCACCCACTCAACCCTACCTTCAACACCACGCTCAAGGCACCTGATGCTACACTTAAACCTGAAGGACTGCCACTGTACCACGAAAACGACTTCCTTAATGGTGACATTAAAAAAAGAACAAACAATTTAGGATAAGCTATATACCTTCGTGCTATAAACACGTAATATAATTCTGTAGACGCGAATTTTAGTCATGTTATTTAAAAAACAATTTTAATAATAAAAAAGACAATAATTGAAACTGATTTATTTTACCAGATTTTAACTTATGCAGCCTGGTTACTTATTGTGATGCCCAATCGTCCATGTTTTCCGTATAAACAAATTGATAATCTGAGAAATTTTACTAGCTCGTTCATTCTGTTTATTTAAATTAATAATAAGGCATAAAGTCATCTACAATAATGTAAATGATTAATTACGTTGAAATCAATCTAACTAAACTAAGCAATGTCAAACATACTCGTAACTAATTAGCATACAAAAACAAGAGTTCAAGTTCTATCTTCTATTGCAACACTGAATACAATGATACTACATCAACAGTGCCTAAGGTTTAATATACCTATTTGGTTTAAAAAAAAGGTTTGTATTTTGAGAGGAGTATCAATAGCGATAGAGTGTCAGGAAAGTAAGTACTAAGGTCACAGAGCTGTAAAACCAGTGCACCAACACTTTTAATAAAAATACATAACGAAAACGAGATGGAAGATAGGTATACAAGAAAAAAATAAACACATCTCTGATCGCTAAAAATATAGGAACAGATTACTCATACAAGCATCAAGTAGTTTGGCTCAATGCAATAGAATTTCTAATCCTACATTTGCTTGGACTATGGGGATTGATAGTGGTACTGACCGGAGGGATCGGAATTAAAACTTTAGTATGGAGTAAGTAAAACAACGAATTTGTTTTACTGTATTCTACACATCCGATTATTAATCTTTTTCAGCTATTTTTGTAGGTTATATTGTAGCAGAAGGCATAACTACCGTGGCCCACAGATACGCTTTACAGAGCGGTGTAGCTTTGAATGTTATATGAGTGTTCAAAGGACATTCCAAGCTACACCGCTCTCTGTTCTACTATCTTTTCAGATTCTAGCTGGACAGGTAATGTTGTGCTTTATTTTGTGTTACTTTCCCAAATAAATTATAGTTAATGATATAGGTGCAGCTGGATGACCCCTAGAGAGGCCTTACCTCCTTAAATATTGTATAATTTTACAGAACTGTATGGTCTTGGTGTCGCTTCCACCGGCTGCATCGTCGCTACTCGAATACTGATGGTGACCCTCACAACTCCAAGCGTGGCTTCTTCTTCTACCACACGGGGTGGCTCGTGCACAAAAAGCACCCTTACGTCATCGACCTCGGAAGGAAGATTGACATGAGTGACATGCAAGCGGATTGTATGGTAATATTTCAAAAGAAATAAATATCGACCTTTAATATCACATAATACAGTGCGAGTCTTCATAATGTGCACATATCGAAATGAGGGTAACTAAGCTTAATTTTATCGACGGAAAAATATTTAAAAAAAACAAAAAAAAAAAAAATTGTAGAATTTTTATTAAAATTCTTGTTCGCTGCTGTGACCCCTGTGTAAACCTCAATTGCCCTCAATTGAGAATTATGGTTTTTTTCTAACAAAAATCTGATATTTTTTCATAATTTTTTACAATAATTGTAACATAACTCAATAAAAGCCCCGATTACCTACTCTTTTTTATTACTTTAAATTATTCTTCATCGTATCAGATTTCTAAACGTAAAATACCATGTTTATAACTCAATCACAACATTTCCTATCAACTGTTAAAGAAAGGCCTTGCCTTGCCTTACTTTAGCAGGTAAAGATAATATAAATATTTTTTTATTTTTTCATATATTTTTTCCGTCGATAAAATTAAGCTATATGTTTCCCTCATTTCGTTATGTGCACATTATGAAGACTCACACTGTATATTCTGCTTTCTATATTCTGATTAGTTTATCAGTCTCTTCCAATCCTCCTATTGTATTTCGTTATTCGTACTGATGATTCTATTTTGTTTCAGATACTATTATCCTTTATATCTCTTACTTGCAATATTTATCCTAATGTGAATACCAGTACATTTCTCCGGAGAGTATTGGTGGAACTGATTCCTTTTTTGCTACTTCTTCCGATATGTCTATACACTGAACGCGACGTGGCTTGTGAATAGTGCAGTACATCTTTATGAGACTAGACCTTATGATCAGTAAGTAGTCTAACTTTATCAGTAACGTTACCCATACAATCGTATATAATAGTCATAAATCTAATTATATATATTACGGTAACCTGCACCCAGTGGAATCGTGGTTCCTGTCTTTCATGAAATTTGGCGCACAACACCCCACGCGTTCCCCGGGGACTACAAGACCGCTGAACTGAGCAACTTCATTAACCTTCAGCAACTTTCATTCAATTCCTCGAGAGGATCGGATTAGCATATATGACTTGAAAACTGCTTCACCTGAAGTGGTAAGTCCTATAAAACTTACACAGTAAGGTAAATGAAAGGGGCAACTACTTTTATTAAAACATTTTTGTAAAATTTGCAGGTAGCGAAAAGGATAATAAGGACAGGTGATGGTAGTCACTGTAAGCTAGGCAACGAAGAAATGCGTGCGGCGGCGGTGACCGCGTGGGGACTAGCATTTTTCAATGATAAGGATGTTCTTAACCCTAATGTATCGCAGAGAAACTCTAGTGCTGCATAAACTGCGTGTGTGAATGCATAAGATCGAACAAATCCCTTTAAACGTAAAACTTTCGGACTACCGTTAAGCGCTAGAATATATATTTTGGTTTGAACCGTGAGGAAGAAAGTTCAAACTAAGTACGAGTTATTGTAGTTTTGGATTAAATATGGGACATCGCATCGTTCGGTATTCATAATTGTATGGTGGTGGGTAGTTAGTTTACGTTTGCAAATATATCAGTCTGTCGTTGACCCACGTGTTTTATTGACATTACAAAATATTTGTGGCATTTCTACTATAAAAGAAAACCTAGCGAACATTTAGAAATAAAATAATTATTCAATCTTAAACACTACCTACTTATTTAACAATAGAACCCCAATAGTACCTATCTAATTAGTTCATTAGTATTTATAGGTCATTATCACGGCCAGTGAATTGTTTATCCAGAGCTGTTTTGCATCAGTTTGTTTATTATTCAAGGTTACAGAAAGTGCATCTATCATGGTTTATAGTCTCCTTTTCTGTGTCACTGACTCTGGCAGAGCTACCATCAGGGATTTTAATTTTGATAACACAAAAAATTAGTCGCAAATTAGTCGCTAATTATTCGAAATTTGTCGCCAAATATGAGAATTTTTCGGTCACTGGTTCAAAAGATATAAGGGTTTATAGGTGTAGGTATAGTCCAAGAGATCAAAGAGTTCACGAAAAAACTCTTCGATCTAGCTCTTGGACTATGCCTTACTAATTGAACTCATTATATCTCCTAAACTAAGACCCGATTAAATCTGTGACTTGGCGACTGATTCCGACTAATTGGCGACTAAATATGAGAGTACCTACATTTTTAAATGTTGCCGTGCCCAAATTATTTTGTTACGTGGCACCAATGGCACGCGTACCATTGGTTCGCCATCCTTGCACTAGGATATAAGTAAGACTCATCAAACCTCAAAATAGTCTCAAAAACGCGAAAATGGCCTTACCCATCCAGTGTGTAGGTACCTACCAATAAAGGTAGGTACTAAGTGTGTGATTTAAATCGAAATATTAAAATAAATAATTCACCAACTACTATGTCTGCATACCAACACTACTCACTATCCACCATGAACAATTTTTGGGGTATTTTTTTTTTTTGTGTTCGACAATACAAACTAGAACTAACATCTAACCACGGATAGACAGCGTCGATCAATGAAATCTGACCCAACTTATCCCTCACAAGGTACAAACGAGACAACAATATAAACAATGTTGACAATACCCCATTTAGCATACAAAGCCGAGTTCAAGTTCGTTCAATTGCTTAAACATTCATTATTCTGAGCAAGGTTTAAACTATTCCTTTTATAAGCAGACTCATACTCTGAATTAACCAGTTGTAAATTGATGAGCTAGACGCGAGTGTGTAGCAAAGACCCGAAAATGACAGCTGCAAACTTGGAAGTCAAAACTCCTGGTTCAAATACAAGCAGTGTAACAAGCTCAAAAAATGAAATTAATAACACAACTAAAGGAGAATCGATTTCTATACCTAAAGTAATTGGGACAGATTATTCTTACAAGCATACAATTGTTTGGAAAAATGCCATCGGGTTCTTGATACTGCATATTTTTGCTCTTTGGGGAATCGGTCTTACTTTCACGGGCTATCTTAAATGGCAGACTATATTATGGAGTAAGTTATAAATTGCATTATATTATAAATTGCATTATATTTTCTTTGCCTATGTTAAGATTCCTAATAAAACTTATTTTATTTCAGTTCTCTTCGTCGGTGTAATGGCTTCTGAAGGTGTCACAATCGGGGCACATCGGTTTTACACTCATAGATCTTTCAAAGCAAATACGTTTCTCAGGGTTGTCTTTTTACTTTGCCAGACAATTGCTGGACAGGTAATCAATTCAAGTTCAGCATATATAAAACATGTATGACGTCACCCGTCATTCAGGTTCTAAATAATCATTAATTTGCAGAATTCTATGTTCATCTGGTGTCGCGACCACCGTTTGCATCATCGCTACTCGGATACGGACGCTGATCCTCACAACTCCAAGCGTGGCTTCTTCTTTTGCCACATCGGATGGCTCATGCACAAGAAGCACCCCTACGTCATCGAACTCGGCAGACGGGTCGACTTGAGCGACTTGAAAGCTGACTGGATGGTGATGTTCCAAAAAAAGTAAACTCAATTTTTCTTTAACCATTTCTTCTTCTAGTAGTTTGTCTGTGTTTCAGTTCAGTTCAGTAATATCTTTACTATTTCCATTTCAGATATTATTATCAATTATACTTTTTATTAGCCTTTGTACTGCCTGTGTGGGTGCCTGTGCATTTCTTTGGCGAGCCTCTATTTCAAACTATCTTAACTTGTTATTTCGCTCGCTATGTGATACAACTAAACGGGACTTGGCTCGTCAATAGTGCTGCTCATCTCTATGGGACTCGGCCTTACGACCAGTAAGTATACACTATCAAAAATTATTGTGTAGATATCATTGAGCTGTTTGTTTATTTACTTCTTTCTAACGTTACAGAAAATTGCAGCCAGTGGAATCATGGTTCGTGTCAATGATAAGTTTGGGCGAGGGCTGGCACAACTACCACCATGCGTTCCCCTGGGACTACAAGGCAGCTGAACTGACCATGCATTTCAACCAATCCGCGAGTATCATTCGATTTTTCGAGAGGATGGGACTGGCTTATGACTTGAAAACTGCTTCCCCTGAAGTGGTAAGTTACTTTAAACAGTTTGATAAAACATACATATTATTTAACCTCGTTGGTCTAGTGGTTGCCAGCGCTACTGCTAAGCATGTGGTCCTGGGTTCGATTCTCAGCTCAGGCAAACTGTTATTGATTTTTTATCAGGAAATTCTCAATAGCACCCGGTTCTCTGGATTTGTGACCAGTTGATGTCAATATAAGGCTCGCCTCCTATTACAAAGGACTTAAACATACCAGGTGAAATGCGGGTGTACTACAGGTACACCTGGTACACCTCTGTCTGTCCAACCCTTCGGGCATTACAGGCATAATGTTATGTTAGATATTAACAATTGCATTAAAAGGCGATTTTTCTAATCATTTTTGCAATTGACAGGTCGGGAATAGGATAATCAGAACAGGCGATGGCAGTCACTACAAGCTTGGCAACGACGAGGCGCGCGCAGCCGTGACCGCTTTTGGACCCCTGCACCCACTCAACCCTACCTACAACACCACGCTCAAGGCACCTGATGCTATACTCAAACCTGAAGGACTGCCACTGAACCATGAAAAAGATTTACTTGACTTCAATGTCATGCAAAGAAACTCGAGACGAAGTTAAATCAATTTTGTAATTTTATGCCAATTGAATTTGTACAGTCAATTTAAAATGATGATTAATTTAATTGTATCTTGTTATAAGTAGTTAATATTTCTTAAAGTTTGAGATAGCCTAGCCTAGCCAGCTTTTGTATCTTTTATGTTGCATAAAGTTTAGTAATTAGCGTTTATTTTAACTGTAATAGCATTTATAATCTTAAGAAATAATGAAAAAATAAAGGTCGTTTAATAAAATGCTTTTGTTTTTTTTTTTTTCAAAGAGTCACTGCCATATGAATAGTTAGGTAGGTATTTGGTTCTAATGGGAACAAAGAGCAACTGGATTTCAACAATAAAGTCTGTTTAGCCTGAATACAAGCCTGAAACATAGACCATATTTCAGTAAGATGAGAGTACATTTCCTAAAGTGGATACTAAAATATTTATTTATAGGTTTCCTGTTGGACTAATTAGGCAAATAAATAAATGATATAAACTGCTAAATATTTATGTTGTTTTAAATGGCGATGACAGAATGGTATTCAAGAGACCGGGGAAGACAGCTTACCCAAAGGGAAGAGGAAATTAAGCTGACAGCAGGTCTAAACTGGAGGAGGGTACCGCAACAGCCGACTGTGGAAATTGTCAGAGGACGCGTATGCCATTATCATACGGAAATTCGAGACATTTTGTGATTTTTTGTTGTAAATATTATTATAAATTTTGATGTCTAGTAGTAGGAATAAAAGGCTTTATTATTATTATATAAATGGCGATGACTTATACTTCACAATCAAAATGCATGAAAATCCAATGACTTACGACACTGGAAAATATAGTATCAATGAACTTAAAAGAAGTTTAACAACACGACAACAAAGTTATTTCATAAGGATGCACATTGGTTATGAATGCTTAAGGTATGGTTATGGATTCATTTTATTTTGAATCAATTTGTTTGTATAATTTTATAATTAGTCATACAATTTTTTTCATGCGATTTAAATTGCAATCATTTTTTTTTTAATGCGGATTGTCTAGAATTTATTTTGCGCTCTATTGTTCAGTACAAAATCTTAGAATTGGAAAATTACTTCCGAAAGCCATTAGGGTTTTTGGATAGGAGTAGCTATAGGTACACTGTTCTGTGAAAACTTGTCGAGAAAAGCTAAACATTATCGTATACAGCGTGCCGCTATTTTAACACACGTATTCGATTTTTCGTTTTATGAACATAATATGTATTGTGATTTCATTTTTTTTTTTTTTTTTCTAACACTAGATTAGTCTTTATTTATTGCCTTTGTAAGTATATATAATTATTTATTACATTATGTACAGTATTAAAATAATAATAAGAATATGTACAAGTATATAAAAAGGAAAGGAAAGAATCAAAGGGCATCAAAAAATTCATCCGCATCGCTGTCAACAGGAAACGTGCCCAAAAGACTGGCAGCATTGCCACGTTGTATGGCAATGCTGATTCTTTGGCCAAAAAATAGGCCAGCCCTCTGGTCACGTGAAGAGTCGACCAACCGCTTGGCGATGTCTCGAAATACCACGTGGGCACTGGGGCCCCATGGCCCTAGAGTTTCAACCCCAAACGGCTCAAACATATACGTTCCAAAGAGATTGGAGTATTTGCGCCGTTTGAGGTTTTCCGCACCTGCAGCAGCTGCCCCAGCACAGCTCACCGTGCTTGGAAGATGGGATGGCGCAAGGGTGTCGACACACGTTGCATCCCACACCAAAGGCCTACCAACCTTCCAAGGCATTATGGTCATTCCGTCTGGTCTCTTCCCATCGTCGCGTGCCAAGCCATTGGGTTCTAAAACAGCTGGCACCCCGGCGGTGACAAGAGCACGACGGATGATGTCATTGATGCTAGCATGCCGTGCTATCCGGCCTGCGCTTTTACTGCAGGATAAGCCATGGTGTCCGAGGCAGTCGACACTTTCACCGCATTGGCAGCGATGCGGAGCCACGCAAGGGGCGCCCAGACGCAGACAAGTAGCGAGCCGGAAAGTGGAATCACCCAGCAAAGTGCCTATGTTGGGTGACGGTAGCGCCTGAAGCCAGAGACCCGACTCCCACTCACCCACAGCCAGTAGGCGGGCACGCTCAGCAGTATTGGTGGACGTATTAATAAGATTATTCCGTACCAACCTGCAGAGCGGCTCATCCCACTGCCTCTGGGTAGATGGGTTCGCGGGCCGATCTGTATCCGGGCAAGCCATTTTCCAGGCGTTCACCGCGTCGGCCAAACACGGCACTTCCGAGTCAACCAGGGAGGGGGCTAAAATCTTCCCGGTCAACTTTTCGGTGCTGTGGACAGAGGACAGGAACGCCGCCGGTAAGCTAATGCTGGTAATTTTGCGGACGCCGAGGCCACCAAAGCGGATGGGTAGTGTGGCTTGCAGCCACGCTCGGTCGTCCAAAACCACATTAAGAATGGATGTCAGTGTGCTGCGAATAATTTGGTCAATTTTGTCCAAGAGGTGCTGCTTCCATAAAGGGGAAGAGCGTAGAAAATACATAAAATTTGGGCCAAAACAACAGTATCTAATCAGGGTGAATGCCGAATGTAAATTAATTTTGGAAAGTCTGTCCGAAATGTCGTTGAAATTTTTGATTTTTTCTTCGATGAAAGGCGAAAAATTATCTTCCAAAATTGGGGAACCTAGGAGGTGCAGTGAGCTTTTTTCTAAAATTTTTATTGCATTAAATTTCTCTAGGGTCAATTGTCTGTCGGTAATGTCAGAAAGGTAAATTTCGCATTTTGAGGGGTTAAGGTCCAAGCCAATAGATTTAAATTCCTGTTTGAGAAGTTCTAGGTCTTTCAAAACGGTGTCTACATCACCTCCTAGCGTTCCATCATCTAGATACCACACGTTGAATTTTGAATTTAGTTTCTGGATAATTGTGATTTCATTAAATGTATCTATTTATTTTTTTACAATTTTCTTAAATAGCATCTTGGAGCAAACTGTACTTAAAGAACTGTACCGCAGGAGTTATTTGCCGGGGTCCGGGATCGTAACATCAATGAGCATCAGTTATCCACTCGGCTCGAGGGTCGAGAGCGCCTTAAAAGCAAAGAGTAGGTGAATTGAAGGAAAGAGAGAGAGCTCTATGTTGGCGCAGACGGTACCGTAGTTTTCAAATTACGAATTATTTTATGTTGTTATAATTTTTATGATTACTGGCCACTAACCTATACTTAGGCAATGAAAACTATACTATGTTTTTTTTTTAATATAATTTGCAATAAAAACCAATCAAATTAATTTACAATAAATACTAGATACTTACAACACTTTCATAAAAGTATTACAAACTGTAGGTAAGCAAAAAAACATTCATTCAATCAATACAAAAGCATCCATTGTTAGCGATGTTTCTTATCCAGTCCAGATACTTGGTGACCCGGGTGTAAACACCTGGGTAGCCGGGACGACCGCAACCGATGCCCCAGGAAACTACACCTGCAAAATACAAAAATATTTTTCAACCATCAAGGCACATTTAAATCAAATGAAGTGTGATCCACGAGACTTAAGAAACAAATGAATATATAATTTATAATTTACGAGCTGCGCCCCGCGGTTTTACCCTCATAAGTTTCAATCCCGTGGTAATATCGGAATAAAAAGTAGCCTATATGTTAATCCAGGGTGTCAGCTACCTCCATACCAAATTTTATCAAAATTGGTCCAGCCGTTTGACCGTGAAGAAGTAACAACCATATAAACACACACATACACACACCCCCACACACACACACTCATGATGATTTCCCATCCTCAAAAAAAAAAAAGCATTAGCTAAAACAATGTAGATTGTAATTAACTATTCAGCTCAATGAAATGAAAATGCAATAAAATGAAAGGAAACAAAAGGCAACTTGATGCCTCTGCTAACTACGTGGGAACAAACTATTTTCTATGTCTCGAGAGCTTTCTTCAGAATGAATAGTAGAGATACTAACCTAACTGCTCATGTCGTTTGTCAGTCCTTTCAGCTGAAAGAGGACCACCACTGTCGCCCTGTAAAAAGAAAATATCATCAGAACCTACCGTATCTTGAATAATGTAAAGCCAAATTCCATTTTTCGGATTGTACCCCACAAATAAAACAAAAAGTGGTTACGACAAAAAATATTCTGATCCAACCATCTCTTTCATTAAATGTATCTTTTATATGACCCACCTGGCAAGTATCCTTATTCCCTTTATCAGGGTAACCAGCGCAGAGCATGCCGTCACCAATCATATTCGGTGTGTACTTGGCTTTCTTGCACGCCTCATTGCTTAAGACTGGCAGTTCCACTTCTTGGAGATAGCACGAGTGGTTCTTACCCTCGGCTACCGTTCCCCAACCAGCGGCTATTGCCTTGACGCCAGTGTATACCTTATCTGTGAAATAATTAAAATCATATCACTATAACAGTCGGTCCTGACGACCGGCGATCTCTATACGAAACTGAATATGTGCTTGCTGGCTATCTATAGCTAGCTCATCATCATCATTCTCCTGCCCTTATACCTATTTACTTGAGGTCGGCGCAACATGTCTTTTTTTCCATACTACTCTATTAGTCTTTTTTAAAGCCATCCAGCGAATGCTTTTCCAATTTATAATTATTGAAGCGGAAAGCACGTAAAGCCGTTGGTCCCGGCTGTCATTCGTAGATCTTTGACAATCGTTATGGGTCGTCAGAAGCCCGAAAGTCTGACAAACAGTCTTACCAAGGGGTATACCTATAGTGTTACCTAGTAACTGGGTTGTGGAGGTCAGATAGGCAGTCGCTCCATGTAATATACTGGTATTCAGCTGCATCCGGTTAGACTGGAAGCCGACCCCAACATAGTTGGGAAAAGGCTAGGCAGATTGGAATATCAAACTTTACAGACTCGTTATTCTTATATCCCGTGGGATGACTATGACGTGGACTGACAATATGTTTTATTATAACAACAATAAAACAAACCGTTATGTAGTTTGGAGGTCAAATTAGCATGGTTCATCTATTCAAACAAATAATGTTTATGGTGGACGGATAGTCAATGTAATTCTCAGATATCTTATAAAGATGTTAAATATCTGGGTGGCAGTAAATTACAAAACAGTTAACAAAAGGACGATGATCGTGACCAAATCAATGGCAATGGGGATTTCCAATCCTTAAAATGCTGACTGATTGATGTGTGACTAATGCTAATGGACACAAGATTGTTGCAATATACCAAACACACTTCTGAATTTCGGATTGCTAATCTAATTATATCGACACCCCGGAACGGGCGCGTTTATTGTGGCGGTAATCAGACAGAATTTACTTTATATTGGGAGGAGGTACATTGAACTCTAGAAGAGCAATAAACATAAGACAATGTAATGTGAAAGTAATATAAGAAAGAAACATTTTTTTGTCGTATTGCCACATAACCACGTGCATCTAATAAAAAGATACGAACGAAACAAAAGCTATAGGTAATTATAAGCACGAAACAAAAATATTCGAAAGCTGCATATCCTGACTGTGACGAAAAGGCTTGATTGGCTTGGCTTGACTCAACATGATACTGTTATACTTTGTTCAAATAATCATACTACCGTCATTTCTCGGCAAGCAGACGGGCTTCACGCTGTCCGTTACCCGTACTGGCTTATTCAGCTTGAGTACCGCGATATCGTCTCTGAAGTTGGTGAAAGTGAAGTTATGGGCGACCAGCTGGACGACGAAGCGGGTTATCGGCCGGTGCGTAGTGTTACATCGGTTGTGCTCGCCCAGGGTGACTTTGATCATGAACCACATGAATCTGGAATAGCAATGGAATAGTAAAACTCCTGCAGGCGTAGCATTACCAACTCTACGGAGGTAACACAAAACAACATTGTAGAAACATTTCTACAGCGCGACATACAAACACAGTGACTTTTTTTTTTAATTACCCCAATATTAAAAAAAACACTGTGTTTAGAAAGAAATAAGAAGAGAGAAGGGTGAAAATGATATTTTGTCTTTTGTAGAGAAGAGATAAAAAGTAGTCGTGCTACTATTAATATACTGGAACTCGTACAATAGGTATATGGATCAAACGTACGTAACGTTAAGTGTGCGTACACACGATCGACACGCGTCGACGACAGAGGCAACTGCTACCGCTCGTGTATTGGAGCACCGCACCGTACTCAAATACACGAGCGACACATTGTCGACGGCAGCCGCCCACGTGTCGACTGTCGACGGATGCAGTTGCCTCTGTCATCGAGGCGTGTCGCCCGTGTATATGTAAACTAAGAATAAACTTTAAATCAACCACATAAACCATTTCCAGTTTTTTTAATTAGAATCAGAAATATAATTGCCTGTAGCAAATATGAAACATCTTGGACTTGGGAACCGGATAGATAGTGATGTCATCTACTGATTCATTTCAATTCTACAGAAAAGATATAGAAAAAGTAAATGATCTTTATGTCAAGTTGAAAATTAGTACCGATCACAATGAAATTCATCATTGATTTCATTGTGATCGGTACTAATTTTCATTAAAATAAAACAATCTTGTAACAGCCCTTATTCCTCATACTTACGTCTTAACACAATGTGCGGCAGTGAGCACATATCTGTCGTTGATGAGCGAGCCCCCGCAGTAGAACTTGTTGTGGTAGGACAGTCGAGCCACCCAGGGGAACTCGTTGACTGCCGTCTCCACCCCGCCAACTATTCTAGAAGCTTCGTTGCGTTCACCACAACCTGCGGAGGTAATTGCAACAGCTATAACAGCGTTATTTTAATTTGCTAGCCGCAGACACGATGAATATCATAAATAAAACATGATAAAACCACATTTGAATTAATTTGATGTTTTTTTTTTGTGGAGTTATCGACCGCAATTAATGTAGTCAGTTGAAATATCAGTTTGAAAATCTGTTTTTTTTTTAAGCTTCACAGATGTGATAGGTACCTATCGATTTCTAAACATAAGAAAACAGTTTTCTCAACTCATAATTCAAGTAACAACACTAATAGCAGTCGTTGATCTCTCAAAAAAAAACATTATCATTTTCAAAATGGTAAAACGGAACGTTTATGGTGAGTATTGGTGAGACTCAGTCTGCCTGTCACAGCTGGATAGGTATCTCAAGAACTACTAATGCTATCAACTTGTTTGGAATAGTTTTATATGACGTTTATCCAACTATTTTGCAAACAAGAAAGAAACAAAAAAAATCTATATTTTTTTGTAACAGGGACTGGAAAATTCGAAGTGGGTCTACTCATGTGGGATATCATATTAAAGAGCGCAGTTTGCACATTCTCAAACATTTTTTATTTTATTTTTTTTGGGCCGCACAGTTTTTGACTTTTAAGAAAACATGTAAAAAAAAATACCGTTCTCCCCCCTTATCTCCGAAGTTTGCAAAGTGAAAAATCTGAAATTATTCTATGTGATAGAAGTTTACGTAAAGATTACAGGAAAAATAAAACGAAGTCTCTAAATAAATAAAATAAATAGCACACTTTTTTAGAAATCATCAACCAAAGTTACATTAGTTTCACTATCGGTCAAGAGATGGCGCTGACATAAAACTGCAATATTCTACACCGCAGTGCATAGTGTTAAAATTCTCTGACGAATATAGGCCTCGCCGATGTAAAATTAAAAACATGATGGTACGGAACCCTCGGTGCGCGAGTCCGACTCGCTCTTGACCGGTTTTTTATTATCGTGTTTAGATATCGATACCCAGCGAGTCTGCGGAGTTCAGCTAGCTAATTTAAAATAACCCTATAGGTACTGTAGTTAAATCACTGAGATATACCACTATCACTTGAGAAGATAATGCTATAGGATAATGGAAGAACAACAAAGCTTTAAAAATTTATAGGTACTTACGTAATACCAACTGTTTGGCTGTAATATTTATGGGTGATATTTTCCTGACTCGAATATTATGTCTTCATTTCGGAAAAAGTTATTTTTAATTAAATTTATTATATTAACACCATTTTAATTCGAGCTTATTCCCCACCTCTCGACTAGTAATTCTTCAGAACAAGAAGTTAAATAAATTACCTCTCGTGACTCGAAAACTTGTTATGATTTCAAAAGTCAAAACTGTAGCAGGATACTTTATTTTTAAATACAAGTCGCATTTGGTAATGGCTATGAAGCAGTTTGGAACGTTAAACCCATACCTAGATATCCGTGGTTAAACCAAACCTTTACCATATGGCAAAAGACATCATCGATTAGCGGTAAGTAATTAGTTTGTGTTTAAGCCAGTCATAAATTATTACTATGAGTTCGGTAGGTACTTACGACAGTTACATTTTCGTCCAAACTCCTCAGCATCAGGCACGCCTTCTGTTGTAGTTTCAGTGTCATTCTCTGCTCCCACCTTGAATCATTTTATTTTTACTTCAAATGTTTATAGTAGCCATTTAATTTAAGTACCATTACGTTTATTAATTTTATTTCGTACAAGTACTCATTATGAAGTTTTGTAATCATAGTAATATGCAATTGTTATGAGTGTATTGGAAGAACCATAAGCATTCTAAGTATCAGGGTTTGCAAGTTTTTTATCCTCATGGTAATGATGACCTAGTATCTCAAAAATGTTTGTTCCAGACTTACCACATACGTCGTGCACACACAAATTATTATCACTGATATTAACTTCCACATATCGGCGAAATGAATAATTTGATTTACGAAATATTTCTAATTTGTATTCCGCACAGGTAAAACCAGGCTAGACGTGCAGATCCCACAACGGGATGCTGTAGACAAGAATGGGGACGTTGCACTCCATCGAACCAGCGCCATAAACTTGAACTTGTACCATTCAGTGTATACCAAGACATCTACATCATACAGGTATAGAGATTTTATCTAAGGAAATTGTTTCTAAGTCAAATTCTACTATACATTGCGCGTTCCTATCAGGAACACTTACCAAGTAGTATTTGTAAAGATGCAATGGATTCTGAAACTGCTAACGTTTTCGAAAAGACAGCTATCGATTTCGGAATCTGATATTGTTATAACACTTCCCTATAAACATTGTAGCAATACCGATAAGTAAAAAGACAAAGAAACCGTTACTTGCGCACACGCATTGTAGTAAAAGATGATGTCATGACGACATTACCACACCTCTGACAAAAAGAAACAAAAAATAATAATCTGAGTCAACGAAGAACCGTTGCTTATAACAACAAAGTAATAAATAAGTATTCAAATAACTAATTTAATAGTAATAATCGTAAACGAAAATTTAATGAAGTGGAAGGAGCTAATTTACAACCGTAACGGTTTATACTTAGGAAAATAATATAAGAAACTGCATGGTGCAAAAAAATAAAGTTTATTGCGTTTCGCTGTCACAATCGTTGACAGTAAGTAATAGCGAGGTTTGAGAAGAAGTCATTACTTTGTACAGTGATACCCAGAATTACGCAATTTTTTCAGGTCGAAGAGCCAGCATATAAAGCAGTTTATATAATCCTATTGAATGACGATTTCATTAAATATGAATAAATACGATTATATGAACTTAGAGGTATGTGTTGATGATTTTAATGATTGTAAATTATATTACGTTACTTATTACGTTCACAACCTGACACTAACCTGCAAATTGCAAAAAACGTAAGGAATTTCGCGGGCCACCTAGCGCATCCTCGCCAAGATTCACGATTTCTTTTGCTACTTAAAAATGCTAAAAATTGACATTAGAATCTCGAAACATACTTCTTGAAAATGACCCTTTGGTGTTGGTATTTCGTGATCTTTACAGAGTAGCAGGGACATACCTGTTACCATGGATTCCTTAACTGTTCTGTGATGAATTCACTACATAATTAAAAGAAATATTTCGTCGGCTAATTAAAAAAATGCTGTTCCACAAGTTTTACACTTATCTATGAAACAGCAAATTTTTTTTTTTCGCTCTCCGTCGAAACTCTCTATGCTACGTACAAACCATAAATTATGCTGAATTCATGGTTACAGTTTGCTCGTCGATATCCCTCCCACCCTGTATAGTTTTCTATAGCCTTATTATTGCGTAACCCTAGAATATGACTAAACAAAGTACCTAAAATAAGACGACTTACATGGCACAGTGGCAAAAAACCTTGAGTTCTGTGCTGTACCGTGAGTTCGACCCCAGCATCAATACAAAAAATCACGTGATCTTCAGATGATTTTTGGTAAATGTGCTCTAACAACACAGGTTAGTACTTTTTTATGTGTAAAGCGTTAAATTATCTCAGTATTTGCAGTAACAGCCTTCTTGTGTGTTGTCTCTGATCCAGTCTAGGTACTTCGTAACTCTTGTGTATACTCCTGGATAGCCTTTCCTGGCACATCCATATCCCCATGACACTACTCCTGAAAATTAAAATGTATCGATTAGTATTAAGGCAATACCTGAGTACTATTAGTTATTCTGTGGCAATACTCGAGATGAAAAGCCAAATGAACATCGCTTTATAGATCTTTATCGTCTATAGACACAATGTCTTTCAACAGATATTAAAATTTTGATTAGGAACCGTTTCAGTATATGTACTTACGTATATTTGATATACTATTATTTACCTTAGTATTTTAATTTAGTGCCTATTGTGAATAGTTAATTATCTATACATACAATAAATTATTTACCTATTAGGTCATACATGTGCTCTTCGTTTTCTGCAATCAATGGACCACCACTGTCACCCTGCAAATTGCCAATTGAAACATATTTTATGAAGAGTTGGTGTCCAGATATAACAGGCATGTGAGACGAATGTTTATCATTTGTAAAACAACACCTACTAAAAGGATCGAAAACCATTCCTCAAACTTACAGTACAAGCATCCTTATGCGCAGTCTCAGGGAATCCCGCGCACATCATAACCTCCTTGATCTGGGAAACATTGTAGTTGGTGTTACGACAGGCCTCGTTGCTCAACACGGGCAGCTCGGCCTCCAACACGGTGCACGACCATTTGCCTGTCTCGACCATTGCTCCCCAACCAGCGACTACTGCTGTCGTACCATTGTAGAGGTTACCTGAAATAAAAAAGGCATATAGCTGATAAATAGGTATAAGTTCAACTTGAAAGTGATAAACGTTGGATTTTTTTAGTATTTCTTGAGTCTAGGGAGTAGAAGGGAACACGTTTCTGAAATTAAATTAATAAACCAACCTGGTTACACAAATACAATTTTTTTTTTGTTACAATTATGTACCTCAGACTGACCCGCCAGTTTGTGCCGTACGCGTTTTAGGCAACCAAATTCCAACGAACAATACTTTTTATACCAAAAAAAGAACAGTAAAAAAAATAAACTTGGCTATTACAGTCAAAATGTTATATACCATAGCTAATTTATTTATATATATATTTACTCGTCATTCAATTATTACACGTTATAAAACGGGGCTCCACAATGACGCATAATCGTAAAAGTCTTCGAAAATTAAGTGGTAAAAAGAGGAAAAGTATTCATGGAAACGTACAGTATTAAGCTATAAATGTACCTAATGGTTTTGAACCTTTAATTTATTTGCAATAAAACAGGGCTCGTGGAGTATACCGGTTTCTTCAGATTTATTAGAATCTGACAAAGACTTGAAGCCCGTAGCGATTATTATCTTTGTTTTTTTCGCGGGAACCACGTCCCTCCGATTAGCCGGTATTTACTTTATGATATTTAATACAGGTAAGGGACCTAATGGAGGCAAGCAATTTGCGTTATTTCTGTTTTGGTATCAGTATCAAAAACAGTAGCATTTAATTTATTTTCTGCTTATGCATGCTGCCCAACTTTTCCTTATTGATGTAACTAAAATTCTTCATGATGAACAACATCGAGAGTGTAATATTTCGTTATCTTTTCATCCTTCCACCATACATGCACTTACCATCACTTTTCGGCAGACACACAGGTCTGATGGCATGATTATATTCAACGGGTTTGTTCAGCTTCAACAACGTGATATCGTTGCTAAGGTCACTCAGTGTGAAACTATGTGCTATCATTTTCACCACGTAACGAGTCTCCGGGGATTGTGTTTTGTCGCATCGGTCGTGTTCACCCAACTTGACTCGAAACAAGAACCACATGAACCTGAAAGGAAAAATATTAGTATGGATAAATTAAACCAAGAATCTTGCAAATCTTGTTAATTGATCTTCATCAGTTAGACACTTAAAAGAGGCCCCAAAACGCCTTTACCGCTAGTTAGTATTTTAGGTGGGAAGAAATAGAAGTGACGCAACAACTCCCTAGCAGATGTCTGGAACTTCCTCTCTATAGATTAGCTAGTCAGAAAAATACTGGCTTTTTTATACATGTATTCATAATTTGAGATCTTCAAAGCCTTACCCTTTCACACAGTGCGCGGCAGAGATGACGAATCTGTCATTGATGAGCGAGACAGCACATCCGAAGGCCTTCTCATAGACCAGGCGGCCCAGCCAGGGAAACGCGTTCACGTTGGAGTCCAGGCCACCTACCACCCGCGGCTCCTCATTGCGTTCTCCACAACCTCACAGGGGAAAACTTACGTCATTTTTTGTCACCTTTTAAAAAAATTGCCCTTCAGGTCCTATTTTTTAATTAGGTATACCTGTTAGGCACTAACACTTTGCAAGTTTTGCGACTATGTAACGGTGACATAGATAATATTTACATTTCAACGAAGCTAACTATTCTGCAAACAACATTTTAAGTGAAAATTTCAGAACAGTATATAGAACTCTGTCCTTTTTTGTCGTCGCTTTATTTGGTTGTTTAACAAAGTAAATAACTTGAATCACGGTTTTTTCTGGATTTCAGGACCGAAAGATTCAACAATTCTGGATCAATGTTAGAATTTTTGTTCCATCTACATTAGATATCATAACAACATGCGGTTGTGTCAGAGATGATACGATCGAAATAGGTACATAGGTAGGTACCATCTGATCAGTGGTGATGTGATCTTGGAACACTCCTGCACATCGGTTAATCAACGTCCATTGAACTCGCGGTTAAGGTTTACATCTCGTTTACAGTCTGAAGTACTCTCCTGAGACGTAACAACTTAGTCAAACACGAAACAGATACTTTGTACATTTTTGTGTATTTACCTTAATATTTTTTACACCTTAAAGAATATGGTAGGTACCTACTTGACGTTACAAAGGAGTCTGTAGTATTTATATTGTTAATTTTGATACGAAAGAAAAACATACCTAAGGTTTTTAGCAAACATTTGATATTTTTTTAAATTTCGTGTGTTTTAACTTCTAAACGAAGGATTTTTTAATGTTTTTAAATATTTTTTTAATGTAACTCATCTAATATTATATGTACCTATATAATACCTATTTATTTTATTTTTAAATGACGCACAAAACCTAAAAAAAAAAATGATTGACAAAATATTCTATGATTTAGGTGTATACGAAGAAGGCAAATCTAATACGTAATAATGAAAATCAAAATGAAGATTATGGACCACTTTATGACATAGGACTAGGTTTTTTTCCATACCCAACTAAAATCATTGTTATTAATATCCAAAGAATGCCATGCCACAATGGCTGGAATGGCAGGAGGCAATGGAGGAGGCCTGTGTCTCAGCAGAGGGGAGTAGGTAATATAATCAGCCTACAGCTGCTTATATTACCTACTCAGCATCAAAACGAACGAAATATGAACTAATTGTGATTTTTTTTACGTTTTTTCCAAAGAGTTTTCGTAGATGTACGCAATCTATGGCGAAAATTAAGAATTCTATTATTCAAAAGAAACAGTTTCAAGACGCGGAGCACTGTACTGAAACACCGTGAAATCAGACATTTTCTTTTATGTAGGTATGTATATGAACGGCCTCTTTGTTCATGAAAGAATAAAACAACGGTGCAGGAATTCAAATTCGCTCCAGTTTTACGCGAAAAATCTTTACTTGGTGTTTACGACGTATGCTATTCCGGTTAAATTTATTTAATAGGACTCAGTGCGGACTAACAGGTTTTCAGTTGTACACTCAAAATTATGACTTTGAGGCGAACTAAAGTGTCACTAATGAGACACAATTACTTTTTCTATTGTGTCTAACAGACGAGGGGTAATGGGAGATTGGCTGGAGAGGGTAAGACACAGGAAAGTCTGGAAATCTGTGGGAAAGACAAATTTGCCCAGCAGTAGGACAATACAAGTTGGAAAAAAGAAAGAAAACCACGCACAATATGTACAAATTAACATAACGTAAAACGATATAGGTGTTTCACACTTGATTGACGGGAATTTTTTTAGAAATATTTTGATGTTTTTTTCGTTTCATTTTTGAAGATTAAAACAATTTTTGAAACGATAATACTATATAATATGTATATTTTAGAATTAAATTGTTGTAAATTTTTTTTTTTTTTGTTTCTACTGCATAACCTGTTTAGAATGGACGGATGGATGACCCCTGTAACACAGGTTTTGTCTAGCACGGGGTCATTGATCATTTATTAACAGGTTGAATGTCGTAATTACAGAAACAATTAAAAAGCCATTGTGTCTCGCGTGGATCTACGTTCCGACATACTACGGGTTAAATAAATTTTTGAAAAGTATGAAACTAATTAATACCTATAAATTAAGTAGGTTCTGTGTACTAGCAGGAGTACCAATAACAATAGAAAGTTGCAGAAAGGAAGCAAATTTTTTTTTTCGATCGTAAAGTACTCTCTAATGCTTCGCATTATGAGTCGTCCAATTGTCTGATGGGAATTTGTGGTTCCCGAGAATACCTATATTACCTACTATGATTACTTACCACAATCTTCACATGGTAGTAACTCTCTTTTAACAACGCGTGTTGGTCCGTGGAAAGAATCTTCAGAAATCCTGAGGTCATCCTGTCAACAGAATAAGATGTACATATTTAGTTCACAAATCAGGTTGATTAAGCAAAAGCCATGTATGCGATGGGATTCCCCAACGGCAACATCTCATGGAGCAGTGGTGGCCCAGTGGTATCGACTGCGACTTACGAGTTGTTGGTCGTAGGTTCGAACCCAGACAGGCGCTTTACTTTGTGTAAATTATTTCATCACCACTGCTCTCAAAACGGTGAAGGAAAACATCGTGAGGTAACCGGCATGTCCTAGAACCAAAAATTCGAAGACATGTGACAGCTACCGACCCGTACCGGGCCCGCGTAGTAGATTACGGGCCACTCCCTCCCATAGAGAGGAGGCCTGTGTCCCAACAGTGGGCACATTATAAGCTGATTATGCTATGCTTACGCTAACATCTCAGGTGCTTCTTGAGGGGAGAAAATGAGTTTTCAAAAAACGATAATACTTTTACTTAAAAACAGAAGCAAAAATACCAATTTCCAAACTAACTCTCTTCCCCCATTTAATTTTTTTTAAGTTTTTTTTTTTGGGTGATCCATTAAACGATGCTACAACCTATAATAATAAACAGAAAGCCTACTTTCGCTACATATGGAACCCTTGTGCAAAATTTAGTAAAACGAGAGCCTACGATAAATCAAATGCGATCAGAGAGACTTTAAAAAAAAATCCTAAGTAAAAAGTCGTAATTCGAGGTTTGGCTATCGCCTACTTATTTCCTCCTCCAATTTTGTTTATGAAATATCACAATTGGATATAAGCCAATTTAAAAGATAATTTAAATATATTTTCTGAATAAGAAGGATACATACTGTGTCCCTATGTTTTTCTTTTTTCATTAATAGTTGTCAAAGTACACTAGGCCTCTGTTGACAGCGGTTTAAATCGGCATTTTTTGAGGGTTCTGGTGCTTATAAAAATAATTTATCATCAAAAAGGAGAACATAGGGATATACAAGTAGTTAATATTTATTAATCTGTAAAAAATCATTGCTTTATGGTCATTGACCAGAAAGAAACCAGGCGAAAGCGTTTCTATGGAAAAACGACCACCCGCATTTCCTCTAAGTTTCGATCACCTTTCGACTATGTGTAAGTGTGACTATTTTATGTCATCATAGCCGTTATTGCGATTAGACTACCAGTTTTAACAGATCGCTATTACAACAGGTGGAATGGTCTTTTATTGAACCATTCTGCATCAAGAAATGCATAGATAAAAATCTATAAAAATTAAACTATGGGTAAAATTTTAATTGGTCTAATAAAGTCAAATAACAGAATCCTAAGTTCTGAACCTTCCCCAATAAGTTATACATAGGTATAAAATACGTAAATATATGTAGAATGAATCACTATATTGCTACTTAGCATGCGTAACCGCGCATGATAGCAGGTACCTACATTATGTAAATCAAAACATTCAAGACATCAATATGTTGCCTATTTGAAAAAAGTCGCACACACAGCGCTACAGTAACACAGTTTCGAAGATAAATATTGTCAACCTACCTTATTTAGACTGAGCGGAGAACTGCTGGCCAGCGCACATAGAAAACAGAAGATGTAACACCACCACATTTCTTTACTTCTTTTTATTAATTTTAATCAAACAACACACAACTTAATTCCGCAACTTAAATATTGAACTCTCTTTAGAAAGTAGCATGTGCTTAAGGTTCAATGTTTTTGATACACTAAGTCATGTCTTCGATCTCGACGCACTTTATGGGTCCAGAGACCTTAAAATGTTGCAGCGAAGCATCCGAAATTAAATCAACAATTCAATTTTAAAGCTTCGGGCTAATGTTTTGGACGGCTGTCCGCTACTCCCCGCTAGCCATGTTGAAGTAGCGACTCTTCCGAAAAATTGTTATAATACATTTGACTTTCTGGTTAATATTCTTATGATGGGATGCGTCATTTTAGCGTTCCGAGGGCTGTGCGAAAGAACGCTTAATTCGGCAATGACCTCCGCGGTCATTCACACCGCGCAGCGGTAGACGTTTAACATGTGATCATTTTGAGTCTTATTAACTGCACGACAAGGGCGTAATTACCTGAATAATTTTTTAATGCAATTATGTCGCAATACAAACCAATCAATATCTGGTTGCGTTCCCTTTGCATCGATATTATTGCATACGATTATGTGAACCTTTAAAGAGTGCCGAATCTTAATTACGGCGACGAAATGAAATGACTCCCGAATAAATTACGTTGCCTTATTATGTATTTGTTTAAAACGTATATGCTGTAAGCCTGCTGTGTCATTGACACAAGGCAGTAAGGTTTTGCATCTTATGCCATCACTGATAAGACCATTTTATGTGGTTTTTCAAAGAAACCAGAGAGAAACATGCTCTACACGAACTTGTCACAAAAGTGATAAATGAACACTATTTAAATACTTACACAAAAAAATTGAATGTCACATAGAATAGATGATGAAAAGGGCGAAACATAAGTCATCCCTCATTGTTTTAATAATTTGACGAATTACAAAAGTCATCCTTAGACAGTCACAAACTTTTTTCTAATAAAAGACATCAACGCTCAAAGCGAAATATCAATGCTCAAATTGGAATATATCAATGCTCAAACCTGACGATTATGTTATTATGTTACGACGATATTATTCTACGACTGACACTAGTTCACTTGATGGAGTAGCATTTTAGTCATTTTCATTTAGGTGCAGACGTTTCTTGATATTTTTTACGAGTGACCTCCTCGAACGAATTTTTTGTCCAACTACTACTTGACAGCTAAAACCAGCAAACATCACAGTTTAAACAAATACTCAGAGCCTCATAACCGTAGTTTAATATTAGTTTAGCTACGCTAGGGCAACGCAGCGTCCTCCTGACCTGGTGCGGTCCGTTCCTGACCTAATAGATAGAGTGAAAGTCATTTAGCTGAATGCTTTTTTTTTAAATCTTAGGATCTAGACACGTGGTAATCGCTTTTAAAGCGTTTCGTATTTCTACTACGACTTTCAATGGGATTGCCATAAGGTTTTCGGTAGTCAATCCCATACATTTTTGACTTTTCCATAGTCGTTATTGCTGATAGAATGTCACTATGTCTTGGCCCTCTTGTTAGTAATCTGAATGAATTGTAGAACAAGTATGGCTTTTGTTCAAAATCAAAAAGCCTGCCCAAGCCTCGGAACCTAGTATGCAGGTACGTAGGATTCCAGTGTATACTGTTCCTTGGACACTGCCAGTTTTGTTTACTTTGTTTACAGACTAAAGAATTAAAAAACGGTTAATAATTTTTACAACTGAAACATTAAAGAGTTTATTATGGTCAGTTGGTAAATTTTTCGGCGGTTGGTAAATTAGTGTACCTAAAACATGAACAGTAATAAAAAGAAAATTGGTCGCTCATCCTACAAAGTCAGTACAGAAAATACTCGAGACATGTAGTGTAATAAATGAATGGCCACTAAAAAATATTTGAATTGGGCAGTTAGATAAATATTTCGGCAGGTCACAGGTTAGGTTGGAACTGTGACAACCACGCGCGAGCCGAATTGGTCGCAATACCAAGCCTAGCCAGGTCCACCTCGACCAAATGGGTTAGGTTAGGTTAGAACTCTACCCCCCGGTGGGTCATTGTCGAGGCCGGGGACTCAGTAACCGTGGCTTGGTCACCCATGGTGAAGCGAAGAGGAACCCGAGGAGGGGCTTTTGCCGATAAGCCGACGACGTAGCGGCCAACAAGTAGGCTGCGGTGCCGCTTGGGCGACATCGCAACTGAGGCGGCCCGCGATGTCGTATGGGAGGCATTACGGCTGAGGGTTGGAGGCCGCTGCGGGAGAGAGTGCCGGTATTGCGGTGCGCCGCTCTCCCTACCTTCCGTTGGCTTGACGGGGTCGCCACCGTCTGATGGCGGACGCGGTGGGGCCACAGGAGAGGAGGAGTGTTGGTATGACGTTGGCCGCTCTCCCTATCCTCTGCGGCCGAAAATTGGCAGGCGGCGGGGCCAATGACCTGACCCGTCGCAGGAGGACCAAGGATGCCCAGACACGGGGTCGCCTGGCGCCCATGTGCTGGTTTGGTCCCTGGGGTGGTCACGGCGTGCTATGTGTTCTGGTGCGCCGGTGATAGGGAGTACTCCCCAGAGGAGGTTCCGATTCCGGACAGCCGCGGTGGGTTCACGCACGAGTGCTAACGCGTGCCCGTGTTCCCGTCGTAAGCGGCAGAGGAGGACACCGTGAAGTTTTAGTGGGTTAGAGTCCCACATAACTGCACTATCTCCCCGTGGTAGTGCAGAATGCATGAGCATTTCTCCACGATAAAAAAAAAGTTACAACTAACCAACAGGTACTTCAAGTTAAATTTGTTACCGATTAACACAGATTTGTTAACTGCCCACACGTAACTGCCTGTTCGGTAATTTTACTGCTTAATTAATTATTTAATTACCCGTTTAAATATTTGTTATGGCTCAATTTTTATTTAGTTTACGGCTCGATTTTTACCACCTAACTTGTAAATAAACATGCGTTTTGTAATTTTTTATTTACCAAAACTACAATAGTGAACTACCTACCGCTTTAAATCAGTGCCCTTTAAAACTGAATAGGGCTATACTGCCGTCATAATGAAAAAGGGCACAACTAACATTTTTTCCAAAATTGAGTAAAATAAACTGTCTTAAGCGCCTTTTTTTCTGATTCCAATTATGTGTATAACTTAATTTTGGATAAAATTTTAGTTGTGCCCTTTTTCTTTATGACGGCAGTATAGTGTCGAACTTTTTTAGGAATCAGAATGTTGTGCACAAATTAGTTGAGAAGAGATTGGCGGTGTGAATGGAAAGCCGAAGTCAGAAATATGAGTACCTATGAGAAATGTGAGATTAAGTCCGAAGCCGAAGTATGGATAACATTTAGAAATGAGTATTTGAGACGAAATCCGAAGTATGGATAGCATTAATAAAGTCGAACATATAACCTCCTCCTTTATGGAAGTCTGTTAAAAATGAGTAGGTATGTGAGACGAAGTCCGGCCACCGCCGGTAATCGAGGAGTTCTATGGAAGGGCAGGAATGAGTGATGAAAGGTGGAGGTTAGTGGGTTAGAGAAAAACCAATGGAACTATGAATGGATTATGTGAAAGATATTATCGCTATGAAATGGGATGGAAAATGAGGCGACGGATAATTGAGATGTAGATAGGTATGCAAGAAGCCTAGTTATTCTGCGCAGACCCCAAAAAGTTTTGGATAGCGGGACCGGAGGGTGATGACTCAGTCATAGGTCTTGATTTAAAACTTCGTAAGTACCTACCTATACTATAAGTACAAGTCGACTGGAGTAAACTGATACATACGTTGCTACCTGCCACTTTATAAGGTAGAGGAAAGTAGATATGATTATGTTGTGTGTCATGATCATGAAGTGGATCTAGTCGTTATTTTTTTAAGTGAAAACTTCTATAGGCGCGTTGGGCATTTTTTGAGATGCGATAAAATCATTGAACTCGCGACACTGTTACCGTAAACGACACCGCGCGTATTTTTTTTTTATAAGACGATTAAAAAAATACACACGTAATTGTTCAAGTTTTCAGTTCTGTCGGCACTTCCGGAGTGCCATTGTTTTTTTTTAATATACTGTTCACTCTTTAATTGTGATTTAAAAAACTGAAGTGTGACTGTACAAGCTTTTGCACCATAGATATCCGACTTTGCACGGATAGGTACATGACGCTTGACACTTGCGCCTGCGCATTTGGTCACGTAACTATGCGCCGACAAGCAACTCTGCGAGTTTGAGTAGGTATATACATAGGTACTATTACCGAAGTCTTTGCTAAAGGTCTGCTGAACTGACAATTGGGATAATTAAACACAAAGTAATATTGATTCGAGGTACTTTATTGGCTCAAAAATTCGTACAAAATTAAAATATAAGACATCTTACTAATAACTATACCTGTAGGTATACCTGAAGGTATATTTAAATATTTATGGCAATACGTTGACATTATTAGACCGTGATAATTTCCTGGACAAGTATATTAAACACTCTTACTAATCGGTATTTTTGTACATTTCAGAAGAAAATATCGTCACAATTTAATACCTAAATAAGTTTTAATAAATACATCTTTTCGCTTATTTAATTTTTAAATAAATACGAATCTAAATAATTAATCACGTAATTTTCTCCAAATATTTGGTTTTAAATTACTTACAATAATTACACACTAAAATAAAATAAGGCTACACGATAATATTACTAACTAAATTATAACGCCATCTATCGTGGTACTGACACGACAGGAAACTTACTATCATCGAATTCAACAAAGATGGCGCCAGTTAACCTATCCTAAAATCGCAGGAAATAAATGCATAATAAGTTTACACCCTGGTGATGGGCACTGATAAGTTTTTTTTTGTAATCTAATCGGTGCAGTAGCAGCCATCTTGCGTGTTCTCACGTATCCAGTCAATGTAGTTAGTGACACGGGTGTACACACCTGGGTAGCCTGCTCTTGCGCAACCGTTGCCCCATGACACGACGCCTGCAAAAAACGTTTTCTTTAGAAAGTTACAAACTATGCTAAAATTAAAATACATAAAACATTAGGCGGCGAAGATATTAACACCTTTGTTCTAATGTGTTTTCACTAGAAAACAAAGGATTAATGAGTAGGTATTTTCTCTACTTTCGATTCATAATTTAGTTTTTCAGAATACTCCGTGCTTTTTTAATTTTCGGGGAAACTGAAACCAGACCGCAATTTAATTAAAACAGTTTAGGAATGTAGCGTAGGTAGGTACCGATAACTGTCTATGTAATGTGTGTGGGATAACCACTTACCAAAGCTACGTAAATACCATAGGGTGTGGGAGAGGAGTCACCAGTGTGATAATATCACTCCTTGGTCATCAGTCAGCACTCTTAAGGAGAGTCCTGACTGATGATCCAAATCCATAACTTTTTAAGGCTTGTTAAGTATGTCCACAACAGCAGGTACAGTCGACCCCACGTATGTGGTGACACTTTGACCTTGAGCTGACCTAGCGTAGTACGAAGTTTCAGTAGAATAAGAGACCAGCTTATGCCGATTTGTTACCATTGACGCGCAGTCTATGAAGTACAACTGTTACATTACAGTATTGTCTTTATTGCTGGCTGACCCAACGGGACAGCACATTAGGCATACATTAGAATATATCTGTATTCATTACCGATCAGTTCGTAGCGTTTGTCGTACTTTCTCTCAGCTATCAGTGGACCACCGCTGTCACCCTGAAATAAAGATATTTCTTGGTTAAGTTAATGTTAACTTTAAAACATCATGAGAAAACCGGCGTGGCCTAGAACCATCGAAATTTTGGTTCTAGGACATGACTGTGACATCTGATCATGATCATCATGGTAGGTAGATTACAGATTACAGCCCACTCCCTCTCGAAGAGAGGAGGCCTGTGTCCCAGCAGTGGGAACACCCAGGGCGGTGGGAGTGGTGGCTGATTAATTATGTAAGTTAACGTTCGCCTTCAGGTCATCATCATCATAGCCTAGCCTTTTCCCAACTATGTTGGGGTCGGATTCCAGTCTAACCGGATGCAGCTGAATACCAGTATTTTACATGGAGCGACTGCCTATCTGACCTCCACAACCTTTCCTTTCTTCGCCTTCAGGTACCTATTAGCAGATAAAATTATTTTGCGTTCGCAGGGTCTTTATGGGGGGACGTGCAGACGTGAGACCGGCCGCACTTGGTGGTGGGGCCCGCTGGGCATGGCGGGCTGATACCAGTCCGGAGTGCGGCAAGTGTACGAGCATCTCCCGGGCGGGGACTTATGTTAGTGGAAGGAAGTTGGTGTTTAAGTCGGTAAGAATCGTCCGTTCTCCCCAGATGGAGGGTATCCCTGAGGATTTCTCAACATACCCACGTATCCTCCACCATCGTAATTCTGAGACGGGGCTGGACCACTCCCTAACTATCCTACTAGCTGCTGCAGCAGATAGTGCAGGAAGCTCTCATCTCACGTTTAATCGGCCCTGTGTACAGTCGTCGTTAATGGGCTCTCTAATACCCTCGTTCAACTTCCCATTAAAAGGTTTTAATGCTAAGAGGAAAAGCAGCAGCGTCTTCATACATACTCGTACACGTGCCTGTTCACATTAGGATTTCATTCTTTCGACAATATCTTTATTTTCATCTAACTATTGATAGATCATCAACATAGGCCTATTTCGGTTACCATAATTTTGGAAAAAAAAGTATATTTTCAAAATTATCCAGTTGACCTAAATCAGGCGAATCTAAAATAGTCCATCAAGAAAAAGAAAGAAAGAAAATGCATTAATTATGCACAGACTAAAACAAAACAACAACAACCCATAACTTTCAACGTAAAAAATACTTGAATCACACCACCAGCAATATTTTTAATTTCGTTATATCGATCAATAGTAGAAAGCATTGAATCGAAAGTAATGACAAATAGTTAGGTGCATTAGCAAAACAAATTAAGGCATACAAGAAGCTGCCAAAAAAATCTGTCAAGAATGCCAAGAAGTTTCTCTTGGCTGACTTTTATTTTTAGGAAACATCAAGTCGTAGTGGCCAATGAAAAAATAAGTATTTGTGAACTTAACTAATTGCTGTAAATGTATTTATTTGTGCACAATGTATTACGTTATATGGAAATGCGGTCGGAGAGACTTTTGAAAAAGTCTAAGTATAAAGTCATAATTCGAGGTTTGGCTCTCGCCTACTTCCTCCTCCAATATTGGAGCAATTTAAAAGATATTTCATAAACTGAATAAGAAGGATAATATACTGTGTCCCTATGTTTTTCTCGTGGCTTCGAACCCAGGCTTTACTTTGTGTAAATTATTTCAACACCACTGCTCTCAAAACGATGAAGGAAAACATCCTGAGAAAACCGGCATGTCCCAGAAACAAAACTTCGAAGACATGTGACATCCACCAACCCGCACTGGACCCGCGTGGTAAATTAAGAGAAGTGGCCTGTGTCCCAGCAGTGGGAACATTATAGTCTGATTATGCTGTTAGTTAGTATTTAAAACAATCACCGTACCTGACAAGAGTCCTTCTGCCCTGTCTTCGGGTATCCAGCACACAGCATGTTATCGGTGATCATCGAGGAGGTATACTTGGTGTTGCGGCACTCCTGGTTGCTGATGACTGGTACTTCCACCTCCTGCAGGGTGCACGACACCTTGCCTTCTTCAGTGAGGGTACCCCAACCTGATGCGACCGCTTTTACGCCAACGTATAGGTTCTCTGTTGAATGAAATGGAGACTTGATGTAATTCTAATATCCCCTGTGTCCTCAAGTAATGATAAAGAACAAAAGGTACACTTGTACCTTTTGTTCTTGGTTCTTGTTTGTTGGCACTTGCCAACTTTAAGAGGACTAAGTAATTAAACTCAGTCAAGATGATCATGATGAGCAGCAGAATCAAATAGTATGACAATACTTGATTTGCACGCTTATAATAAAAGTCGAACTATTGCCAAGTCACTTGACAAAAGCTACATACATTCTACTCAGATATCCTCTAACTGCAAGTTAAATACCACTTGAACTTTCATCTGGACTGGACTAGTAAGTGAGGGAAAACTTACTATCATTAGTAGGCAAACAGATAGGCTTGATGGTCTCCGAGATGGGCACTTTCTCGTTCAGTCTGAGCAGAGCTATATCGTTATCAAAGTTCGTGAGTGTGAACTTGTTGGCGATGGCGCGCAGCACAAAGCGAGTCTCCGGCCGCACGGTGGCGTTGCAGCGGTTGTGCTCCCCGAAGGTCACCTTAACCATGAACCACATGAACCTGGAATATTATAATATAATAGGTAAATAAGTATTATAGTTAGTTTCAGGTCCTAAGCAAAAGGAATGTGTATTGTTGCGAATGAGCAAATGATGCAAACAATTCCGTTCATTGGAACTGAGAACGCCATCTGCGGGGCCCGCAACAAATCACTCTTTAAGCCAGGTTACTTGTAGCGTGTTTGCATTTCTGAGTTGTTTGGCATAAGTTAGCTGTTAGAAGATGATCCGTTTGAGCCGTTTTACGTGGATGTGAAGCATATTTTCCCCCAACTCGTTAATTTTCGTGTTTGTATTCTTTCTCTGCGTCATGTTTACCGCATATAATAATGTTTTTTTTTTCATCAACTTTATGAAGAGATGTTACTTACGATTTAAAAAATCACCGACATTGGTGTCATAATTTCAGAAAAGGCACTAAGCAGCACCCTTTCTCCTGTGTGCTATTTTCCTAAGCCTTGTTCTTACAAGCAGTTTGTGGTTGTGGACACTTGTGGAAGTAGATACCTAAACATGTCTTATAACGTCGCACTACAAAAGTCGTTTGATCGAAATTCTCAACGAAAAACAAGTAGTTCAAATCTAGATATAACCGCATCTGCAGCTCACAAAAACAAACTCATAAATTGACAGCAAATGAGGATCCTAAGCTTTTAGTCTAAAAACAAGGATGACTCAGTAATCCCAAGATTAAAAACCTCACTCGTGCAAATATTTATAAGGCATTTTGATTGTTTTCATCCCATGCTCCGCAGCTTCTCATCTGATAGGCAGATGATGCTCCGCAGCTTCCTGGGTGTGAACATTAATATTTGTGCAATTATAAATATTTAGGTAATATTATTTTTATTTATTTTTTTAGAAATGGCTTCTCTCAGTTCAACCTATGAGGTTGTCGTCTGCTTAACCGGGCTTGCCTGTGGATGCCTCATTACATTAAAGCCAGGGCTTAAAAAAATTAAAAACTAAGCGACTACACGCTTAGGGCACGCTAAAAGGAACGGACCTCGGCTTAGGGCGTCGCTGGGAGAGGGCAGCAAGGGACAGGCCGTATCGGGATTAGGTAAGTAATATTCATATTTGCACAGATATTGATATTCATTTAATGTATTACATATTGTAAAAAGATGTTACAGAGGGCTTAAAACTTGCTTGAATATTTATAAAACTAGCTGTTCCCGTGACTTCGTTCGAATGCAAATCAGAAAACAGATTGGATTTCATGGGTTTTAATGTTTTAACTTTAATTATTTTTCAAGAATGAATAAAAGTACTCCTAACATCAGTTATCTGCCAGTGAAAGTCCCGTCAAAATCGGTCTAGCCGTATCGAAGCTTAGCCGGAACAAACAGACAGACAACTTTTTAAAATACTTTTTTTATTATAAGTAGGTACCGTATATACTTTCATATGCATTTGGTAAAAAGCTGTTATTTTGACATTTTGGCACAAACACTTCAATTTTATTTCTTTGTATACTTAGTTGTAGTGGAGCGAGCGTTGCCTCAAGTACGTATTTACTCAAGGCACCGCTCCACAGCAGCCAACGGCTAAACTACGCACATGTACTTAGCTTCGCTTTGTATGTGTGCTAAGTAGGAATGCGTGGCTTGCAAATGAATGAACCTCGTGGTTAAAAACGTGGCAAAACTCTCCTTGTATATCCTATATATCAATGGACGACCGTCTTTATTCTGACTCAGTTCTGTGCATCACTAAAATACATTTTCATCAACTTTCCCAATGGATTGGAAATGCCACAATAAAATAGTAGGTAGTTTCTGTTTCCGTGACAGATAATAAATTCGCTCGGTGTGCATGTATTGTGTAATTGATTGTTTATTTTCGACGTCAAATTGTCCCTCGCGACACTAACCAAGTCAAGTTTATGTCGACATTGAGCGAAAGTGCCACTCAGTGTTTCGGCGGGCCACGGTCATGAATACTATTAATGTCCCTCATTTACACTTTCACTTGCGTACATTAGTCCCCGTTAATGTCAAACAATACTCATGAGACGAGACTTATGGAAGTGGACACCTTTTGAACCCTCCGAAATTGCGCATTTACGGCCTGTCCAAAAATGAGCAGTATACCTAAGATTAACCTGTCGACCAAAAGAAAAAACACAACTCTTTACAAAACGCCTAAAATGGTCATTTGTCGGGGATAATGAACTTCAAGTTTGGAGCCTGCTCCTGGGCCGGTTTCAAGGTGAACGTACTTATCGATACTGATTGGTATTCACAATTTTGTACCACGAATTTATTTTGGACTTGTTTGCCAATTCTTAGGTTATCGGACTCGTATACTGATGATTAACGATGTCATTTTGCAGTTTCATCCGACGGTATTAGTCATCGTTAAACATATTGAGAGCAATCAGAATTTTGGACGTACATTAGTGAATTTGCATTTACATTCGTATTTAAACTTGTTTGATTGTACACAAACACAGAACATCAAAAAAATAATAATGGCTCTAATAGTGATTTGTCCTAGTACCTATCATTCATCATCATTATATAGTCATTAACCTACTTTTAATTACTTATGTCAATAGCCTTTTAAATAGGTAATTCCTTTGTAACTAATATTTACGTCACGTGACCCTGCTTCAATTAGCCTTAATTATAGAGAATCTTATACCTAGTCTAGATAAAATTTTTGATATTTTAATATACCTATGAAGTATGAAGTAGGTGTAAAAGGTTGTGTTCCGAGTCAACATCCTACACAGTGCTTCGTTAAACAAACACTTGACATACAAACATGTTCACGCTTCTGTGCCATCTTAAGAGACTTCGCAAATAAAAATTATTTATTTTTATAAACATATGCATACACCTATTGAAAAGTAGTATTATGGAAAAATACCCATTATTTCTAAAAAATAACACTAAAGATCTGAATAATAATTCCATTTAAAATTCCTATTTAGGACACGATTTATTTTCTAAGTTAAAAATTATTTTGGTGGAAGATTATTGTTTGTTTTTGTATGCCAAAAAATATGGCCATAACGGCCTTCTTAGATGACGTGTAGACGAATCGTCACATTATAAAAAGCCAAAAATCTTTCGAAACACTGCGTCAATAATACTATTGGACCAATTATTATTTTAATAAAAAGCTCAAAAGTTTAAATGGATAAATTACCGTTCAATTCTTATATAGGTATCGATTATATAAATAATACATCAGTGTTTCATCTATACAGTGTGAGTCTTCATAATGTGCACATAACGAAATGAGGTAACATAGCTTAATTTTATCGACGGAAAATATTTGAAAAAATAAAAAAATATTTAAAACTCAAACTCAAAGCATTTATTTCAATTAAACCTTGTACAGGCACTTTTGAATTGTCAAAATTAAAAGGATCTTTACCTGCTAAAGTATGGTGATTGCAAGGCCTTTCTTTAACAGTTTATTAGGAAATGTTGTGATTGAGTTATAAACATGGTATTTTTACGTTTAGAAATCTGATACGATGGAGAATAATTTAAAGTAATAAAAAAGAGTAGGTAATCGGGGCTTTTATTGAGTAATTTTATAATTATTGTAAAAATTGATGAAAAAATATCAGATTTTGTTAAAAAAAACCATAATTCTCAATTGAGGGCGATTGTTTACACAGGGGTTACAGCAGCAAACAAGAATAAAAATGCAATTTTTTTTTTTTTTTTTTCCGTCGATTTGTGTGTTCGATATGTGCACATTATGAAGACACACTGTATACCGATCTCGTATTTTACTAGGCTTTCAATATTATGTTTCAAGTTCAGTTTTAAACAAAATAAATGCGTTTTAGGATCTAGCAAGGTATTTTAAATGAACCAAAAACTTCGATAGAAATGAACGCATTCAAAGCAGAGCACGTAGTTTCCAGAAGAAATTACCAAACGAGAAAACAAGACCTACATTGTGTTCAAGTTAGCTTTGAACTCGTTTTAGGTTCCGAGGTCCCGACCAATCAAAGTTGCCACATCAAAGCTTTTGCCAATTATATTACAAGTTTCATGTAATAGGGGAGCAAGCCTATTGTCATTAACACTAGAGTTTCTTCAAATTTTCTCACCCTTTAACGCAATGCGCGGCTGTGAGCACATATCTGTCATTAATGAGCATGCCTCCGCAGTAGAACCGCTTGAAGTAGGACAGGCGAGCCATCCAAGGGAACTCGTTGATGCCAGCCTCATCGCCACCCACAATACGGGACACTTCATTCCTTTCGCCGCATTCTGGAATCATTGTTAAGGAAAAATTTGATCATGGTTCCAGCCTCGTCACCAAACGGATATGGGACACCTCGTTCAATAAGAAAAAAATAACGTTTATCCCTTGAAATAGCCAAGCAGGACGTCTGTGTAATGAAAGTGTCTATTGTAGCCAAAGTGTGGAACTCTCTGCTAGCGTCATGATTGTGTTTCCCTTCCACATTTAATCCGTCTGCCTTCAATGCAACAGGGACACGCTCGTTACATCATAGAATTCATCCATCGCTTTCCATCAGGCGTGATCGAGGTCAAGAGCAGGCCCATTCAGCAATAAAAAAGTTTGAAAAAAAAAAAAAAAAAACTTTGAGATTCGGTAAATTTTACATTTTTGACTAGCCTTTCAAAAGACCTAAAAATACACTGCTACATACATTATACAAAGCCTCTCTCGTATCATAAAATGGTCATAAAACTCGGACAGATTTTCGCGGATAGCCTCTAATTGTACAGACGCCAGCACATCAAGCTACTACAAATACTACAATCTGTCAGATTTCTTTAATAGATTTTCGACTTTATTGCTAAAGCATAAGGTTCAAGGTTGATTGGGAAAATCTGACAGTTTCGGGTATGTTGACCTGCTGGCGTCTGTACCTAATTTCTTTTGTTTGGAAGGCAAAGCTGCAACAACCAATGAAAAACAGCGAAGTCTTCCATTTCCCCCCCTAATGAAAACATTGACTATACATTAGCATTTCCAATGCTTTGACACATGTATTTCTTTGATATATTTAAAGTTTAAAATTTAAAAAACATTAACGTGTACCCAACACGTTAATCTTTTTAACTTTTCGATAATAAACATAAGCATGTTTATTATCGAAAAGTGGAGTAATAAAAGACTGCGCAAGCGCATCAAGTAGGTACCTACTGATAAAATATATAAAAGGTTATTAGGTAGGTACTACTTTTGCAGTTAAAGTTACATTTTGAATCTTTTGCAACTTCTTCATTCTTATTCAATTACATATACAAAAACCCTAAACTTTTGAATTTATAACCAATCCTACAAGTGCAGGAATCAATTTTATTGTCCTGAAAATATCGCCTTATTAGGTAGGTAAGCGCGGCAGGGGCACTCTCGCACAAGACAAATAAGTCCTCGAGGATTAATTTATTTGAGCATGAACAACATAAACCAGGTATTAAATCCATCACCTAGATAAAAGGACATCAAGATGTAAAGGGAATGAATGATGCATGTATTATCTACGATGTACAGCTAGTAAGAATAGATTTATTTCAACCGCTGCTCTGTAACAAAACATATACGGATGATGGTTATACTAACTGCAAGAGCACGTGGTCCTCGGCAGGTTGGCTTCCATCATCGGTGGCCGGTTGCCCCACAAGCCACCGAAGATGTTCTTCGAGTACATATCTCTTGCGTCCTGGACCACATCTCCCTGTGGCAAAGAAATACAAGTCTCATAATGGGTCAGAGACAACAACTAGAAATTTAAATCGATGGCAAATAAATACAAGACTCTGACCGAATGATGCCAAGGTTAGGCCAAAGAATCCAGTCAGTCCGTTGAGTTGACGATATCATCAAAGTCATGGAAAACACCTGGATGAAGGGCGCACGAAACTGGGAAATACATGGCAGAAGAAAATGGAAGCCTTTATCCAGCAGTGAGTGATTGAGGATTACCTTTCCGAGGTTGCTGTTCAATCGTAATTTCGACCACATCGTGTTCTTTCAACGTTATTTCAGGAACAACATTATGCTTTTTGAGCGCGCTTTCTATGACTTACCGATAGTTATTAGTGATTATTATTATATAAGCATGTATTCTCCATACACTAGAATGTTTAGCAATATCTAAACTTAAGCCTTCTTGTAGAAATTCCATTTAAATGACTGATTGTGTTGCAACGAATCGTGTATCATCGAATCGATAATCTACAAACGTTCAATAAACTGTAAAGTCATCAGTACCTACCTAAGGAGTAATAGTTGTTGCAGAATGCATAACTTTCTGTACATAGTCGTTAGTGCGTTTATCGCCCGGTTAAGTACCGACGGAGTTTCATCCAGATTTAAATCGAAACGCTCTTACTTAGCAATCATCATCACTAGTACTCACAGATATTTACTTCTCTAAATGTCTGTGAGTACTGCTGATGTCCGTCTAACAAAGATATCATCAGCCTTTAATGTTTCTACTGCTGGGACACAGGCCTCCTGTGAGATCCACCACACGGGATCCACCAGAGAATCCACCACCCAGGCCCAGCACGGGTTAGTGGATGTAACAAGATATTTCTTCGTTGTTCTTGGTTCTAGGACATGCCAGTTTCCCTGCAATGTTTTCCTTCGCTGTTTTGAGAGCAGTGGTGATGAAAATAATTACACAAAGTAAAGTGTCTGCCTGAGTTAGACCCTGCGACACACTGCTCTTTTTAAAGGGATTTGGCCATAATTTATATTTGGCAAACAATTTGGTCGACAAAGTGAATAATCAGCCTATACCTATTGTTCGCACTGCTGCTACTCAGGCTTCTCTGTGCAGAGGATCGGCCGTAAATGTATACCACAACGTGGGTCCAGTCCGGGTTGGCATTCTAAGTTGAATTTCGAACGAAACTGGCTATCTTTCTAAGACCCTATTAACCTATTAGGATATTCTCGGGTGAGAAATAAGAGTGTAGAGTTCAAACCACGTTTCCAGCACCTCATTTCAATGCTACCTAATTATGAAAAACAAATGACAGGTCGTTTGACTTGACACTGTACAACTAGCATAATAAAACTTTCAGTTGCGTGATAATTTCACTTTTCACACATGTGACTTAAATGTATTTTTTTCCAAAACATTTAAATGTGATTGCCATATTATGTGTTACTTATTGTTTTACATTCTAGTCCCTAACCGAGGTTTTCAGGACCCACGTACACGACGTCAAAAGCGCCTTAAAGTTAGCTTTATCGTGTTATTGTCGGTTTTATATTTCCCCTACTGCTTTATAACAGTAGTTTGCGAATATCGGATATCTAAATAATCATTTAAAAACCAGCCCAACACACCTTCAACCATGAGTTTTACTGTTGTAAACAAACAATTTCGCAACAGGTTTTAGTTATAATTAAGCATTCTATATTGGTGTCGCGTCTAAAATTGGCAAAATCTTGCAAATGCAAACAAAAACCGACTTCCAAAAAAAACTCTACAAAGTGAAAAATAACTTTAATTTCAGAAGTCGGTGTCTTAGTATAGCGTAGTGTTTTTTTGGAAGTCGGTTTTTTTGTTAAAAAGTTTAAATTTCTCGCTTTTTAGTGGGTCTGTTTATAATGTATCTAAGTTACAATAGACTAATGTCAACTTGCCCATCGCCTTTTACGAAATATTGCTTCTCCCGATGCAGGGACGTTAATTGTTGAGGAGTTCTCCTGGTATTCCACCATCAGCTCTATTTCACCATTCGCATTGTGACGAGCATAAATTGCTTAGCAACCATATTAAAGAAAGTAATCGAATCGCAACCCGTGAAATACTTATTATTGAGTAGTTCCGGTGGCCATCTGTGGTCTTCTTCATCAGTTCCACTTCACCAAAAGGTGGTTTTCGAGAGCAAATGCACGAGTTACTTTATAAAATACCCAAATCGCTAGTGTGCCTATAATACCTATTTGAGGAGTTCCCTAAATTTCTCATGGATCCCATCATCAGAGCTGGATTTTGATAAAAATAGGACCAATCTGGAAGAATATCCATTTAAATAAAATAAAAAATTCCAAATCTGTTTATAAATGACGGCGGCGTACTGGTAACAAACATAAAAAAAAATAAACTCCTCCTCCTTTTTTGAAGTCGCTTAAAAACTGAGAAAGCATGTGAATGCGAATTAATTAAATTTCGCCACGAACTGACCCAGCAAGACGGTATTATGGAACATTATTTTGGTCGCTAATTGATCGCCGTCTGATATCAAAGGATTTAACACGCACAGGACATTTTATGAACAAGATCGATACGAAAGTATAAAATGCTACCAACCTCAGAGCAAGTGAAAGTCAGAGTCACAACCACTAAAATAAAGAAACACTTCCACATTCTGATTCTGGTTTTAAAAAATAAATAAAAAAAAGTTAAAATACTAAATTTGAATTCAGATTTTGGCGCTCGACAGGCGCATGGTACTGGTAGGTGAACTTGTCGCGCGCGCTCACTACACACACTGAGATGCGTTGCGTCCACAATCGTGTTCCAACAACGGACGTGTATAGGTACGTCAATTTGTACCCCACTAGTCCATTTAGTAGCATTTTATGCTAATTTTACACGACAGGAAACAAATCAGGCGCAATTTCAGAACGATTATACAAAATGATATGATATAGGAGCACCACAAATAGCCTATGGGATCTATGGGCGGGTCTAATTTCAGAGCACCTATGTACTTAATTTGTGAAAAATAAACGCAGTGGTTTAAAAAAGTTGCCATACAGAGATCGTATGTCCTAGACAGTTAAGACAGTCACCTTTTGGTAGTTTCGTCACGAGGTGTCTTGACAGATCTTATTTAAGCGCTTTAATTCAATACCCTACAAAAAAAAATAAAGCTACGTATATTATAAGGGTTTAGTCCCATCTCTTCCCCTTCCCATCTCTTCCCTGCGTTTTTAACTACAAAAGAGATGGTGATGATGTATCTACCTACGGGCTACATTACGATACACTGTAGCTTTATTATACTGTGACTATAAGTAAGTTATTTACCAAAGCTTTTTGTGACGTCACGTTTTTGTTTGAAGGCCTGTTAGCTTTAAACATTAAACGCGCGAAGCTTTTCAATTAGACCAGAAGATGTGGTTTGCCATCGGATGTTATGACAAACTGGCAATATTTCTATTTCAATAGACAGACGATGCCTTAACATTTCGAACTATAAGAATAGGCTGCCTTTCCACCAGAGATGAGCGAGGATGCGTAGCGAGGGATGTGTGTGAAACCAGTCAATAACATCGCTTCATTTTTATAGCTTGAACTAAGTTAGAGTTGGTATTGGTTAGTTTCACACACATCCCTCGCTACGCATCCACGCTCATCTCTGGTGGAAAGGCAGCATAAAGGGCTCATATAGGTGTGTAGCGTGAGACTCGTGCATTAGATTTATTTATTAAAACTGCACAAGTAAAAAAAGAATGTACAAAGGCGGACTTAATGCACGAGGTATTTTCTGCCAGTCCGTGTACCTATAAGATTCTTATTTATATTCATTAAATCACTTCATACTACTGCCAGATGTCTGTATGACAACGAGAGAGAGTTTTTACCAAAATATTTACCTCGTACTGTTTTATCTAAAGCGCAGACAATAAATCTAAGCCATCTTTCCTGAGAATGTAAAAACAAATTCTTCAGGTCAGGTTCAGAATTAATTCTGGCTGCCAAACGGGATCAAAAAACATGTCTGCCAAAAAGAATGTGTTCGACTAAAGCACATTTATGTATTCTATACTTGAAATCGACTAGATAGCTGACCAATTACTAATGCAAAGAATAACGGTACCAATATTTATCACTGGAGCAGCTTTTTGCACATGAACGATTCAAGCCAGAAAGAGAATTTAGTTACGGATTGGCGCCATGCTATAATTACATTAACTCCGCAAAAAAATCTTGGATTGTCAGTGAAATTGAATTCCGTGTTGCCTGAAAGCTGTAAATTAGCAATGGATTGTGGATTTCGTTTGTAGAATATATAGCCTACCTTCAAAATATACACACATTAAATTATAAGTAAGTACTAAATCTGTCCTAGACTTTGGCCTTTGCCAAGAAGCAGCCGAACGAGGAAAGGAAAAAAAAAATTGGGCGCAGAACTACTCTCTAAGATCGAACTTGGTTCATTAAACGATCAATAGTTCTGCGTTTCTTCTGACTTAAACGACATAGGATCCATCTCTCAATGCACTCCTTTATAAATCAATTAAAATCGCCTATCATTATGGTCGTTGCGAGTGATAAAGGAGATGGAGTGATGTGCGATCGTTTCGGCGGCGACCGGTTGGCGTCGCGGCGAAAGTGTCACTTTCGAACCACGTCACAATGGCTCGCTGTCTTTTTGCACATTCACTAGCACAGTGTACATCTAAAGAGCCTTAATTAGGTATGTCAATGAGTGAGGTTTTACTCAGCTCTAAAAGTTCATGTCTATTATGGAGAACACTAGCCCATAAAGACTTAGGAGATCCTTTTGAACTTGTTGCTAAGTAAAAATTAGTAAGAATTTGATATCTCTCTCTGCGTCTGCAGTACAATCCGTGTCTCATGGATACTGTATAAGTAGTAGTAACTACTTACCCATTGTGTCGTGGAGACGTAACCAGTCTATCCGTTACCAGAAATCAGTGCAAAATAAAAATAATCCTGATTACACTCAATCGGAAACCCAAATGCATCTTTGTTTCATCCCTTTTTCCTGTAGTTGACTTGAGCTTATGACGCACTGGGTTTATTTATTTGGGTTCAAAACAAATTGGCAAAATTATCTGTTAAATTGGACTTGGTAATTATTTTTTGCATCTCAACTGCTTCCATACCTACTTGTAGGTACAAATTCCCCAAAAAAGCTTGTGGTTTTCCTTAATACATTTTATACAACCCGATCCAATCACATAAATATCACGACTTAGGTAGCAATAAAACCTTGAAACCTACATACACGTAAAGGCTTATGATAAAAATAAAGTCATAAAGAAACTTTTTTAATCTGTTTAATGTATAAGAGCACCTCTATAACAAATTAAGGGTAGTTTACATCTTTGAAAAAACAAAAATCACATTATAACAAAAGTTAATTTAATTAGTAATTAGAGATAATTTGTATTTAAAAGGTTTTTTTTAATTGTCTTACAATAAGGATTTATTAAATAAATCTAAACATAAATAACTAAGTATCGTTATATTGATAACAATTTTATCGTGATAGGGATCACAGACGTAGCCTAAAGAGCATTGATTACTAAGCTAGCGTTAAGTCTAAAACGTGCTACATCTACATCGCTAATCGCGAGTTTTAACGGCTAAGTTAAGATTAAGTTAACGGATGGTTCTGCGTAGTTAAAACAGATGGCGTTGCTGAAATAATATGTATGAGTTTAGGTTAGGTATGAGGAGTTTTTTTTTGCCTTTTTTTAGCCTATACTGTCCCCCTGCTGGGCAAAGGCCTTCCCAAAGTTCTTCCCAAAGTCCTTCCGGGAACTCCTTTCCCGCGCCACCTCGAACCAGCCCTCGCGGTACGCGTCCAGGTCATCTCGCTACCGCTTTCTGGGCCGACTTCGGCGGCGCCCTCAATCTTCAGGCACGCATTGTGTAGAAACTTATTAATCTTAAAAACCCTATGTGATCAGACCTTTGAGGAAAACTTCAGAAATAATGTAATTAAATAATTCAAACAAAAAAGAGGCAAACGGGATTTGGCGCCACGCCAAAAGCTAATATAGCGGTAACACGTCGTCAATACACAACTAAATAAATTCTTTTACGAACAAAATACATGCATCTCCTTTGGTTTTATCCTTTCACTGTAAACTTGGCACATTCCACGCTCCGTAACGGAGTCACGAGCTGTTATTTAAACGACGTTTAAACGTACATGAGAAAGTTATGAGCAAAACTTATAAGTGCACAAAAAGAAACGAGATTTTTGTTCCAAAAGAGACTAAATTATGTAACGAATAAATTAATATTATGTACAAAAAAACGTAATGAACACTTAGGTAGTTAAAAACGTCTTAAATTCTAATGGTAATCTGCACCACCGGCCTGTCCGAAGTAATTTAACTTACGGTTAGTTAAACGAGGTTTAAAAGTAATTACAAATAACAGTATTAAAACTTAATTGTCATGACTTTGTCACACAAGGCGATATTTTAAAAATACATTGAGTAGCACGCGATGAATTAAATATCTACTTATTTATTTATAAACCTATTTATTTAACGTCTAATAAAAACAATTATCAATAAATAATGATGAATATCAAGTCATGTATGAAATTAAAATAATATATCGAAATTATTGTAAAGAGAAATCAAAATTAATTACAAGAGGCAAAAAAACCGTAGACAATTTTCCGTTTAGATTATTTGTTCTGACCACCAAATTACTAACTATGAATGAATTTCAAGAATTCTAGATGAAGTTAAAAAGCAGTTCCATTTTCAAGGTTTTAAAAACAATTGAGTACCTACCTCCTAGGACTCAATCAAGTAACATTGTTTACACTGGCCATGGAAAATTCACCTGCGTACCTACAATATAATATTATATCAATTTTGAAATTTTATTCTCACCATCATCATGAGAATTAAATTACACAACTTCTTAATATTAGTTAGTAGGATAAGTATATTTTTTTTGTTTTATTCGAATCACTACTTAAAATCTATGGTGCCAAATTCATCATAGATTTTCTTGTATAGGTAATTTTACAGTTTCTAAATATTCATCAGATACGTTCTGTCGTATTTCACAAGTTCGCAACTCCGACTTAAACTGAAACATCTAAACTAAGAGTATTATTTCAGATTTGGCTCTTGACTCTAAATCTTATGAAATGTTAGGTACTCATTACATTTGAACATATTTTTAACTTGGCACTACAATTATAACATTGAAATATATTATTTACATAATAACATATCTACCTAGTTAATTAAGTTAATGTAACTACTTAGACTTATAACTAAGTTGTCGATAAAAAGATCTTTTAAATACTCTGTTCATATTGCTCTACTGTTATGTACAAATATATATGACATATCTACCAAGAACTTTAAAGTTACTCAAACTCAATATAAATAACAATTCGGAAAAGTAAACAAAACTTTGTCGTTTTCTAGGTCTAGGTAACATTAACTAGTTGCCACAAAGGCAGGTATCCCTCAAGTTAGCTTTAAGCCATGGTAGATATTTTGTGATCCTTGTATAGACACCTGGGTAGCCTGGTCGACCGCAACCCACACCCCATGAAACGATACCTGAAAAGATACATATTATTTTCAAAGGGAGTATGTTACAATCATAGTAGGTGGCGTTCTGCAGTATCTACCTACCCCATGGGAAAACTTGTCATTTTAAGTATTTGTATATATGGATCTAATTGATTCAAAATCGATGAACTTCATACGAATTGTAGCTACACTAGCGCCATCTATGTGGATCGTGAAATTCACGTACACTGTCATACCTACTCATACCGATATGTAGACACTGTACAAAAGATGGCACTGCCACGCTAAAATTGTAGCCGAACAGCATACAAAACTACGTTGGTGTCCCCATATAGCTTATGTTTCCAACTTTTTCAGGTTCACATGATAAATCTCTCTGATGGGGTAGGTACCCAACCCTGGTGCCGTATTCGTAGAGAGGTAGGTAGTCAGATGTCAGTAGCGACAGGTCTTGTTAGATGACTTTCCACTTTAAACATTGTGATTTTGAGCTAATCAAATATTTTGGCCTAGTCGCATACTGAGTTTCTTAGTTAGGTACTGGTAGAATACTCACCAACGATCTGGAATTTGTCTCCCTGTTGTAAGAGAAGAGGACCACCGCTGTCGCCCTGACACGAATCCGTCGATGCCCTGCCAGCACATAACTGTAAACAAAACAATTAATTGATTTAACAATGCTTAGTACCTACATGCCATTGCATTCCTGATATTTTCTGATTTTCAACTGAAAGGACACGACAGCCTGCTCCTTCCGAAAATGGTTGGGCAAGTGATATTTACATTATTTACCCACCTAAATTAAATTACTAAACTTCAATTCTCATCAACACCATTTATGACGGGTTCGTTAGCTTAAACTTACCATGTTGTTAGTAATTCGCGAGGCTCTGTACTTCATCCCTCGGCACTGGTTGAGCGTGAGGATGGGCACTCGCACCTCCTGCACGATTGCAGGCAGCTGACCTCCCTCGGATGTTCGGCCCCAACCCACCACGACACCCTCTTTGCCAGCTGGATCTATGCCTGGAACAAAAATAATGTGGTTAATACCTAGAAACGCATCGAAAATTTACGAATCAGTAAAAATGGAAAAGGATTTTGGGTAAATTCCCAAAATTCAGTCTGAAAGAGTTAACTGTCAAAACAACCTGAGAAATTTTAGTAACTGGTTTGTAATCTGGCAAGACCAAGTGAAAATGGCGACAAGAAAAATAATAATATTCCATTGCGCAATCAGACTGAATGTTTTACGTTTCCAATGACCCATCGTGTGGTTGAAAATATTTAAATATTGCAGTTTATCTCACCGGTAGGCGGCAAACAAACAGGTTTGATGATTCTGGAGAAGTTGACAGGTTTTCGCAGCTTAAGGAGTGCAATGTCGTTGTTATAGGAGTCAGGGTCGAAGCTACGATGGCGTACGATGGAGGTTACAGCGCGCATGATGGCCGCGCTCTCTGTCGTGATGGTCTGGTCGTGGTCACCCAAGATCACGCGGATCTTTGAACGCTTCAGTCTGGAATATGGAAAAAGAAGAATTGTACACGTTTCAAACTAGAAAAAAATAAAAAAGGATAAGTAATCAAACAAGGAATTAAAGATAAACGAAATGTATGTTCAGATAGGTAGAATCCACCAGGTAAATAAAAAAATGGAACAGGATTTGAACGAAATTATATACCTACCAGATAAGTTATCCGGATATAACGTAACAGGCCATAAATACAGATTAACAGAAAGCCAAATTGCTAAATATTATGCTTCTGCTGTTACATCATTGTTAACTTTCATGATTTTACCCACTATTTTCTGAATAAATATGAAGTTATATTGATCAACATTTCAATTAATATGTATTATAAGATTATGATCGTTTGTCATTCAAATTATTTTACAACTTTCCTCTAACAAAACACATAAAACAGTGTTTATTTATGAATTTGTAAACGTCGTGCCTGAAAATGATTTTGCAACGTTCTTTCGTATGATTATGACATTTAAATTAGGTGCGTAAATCAAGTAGAAAATCATATCACGACGAATTCAAATGATGAATTAATATTGCTTTAATGAATCACTGCGTTATTTTACATAGACGCAGATAACATTGTATGGAAATGTGTCGTAAATTAGCGCACTTCACATTTTACAAGTCAGACTTATGAAAATGAAACCAATTATTCATGTTTCAGGAGCAGTATTTGAACTACCTTTTAACGAACTCACGTTATATATTACGTAGATACAATGTGGTGGAAGAATGATTCAGTATTATAACACGAATATGCGAAATATGAGGCGGAAAAACATGAGCAAATAGGCCTACTATGAATTAGCGCAATGCAACATTGCGTGTAGCTGCATGAGCGCACGCGTTGTTCCACGTAGCAACGATATAACAATATTGTATAACAATTTGTACTTATTAGTTGCGTCTCATCTACTGTTTCTTATTGAAATCAGCTGTTGAGAATAGGTACATAAATGACGTTGTAACTAAAAGAGTTATGGACATAAATGGAGAAGGAGACAGATGAAGAAGATTTTAGAAGATGAATGAATTGTTTGAATCCAAGAAAAAAAATATTTTGGTTGGAAACCCAATTAGTATATAGATACTAATTGGGTTTCGAAAAAGATGAGGTTACACGTCGAGTCTATCAGTACTATGAGGAACAAATCGTTCTCGATGAGTGGATAAATATGAGCACTTATTAAATACAAGTTGCATATATTATACACGCAATTGTTGCACACCAAAGCCAATGCAGAATGAGCACTTCACAGCAAGTGCACTATACGTAGGTACAGCCACGCATAAACGAATATTGAACAATGCTTATATTATATAAAGTACACATTAGCAAATTTGTGAGTAAAGAAATATATGGATTGCTGCTGACAGACAGATGGACAGTACCTACTTGTCTATGTTTATCCGAAAGAGAGAATCAAAGAAGTCACTAAGACTTTTACAGATACCAAGATACCAATCAATACAAACAATGTGTTCTTCATTTATTTTAGTCCATTGTGGTTACTACAAAGTTACTCTAAATTAAAACTCCAATCTCTGAGATTATCATTTGTCTCATGTATGAAACACAAAACGATTAAACAACAAAGTTTCTCCCCTAAAGAAAATAACTTGAACGTTTCGATTTCTAAACAGTAATTGGCTGCAACGAACCTATATTTCGATTGCATATCTGCTAACTTCCTGGTTAAACTGGAAGCCGACCTCAACAAGTCTGTATTAAACATAGTGCATGAAGCATACTTCACTGCAAAAGGAAATGGCAATGTCAATACAGCAAATTATGTAGGTATAGGAAGTCCGTCCAAAGACGACGGCTCCATTCTAGTCCTGTGTTTAAAAAAAAATTGGTCTTCTCTCACCCATTTCGAAACCCATATAATTAGATGATCAAAATCTAGAATAAATATTCCTGGCAATCTACATCCTGTGAATTAAAAATCATCTTCAGGGTACTGACATTTGACGTAGACAAAACCATACATGCGTCAGAGAGAATTAAAAGGGTCATGTATTTTGGCTATATGATAAAGATGAAGTACTTACTTCCTGACACAATGAGCAGCTGTGAGCACATACTCCTTGGTGAGGAGTGAGGCTCCGCAGTGGAATTGCCCATCGTACACGATCCTCGCCATCCAAGGGTACCGGTTGGAGCCTGCCGGCCTCCCGCCAACGATGCGGTTCTCCTGATTCGACCCGCCGCACTCTAGAAAGTGAACGCAGTTTGTTGAACCAACGTCATTGCTAGTACTTGCTACAGATTTCCTGTTAGCTGTGTGGCTGTATCATTGCCGACTGATGGTTTGTTTATCTTTTCGAATACAGATTGTGATTGTTTTTTTTTTACTCAGGAAGAGTGTCTTTTGTTTGTGTCTTCTTTTTACTTTATCCAATAAACAAACAACACAAACATCGATGATGATGATGATGTATGTGAAGTTTGTGGTTTTTAATTTATAAAATGGGGCTTTAATAATAATAATAATAATAATGTTTTTTATACTTACTTTTATTTATTAAGAAATATTTAAAAATACAATAAAATAAGATTTGTAAATGAATAAAGGAGATAATAATAAATTTTATTTCAGACCATAAGTCCATAAAAAACCACACACAATACAATTTTATACACAAAAACACACATACATACATAAAAACAAATAGCTACACAAAAAATACACTAAGAAAAACACTATTTTAAATATTGGAATGACGCACGATGAGTGGTCATCCATTTCCACATCATTGGACTGTCTGTCCTGTCGGCTACTATAGCCACCAAGCTGTTGGAGCTGTCGCGCACTCGCCGCATCAGGGATGCTATCCGTGTCCGCATCAGTGCGTAAAAATCTGGCACGCCATTCTCCGCGAACATCCCCGATGCACTGCAAAAGCGCGGCAGCCCCAACATAACTCTGAAGGCGTTGTTGTATTGGACTCGCAGAGCATTGTACGAGCTTTTTGTATAGCTGACCCATAGGGCACACGTGTACATAGATTGGCAATACGCTCTAAAGAGTGTAATTTTCACCTCCCTAGTACAACGTGCAAACCTACGAGCACTAACATAAATTCTTTTCTATTTACAAAATGAATACTATGCAGGTACTAATAGGTACAAGGAATGATATTCTACAACAATTTACAAATAGTTAACAACGAATCCATCGATCAGGTTTATAATCATTAGTGCCACATTATGGTCGGTCAGTATAACCAAGTGTAGGTAAATTCAAAATTGAGACAAGCGTGTGAAGTTAATGTTACGTGGTGCAATTAAGTTAATTACAACAAGCGATACTTAAACTGTAATTTATGAATACTTATTATCTAGCTATAAACCTTACATTGATGTTCTGAGGGAATTACTTAAAATATTTGTATCGAAGAATTTTAATTAAAATACCTTATTGTCTTCGGAAAAGTAGATAAGGGACATAGTCATAACTTTGATATTCGAACTAGATAATATATGATAATGATTGGATAAGCTGTACTCAGAATGGTTCCAAAGCGTTGTAATTCGTCTTTTAGATTGTTAACTGGAATGCAGCACTCAGCGGTGAAGGTCTACGACCTGCCATATTCCAATCCAAACATTCAGCAATTTGTTTTTAAAAGCAATTCTGTTCCCGTCTGTACATTGACAGGAACGGGAAATAATAGTGTATAAATAACGAGTTATAGCAGTTAATAGCTAGTATGTCGCGATCCGGCGGGCGCAGCGCGGGCGCAGATCGAGTCCATTACACTTTCACTGTGATGAACGGCGGTTCAACGCTCAGAGCTACCCACTACTTGCACAGAACAGCTGTTTACGTGTAAACAATAACCTCTAATGAACTTTATTTATCTTTGCACTTGTGCCTAAGGAAGTAAGGTAGTTGAGTTCATAGCAACTGCTCATGTAACGTAGTTAAGAATGATTTCTATTATATTATATAAGTTTTTACACAAATATATCTTATCGAACCTTCTTGCCTCATCAAACATTGAATCATAAACTTTTCCTTCAACATATTGTTTTATATCTAGAGGAATCATACAAATTGATGGTTTGGTCATAAATAAGATTTACCAAGCGTTATATTTTCTAATTATAAAATGTAATACTTGCTTAGTAATCTGTAGTACCTTTGTCAATTTAGCCAATTCATTATCATTAGATAGCAGTAGGTACATAGAGTAAGACGCGACTTAAGAATTGGTATCTAGTTATAAAGCAGTGCAATTGTATGCGAACATTTTCAATAGATTTCTAATCAAACCAGATTTCTTCACCGTGGACTAGATAATAATAGATAGATAATTGTTTATCGTTAAAATTAATTATATTCCATTACTCAATGTTAATTTAGCACATTGTTTAATTCTTGTTAACAACTTCACACTTTTACTGTTCAAAATGTGTGATGGGTATGGCTGGAATTCATTACAGTCATCTACCTACATAGTAATTAACGAATAAGTATGTACCTGCTGCTCTTAGTTGAAAGTAAAATACAAGTATTGTACATTTTATCACACATATAGCATTTGATGATATAGGGACTTCTATATACGGTACCTAGTTGACTCAACCAATACAAATATTAAAACAGACATCGACAATATCATATCAGATGGAGATGTGAAGTTTCGGTAGATAAATACATAGATATATAACACAATATTATGTTTCTAGGATTAATACTCAAAAATTTAAGGGTTAAAACATAAATAAAAATCAAAGTTAAAGTAATAAGAAACCAAATATAAAGATAAAAAAACAAAATGAAACAGTTACGTGCATAGGAAATTATAACAGCATTGGACACAGTTTCTAGAAGTAATATTACAGGAGTTGTTATTTTGGAGTTACTACGAAACTAACCTAAATAAATAAATAAATACTACGTTAAATAAAGAAAAAGAAATTATATATATATTATATTATCATCGGCGAGAAATTTTAAGCTAAGGAACAGCTTAAAATTTTATTGGTCATGCATGTTATTAATCCTGACATTTAACGAGATAAATCAAGACGGAAAGTCACAAAACCTCGCTTGGAAAAAGGTTAAAACGATGATAAAATAATAATTGATGATGATGATGAGCAAATTACAATTATCGCCAACGTGCAAACTACAGGGTAAATACACAGGTGCTGTCTAATTCTACAGGTGATCATACATACAAATCACGTGCTGTACACGGATACAACTTACCCATCTTTCTAGGGAGTGGGTTTGCCCTGCCGCACTCTAAAACGTGAACGTGGTTGAAGATCATTAGAATTGTTAAAAAATTGTAAGGGCACAGGCTTACGATCGAATTTTTGACAAACACCAGAAGACCAATTCCCGTAATTAAAAACGTTCAAAATTTAAAGGAAATCTCTTCTATGCGACAATCAACGTCAAAAACTTGTGATAAATGTAGGAGTTTTAGAGGTATTTTTGACAGATTGAGAAGGAGATCAGACTGTGAACGTTCTTAAAATTACGAGAATTGCCCCTCAGATTTCTTGATTATCTAAATTGCAATCATTGGCTGAACCAAAGCAATGATTTTAAATGTCTGTTGGCTCATTATCACTAACCGATTTAGTTCGATCATCAGCTCGAACCCTTATAGTCGCTAATAGGTTTTGCAGTGCTAACTAAGAGACTAAGATTGGAAAACTAGAAACTGCAACTGCTAACTAGTGTGCTGAACTATTCTAATTAATTATACCTGTTTTAAATCGGGTGTACTCTCAATTCGCATAAACATAAGAAATTATTTCAGGATGACTTGTTAAACAGTGTGAGTCTTCATAAAGTGCACATATCGAAATGAGGGAAAGTAAGCTTAATTATATCGACGGAAAAATATTTATAAATAGGAATCTAAAAAAAAAAAAATTAAAAGGGCCACCTGCTAAAATTTATTACGTAGCCGAGTGCAAGGTCTTTAACAGTTGATAGGAAATGTTGTGATTCGGTTAAAATAAATGGTATTTTTACTATTAGAAAGCTGTTATGATGGAGAATAATTTAAAGTAATATAAAAGGGTAGGTAATCGGGGCTTTTATTGAGAAATTTTACAATTATTGTAAAAAATTATGAAAAAATTTCAAAACAGATTTTTGTTAAAAAGAAGCCTTTCTCTTTCTTTAGGGCGATTTTATTTCTTTATTTTATGAGAACGTCCTGTTATTTCCAGACATTACTGAGTTTGTTTCATCGTAATAGATCGTTTAGTTTAAAAGTTATATCATTTTATTTACACAGGGGTCACAGCAGCGAACAAGAATTTTAAACATGCTATAAAAAAAATATTAAGATTTTTTTGATTTTTCCGTCGATAAAATTAAGTTTAGTTTCCCTCATTTCGATATGTGCACATTATGAAGACACACTGTATTTTTGCAATATATATTATTAAGAAGTTTCTCTCTAAAAGTTTGGACTTTTGGTCTAACTTTTTGAGATTTCAAATGCTTTTAATTCCAAAGTCAGTTCCATAATTATCTGGTTACGAAAGATAGGTATGAATCGGTCGTAATTTTCGAATAATATTCTAAAATATTATTGATGGAGATTAGAATAATGATAATGAAGTTACCTAATAGGAAACCTTAATCCTCGATAAAAACAGATTTAAAAAATGTTTGATGAATAAAATTTTCTAATCTAAAAGTGAATTGTGGGATTTAAGTGATATTGATAGATTTATTAAATCTCTCGACATACCACAGGAGCACTCCTTGATCTGGTTGTCCTCTTCATCATCTTCGACGCTCTGCTCCTCCAGGATCGGCACCTCCAGCCCGAATATGGCATCGAACAGGAACCGCTGTGTTCTGTTACCTGATGATACCTGAAAATATTGTCGAAATGTTCTTTAGTTCACACAAGGTTTTAATTAAAATAAATGAAATTATTATTACACTTTGTCTTCTTCTTACGAAAGTCAAATTACTGACGAATGAAAGAGAGAAATCGGTGTGTAACTATTCATCTGATATAATACGTTTATTAGTAAGGGGTATACCTATTAAATTAAAGAATTTGAGCGCAGGACTTGTCGGAATTTGCATACATCCTATCTATATAATTACTATAAAACGGCTGGCTCGCAAAATGAAGGAGCTACATTGAGGGCTTGACACATTTATTGCGCAATTGAAGCTAAGATTGATCGATAGGTGCTATACGGAAGAACTCATTTAGTGTTGATGCAGATTGACGAGAGTATTGAATTGAAGAGTAACATCTCAACCAATCACGTTTCTAACGTGTCGTTACATAATGTATGTACCTAACTTTTAAGTCGTCAGTCATCATTGCATGTTAGCTGCAGTCGGAAGTAGGTAATCGTGCTAAATTCCTTAAAGGTTCAAGTAAATTTGTGTGTTGACTTTTATGCATATTATGTAATAACAAAACTGGTATCTGATGGTTCCGTCGGAAATGCACTTACATAAGTTTTGTTTACCATTTTAATGTTGGCAGCGCGGTTTACTTTCGCAGGTAGGTATCGCGCACGCCATGATGGTTGCGCAATGCCCGATGTTAATTGGCGACTAATGTCAATGTTGCTTTCACAATCTTAACAGCCGTGTTCCGGTACGTTATTATCCTTTTTTATTCCAGACTCACTTAAACTTTCGCTGATCTCACGACTGACGATGACGGGTAATTCGTAGTACATTAGTAAATAGTACGTAGTAACCATACTTGAATGCTTCACTGAATAAATTATAATGCATAGCATTTTGATTTGAAAAAGAAATCAATGCACATTTGATACCTTAAAAGTTTTTAAGAGTTCATACCAAATCTGTCCGTCGTCTTTCGTAATGTTACTAAAATGGAAATGAATTTGGTTTTAACAAAGTTACATACTGGGAATCCCGACTACCTTATACAGATTCCGACTTCTGCAGAACTGTGTCATTTGCCAAACACGGCTGTCAGTCAAACCAGTACCTACGAATAGCAGACGGCTGCACGTCGCCAACCGATGGATGCGCAATGATACTTTCCCTCTGGTGACCCACTCATGTAATGTTGTGACGAAACGGATACCGCATGTTGTTTGTCACTAGTTAGCTAAGAATACATATATCGTGACTTAATAACCACTTATGAGGCTAAGGTTGTCCACGCGCCATGTGGACACTACCACTTATACGGTCATCTGTGCCACTGGGTAGGAAGTTAGATAATGTTTGTATTGAATATCAAGAGCTGCGATTGATTTAAATAGAGCAAAGTCACTAGAAAAATGTCAATGGAAAACAGCCATAATGGAGCAGATATTCTGAGGTCAGATGGTTGGTAGTTGGTTTAAATTTTATTCTTTAATAACGGAATAGATGAACATACCGAAATGAAAATCAATTTTCAGGGATTTAAAGCAAGTTCATGATAGCGTCTACATCATTGAAATAAATAGCCGTAACAATGTTGATAAAACACCAATTATATCTATTAAATAACCGAATAATGTCAAGGTCTCGATTGAAAATAAATAAAATCTAGAAATCACTACATATTCGCCTGAAAGACTGCTCCGTGACCCTATTAGTGATGAATAGGTGTCGTAATTGGCCATGGCAGCGATTACTGGTCCACTTGACGTCTGAAGTTCAATGTCGGGTAGCGTGGACTGTGGACAATGGAACTGAGACAATGACACGTTGCCTAATGCTGCACGCCAAGTACTGATAGTAGCCAACAAGTAACCGGTGGGCAGGTGCCCGGTGATACACACTGCTAAACCTAGGTTGAATATGTAGGTAAATAGTTTAGCACACAGGAGACACCTAATGATACGAAGCACAAGCAGTAAATATTGAGATCAGTTGGAATCTATTGGAGAAAATCTGTAGTCGTCAAACCAATGGCGGTTATTTTCCGAGATAAAAATATCCAATGTATGTTTGTTGATTTATTTGATTTACTTATTTACAAAAATCAATCTTTAGTCGATTCTGTAATAATCGATATGTAGGTAATCATTTAAAAAAAAAATCGCTTTTAACCGCCATCTCTAATATTCTTTACTTGTTCTTTGAGCTCTATAAAAGATGGATGCATATCCTTCCTAGTGACTTTCTAATTGGCTAATACTAAACTTACAGTTATAAAAAGCCTATAACTCGTTTTATTGAAGTGCCTTAACCTAGATTTCCTATAATGTTCTTCATGCACCATACTCAGAACCTTGCATATCTGACTTTGTATTTGACTGGGTCTGTATGCTACATAATGAGTTTACAATCAATTTCTTTATGGGGATCAGAGTTTCTATTTGTATCATCTACGAAACTGGTCTACAGTAAACCGTATTCAATTTCTTGTTCATTTACCATATCTACTGAAATGCCTTTCCTTTTTGCATAACAATTGCCGTTCAAAGCCCTCAGAGCTATTATGTTTAGAGAGACTGCACTAACGTATGGTCGTTGTACATCATGAAGGCACCGAGGCACGACCATTTGATATCAAAGGTCTCAACGCCATGCATAGCGATAATATCAAAGAGCGTCATAATAATCGGTTTTCTCCAGATAACTCAACAACTGTATACTTTTAGGGCCGGTTTTATGATCCGTAGTTAACTCAACCAATTGTTAAAAATAGTCTAACTAATGATTAAATTGTGGCAAAATGTGTTTTTTGATCAATCGTTTGTCTTTGAATTGTCAAATAATTAACTATTAGTTGACCATTACAACTTTTAAGAATTGGTCGAGTTAAACACGGATCAAAAATCTGCCCCTTATTGGCTGTTATTTTAAAACCAATAAGAAAATAACAATGAAACAAAACGACGAGCGTAAAAACTATTTGAAAATAAAATGGTGCATTGAATGATAGCTAAACCAAAACAGCTGAGACGTTTGACAATATCAAAGTCAACGAAGTAGGTACCTAGGTGGTTACGGCTGATTGGCGTCATTTTCACCGCACTCGCTTTTATTGTGTTATATATAGGTACCCGTGAATTCGTAAGGTCAGCAAGTAAACTACTTTCCAAAGTATGATTGCGAGGCGCCTTTCACGAGGTAATTGTTGTGGTGCTCTCGTTTTTGTTATCCGTAGCCGTTTATCGAATGTAAGAAAGTAAGTAGCTACGGCGATATATTTCGAAAGAGCTGGATTTATAAGCCGTCGCGGCGCTAAGAAATACCTTCAGCCATTGTATCGGTATTAGTACCTAACTGTAGCTCAGACAATGCATGGTTTGAAATTATGATTCCGATTTATGGTGATTATAGCTAAGAACTTATTTGTGGCAGAAGTAAGTTCATACAGTACCTAGGTATGTAGGTACCAGCCGGTCCATTCTGTAAAAATCTCACCGTGAAAACTTAGGTGAAGTGAGTTTGTTTTGCTAGGAATTGACAGCTCACTTCACCTAAGTTTTCACGGTGAGATTTTTACAGAATAGCACCGCAGATATAATATGAGATAAGTCGCTAACAGAACAATGTAAATCAGAGAAATTGACACAATCCAAACCAAAGACTAGAGCAGTGGTGGCCAAGTGGTAACGGCCGCGACTTACGAGTTGTATGTCGTAGGTTCGAACCCAGACAGGCGCTTTATTTTGTGTAAATTATTTCATCACCACTGCTCTCAAAACGGTGAAGGAAAACATCGTGAAGAAACTGGCATGTCCTAGAACCAACAATTCGAAGACATGTGACATCTGCCAACCCGCACTGGGCCCGCGTGGTGGATTACGGCCCACTCCCTCTCACCGAGAGGAGGCCTGTGTCCCAGCAGTGGGAACATTATAGGCTGATTATGTAAACCAAATACTGCACGGTAATTGCATAAGTAACACATTATTAGTAGCAATGGCTGTCATTTTGACAGTTCAACAACATTCATTACGATAATTACGTTGTTGAGCGTACAAATTTTTCGAACTTATGAAGCAATGGATTAGCAATAGGTATCCTTCGAAATTATTCTAAGATGGAGATTGATAGCATGTTTCGCAATTAGGGTGCCGTCAATGCGGTGCGTAATCCTTAACACAACACGTAAGAACTCGGCCCCATTAGTGCGCTGCGTTGCGTCGTTGCAACTCAATGGCGCCGATTCTGTTGTTCACAAACTAAACTAAATTTAAGTTCAGGCATCTTTTTCTTTCTATTTCATTATGAAAAGGACAGAAGATAAATATTAGTTTAGTCCTGTCAAATTAAGATACTCCATAGACTATTTAGACGAGATTAAAAAATTGCTTATTAAAAATACGTCAATTTACGTCAGGCGCTGACTAATTTGACAGGACTAAACTAATATTTATCTTCTGTCCTTTTCATAATGAAATAGAAAGAAAAAGATGCCTAAACTTAAATTTAGTTTAAGTAGTTTGTGAACAACAGAATCGGCGCCATTGTATGCCACATCTGCGTTGAGTCATTATGAATATAATAATGACTAATAGATAAATTAGACAATAATGACTAATTTAATTGAAATAATAATTAAATTGTCATAATTTAATTAATCATAAGTCATTAGCGTCGACTCATCGACGCTGCGACGACGCAACGCACTATTGGAGCCTCGCTCTAAGAATACGATTGTGAAGCAGCTATTATTTTTTATGCCAAAACAGCCGTTAAGTAAAACGCTTATGTTTCTAAAGCTGTAATAGGTAATTACTTTATATTGACAAAGTAGAAAGCTAGGTATTACATCAGTAGCTAGGTATTATATTAGCTACCCACAAAAAAACAATAATGTTGAATGAAACCCAAATTTAATCAAAAGCCCGGAAAAAAGCCTCAGTACAGGCGTAGCTCAGGTTTTGGCTTGGCTTCGCTTGGCTTAAGTCCAGGGATTTCGGAAGCCCGAATTCAGGATTCCTGCGTAGGTTGGTAGGTACCTACTTCTTCAACGAACTCATCATCTGCCTAGCCTTTTCCCAACCATGTTGGGGTCGGCTTCCAGTCTAACCGAATGCAGCTGAATACCAGTATTTTACATGGAGCGACTGCCTATCTGACCTCCACAACCCAATTATCTACTGGGTAATACGATACCCCTTGATAAGACTGGTTGTCAGACTTTCGGGTTTATGACTACCCGTAACGACTGTCAAAGATCCACGAATGACATCCGGGACTACGTGCTTTCCGAGGCACGGAGGAGTCACGGTATGTAAAGATGGTCACCCATCCACATACCAACCGCGGCAAGCGTAGCTTAACCCTGATCTATCGACCTGTGCGGCTGTTATTATTTAACCACGGGCCCCTCACTTCTTCGACGAGCTAACAACGGTAAATTATAGAAATTCGCTTGAAAATACGAAAATCCAGCGTCTCTACTAAATTGGCCTTTGGATCATCAAATAGGTAAGTAATGGTGCCATATTTCCTAGTATGAAACGACTTTGGAAATAAAAATACCTACTTTTTTACAAAAATAAAAACTTACAACCGACTTCAATAAATAACACTACAAAGTGAAAAATAACTTTAATTTTGGAAGTGGGTGTCGTTGGTTCCGCACTTTCGTTTTTTGACATCGACTTCCGAAAATTAAAGTTATTTTTCACTTTATTTTATTTTATTGTTCAGGATATCAGGATCTTAATTTTATTTATATTTATTAATAGAATCTTTATTTATTATTAGAGAGGTAATGGACACGTCCAGAGGATATTTAAAAAGTTATTGTATTCCTAAGTCTTCTAATGAGGGTCGTCATGGTCTTGATCTATTCAATTGTCTAATTATGTATGCAAAAAAAAGTTCCTTCATTAACTTAAAACACAGTCTTATGTAACAACGTACCTACGTAAAAATCAGGCTGAACTTTTGCACCATTAACAACTGCAATATGTTAAGTTTACCATAGATGCAGAACCAATAATATTAGAAAAATAACATAGCAGTATCAAAAAATGCATGTCTACTTATGTAGGTATCTACACTATCTACCTAGTGTAGATAAATACCCAAACCAATCCATGACATTTGAAGATTGAATTCCTATAGCAATCCTAAAATGGTGAGTTTCTCATTGCACATCAAATCCCGTCTCTTCGAAGCCAGTGTTTCGTCAAGATACCTACCTACTTACTTCATTAGTCATACTCATTTATAGCAAATTAACGCAAACGATTTTGAAACAAACCAAACTCGAAACGTCATGTAAATATAACGTACTGACCCTTTATTACCTAGATAGGTACTTACTCCTTTTGGTGCATATCCCAAAATGCGGAAACATTTAAAAGGTGTTTAAGATGAAATCAGGCCTTTTTTGTCATATCTTAGCTTTGAAAGCCTTTGGACTATCAAAAACCACTTTAGTTGTCAATTATTTTCAACTTAGCTATAATTGGCATTGTTCTCTAGAACATCGTTGGAAATCTGTACCCAAATTATCGAATTAAATATTATATAAGTAATAAAGACGAGAGAGACGTAATCAGCGAAAGTAGTGCATATCCGCGTCATTACCTCAGCCGAAAGGTTTTATCTTTTACTTCATAATGTACAAAAAACAATCACTAGTGAGTCATTGGTAGTTGGCTAGTGACTATCATCAAAATATAAGAGACCATTATCTTTTCATCACAATAAATATGATTGTGATGAAAAGATAATAGTTTATAAAGGTACCTATTATATAAACTGACTTTGTTTCCTATAGGTAGGTACTTACAAAAGATTGAGAATGTCTAAAATTTTAATGTTTCGGAAAAGCACAAGATTACCTATATTTATATTTCCTTCATGTGTTCGAAAAAAAACAACGTAAATATATAACGCAATGAATGTTGTTGAAGTGTCAAAATGAAATGTAGGTACTTAATACCCAATTACATCGCTGGTTCAACTAACCCGCTTCTTGATCATTTTTATCAAAAAAGGACTTCTATATGTATACATATCCTACCTACTTATGAAAGTAATACAAGGAAAACTTGAAAATTCTGGCTGTTTCATCTGACATAAGTTATGTTATAATCCATAAAATACCTGATTGTTAACTTATAACTGTGTCAATAGGTCGGCAATGACAGCGATTATGCGGTCTCATGCTGACCATGCCAATAACACCTGTTTTATAGCCTTCATGTAACCAACCCAGTTCTGTAGGTAACTTTTATTATCTAGATACGTAATCGATTTTATAAGGTTGACACCGGTTGACACTAAGATTTTCTGTCTAAAACGAAGTGGGTATCTAGATAAGTAAATTTATACAGAATTAGTAGGTAGGTACTTGAGATTTTTCAGGAAAACAATTTTGTTCTTAAGTTGTAATCCATCGGTAACATTTTCACTAGGTATGGAAAATAATAGAAAAAAGTAGTAACAGGCGAGGAACACACGAAACAAAAATAAAATATAGGATCATGCCGTCATGCCGATCATGACATGATCGGCATGACATGATCCTATAATTGCCTCACGGTCGCGCCAAATAGCTTCATTTCAGCAATAATGCCAGACAGATGCTGTCTGATGCTGATTTTCAAATAAAGTAAAAAATGCATAGAAGATCTCTATTTAGAAACGTATGCTACAGAATATAACTGACCTAAAAGCATTAGAAAAAAAAAATAACAACCAAACTCCCAAAAAAATAACACTGTGAACAAGTAGGTAGTTTTAGATCGGTTTTCGCGGTTAATTTGAATGTAACGCTTGTAGTTGCGGTTGAATAAGTTAGAAAATACTCGAAATATCCGGAAAGAAATGTTAAATAAACCGTGAAAAACACGGTAAAAGTAGCAGAAGTAGGTAGCTTCATTTCAATGTTTTTTTGCGTAGGGTAGGTATATTTTTATTACTTACCTACTTAACTCAACTGGCTGACATTAGATAGGTAAGGAATAGTTACCAACTAGAAAATAACGATCGTGCATCACATCACTGACATCACACATACTTAGGTAAGTAGGTACCTACTATTATACAGTCATCAAAAGAGATAAGTATGCAGGATCGTCGGATACCTATAGTTGAAATTTAGTAAGAAACCGATGGATGCTTTTTATTAATAAAATTTGTTATTAATAGACAAACAGCTCATTAATAAACAAACAGCTCATTTATCAAATTACATTTCAGTCGACAACATCCATCGGTTTCTTACTAAACTTCAACTATATCTGACGATCCTGCATACCTATTTATTTTGCTGACTGTACATAAAACATCTTTGAACAACTACTTACTTACATATTTTATTAACTCTGCCAGTTCGACGAAACGCGTTGATTCGATGAAGGGGCCGAAACTTCGTGGAATTTTAAATTGCCCGCCCCTGGTTTTGCAGGGAGACAGGTAGGTATCAATGTTTTGTCGAGAAAATACCTAAACGTTGATATGGTAGGTAGCTACTTATATGACCTGACCTGACCTGACGGGAACAGACTGCTTCATTCACTGATCTTAAATTCAAATAAACGAATGTAGGATTTTTTTACTTTCAGAAACTTAATTTACCTACGTCAATACAGAAATTTACCAACAAGCTTTGATTAAAATGTCGATTGTTGATAAACAGCAAACAATAAATGTAAGAAGCACATACCTAAGTAATGAAAGTAAAAGTGCATTCAAAGTCAATGCACCGAAGCACATGCAGCTGTGACCGATACCGCGTCCACGGTCTGATAGTGTCGTTATTATGATAGTCAGCCTCTACTCACATGGTTGTGAAGGGTAGCAGCATCCGGCGAACTTATCTTCCTGGCATCGTACGAGTTCAATACAAGGACCACGTAAGTAATAGTCACAATACTCCATTGGCACATTGTAGTGAGTATCCGGGGTCGAGAGCTCGTTATCATTGGTGCGCACCACTATTTATTTGCGCGTCATCTCCGCGCTCAGCGCGTTCACTGGCAAATTCGGCGTCAGCGATTCAATGGCATTATTTCGCAAACGGACTGCCCATGAAACTCCGGCCGAGTGTCGGCCGCGGCCGCGCGGTTTCCACCGAGTGCGTCGAGCAGGGGTCTTCGGCCACCACCAACCGTACTTTCTCTCCGCGCCAAAAACCTATTGCAGAGATCCAGCCCCCACCTTTCCCGAGCTGCACCAATGCTACAACACACGTGCACTTTGCAGTCTTCTTAACAGCGCTGTTGATAGTACTGCCAATCAGTCGAGGCTTTTAAAACAGCACCTTACATATCTATAGACACCTTAGTGATTTATCTAAGTCAGTGACATACTGAGCATGTCTATTCAATAGGTTTAGTCCCATCTCTTCCCTCATGCGTTATACCAACAAAAATTTCCCTATAAACGCATAGGGGAAGAAATGGGACTAAGCCATTGTATAGAGCCTAAATGCTATTCTTATACTTATTTACCTAGGTACCTACTTAGAATAAAATGGTTTAGGTTAATGTCCTATAACTAGGTACAGCCTAGGTAAATAATTGAAATCTACACAAGATCCTGCTAACTAGTCTTCCAACAAATGTGATACCACGAAACTAAGTCTTATCTACATGGTATTTTGTAGGCAATTATGTATTACCTATGTAACTTCTGTGGTGAAGTGTTGCAGGTTTCGTAGGTACTTACTGCATAGACCCCACATAGATTAAATCAAATATCGTCGCTCGCATGACTAAAAGTCCTATCTCATTTTTCTAATTTTTTGGCTGATTTGGGTTGGGACAGCTATATTTTTGTATTCGTGATTCTTTACACTTTTCACTAACCGTCCTACCTCTATGTTAGTTGGATCTCAAAATAAAAAAAAATAATTAAAAAAAGGCAACAAAATGTAAAGAATCACGAATGGAAGTGTATTTGTCCTGACTACTTTTAGCCATGCGAGGGACGAAAATAATAATATCCACTAACGTCCCTTGCTGGTAGAAACAACATAACTCGACTTTTCATTTTCAACAATCATCCGCGTTACATACCTACCAAACAACAAAAAGCGCGAGACAATTAAAATAAAAAAGTTACGTCTGTGGGAATCAGCAGCGGATAACGCTGGATTTTCCACACTGATAAAATGAAAGTGAAATCAACGGTCGCGCCGTTTCCGCACCGCGAGCGTGCCTTCCACCGACACGTAATCGTGATGTTTATACAACCACTCGAAGACTAGGTACGGGACGTCGTGAACTTTCAATCCGTATCTATCCAGTGCACTTACTTATTTATTTAATACTTCAAGCACATAAATGTACATAGGCGGACTTAATGCCATCCATAGGCATTTTCTACCAGAGTACCGGTCAACCTTTGGGTGATGCAGAGACAAACAGTGGTAGGTGCAATCATGAACTTTTTTTTTTTTTGACAAAAAATTCCCCACACTTGGAATTTCTCCTGTATTGTGGGTCCGTTTACAAACATTTAAACTCACATACACAAACAGCCAGGAACAACTACTTGTAGGTCATACAAATATTTGTTCCGTGCGGGAATCGAGCCCGCGACACGCAGCGCTGCAGTCAATCGCCTGCGCCAACCGTGCCGTCATTGTGGAATAAATATTTTAAATATAAAGATACGCATAAACCTATTATAACTGAATATGTATAATATAGATATACCTAATTACGAACATAAATATACTTACATAAATACCTACATGAAAATATAAATACCAACACTTGCATGTCTACCTACTATCTACATAAAAAAACAAATTGTACACGCTCTTCTGATGTACCGGCTGAGTAATTTCCCTTTTGCTGTCTGACATTATTAGAGCTCTTTTCATCTCAACGTCTCGCTCAAGAAAAGCTTTTGAAAAACCGATCCTACTCTTTCTAGATGAAAGTAGGTACTTATAGGGTTGTCAGATTTTACGCGGTCGTCTATAACATATAATTTTATTATGGAGCTTGGAGGCGAGCTGTTTTCGTAGTAAGAATCCATTGATATCCATATAATATGCTACCTCATGCTCGAAAGTGGCGTACCAGTGGATTTCGGCCTCCCTCCCGATTTAGACCCTGGTGTTCGGTCAAGCCTGTCGTCTCCGTACCTATAAAAAACATGACCCTCCTTCTGGCGCAGTTGGGTAATAAACAACATAGGCATACCCCTACAATAGGTGTTTTATATAAATACTTAGTTGTTTGCTTTGTTTTCCGAGCTAGAAAGCTTTTGGTATGTAGGTACTACCTTGTTCTTTAAATTTTTAACTGACTTCAAAAAGGAGGAGGTTCTCAAAATTCGACTGTATGTTGTTTATTTTGTATGATTGTTACGCGGTATCTCCGGCAATTGTAAATCGATTTCAAAAAATATTTTTCAATGGATAGGGTATACCTCAGAAGTGGTCCCTACATTTTATTATTTTTGCTCGGGAAGTTTTTGAGTTAGGTTCAATAATACGTATTTTTGCCACTTAGTTTATATTGATGATGTTATTATAATGACTTCCTGTCACTGATATTTACCTACATAGCAAGTAGTGTTACATACGAATTTGTGTGTGGTAAGTAGGTAAAACTTAAAAGTGAAAAAAATAAAAACTTTTTTGCAAAAAAAACCAACAGACTTTCAAAAAGGACAATACAAAGTGAAAAATAACTATAATATCGGAAGTCGGTGACTATATATAGGCCTACCTGTACATCTATTACCTACTGTGTAAGCAATATTTGTACGCCTTGCAAGGCAGCACATAGTGACACAACATATATCTTATTGTTTTATCCATCATGTAACTACATTTCACCTATCATCATTTCAGCCGAAAGACGTCCACTGCTGGACATAGGCCTCCCCCAAGCACTTCCACTTCGACCGGTTCTGTGCTTCTCGCATCCAACGGGTTCCTGCGGCCTTCACAAGGTCGTCGGTCCACCTTGTGGGAGGCCTTCCAACGCTACGTCTTCCGGTACGTGGTCGCCACTTCAGAACCTTTCAGCCCCATCGGCCATCTGTTCTGCGAGCAATGTGCCCTGCCCACTGCCACTTAAGTTTGGCAATTCTTCGGGCTATGTCGGTTACCTTGGTTCTCCTGCGGATCTCCTCATTTCAGATTCAATCACGCAAGGAAACTAAAGCCTAGCCCTCTCCATTGCCCTTTGGGTGACTTTTAGCCTTCTTATAAGGCCCATTGTGAGCAACCACGTTTCAGTGCCATAAGTCATCACTGGCAACACGTACTGGTCAAAGACTTTCGTCTTGAGACACTGCGGTATGTGGGACGAGAAGATATTGCGTAGCTTCCCGAACGCTACCCAGCCGAGTCGGATTCGACGATTGACTTCTTTCACGAAGTTAGACCTACGTAACTGGACAGTTTGTCCTAGGTAAACATACTCGTCCACGACTTCGAGTATAGCGTCTCCGATCTTTATGGGAGTGGGTGTTACATGGGCATTTGACATGACCTTCGTTTTGTCCATGTTCATTTTAAGACCCACTCTTTCGGAGGCTCTACTGAGGTCATCGAGCATTGCACTGAGGTCCTCCATAGTCTCAGCCATGACTACGATATCGTCGGCAAATCGAAGGTGAGTTATGTACTCACCGTTGATGTTGATGCCAGCCCCTTTCCAGTCCAGAACCTTGAAAACATCCTCCAGTGCCGCGGTGAACAGTTTCGGAGAGATAACGTCTCCCTGTCTTACACCTACCTCGCTGCAGAAGGATAGGTTTCGAGGTCTGATCCTGGAGTCGGACTGACATAGTGGCGTTTTCCTAAAAACACTTCAGCACCTCGATGTACCGATAGTCGATCTGGCACCATTGCAGAGACTGCAGCACAGCCCATGTCTCGATCGAATCAAAGGCTTTCTCGTAATCCACGAAAGCTAAGCAGAGAGGCAGGTTATATATTCTTCGGTCTTCTGTATAACCTGTCGCAGCGTATGTATGTGGTCTACGGTGCTAAAGCCTTTACGGAATCCGGCTTGTTCGGGAGGCTGGAAGTCGTCAAACCTGCGCGCGAGACGGTTCGTAATGACTCTCGAAAACAGCTTGTAGACATGGCGTGTCCAGTTCGACCGCGCGGCCATAGCGTTTTTTTTAAAAAAAAACCATGTCAATTTTTTGTAAAAATTTGTCAAAGTTGATTCCCAAAACCATAAATTTGTCAAAGATACGGTTAAAAAGTTATAAGGGTTTGAACATGGCCGCGCCATTGAAACGCGGCGAACCGCGCGGCCACTGAGATCTTTAAAACTAAGCCTTGTAGAGACCTGAAATTTACGCAAATGCAAGATTTAATTTGTAAAAAATTTGTAAAAATATAAAAAAAATACTCAGGTTTATAGTTTAAGAGCTATAACACTAAAACCGAATGGCCGCGCCATTGAAACGGTGGAGAAAACGCTATCGCCTGTATCTCGCTGAAAAAAAATCGCAGAGGTGTGTAGTTTATTGTAATTACCCAGATTTGAATTTGTCGAAACTAGGAAAAATACAACAAAAATTCCTAGGTTTATATTTCAGGAGCTATAAGACTAAAACGATATGGCCACGCCATCGAAACGGTGAATAAAACGTTATTTCGCCTGTATCTCGCTGAAAAAGCATCGCAGAGGTCTGGAGTTTTTTGTAATACCTAGATTTTAATTTGTCAAAATTAGTAAAAATACAATAAAAATTCTTAAGGTTATATTTCAGAAGCTGTAGAACATTATCAGTATGTGGTGCGATAGGGTGACCATGTCTTATTGTTTACAGAATACTTTCTACTTATTGTTACAGAAATTATAATTCAAGGATTCTAAATAAAATTAAAATGAAACCATAAATATAAAAACAATTATGTTTATTGCTTGAAAAGTCAATAATACAGTTACAGTCCGCGTGGACTTACGAAAAACTAGCCCTAAGATTGGTTTAAATGACGCAACTCCGCCCCTAAGCTATGTGATTGGTAATGCACACTATTGCATCTCACACGCGCCACCCCCGCGCGCCTCCGCAGGTCAGTGCGACGCGTACAGCCGTTAGTACTTATTATTCTGTGGTACAGCGACGTAAGCGTAAGAGTTTCGTTATCAGTGTGTCGTTGTGATGTTAACACGATAAAAAAGTGATCTACTGATTATTAAAATGTTCAGTTCGTGTGTAATTACGGTTAAGTGTTGTACTGTGGTGTAACGTCAGTTCGGTAAATTATGTAAACAATTCAGCAGAAGTGATTAAGGTATGTTGCATTTAAATATTTTATGATTATGTTAGAGCTCTCTCTTTATTTGTATGGATGACCGTGTAGTTAAGATATTTTACTATGAAATATTTACAATCTTATGTATATGAACTTATATGAAATACTAAAAACTATCTAATAACTAACAAAAATAATAATAATATATAATGTTTGCCCTGCAGTGGGACAATAATAGGCTGGATTATTATTATTTAATGTTTTATTAAATCATATAGGTAATTAGAACTTAACTTAGAACATTTGAAATGATTGTAAATCATTTTGATTCCACATTTTTAAATAAGTACAATCATAACTAGCAGGGATGTAGATATTTGTTTTTACTTTAAGCGTAATATTATATGAATGGAAAAATTACTAAAAAAAACTAAAGTCAATCATTTGAAAGATATACACTTCCAAAGTCGTATATTATATCTTAGTGTAAGTAAACAATCTGTGATTTTTGAGTTTTTTTTTTAATTTGTAACATTCTGTGATTTATGTGACTTTTCAAGCAATAAACATAATTGTTTTTATATTTATGGTTTCATTTTAATTTTATTTAGAATCCTTGAATTATAATTTCTGTAACAATAAGTAGAAAGTATTCTGTAAACAATAAGACATGGTCACCCTATCGCACCACATACTGATAATGTTCTACAGCTTCTGAAATATAACCTTAAGAATTTTTATTGTATTTTTACTAGTTTTGACAAATTAAAATCTAGGTATTACAAAAAACTCCAGACCTCTGCGATGCTTTTTCAGCGAGATACAGGCGAAATAACGTTTTATTCACCGTTTCGATGGCGTGGCCATATCGTTTTAGTCTTATAGCTCCTGAAATATAAACCTAGGAATTTTTGTTGTATTTTTCCTAGTTTCGACAAATTCAAATCTGGGTAATTACAATAAACTACACACCTCTGCGATTTTTTTTCAGCGAGATACAGGCGATAGCGTTTTCTCCACCGTTTCAATGGCGCGGCCATTCGGTTTTAGTGTTATAGCTCTTAAACTATAAACCTGAGTATTTTTTTTATATTTTTACAAATTTTTTACAAATTAAATCTTGCATTTGCGTAAATTTCAGGTCTCTACAAGGCTTAGTTTTAAAGATCTCAGTGGCCGCGCGGTTCGCCGCGTTTCAATGGCGCGGCCATGTTCAAACCCTTATAACTTTTTAACCGTATCTTTGACAAATTTATGGTTTTGGGAATCAACTTTGACAAATTTTTACAAAAAATTGACATGGTTTTTTTTAAAAAAAAACGCTATGGCCGCGCGGTCGAACTGGACACGACATGGCTCGGGAGTGAGATGGGCCTATAATTCTTAAGGGCATTGTCGCCCTTCTTAAAGAAAAGTATCACCACACCTCTGCTCCATGCCTGTGGTGTATTGCCCTCGAGTATGACGGAACCAAACAGCTTCTGAAGGACCTTAAGAACGGGTTTTCCGCCGGCCTTCAGCAACTCGGCCGTAATTCCGTCATCACCTTGCCTTGTCGCCTTGTTGTTTTTGAGCTGCTTCAGAGCCATCCTAATCTCGTACCGGCTGACGTCCGGGATGTCTTCGGTATAGTGCCGGGTCAATCTAGCTCTTGGGTCGTTTGCCAGATTCATAAATATTATTATATTTCACCTATGTGTACAAATAAATAAATTTGAATTTGAAACAACAAAAATGCGAACCCAACGACACAGACTTCCGAAATTAAAGTTATTTTTCACTTTGTAGTGTCCTTTTTGGAGGTCGGCTGTTTTTAAATAAGTATACAATCATATATACAGGGTGGCTGGAACATCGACGCACAAAAACTGTAGGTAACCATGAATTCAGTACCTACAGTCAACAGCAAAAGTAGATGATCAAAATCAGAAATTCTATAGGTAGGTACCTACTAATGAACGGAGTTTCGCGTCAGAACTGTGAGGCGTCGAAGTGATTCAAAACTATGTGATTGTAAATTATACCAAACATTTACTACTAGTAGGTACCTACAGCTGCCATAATATTCGTGATCAGTTTTGAATCCTACTGAATTTCTGATTTTGGATCATCTACTATTTTGCGTTACTGCACATGATTAAGTATAGAAATTTTTAAATTACCTACGCGGTTTTTTAATAAAAGATGAAAATTTTCAACGCAGGGGGCTCAGAATCATGAACTGAAAACATGGTAACAGGTTGTGCGTCGATATCCCTGCCACCCTGTATAAAACAGTCGTACCTAATTCTTAACATATGGATAACTAGCACTTTGCCCGCGACTTCGTCCGCGTGTATTTCGTATTTTCCTCTAAAAATTTCGAAAATGTAATCTAATTATCATTTATTTAGATAAATAAGTATTCGGGTCAATTTTCAAGTTTATTAACCAAATGATTAGGATTTTTCATATAAACTGTATTCCCGCTTTTCACCCACACAGGGGGGGAATTTCAAAAAATCGTTTGGGATATGTTCATTACTTGACTCAAAGATTTTTTATACCAATTTTCGAGTTAATCAAGCCAGTAACTACCCCTTTTCACCCCGTTAAAGGTAGATTTTCGAAAAACCCTGATACACGTCCTTCTTTATTTTTGATCTTAAGTATAAATACTGAGTTTCGAGTTAATCGGACCGCGCGTTAAAATTCTTCCATACAAATTTTGACACTCCCCAATCCCCCTTTAGGGGGTAGTTTAGAAAAACAAAAAAAATGCCAAACTTCATAATTTACTTAGATAAGTATTCGTGCCAAGTTTCAAGTTTATTAACCAAATGAATAAGACTTTCCTTATAAACTGTATTTCCGCTTTTCACCCCCATAGGGGTGGAATTTCAAAAAATCTTTTGGGATATGTTCATTACTTGACTCAAAGATTATTTATACCAATTTTCGAATTATCAAGCCACGCAGTAAAATCCTCGCCTGTATAATTAACTACCCCTTTTCACCCCGTTAAGGGTAGATTTTCGAAAAACCCTGATACACGTCATTCTTTATTTTTGATCTTAAGTATAAATACTGAGTTTCGAGTTAATCGGACCGCGCGTTAAAATTCTTCCATACAAATTTTGACACCCCCCAATCCCCCTTTAGGGGGTAGCTTAGAAAAACAAAAAATGCCAAACTTCATAATTTACTTACAAGTTTATTAACTGAAGGAATAAGATTTTTCATACAAACGAAATCCACCCTTTTCACAGACTTGGCGACTGATCCCGACTAATTGGCGACTAAATATGGGAGAAAACATATCTTCGCTAGGTGCCCTAGTTTTTGAGATATAAATGTGGCCCTGCTGGGGAAACTTTCTCCGGATCGGCCACCTATAAACCCTTATAACTTTTGAACCAGTGACCGACAAATTCTGATATTTGAAGACAAATTTCGACTAATAAGCGACAAATTTTTTGTGCTATCAAAATTAAAATCCCTGATGGTGGCTCTGCCAGAGTCAGTGACACCGTGAGGACGGGAAGAATATACACATGTCGATGAGTATGTGACTCAGGTTGGCTGGACTAATCTTCCAAATAGCTCGCATTTTTAACCGACTTCAAAAAGGAAGAGGTTCTCAATTCGACGGTGTTTTTTTTTTGTGGTTTGTTTTACGCGATTACTCCGCCAATTAATTGTGGACCGATTTTAAAAATTATTTTTTTGTTCGAAAGGATATAGGTACTTCTGAAGTGGTCCCATTACCATCAAGTAGAAATCTGATGAGAGGATCCCATGGAAATCGAGGGAAACCCTCAAATTTTATAGGCAAACCTATAGCGATTTGGGTATTTTTTAAACTTGAGCATTTGCTCTCGGAAATCGTCATTTGGTAAAATGGAGCTGATGATGAAGACCACAAATGGCCATCGGAACTACTCAATGACAAATATTTCACGGATTGCAATTCGTTTACTTCAATATGGTTTTTGTGCAATTTATGCTCGTCACAATGCGTAGGTATGGCGAGTAATTAACGTCCCAGCATCGGGAAAAGCAATATTTTGTAACATGTGATGAGCAGCTGACATTCGGCTATTGTAACTTAGATAAATTACAAACTGACCCACTAAAAAGTGAAAAATTAAAACTTTTTACAAAAAAAAAACTACAAATTGGAAAATAACTTCGGCGACTGATCCTGACTAATTGGCGACTAAATATGGGAGAAAACAGATCTTCGCTAGGTGCCCTAGTTTTTGAGATATAAATGTGTCCCTGCTGGGGAAACTCTCCAGATCGGCCACCTATAAACCCTTATAACTTTTGAACCAGTGACCGACAAATTCTGATATTTGGCGACAAATTTCGACTAATTAGCGACAAATCTAAATTTGTCGCCAAATATCAGAATTTGTCTGTCACTGGTTTATATGACTCCAGTTCGGTCACCTATAAAGGTGACCGAACTGGAGTCTCCCCCAGCAGGGCCACAATATATCTCAAAAACTAAGGCATCTAGCGAAGACCTGTTTTCTCCCATATTTTGTCGCCAATTAGTCGAAATCAGTCGCCAAGTCAGATTTAATCAGGTCTTAGTTTAGAAGATATAACGAGTTCAATTAGTAAGGTATAGTCCAAGAGCTAGTCGTTTTTTCGTGAACTCTTCGATTAGCTGTTGCGACTATTCCAGGTTGTCATTCGGAAGAATAGAAAAAAAAAACAAACAGGTATTTTGATCAATCTTTATTTTTTTTAAACATGATAATGCAAAGCCATCGACGTTAATAATTAAAATGTTTGCTAACTTATCAAACAACTTACCTGCGAGGAAAGGAACTTCGCAGATCGTTTAGACCCCGATGCCCCCGAAGTTCATCATGGAAATAAAATTAACAGATTAGAAATGAAAAGTTAATATGGAATGCCTACAATCTATCAAGATGAAACAAAACTTGAAAAAAATAATAAATAAATTGATCACAGGTAACTGAAATAAAAATAACTTTGAACACAGGAAAAAAGACTTGAAGAGCTACTGTAGGTTGAAACAAGTCTGTTGAAAATATACTTTGCAATTCTTTTGTGCTAATCTAAGTTGTGGGATAAGTGTGTGGCTTTTTATTCTTACTAAAGAGCCACGTTATTCATTTTAGTTCCTCAACGTGTCAAAGAAGAATTGGAACGAGTTTGTAGTAGGTACTCCAATGTATGAAACCATAGAAATAACTTCATTGCAAGATTATCTGACAAGTCATTAGAAATCTAAATAGGTAAGCTATATAATTTTGTAATGTGCAATTTGCTGACAGGACACAATGCTCAATGCCTTTTAATTCACTCTAACCAAATAAGTGTCACTGACTCTGGCAGGGCCACAATCAGGGATTTTAATTTTGATAACAAAAAATTTGTCGCCAATTAGTCGAAATTTGTCGCCAAATATCAGAATTTGTCTGTCACTGGTTTATAAGATATGACTCCAGTTCGGTCACCTATAAAGGTGACCGAACTGGAGTCTCCCCCAGCAGGGCCACAATATATCTCAAAAACTAGGGCACCTAGCGAAGATGTGTTTTCTCTCATAATTTGTCGCCAAGTTACAGATTTAATAGGGTCTTAGTTGAAAAATTGCCAAGAAAAAATATTTACACCTATAAACCCTTATCTTTTGAATCAGTGACAGACAAATTCTGATATTCGGCGACAAATTCAGACTAATTTTTTAAGTGTTATCAAAATTAAAATCCCTGATGGTGACCCCTGCCAGTCAGTGACACACCAAATAATCTCAACTAATTTTATGGTGACAAGTACTGCAATGTATATAATCACGAATGTATAGATAACAAATACTCACAAATAAATACCTGCCTATTCATAAAAAATAATACGAAAATGGACACCTAAATAACTACATACCTTTCTAAATACATTACCTACTCGTGCTTAGTTTGATCTTGCTCGTAAATATCCGTATCATTGACATCTATCGCGTTCAATGTACACTGGTGTACGAGGTCTACGACTTCTACATGCCGTTAGATAACGGTAATACCGTTACATATATAACACCATACAATTTATTACTGTCTGAAGAAGCACAACAGTTTCAATAATAACATCTTCCCTTTCGAATGCAGACAGTAAACTAATCATTCATTGCAAGTTCTAGGGGCGAAATAAGTAGGTAGGTAAAATGTACAACAATAACTCTAGGTAAGACATAAAAATTGTTTATTTATTCATCTACATCAATATCTATAATTAAGTATGTCAGCATGACTATTTTAGTAAGGTTACTTACTTCATAGTATTTGCACAACTTGTGTAGTGCTGACGAAAAAAATAAAATAAAAGAGGAATATGTACAGATCTAAAGAAACAACCCTACTATTTTTGTATTAAAGTTTATTTATACATTATATTAGCCTAAAAGTCCATAATTCTAAACCTAGTAATCATATAACAGCTATTTGAGAACTTAATACTGAGTAAGGTCAGAAAATTAAAATTATCATGATTCTTCATAATCTATGTCAACTAAACTCTGATCTCGTTCACCTAGCGTCTATATGAGGGATTCTTACAGAATTATCCTAAATTGTACTTAATTCGTAAAAAAACGTAAATAATTCTCATTTTTACATTTCTATATCCTTAAAAGTATGTCACGATAAGTACCTAGGTACTACAATAAATAGAAGACCATCTTACAATTCAGTACACATATAAAAGTATTCTAATCATATGCTTCTAAAAGTTAAAAAGAGTCAAGAGCTCCAGCTACAATTCTATTGGTTTTCCTGACGCCTTCTCCTAGGTGGTCTCGCGGGCGGACCATGAGGTGTGTATCTAGTGCTCCGGAGCGTACTGCCTACACTAGCGGTTAACACTGCTTTACTAGTGTACTTAGCACGAAACCTAGAGATTGAAAAAACCTTTAATCAGACACGTAACAGTTATAAACTAACATTACAGGCTACCTTCATAGCATTAATCATTGGAACTAACAGTACTATTCATTACTAAATATCTGTAGCTATCATTTCCTATGCTTAATTAATGCTATGTAGTGCTCAATCATAAACCTAAGGTCAATAGAGATATCAACAAAAATCCACACAACTCCCTGCTATAGGTGGTAATGGGAATCTTTACTAAGAATAGTTCATGAATTCTTGTGGTGTGAGATGGATAGTGATTGTGAGTGAGAAATCTATACTTACATAGTTTAGAAACGCCCCCCTCTGCCCTGGCCCCCACCATAGCTGTTGCCGCCGCCACCGCCGCCGCTACCGTAACCGCCACCGCCCCCGCCGCCACCACCGCCCTGGTTCATGTTGTAGGGCGCAGCACGGTTATTACCACCGCCGTACTGTTGGTTCCTAGTGGGCCCGCCACTGTAAGGCTGCTGGCTATAGTTTCCAAAGTCCTGGTTGCCCCAGCCCCCGCGGCCGTTTCCACCGCCCCCGTAACCCCCGCCGCCGCCGCCACCCTGGTTGCCTCCCCAACCTCCTCCTTGGTTGTTATCCCAAGGATTGGAATTGTTCCACCCACCTTGGTTACCACCGCCATAGCCACCTGTAAATGAAGATTAAATACCATCCTAAAGTTAGTTACTCAAAATAATGCATCAGTGAAAGGTGGATAAATTGATAATAAGTATACATACCACCATTACCCCAGTTGTCATTCCTGCCACCTGGACCTTGTCTTCCTCCTCCTCTTTGTTCAGCACCATCCTTAGGAAGGGCTTTCTTGACGTCCAGTTGTTTACCATTGATTTTGTGTGGGCCATTCACTGTAAACAGATTATTACTTATTAGCAAATCATTTTAACAAAGAAAGTAAGCATGATTTTATATCGAGAAAAATGTATATTGACTTGCGTACCATAATCTACCACTAAAACGGCAGTCAGGTATAGCTAAAATCAATAGTTAATATCCACAATTAGAGAAGCCAAACTCTGCTAATAACAGTTCAGATCTGGGGCAAAATTGTGGGAATCAAAGTATAATTTTGTGCAGTAAATACTTACAGCATACTTTGTCAACAGGGTCATAATCGTCAAACTCCACAAAACCAAAGCCACGCTTCTTTCCTGTGCTCTTATCAGTGACAATGCTGACATTCTGGACATTGCCATAGCTTGAGAAGTACTCTCGGAGTTGTTCATCATCATGGTCATCTTTGATGCCGCCAATGAACAGTTTCTTTACAGTAGCACCAGCTTCAGGGTTTTTAATGTCTTGCCTTGCTACAGCACGCTTGGTTTCCACAACACTGTCGGAAAAGATATCACAAGTACTTAGAATTGTTAAATACTTTCAACACGAGACAATTTATAATAGAAAGGCTAAGTAATGAATTGTCGACCCCACAGAAAATGCCATGTGAACAAAATTGCACGCGACATTCACCAAGCAGTGTCTTATGTTCTCTGCAGCTTAAAACGATATGAAAGAGAAGTTTCAAGCTTTCATATAGCTGGGCTGCAGTAATAAGGTTATAGAATGCTGTTAATAACTTACCGGCCATCGATGCGATGCGGCCTGTTGTTCTGCGCATCATCAACCATGTGCGCTTTAGAGTAAGTAATGAAACCAAAGCCACGCGACCTCTTGGTCTTGGGGTCTTTCATAACGACGACATCCACAATTTCTCCCCATTTCTCGAAATGTGACTTCAACGACTCGTCAGTGGTTCTGTAGTTGAGACCACCGATGAAGATCTTCCGGTGCACCTCGGGCTCATCCTGAAAGTAGGACGCGGCGTCAACAAAATGGCGGACAGCGTGAATTCGGGGACAACATGGAATTCATCGATTTTCACAAAGAATTTACCCATCGAAACTTGAAAGTGAACGAATACTATTGTTTAACAGTTTAAAAAGAAGGCAAAAGATCAAACAAGACTAACAAAAGTGGACAAAACGGCACACAAGGTTAAAATATGAATCGATAAAAATAGGTACTTACAAAACCGTCGTCGCCACCGTTTTGCTGCGGCCTCATGTTGGATTATTCTTCTTTACACACAATTATATCAATTAATTAAATAAACGACAATAACTTATTTTTTGAACGCGCAATCAGACCGGCAATGCAACATAAGCAAGTACCTAGCAACACAACCGTTCTCTACCGAAGCCACGCCAAAAAGGAGGATAGGGAAACAACGACAAGCAAAAGCGACGATGCCGACGACGCGCGACGACAACGTCACACCAGTGTCAATCTGAACCTCGGTCTTTTGAGACTTCCGTGGTTAGTATACTAAATGTATTCACGCCAAGTTTTAAGTTTTCAACGGAATAAAATCCCTTCTTTTTACCCCCTTAAAGGTTGATTTTCCAAAAACCCCTTCTTAATGCTCGCCTACATTATCATATTAAAATTGTTACTAACCCTATGTATTCCTGTGTGAAATAAAAGCTTTTTAATCTTCGATCAATTATTGATCGAAGTTTCTATTCTATTCTTTGTAGTTTCGACTGTGCGTTGCTATGTCAGTGTTTGGCTGTCATAAGGATGTATGTACTCGGTTTTAATGTATATCCAATAAGTTAGTGAGTGGTGTCAAAGTATTCGGTTTGTGTTTTGTTTTTACTTTTGTCGGCACTCCTAGAGTGCTACTTTTTTATACTAGCAATTTGCTCGCGAATTTGTTTGCGTGGATTTCGTTCTTATCTCTAAAAAATTAAACGCAGGCCTCGCAGACAGAAGTAAATTCTTTGAAAAATACACACCTTTTTTTTTTGTGGATGGGAAATCATCAAATGGCCATCCCGTTCTGGGTGGGGCGGAAGGGAGTGTCAGACGCTTACTGACTAAAACCCATCCGTGTCCCTTCCTTAGCCCTTTATGTTCCAGGCCAGCGGTAACCCTTTCGGACAATCCCGCTGACCCGGCAGTCTTCGGCCCTATGGGGCCCCTCCTCGTGCTGACATCTCTTTGAGGCGCGCGTGGAACACTTACGCGCCGTCCGGGCCTGGTCCTGATCGGACGGTGAGCTACCCATTACTCTCCGCCCGCAGGCTCGCGCCTACGGTGGCCGGGAGTCGTCACGCGGCTCCCGACGTCCGGAGCGTCTCCCGCGGCGGCTGGGACTAGAGGCTCTCTCCCTGAGCCGTCCCGCCACCTCCTTCGCTAGCATGACTGCTTCGCAGAAGGAGGTGACTGCCTCCTACTCCCTCTCGCCCCGGACCATGGCTTGCACCAGGGCCGGACGCGAGAGGTCGCCACCGCTGCCGATCACCTCTACGATCACACGGCGGTGCTCCGCCCAAGCGGGGCAGACCTTCACCGTGTGCCCCACTGTGTCCTCTGGGCGATCCTGGCAATGGTGACACCCGGGTGTTTCCTCCCGCCTGATGATGTGCAGGAACCTCCTGGAACTTCCGTGTCCGGTGAAGACCTGCGTCAGGCGGTAGATGAGGGCACCGTGGCGCCTCTCTAGCCACTCCTCAAAGGAGGGTTCTTATCACCGCTGTCGCGGCGTGCCCTGCGCTGGGTTGCGACAGTCGCTCTTTCCATGCCGCCATGAGATCCGTCCGCTCCGCAGCGATTTGCCGCGGAAGCGGATCTTGCCCCCGGCGTAGTGCTTCCGCGCGCCACTCATACAGGCGCGCAAGGACTATCGCTTCCAGATCCCATGGCGGCAGTCCGGTAATGAGGCTTGCCGCCTCGCCCGAGATCGTGCGGTAGCCCCGGATGAGCCTTACGGCTACCACCATACCCCACCTTCTGGGGCGCGTTCAGGTAGTGGGCGGCTCGCCGCCGCAGTGAACGCGCCCACACCGGGGCCCCGTATAAGACCCCCGACCGCACGACCCCCGCGTAAAGCCTCCGGTAGGAGGCGTTTGGCCCCCTCAGGTTGGGCAAGAGCCGCTTGAAGGCGGCTCCGGCCCGTTCCAGTTTGGGGGCCAAACGTCGGAAATGCTCGACGAAGTTCCACCGGCTGTCGAGGACGAGACCCAGGTACTTCATCGTTGTCTCGACGCCGATGTGATAATAATACACACCCTTAAAAAAACCGGGATAATACACACCCTTAAAAAAACCGGGATAATACACACCCTTAAAAAAACCGGGATAATACACACCCTTAAAAAAACAGGGCAAGAGCGACTCGGACTCGCGCACCACCAGCCGTTCATCCAGTGGCGTATTTTAAGATTCAGCGCCCTGGGCCTGTAAGGGTTGCCGCCCCAAAAATTAACGAAAAAAAATGGTTGCCTGTAAAGTCGGTTTTACGGGCGAAGATTTTACGTGACAACGTCTTTCTCTCTCTCGTTCGGTGACTCATCGTAACGTTACCGAGCGTTACACTTTTTCATAAGTGACTCCCAGCCGCAACCTAATTTAAGACGTTGTCACGTCAAAAAGCAACAAATAAGTTCAAAAACTAAAACCCGACTTCTGAAAAAGCACGGTCTAAAAAGTATGAAAAAAAAAAAATGGTTGCCTGTAAAGTCGGTTTTACGGGCGAAGATTTTACGTGACAACGTCTTTTTCTCGGTAGAATATTTATTGATATGAATATAATTAAATTGCACAATAGGAACAAGGAATTGAATGAAAATAAGAATTGCACAAATTTTAACTATAGAAATATATTTTGTTCGTTCGGTGACTCATCGTAACGTTACCGAGCGTTACACTTTTTCATAAGTGACTCCCAGCCGCAACCTAATTTAAGACGTTGTCACGTCAAAAAAAGTTTTAAAACTAAAACCCGACTACTGAAAAGAATGAAACAAGAAAGCATGTAAATAAAAAAATAAAAAATATTTGTTACGGCCGCGAATCATATTTTAATCAACATACAGCTTAATACTGACCTTCAAATTGCAAAAAACGTAAAAAAAAAAATAATTTCGCGGGCTACCCTGGCGCTGAGAATAATATACAGGATGTTTGGTGCATCATGTGCCAAATTGAAATAGTCGACTGAAGGGGTCATCTGCTAGCCTTTCAGACCCCTTAACACCCCTCATGCCCTGTGGATTTTTTTTTATCGACTTTTTATTGTTTTACTAAAAAAAGACCCAAATTTTACATTCAAATACAAATAAAAAAAAAATGTATAATGCGTAGACTCTGAATTTTAATTGTATTTCGATGTGTATTATTTAGGAGTACTTTTAAATACAACATTAGTGACATTAGTCACCTAGTTTTTTTTTAATTCACTTGCAAAGGTAAAACTTAAATTAAAGCTGTACATGTTACAGCTGTTTATATGGCTACAAAAAAAAAACCAAAAGCGACCGGGATCTTCCAACTCCCTCATTAATTCTCCAGTCTATCCTCTTGCTAATGATGTGCCACATGCCATAAAAATCTTTTAACAACTTTGTGAATTCGCAAGAATTGTGAATCGAGTCACCTAAGGCTAATACTCAAAACTATGATTTAATAAAATATTTTTGCCTAAATGATACCTGATAAGGGGTCTGAAAGGCTAGCAGATGACCCCTTCAGTCGACCATTTCAATTTGGCAAACGATGCACCAAACACCCTGTATAACAGACGTTGGTTTTAAAAAAAAAACTGGGTTTGATACGGTTTGATTCCTGGCTCAGGCCATATCCAGAAGCTTTTTAAAAATATACCTCTCTAGTCTATGTTTAATGACGTGACGTTGTATGATTTGACATTTAATTTTAGTTTGACTGACAGTTATTTTTTTCCTTTCATTCCATTCAGCATTTCAATTTTGTTTAACACATTTTGATTTTGCGGTATCGTGCATTTCTGCATTTACATGTAATTGGCATGCAAATACATACCGATACTTACTAATAAAGAATATTTTTTCGTTTTCGTTGAAAAACCTGTAGGTTTAAATTGTGGCAGAAGCAATGAAACCTAGCGGAGGTGGTGATGACTACGTAAGTAATTTTTGAGAGAGGAATTTGATTTGTTTGATTGTCTTTAGTGAATGTGATTATCTTAAGTTTTATTTATTTATGGAATGTAGAAGGATAGTTTTGTAAGTTCTTTTACAATTTAAAACAAAATGCCACACTTAAAAAAAATGGTCTGACGTGAACACCGTGGCAAGGCTTCGGTTATTACCAGTTTCTTTTTTGTGTAGTCGTTCGTAGTAAAACTCGAACATTATATAATTCTAATCTAATCGGCCCTGCATTTATGAAAGTTTAAGTGAAAAGTCACTTTTGCCAACCCAACCTTCATGATTCATCTAAAATTCAGTAGTATTTCTAAAATAAAACTAACTTGTAAAGTTATCGGAGAAGAACCCTTTTTGTATCATGATTAGCTAGCAAATAATACAAAAACAAAAGAAAAGAAGGCAAAATATTTTACATCTTTAGTTCCAACATTAGTAGTATTATATTTCCCACAAAAAAAAACAAAATCACTTTTTGTGTGCGACTTCTTAGTTGTTCTAAACTTAACAATGGATTGTAATCCGGTGCATATGATAATTAAGAGAATTTATTCTGGTAGGTTTACGTATAAGTAGTCTTCATTTCAGCCAAAAGATGTCTGAAGAGACTGCTGGATGTTTAATACATTAATGTTTGACTTAGATACAGTACAGAAATCTCAATGTTTTGACATGTCACCACATCAGTAGATAACACCTGTACAAATCATAAGCAAGTCACTAGTTTACTGATAATAATACCTATGATACATTCATCACAAACATTCAACTGCAAACAGGCATTTGTAGGACAACATTGTATTGTTTTAGGAATGCCATTCATCACTAAGGTATTAGTCTTAATCGCTTAGTGCAATGGCATTCCTACTCAATCAGTCGACTTGTTTGTTGAATTGTTTTATAGAAAACATTGTCACATGTTAATGTCAACTACATTTTTAATTATAGGAAGAACCGGAGCATTTGCGGAAGTTATTCATTGGGGGTCTTGACTTCAGAACTAATGATTCCTCACTGAAGGAGTTCTATGAACAATGGGGCGAAATTGTAGACGTTGTAGTTATGAAAGACCCTCAGACCAAACGGTCAAGGGGCTTTGGATTTATCACTTATTCCCGGGCACATATGGTGGACGACGCACAGAAAAATAGACCACATAAAATAGATGGAAGGTAATATAACCAGTTAGATGATTATAATGATTCTATTTTGAATTTCTAAATTCATTAATTGTAAAAACAATTTGTTTACCTAATGTTAATACATTAGTCAGGGTTGATAAAAATCATGATTTTTTTTTTATATCAAAAAATCGGAATTATTTGATTTAAATCGGATTTTATCGATTTTTTTTTACATTCTGATCTTTCTTAATTTGGAAGGCAGTTAATAATTAAATAATAACACTACATATACAGGGTTATTGGTAAAACATTAACTACCTATTAAGAGGTCATTGTACTCATCATTATGAACAACTTTTACAATGGGACTAAACCTGAAATCGCAAAAAAAAAATCAGCTGTTCCCTATATTTATGTTACAATGACCTCAGAGGTTGTTAATGTTTTACCAATAACCCTGTATAAACAGCATTGGACACATGTGCGCTGTAGGTTATGTCGGGGGAAGTCCCTTGACACATTTTGGCTGATTTGGTCGCAGTAAAAAAGCATTGATTAAAATCATTGATTTTTATAAAAAAATCACTTGATTTAAATCATATCAACCCTGACATCAGTCAATGAATTCTAAACAATCCTTGCAGAGTGGTTGAACCAAAACGAGCTGTGCCTAGAGAAGAAATAAAGAGACCAGATGCTGCAGCTACAGTTAAGAAACTCTTTGTCGGAGGACTGAAACAAGATATAGAGGAAGAAGATTTAAAGGAGTATTTTAGCTCTTATGGGAGCATTGTTTCTGTGAGCTTAGTGACTGAAAAGGATACAGGGAAAAAGAGAGGCTTTGGATTTGTGGAGTTTGACGACTATGACCCGGTTGACAGAATATGCTGTGAGTTTATACATGGTTTTAATTACAATACTAACTTAAATGAACTATGAAACTTTTAAATAAATTCTCATGCTGTTTCACACTTCAGATCAATTTATGTTAACAACTATAAACTGCTTCTTAAATAAATGTTTGTTCCAAGTGCATCCTAACCACAAAGTCAAAGGGTACCGCTTGGATGTTAAGAAAGCGCTATCTAAGTCTGAGATGGCGGCCGGAGGGCCCGGCGGCGGCAGCGGAGGCGGCGGGGGCCGGCGGGGCGGAGGGCGTGGCGGGGGCGGCGGCAGCTGGGGCAACCGGCAGAGCCAGGACTGGGGTAACTCAGGTACACCATACTTTTCTAACTACACTAACTTGAAAATCAGCTTCTGAAACCACAAACTATTTTGACTCCAGCTTGTGAAGTGAAGCATAGACAGGAAAAGCTGATTTGGTTTTATTTGGTTACATTTGTGTCTGAATCATTTTAATAATCTTGTTTTGATATATGTGTTTCAAATCACTTTTCTTGTCTGAATATCCTACTTTAGATAAAGTTGACATTAATTTGATATGGATGACTTTGAAATAAAATAATCATTTGTTTTGAAAACCAGATGGCGGCGGCTACAATTCAGGATATGGACAAGGTGGATGGAGCAACCAAAATCCATGGGACTCAAGTAATTCTGGAGGAAATTGGAGCAACCAGGGATATGGGGACCAAGGGGGCTGGAGCCAGCCTAATAGCAACTTTGGTGGCGGATACCAGCAGGGATATGGCGGTGGGCCGATGAGACCAAACTACAATACGTCCAGACCTCAGCCTTATAATAATTCAAGTTAGTACACTTTTCGAATGTTTTTTTTTGGGTTCCGTACCTCAAAAAGAAAAAACCGGGACCCTTATAAGATCACTTTGTTGTCTATCTGTCTGTCAAGACCCTTTATCTCGGGAAAGCTTGGAGGTATCAAATTGAAACTAAAACCATTTTATACTCAGGTCTACAGTCCCTTGAAGCTGTGAAAAAAATCAAACTTCTAAGTTAACGTAAAAAAAAGATACGGCCGTTTATATACCGCAAAAAACGTTTATTTCGACACTCAAGGGAATCAAAATTTATAGGGTACTTCCCGTTGACCTAGAATCATGAAATTTGGCAAGAAGCAATGTCGTAAAGAAAAAAATACCCACAAAGTACGGAACCCTCGGTGCGCTGGTCCGACTCGCACTTAACCGGTTTTTTTAATCAGTATACTACTCTCTTTGAATCGAAAGTCTCAAACTCAACTCAAAATACTACAGTAAAACTGCCACCAAAAACACTTACGTATGCCACTATACCTATATTTGCAAAATGATTACTGCTATGTGCTGCGAGTTCAAAATTTACGCTTTCTGGCTTTGTCAAAATTGTTGAAAAGTTCAAAGTTACTAAAGTATTGAGAAGCCGATGGGTTCGAAGGTGGCGGCGGCGGTGGCTACGGCACCGCGGGCGGCGGCAACGGCGGCGCCAACGCGGGCGCCGGCTACAACATGGCCAACCAGGCGCAGGCCACCAACCAGCGCCGCTTCTAGGCCAGCGCAGTCCTCTTGTGAGTACATCCTTCTGTTCTTACTACTACACTATGACATTTAACTCCCGCTTACTTAATTCCAAATCTTATTATAGAAATTTTGTGAAAGAGCATATTGGCATTAACGACTTAGTGCCTCCTACAAGTCATGCGTGCTTTGCATACCGCCTGCGAGTGTCTGATGCTTATTAGGGTGCGTCTAGGTTACGTTATATAACACAAACTATGTTATAAACCCATCCACATATATTTAACATTGCTAACTTCTCTATAGAAACATGTTATATAACTATGTTTAATAACATGTTATGTTACACAGTGTGGACGCACCTTTACTTGTTTCATTGCATGCACGTGACGTTCGTTCGTCTCATCGGCGTGCAAAACATGCGTGACTTGACAAGGCCCTGCAGGTGTCCCTATATTAATCGACGCGATATCCTCTTACACTTCACTCATCTGTCACAACTTACATACTGCGGTGCTATTCTGTAAAAATCTCACCGTGAAAACTTAGGTGAAGTGAGCGTGGAGTGAGCTGTCAATAGTGTCAATTCCTAGCAAAAAACAAACTCACTTCACCTTAGTTTTCACGGTGAGATTTTTACAGAATCGACCGGCTGCAGGCAATAATAAGGTTCCGTTCGATTTGGACATCGGTCGAATCGTAATATTGCGGCGATTAGTTCGAGGGACACCTTTATTCAAAATTAAAACGCTCCAAATCCCATTTGTTAAAATAACTAATTTGATTCAACATTTATTAACATTACAACAGTGTCATACATTTTCTTTTGTAATAATGTCAGTGCCAATTTGATGGATTTGACATTTTTAATGTGTATGGTGTATACTTACTAAGGTATTTTTTAACACGTAGGTCTCAAGTTGCGCTTAGTTGAAGCTAGGCAGGCAGACGGTAGAGTAGTGACGGGAGGTAGGCCAGGAGGTCAGCTAGCTAGTGAGGGACAAGCGGACTTAGTGAAGCGACTGCATTACATAGTCATTTTACAATTTTATTTTTCTCCTTCAATTAAGGTTTGTTCACAATAAGGTACTGTGTAGGCACTAGATTCATTTTTTTTTCTATTATTGTTAGTCGTTTAGCACGTAAATCACAGTTTTTACAATTCAATTACCACTTTTTAATTACTTTCCGCACGGCTATGTGTTAGTCAGGTAATGCAATTTTAAATTTAAAACTCTCCATGTCCAATTGGATGATACTGTAAAAGCTGTGGCATAAGATTAATATTTGCGTTTTTAGTCATAAGTGAGGAGATTTATATTATTTCTGTTAATCATTTAATGTTTATTGTAGATTATAATTTTATTTTCAATAATATCGTCCATGATTAGATAGAGATAGCTATAACATTCCAAAATAATTAAATATACTATTGAATGGCAGTGTTGTGTTACAGTAAAATTTTATGACTGTGTACTTGAGAGCACCAATTGAGTTAAAAAAATTGAATTGCAAATTAAATTATCTTGGTGTTAGAAATAGGAAATGAACTCAATGAATTTGTTATAAAGCATTTCAAAAATGTTTCTCAGTTGACAATGTAGCGTGAACAATCAAATTATATATGTGACACTTCCAAAAATATAATTATAGGTATTCTATCTAATTCAACAATATGAATTGTATAAGCATTAAAAGTAAATATTATAATCATTTATATGTCTTAAAGATATGTGTTATCTTTCTAATGTTAAGTTGTTTTAATGTAGAGTTATGATTGTTTTTATTTGTGTGCATACAATTAAATAAACACTATTTTCCATGGATTGTTCTACACGTGCGCGAGCCTTCCACCGTGGAATAGGCCATGGTAAGTCGACTCTATCCAAATAAAACCACTGAAAATCTAACATATTTTTTATTTAAACATCCCCTTTTCCTTTATTTTATTCTATATAGTTTTATTTACACTACTCTAAATTACATATTTATTAGGGAATATATTCTTTCAACTAATTAGGAACGTATTACGAATTTATTTCTTATGTTTAGATTAATTTCATCCCACAATACATTGTATCATCTATTTGAGATATATATTTACAGATTTATTCAACACAAAGCGAAAATAACACAAAAATATAATAACATTTATTCACATTTAATTCAGCGTAAAATCGTTTACATATTTTTTGGCATGTCTGTGGATGCTATCAAAAGCAATCGCACTAAAATAACAATTTATTGACCTGAAAGTGGGTCGTTCACATAAAGTTGTTTATTAAATCTATTGGGCCGCGGCCAGATATGGCTTACAGTTATACTGGCAACTGTTGTTTGTAAAGTATACCTTTTACTTTCTTTATATCATTATTAAATCCAGGAGTTTTCATGTTATGGAATAACAAACTGAATGTCATACTTAACAAAGTTCAAATTTAATTGCAACCAAAAACTTATTAGGATCTTTTTGTTACAAAGGTCACTCAAAAAGGAACATGTGACGATGGAATGTAATTATCCGATATTAAAAACAATGCTTTAGCAACCTACTGCTACATTAGCAGTGGAAATAAACACATCGGCCATTCATCCCAGCAAAGTTCGACTTTTCTTACACCATTAAAATTTCGCGCTATTCTCTCTAAGAAGTGAACCGTTAGCCTAACAAAAAAACGTTTCACATCACTTGGCAAGTTCAATAGCCTCTGTAAAAGCTCGTAGTAAAACCCAGACTTGTCATATTAGAACCGATACCTGTGAACCATATCTAAAGGCCCTAATTATACACTACTTACAACTAAGTATATAATATAGATATTTATTTGTCGTTTATTGTCGGTGGGTGCTGCACTGGCAGGCAGGGGCACGGGGGCGGAGCGCAGTATGAAGGAGACAGCACGGTCGGGAACAAGCCTGATGCAGCCGCTAAGTGTCTGTAGATAGAGCAATAGTACATAATTGTATACTTAACGTTTATTCAACTGAAGAAAAATTTAATAGTAGTGTTCTATTTTGGGTTCTGGAATAGCATCATACCACACCACACCGCCACACCAAATACATATAGTGGTACCTATGGAACTAGGTAGCGTACTAAGCGCGTTTCGTTATAATTCTTGTTAATTATTTCTACATTTATATTTGCCAACTAGTGTCCATAATAAAAGAGTAAGTATTCAATCTATCTTGTAGCGCAGTTTTACAAGTGGCAGGAAGTAAGTTAGGTAGCGAGACATAAGAAGGTGTAGATGCATTCATTGACCTTCAAAAAGATCAAGTGCGTAGTTTACGGAGTCTACCTAGGTTTTGTGGCAAGTCCGCAAACAGTGTGACCGATGTATGAACGTGGACGACCAAAAGGACCAATGTCGTGGCCGTAGCACGTGGCGTTCTGTAGTTATTGAATAGGTAGGTACCCATGAGGAAAACGCGTGAATTTATTATGTAACTAGGTACCTATTCGTCGATTTCTGTTTTCGACTTCACATTTACCGGTTCACAACAACAACACGAAGTTTAATTATGTCGTTGCTTAGTCATTTTAGGTACCTACTGTTAGGCACAGTCAACGACAAAAGTTTATTGACACGTTTTATCAATCATAATAATTGCGCGGAACAGAAGTAAAATAGAAATAATGGTAACGCTTAGCTATTATAATGAAATTCTGAAATGAAATGTAAGTATCGTATTATTGTGTGGAAGTAGCAGTGGTAATCAAATTTTGTCACTGACTGTACCAACTATGTTGTTCAATACTGTTCACTCTGTAATTTTAACCAATCTTGGTTTAAAAGTAGAATCTCACGGAAGGTCGAAACTACATTTTTGTCGTGGGGTCTGGCTATGCTGCATTATGATATTTTCCGGAATTCATACAGACTCGAGGTCTCCAAAATAGACTTCCAGAGAGAGAGAGAGAGAGTACGAGAGAGACTTCCTGAGATTTTGAAACAGCAGTGCTTCGAGCAAAGTTTAGAAAATTATTCAATATTTTGCCATGGTGAGTGCCGTGGAAAGTATAACAGTCTGAGGGATTTCTCACGTTCCAATATAATTCCGTGGGAAAGGTCACACACAGGCAGTGCATTTAGTATCGATTTTATCTTTATGGACTGGAATACGAGACTATGAGAGCCTTGCATCCTGCAGACTTGAGGCGTTGGTGGGTTTGGTGTTCGCAAGCATTTGGGTGGATTCGCATCTCCACCCGTGGCCGGTTAAACATTTAAAAAGAGGAACAACCTAGGAGTTTCTTGCCCATTCATCTCTATAAAAAAATACCTTTTGTAAGCGGAAGCTAGAATCAATTCTATTTTCTTGTAAATCTTGACAGTCAAAAGTGCCTCATGTGCCACATTGAAATAAATTAAGTATTCGACATTGTAATTTGGGCAAGCCGTCGTGATATGAATACTTACCTACTTACATAATATAAGAATGCAGTAGGCTTACCTAAGTGCCTAGGTACATAAAAGTTACCCTAGGTACTATGACGACTAGCGCACCCACTCCCACGTCTCGATCCCGTGAGAATATCTGGATAAAAACTTATGCCCTAATCCAGGTCTTGGTTCACCCATGTGGGAAAATTCATCCAAGCGTAAAAGTACAAACAAAAAAGCGTAAAAGTTAAAATCAAATCTTTTCTCTTTATTACAACATTAATTTAGGATAAACTGTATACCTACTAGACAAACAGTAGGTACCTTAGGTATATAAAAACAGTTGACAAAAATCATTCCGAGATCATTGTTTTTCTGTGAGCAGAATTAATTAGGTACCCGTGTAAAAAATGTTCACCTCATTAGTAGCAAGCTATTGTTATAGGTACCACCTTATTATTAAACGTTGTATAGCGTCTGTATAGTTACACAACGCCTTGTCCTCTTTCGAAAGTCAAATTACTGACGACTGAAAGAGAGAAATCGGTATGTAACTATTCATCTGATATAAGTACGGACGCCAGCACATCAAGTTACTACAATCTGTCAGATTTCTTTAATAGATTTTCGACTTTATTGCTAAAGCATAAGGTTCAAGGTTGATTGGGAAAATCTGACAGTTTCGGGTAGGTTGACCTGCTGGCGTCTGTACCTAATACGTTTATTAGTAAGGGGGGGGGGGTATAATAATAATAATAGCCTACCGACCGATTTCGGTCACGGTGCCCCGTGGGAGAGATCAGGCGCAGGACCAATAACGGCTTTACGTGCTTTCCGAGGCACGGGGGTATTAAACCGCCAACTTCCAAACTCCGGACTGTTACTAAAAAAATCCTAATGGAAAACCCAATAACACTTTGTCCGACCTGGGAATCGAACCCAGCAGGACCCCACGCTCAGCAGTCGCGCTTGCAACCACGAGACCAACGAGGAACCTAACCACATAAAAAAGCAGATAGGTAGGTTTTATCAAAACTAAATAGGTGTACCTAGTGCTTGAGGGAGGCCAGGCCATGCCATGTCCAGCGTCCAGCAGTGGATGTCATTCGGCTGAAATAATGAAATATGTGTAGGTATAAAGTAGATTATAGGTACCTGTATTGTTGATCAAGTTGTGCTTTTTCAATCCTTTTGTCTTTAGCTCTTCGATTTTGAAACCAAATCTTGACTTGTGTTTCGCTGAGCGACAGAGCGGATGCTAATTCACATCTGCAATAGAATGCTTCATTTAAAATTATTGGGTATCGCAATCACCACCCCATCACTCATACAAGTCCAATTATGATTTTTTTTAATTAGTCTTCACGTGATTAGTCACGCTACGCCCGCTGCTGATCTTACCCCCTCCCCCCCTGACCTTGCATACCTTCTCGCCCTAGCCACGTATTCGCCCCTCGCGTACTCTAGCTCCAGCCGAAGAGTCTGGTGTGCTGAGAAGGTGGTGCGCTGTCGACGAGGCCGGCTCTCCTTGCGTCGTCTGCGAGCCACTGCCAGAAACAAAAGTTAACCGTCATCAATATTAGTCCCCGATGTTCAAGCTTTTGGGAATTTGGTATAGTCTTGAATGATGAAGACGACTCAAAGGTGTGTGGCACGGAGTAGGCAAATCCTGTGACTACCTGGCTCCACTGGAACTGATGGACGCTGGTGAAGGCGCCAAACAAGTAGCCGAATTCTGGGCCGAGTCCATTTAGATTGCTATCGACACGCTAAGAAGACGAAGACCTGGCTCCACAGCCCAACTGGCGGCAATACTTTCGAGTTTCAAATAACTACCCCTGCCCAGTGTTTTTAGGGCATTTACATCAATTATTAGTCATTTATTAAAGTTACCTAATCAAAACCACCAAGCCCTATTAAAGAAACTCGTAAGTTTCCCACGCGAATACTAAGACCTAACAAAAAACTCACCAACCACGTAAGGATTCCTTGCAATTCCTGTATGCCCATTGCCCAGTGCCGGTAGGTACCTAGGTACTTGCGGCATGAGAAAACTACGCTTGTAAGAGCTCCGATTCCGCACCATATTGTCCCGGAAGTGTCTCGGGGTGAAACCCTGCTGTCCGCGCCACAAGGGTGAATCACGATTATTTAATAAGTAGTTCATAATTTTGCTATCCGATATTGTTTACAAATTATCCGGACACTGATATAGTTGGGGTTCCGCATATAAGTAAGCTTTTTAATTAAACGGGTTAGATTGCCACGGGAAACATGGTAGGAACCTATTTAAAAAATCTAATAGGTAGAACATGAATCATTTGAGAAATATCGACTATTGTTTAAAACGTGGTAAATACACAATGGATGTTACAGGCATGCATGTGAGACACATTCCGCCATAATACAATACCTAGCATGCAAATTATTTCAAACATAAGTTTGAATTTATACCTACGTGATTTTTTTACATTTTATAATCGTAAATGGTAAAGGGTTTAATTAGGTACCTACTTACTTAGGTTTCAATCATGTAATGTAACGGATGGCGATAGTCTAGATAACACTCCAGTTTGTAGGAATCATTTTGCTAAAAGTCGCAAAGGCTTCGCCCACAGGACAGAACCCTTGTGTTTAAATAGAGCGTGCGACATTATCGTCGGGATTGAAGAGCTTCGCAGGCGAGAGGCGACACGACATATGGCGAGTATTGGTGTCCGTTACAATAATGTCCGGTCAATTAGTGATTGATTCACGAGCCGATGCTCACTGCCTTCCGTATCCTGTGATTTTAATCAGTTTAGTAGATGGTTTGACGAGTAGGTAAACTATAACTTACTTACTGAATTGCGAATGCATGGGGATCAAGTGCATTGAAGGAATCATCTTATTAGCATAACACTAGGTAGACTACGGATCCAAAGTCGATCCTAAAATGTAAGTACCTAGGTATTGTCAGCGTATAGGTACCTATCTACGTTGACAACTTTCAGTAGATAGGTATACTCACTGAAAGATAAGGGAATCAATTTTTGCTGATTAGACGCGCGTCCTCAGTTGTAATGGTCTTCCTCTCAGTGGCATGGCATGAAACTGTAATCGTCAACATGCACCAAGGTCGCCAGTTTATAACGATGGTGTCTGACTTAGGTAAGTGCCTACTTATGTGCATAATTACCCACACATCAATCACCTAAGCTAATGTATTGTACCTACCTATCTATACCTAATTACCTACCTTGGATGTAGTACGGAGGTAGCTGCTTTAGAGCCGAAATTAATTTGATTGTGTATTTCTCGTGCAGTATTTATTCTTACAACCACATCTTAGCCTTTACAACTCAACTAAAACAATTTCTGTTAGCGAAAATACCCACATTATTATTTCTATAAAGGAGAAATAAAAGTTCGCATGATCCGTCTCGTTAGGCGCGAGCCGCGGACAGCCGCGGATGCGTGCCAGATTGTTCTCATTTCGCTTGTTTCTATTGAACGTACCATACTATTGTTTGAATTGTATCATTATTGTAGTAGATACGTTCATGGACCTAATGAGGGATATCAAAAACAGTTTCGTGCGGATACGTTTTAATAAAAATGTTGAGCACCTGCTTTATTCTGTAGACAAAGAACGTAGAGGCCGTGGGGTAATTGCGTATAACACACTATCAGTAGCATTGGCTTTCATTTTGACAGTTCAACAACATTCTTTGCGTTATTTACATTGTTGAGCAGACAAATTTTTCGAACATATAAAGCACTAATGCCCCGCGGTTTCACTCGCATAAGTTTTGATCCCGTGGAAGTATCGGGATAAAAAGTATCTTATATCCTTTCCCCGGACTCAAACTATCTCTATACCAAATTTCATCTAAATCGGTTTAGCGGTTTAAGCGTGAAGAGGTACAACAAAGCAGATATGCAAACTTTCGCAGTTATAATATTATATTAATATGGATTAGCAAATATCCTTCAAAATGATTCAGATTGCGATTGATAGTGTGTTACGCAATTAGGGTGTAGAGGTGTGGTGAAAGTTGAAAAGTACGGAAAAAATATCGTGGTAGCGTAAATCCCCTGAGGAAAATGAAAAGGCAACTTGATGCTCAAAATATGCAAAACATTTTAACCCGCAGGCGTCGCTAAAGGTGAGGAAAGGTAGGTACCTACAGTAGACCGCGCATAAGTACTAACAAAACCAGTAGGCCTCATTCTATTGAAACTCGTCTATTGGTAGGCCAGCTCAAAGTTAAAGTGTTACCACAGACATAAGGTCGATTGTACGATATTGAACGCGACGGCCAGCGGTGTTGTGGTTGATAATTTAATAAACGTAGGCGACTTCGCATTTCCGAAAGCGACGAATCAACGACGGCACTGTCAAAAAGGATGATCAAGCTCATGAGCAGTCAGTAGTGTCCTCCCAGCTTTATGCTAATGGCAATAGGTAGGTATTACATACCTAACTGGAAGCTCTACGTTTACTACCATTTAATCTGTCACCTAGGTATCTAGTGTTCAAGTCAATTCCCTTTTCACAGTCAATAGAGGCGGTCATTAGGTCATGTCGTAGGTAAACGTTTACCCAATAGCTAATTATAACAAAAGCCAATAATCGGAATAAAAATCAAGTGCACGCAATCTACTAATAACAAGATTGGTTCAATTAGATATAAACGTACTGAGAGAGAAAAGGGTGGATGTCCCTGAGAGTCGTCAGCTGTTCTCCCTTGCCGTGAGCACCGTATGTATGTAATTGGATCACAATGGAGGTATTATCTGACTGAGCGTTGTCACATTAAATCGTCATGCGCTTAATCGAGTCGAAAGTGAGTGTTGTTAGCTGTGGTTGTAGAGCTTAGCTTGATTTGTGTTACGTTTTTTATTTAATTTAGATGAGCTTAATAAGGGAGCTAGAGATGTAGAGAGAGAAGCCCTTGTAGTTGAAATTGACCTAATTAATTAAATTAGGTAGGTACCTATAAAAGTTAAAACTATACAGCCACATGATCCGTTCGCTTTATGATTCCATCTAATTATTTTGACTGGGTATCATCCTCCTATTTATCTTCAACGTGGTGATGGTAAGATAGCCAAGACATTTTTGTAAACACGGCTATTAAGAAGGTAGGTACCTACCTAATTAAAAATATAACCTCAATTTCAGTTTAACACTAAATAGGTACTCAATATTTATCATAGATTTATCTTTACTACAAAAATATCATTGTTGTAAGCGATTAAAAAAATGATTGTGTTTAATCAACAATACTAACAATAGGCGCTGGCCGTGTTAGGGTTGCTCCCCTTAATATTCATCATCAAGATCCCCTAATTACAGCTTCATTCGACCATTCACCAGAGGGCATTTAGAGATGGAAGTGCCACACCTGACTTGTTCGTGTTTTGTTTCCGATGCCTCTCGCCAGATATTGATATTACGAAATCTTCGCTTCACTGCATTTCAATTGAGCACAATACTCGTAGATACAGAAAACTCGTAGTGAAATCCTCTTCTTATTATTGCCAACTGGCTCTTTCCCGCTTGGGAGAAGTAGTGATGTGGAAAAGAAATACTGAATCTGTTGGATTTTTGATATTATATTGGCTACTACTTACATTCTGGTCGTTACGTATTTTCCGTACGCAAAATACGCGCATTGACGTGGAGCTGCGGACACCCCCGTATTACCTATTACATTCTGGTCAGTTAAGCGGCTAACAGTCTTGCCTGGAAAAGTTGATATATAACATTGGAACCCCCTTCCTGATATTATTATTCGAAAGAAAAAAAACTATCTATCTATCTAAGGACTATTAGAATAAAAAAGAATAAGTATACAAATCAGCTAGATAAGATACCTACTATCAATTATCAGGATCTTCAAAATTTTGTTTTATATGGCTAAGCCATAGAAATGTTATCTATGAGCTAAGCTATGTGGCTAAGGGACGTACTTAGCACTTTTAGGGTAAACTCATAGATCAGATATATTTTACATTTCTATGCGTAAACTGCTACGCGTCGTAGTGCACACTTAGGTACAAACGTTAGCGTTGTAAGACCTAGGTCTAACACCAATAAAAAACACCATTGGCTAATCTGAAAATTTCTCATCTACTTATTATAATAATAAGAAGCATAACAATCGGAATTGAAACAGAGCCGTGTTTATTCAACAATCGATTGTCGAATTTGTAACAGGCTGTTAAGCTTTACTCAACATAATCCTCGATGAAACCGCACTTCGGTCAAATGCGATGTGAAACGAGAACGATATAAATTGCGACTAATATAAATCGAATTGCTATGTTGTCGGGGAACGCAGGCCGTGCACGTGTGAGCTCCCACGAGCCCATCGATGTACGCTAAACACTGCACAATGAAGATTTGAGTGTGTCCATGTTTGATTAAAATTGGGTTCGGTTTCCTATCATTTGTTAGGGACCCGCATATCAATCTGGGACAAATAGGTTGGGCAATTTGCCTGAATACTTTGATTACCTAGCTACTTACCCGAGATTATAAAATATGACAATGCTCGAGACCCTAGAGTCGGTGATTAGTGAACATAATGATGTTCACTATCGCTGAGTCCTGGGTTAGGCAAGTGATTACATATGTAATCACTTGCCTAACCAAGGCGTAGGCGTAGCTACTTATTGACTAGATAACACGGCTATGATTTGATACTACTTACATAATTATTACAATTTTACCAAGCTCGCAGACTGTTCCCTATGTTGTACAACGATCCTTTAGAGACACAGCATAAGCATAATCAGCCTATAATGTTCCTACTGCTAGGACACAGGCCTCTACAATGTTTCAACATACCTATTTTAGACATAATAATTATGTTGAAATTTTGTAAAGTTGAAGGAGGATTGCCGGTTCCTACAAGACACTGTTTGTCTTGGCTCTCCAAGACAAATGATGTCTTGCAAGAATCAGCATTCCTTTACGCTGTACGTGCTGAAACCAAGTGTCCCAACTGCGCAAACAAAGGTCCATACAATTATCAATACCTACTAAAGCTTTCATAGTGGAAGGTTTGGAATCAGACTGACAGGTATTGCCGATACTTCCCCATTCAATTAAACGAAATACTGTTATGTAATAATAGTAAGTTCCTATAGTCCAAAGCAAGCATAGCAGTTTACCCAGTTTTCATTAATTAAACGCTGAAACATAATACAAACCTAAACAAAAACAAATTATAACGTTTGTATAATCAGTTTCATGGACTGTTATTTCGCAATAGTTATTAGAGCTGAACAATGGATTTTATAGCGTAGCGGAACAGTGCCGACAATTTTAACGAGAGAGCGAGTTCGAATGGGTGCCGGCACGCCTCTATTGGGGGGTAGCGAGACGTGGTGTGGTAATCGCATCATGGCAGTGCCGACGAGCGAGCCGTCACTACACCCCCCAACCCCCACAGACCGCCCCCCCACACAGACTCTTCACCAAAGCTTTTTCAGCGACGCGACAAACCATTATGATTCTATTTTCATGGCAATAAGACTCCCCACAGAAAAAGATTTTCATACTAATAAGCTTAATGTAAATTATAACAGTCATTGTTGTGGAGGTAGGTACTTAAATGGAGATTTTATTGTAGCTGTAACGTCGTTGTAATTCTGGTGAAATACTTTGAATTTTTTTTATTAGCAGCAGCAATTATTTAAGGCTGTGTGTTGAATTTTATGAATAACTGATACCTGCCCTGAGCTGCATTATCTCAGTTTAGTTATTGACCGAGCGTCATCATCTGTGTAGCCTTTTTCCAACTATTTTGGGGTCGGTTTCCAGTCTAACCGGATGCAGCTAAATACGGGGTAGATGCGGTTGAATAATATTTCATGTTGAACCATTGCCTAAGCCCCAAATTTGATTTGGGTCTGCCGCATGCCGATCCGGATCCCCAAAAATTAGAATTGGATGTCAGGCCAAGCTTATGGACTTCAGGATAACTTCATGTCCTACCTACGTACCTATAGGTAGACTGTCAATTAATTCCGGTCTGTGGGTAGACCGCCCATTGTGTCACCCTATGTACAGTTTCTATTTTTATGTCTGTAATTTATTTGGTTTACATAATAAAGAGCGTATTTCTATTTTATTCTATTCTATTCTATGGGTATCTAGGTTAGGTATCCCAAGTTATGGCCATCCCGGGGCTATTAAAACGAATTTGCGATTGATCCGAGTCTGCTACCCTAAACATGATAATAATTTATTTGAGTTATTGTTTACTAGCAGCGCCTCACGGTTTCACCCGCATAAGTGTCGATCCCGTGAGAATATCGGGATAAAAACTATCTTACGTCCTTTCCCGGGACTCAAACTATCTGTAAACCTTTAATCTAAATTGGTTCAGCGGTTTAAGCGTGAAGAGGTAACAGACAGACTGACACACTTTCCCATTTATAATATTAGTATGTCATGTTATCCACCAAGCCACCAACCCGCACTGGGCCCGCGTGGTGGATAGCCCTCTCACAGAGAAGAGGCCCGTGTCCAGCAGTGGGAACAGTGTGGGCTGATTATGCTAGTGATATAGGAATGTTGTTTGTTTCTTGGATCTGAAGGGCAATTCCCGTAATTAAAAAGGTTCAAAATCTAGTTGCAATCTCATCTCAGCGACGATGAATGTCAAAAACACAATGATATTATACTTAGTGTAAAAAGGTGCAAAAACATGTCAAAAAATTAGGGAAATTAGAGGTATTATTGACAGATTGAAAATTTGAGACTGAGATCAGACTGTGAATAGTTCTTAAAATTACGAAAATTGCCCCTAATACATAGTACCTATTAGAACTTTTAAGAACGAACCTATGTACATATACATACCTATGTATAAAATAGGTGTTATGAAATAACCTAGTTAGATTATTTCATAATATTTTTCAGTTGAAAAATATTTTTATAACTACAGCTGATCAACACGATAAGAAAGAAAATATAAGAATTCTTTGAGAACTTTGAAAAAATATATTTACATTGAATCCATAAAGATGATGTCCGGCAAAGAGTTGTGTGAAAGGATTAGGGAATGAGGTATTACGGCGCAAAAGGCTTATCTATGGACACCCTCCATTATATTCAAATATTTTTCTAGTGATATTTTATTTTTACGAGTAAGCTCTGGACGCAGAAAAGATATCTTTGATCTCTGTTCTTCTGAAGGGGTAGAGCATTGAAAAAGGGCGCTGTTTATTTTTATTTAATCTTATGATATTTTGCTAAGAAAAAGGTATCTATCCAAAGTAATCGGCGAATTAACGGTAAAATAAGTATTTTTATGAATTGGAAAACCTATTATCATGCTGGGATTTGTATCGTGATTTTGTTGATAAAAAATATTAAAAATAAACATAGGTCCTACACAGGTCTTTTTCGAACACCCATCTTTAATTTGGGAATTATAAAACGATCGAATAAAAAAAAGCTTAGCGACTGATGATGAGATACTGTTTTAATAACTTGAGCGGTATGAATTTGAGTAAGCGAAAAATTAACTAAACTAACGACGAATATTAATTAATATTAAAATCCAGAACGAGCTTACAAAAAGTGGGTTGTAATTAATCCATTTCAGATATTAAAATTCTAGCCGTGCAACTAAATTACTAAGTGAGCGACTAGAAATACAGGGGTGTGTCACGTTTGATATAGAAACATACACATAGGATACAAGACACACACACACACACGACATAGGATGCAAGAGCGAGCGAAGGGCACCCCGAGGTTCGGTTGTGTTAGGTTACTTTAAACCCTTTACACAGAAATAGGGGCCCCGCGAAGCGGGGCTCCGTCGACATAGGATGCAAGAGCGAGCCAAGGGCACCCCGAGGTTCGGTTGTGTTAGGTTACTTTAAACCTCTTCATTTTGTATTTTAAGTAACTCAAATTAATGTTTGTAAGTTGCTGTTCTGTTGATTTCTCGTCACTCGCAGTCAGTCGCCCACTTAGTAATATTATATCGTAAATTAATTATGTTTGTCACTTAAAACTTTAATTTACAGTCACTCGTTTAAATACTACCCCTTTAATTTTATGATATGAACATAAATATCAATAATGGCAGATAGGGAGTCACTCCATGTAAAATACTGGTATTCAGCTGCATCCGGTTAGACTGGAAGCCGACCCCAACATAGTTGGGAAAAGGCTAGGCAGATGATGATGATAAATACCAATCATGAAGCGAGTATATCAACAGAATTTTGCAAAAATTAAACAAATTGGGCTTTCTGGATACTTCGTAGCTTCGTAGCACGCCGTAGACCCTGCGTAGACCGTGCTACGAATAAGGATTATTCTGGAAATAATTATTTTATTTTATCTGAGCTGTTTATTAGAGCAGTGGACGCAGTGGTGGCCCAGTGGTATCGGCCGTGACTTGCGATTTGTACGCCGTATGTTCGACCCAAACAAGCGCTTTACTTTGTGTAAATTATTTCATGCACTGCTCTCAAAACGGTGAAGGAAAACATCGTGAGGAAACCGACATGTCCCAAAATGCGAAGACATGTGACATCTACCAACCCGCACTGGGCCCGCGTGGTAGATTATGGCCCCTCTCACCGACAGGAGGCCTGTGTGTGAGAGAGAGTGTGCAATGGGAACCTTACAAGCTGACAATGCTTTATTAGAGCTAGAATTTATTATTTTGGATCACTGTAAATGCTATGAACCCTATATTTAATCAGCACCCACTGTTCAACAAGATTAAAAACCCAGGCCTCCAAAAAATCAATGCATAAAAATATAAATACATAGTTCATAAAGTCATTTGAACTATTATTCATCCTAGCTACTTGTGTGACGGTCTCTTTAATCAACCCGTTGTGCCAACAGCTCCCGCAAATTTTGGTTTATATATTGTTATTAGCAAATAAGGTGGTATATAATTTAAAAAAAAACAATCTGCCTAGCGTTTTCCAAACTGTTTTGGAGTCTCCTTCCAGTCTAACCGAATATCGGGATGAAAACTATCCTATGTATGACCACGCACAACTTTTTAGAGAGTAGTCCGATTTTATTCGGGTAATTTGTGATGCTGATGACTGACATGATTTTGAAAGTCACTTGTTCGTATTACCATCCCGGATACTAAAGTATTTTAAAATAATAGGTGAAGAAGAAGCAGATAATAAATTTTTGGAGACAATTAGGTAATGGTTTTTCATTGTACTAACTTTACAGAGACTTCTAGTTTCTATAAATGATCCTGAGTTATTTATAATAATCAGCCTTTAACGTTCCCACTGCTGGGACACGGCCTCCGTTCAGTGAGAGGGAGTGGGCCGTAATCCACCACGCGGGCCCAGTGCGGGTTGGTTGATGTCACATGTCTTTGATTTTTTTGGTTCTAGGACATGCCGGTTTCCTCACGATGTTTTTCTTCACCGTTTTGAGAGCCAGTGGTGATTAAAAAATTTTCATAAAGTAAAGCGCCTGACTGGGTTCGAACCTACTTACGACCTACAACTCCCGTTACCACTGGGCCACCACTGCTCTTCAGAGTTATTTACCTACAGTTGATTTTTCTTCAAAATCCTTCGGATTGTTAAAGAAAGTGTGTTACAGAACTGGGATGCAGACCTACCTTCTCTTGGCGTTCGCAATACCTAGTCGGTAAATGCCACGGAATATGTAGGTATGTATATATATGTACCTACCTCAAAGAAGTGTAGATAAATGCAAACAGATACAAGGGAATTAAATAATGAAATAAACTTCCGATTTTCTAGATACAGGTAAGTATACCTACCTAATAACTTTTTTGTTCATAACCGATTTGGCTCACGTTGACTCACGGCTATTCTGTCGTAGTACCGATAAACTTACATAAATACACGGCTTAATATGATATCAATACTATGCGATACCTAAGTACCTGCTGAACTACCAAAACAACAACTTGTAAAAGCTGTTGTAACTTAGGAACTTAGGTAAGTAAGTTTGTTTTGGGAGAATGAAACAAAATGGAAGAAATATTTGGGGAAAAATAAACTCACAGAAAGCAGCAAGACCAGCTCCAAAAGCCAGCTGTTGGTGCGGCAGCAGCATCGGGCGAGGACACAGAGGCAGCGGCGGCGGCGCCGGCCACAGCGGGGGTTCCCTCGGCTGCACCTCTGGGGAGCCCTCACTCTCGCCTATCTCCACGTCCGAAGACGAGTCGCTCTCGAACCCCGGAACGCCTCGAACCACGTTCTCCACCGCACTCGGCCTCTTAGGCTCCTCCAGGTGACCGTAAATCCGCGCAAAGAATTTCCGCGGAGAAGACGGCCGCGGTGCTTGAAGCGTTTGCACAATTTTCGCGTCTGTCTGACCATTCTCCTCGACTTCCTCACTCATCGTGTTAATTACCGTACTACACACGTGCTGTCCGATTATGGGAGACTGGTCAATTGACAGCGTCAGGTGCATACTGACATCCCCGAGGAAATCCGCCCCGCCCCCTGTTCGCTCCCTCTTCATCCCGTACGGGAATACAGGGGAAAGGGTGAGTGACGACCAATGGGGACGCTTGATTTTTATAAACCCGACCCTCTAGGCGGGATTACAAGTGAGACAAAGTTATTCCTTGTCCCAATTTGGTATTTTTAAACAAATGAGTTAATTACAGAGAGTATTAGAAGTTATGGAGTGTTTTACAACATAGGTACCTACTTAACTCGTCAATGAGGAGTTGGTACCGACATATTTTTAAAGTTCGTAGGTAGATATTACTTAGGTAGGTAAGAACGCTTAAAAGTAACTTAACCTACCATACAATAGGTACCTATACTCACCTTGTTCCTGGGTGATAGCTATGTGACAAGATCACAAGACATTTTTTTTTTATTATTCCACACACACTTATCGGGATGTTAGCTCATAGTTTCCGATGAAACTCTTTATCTTACACCTTTTCTTTTGAACTGATCGATGGACCAGGTAGGGCCCAAGTATATCTAATAGCTACAGTGTACTAGTAATTCCTATTAAGTATTAAAAACCGGTCAAGTGCGAGTCGGACTCGCGCACCGAGGGTTCCGTACAATTTTTTAGGTAGATACCTATGTAAATGTTTATCACAGGATTTTTTTAAATGTATCTACAAATTTACGGTTTTCGGATTTTTTCCTTTACTTGTGCTACGTGACCTTGCTTCTTGCCAAATGTCATGATTCTAGGTCAACGGGAAGTACTCTATATACATATTTTGATTCCCTTGAGAGTGTCGAAATATACATAAACGGCCGTATCTCTTTTTACGTTTACGTTTTTTACGTTAACTTAGAAGTTTGATTTTTCACAGCTTCAAGGGACTGTAAACTTGAGTAGGTATATGGTTTTAATTTCAACTCGATACCTCCACGCGTTCCCGAGATAAAGGGTCTTGATAGACAGACAGACAGACGGAAAACAAAGTGATCCTATAAGGGTTCCGTTTGAGGTACGGAACCCTAAAAATACAGGTATAGGTACCTATAGTTGTCTACTCATGTGCCTATAGCAAGCTTTAAGTATAAGCTGAATGCGTCATCATCATAATCATCATTTCAGCCGAAAGACGTCCACTGCTGGACATAGGCCTCCCCCAAGCACCTCCACTTCGACCGGTTCTGCGCTTCTCGCATCCAGCTGAATGCGTGTTTCAGTATTTTTCTTAAATAAGAACACGTCATACAACCACACGCTACCAAACTTTTTACATAGATACAATTGAGTCAAGTGACGTTTGAAATGAAATGTTATGAACACAGAGTACTTTTTGATTGGTTATGAACGAAGTCGATTCGGGATTCTCATATAATCTGATTGAATTCAATGTATAAATATTTAGTGAACTGCAATATAATGCAACGAAATGCTGCGGTATTAACCATTTTGTGCATATTGTTGTGCCTTACTTTCAACTACACATTTCCGCTGCACAGGGAGGGCTCAAACGTGCTCGTAGATGTTTACGACAACCGTGAGTATTTTCCATTTTCCGTATTTAAGTACAGCAATTTTCAGTGGAATCTGGGTTTATGAGCAATGCAATAAAACATTGGAATATCGGCTCAAGGCACAAATCGCAATTTCTTGCATAGTCATGTCGTTACCTACCTGTGCTTGCAGACTTGTAAACCAAGTATAAAATACTAGCTGTTGCCCGCAACTTCGTCTGCGATCGAGGGTGAAAAGTAGCCTATGACCTTCTTCCTTCCTTCTCTAACCATTTGCCAAATTTCATCCAAATCCGTTCAGCCATTTTAGCGTGAAAGCGTAACAACCAAGCAAACAAACTTACATACGCATTTATATCTACTTAATATTAGTTGTAGGTATTATATTAAGTACATTACTTCCACGTGCGAATAGTCAGCTCTTTCCTCTGATTTTCTGGATATTTTAAAAGCAAAATTACCTAGGTTAGGTAGGTACCTACCCAGATGAAATTATCTACACAAATTAATTCTACGTTTTTGCAGGTTCACGAATTTGTGCCAGAAGCGATCACCACGACAATCACGAGAAGTTGGCCAAAGACGCATTTAAAAGACTAGACTCTAAACGGGACATTTCTAGAAATGGTCAGGCACATTGGAACGATAAGAATTATCTGAATGAAGAAGATCTTCGCCAGTATGTACAACTCGTGATATTGAAAAAATATCCCTATCTAGACCTGAAGGAGATAGAATTAAAGTATAATAGTCCTTCTGATAAAAATACCAGACAAAGTGGCAAGTATGACGCTGGAAGTACCTATGTAGGTGATCCTAGTTTTTGCGAACCTTTTGAAGATGCACCGAATGTTGAAATTATTAATAGAGGCCTCACTGGATTTGCAATGCCATCCAAAATAATTAAAAATTCTAAATTGTTGGAGAACAAATTGAAACTCAACAATTTGAAGGGTCTTGTCGACAATGAATCTAAGCATAAACAGCACATAAAATTTGCTGTGACTTCAGCTCCTCGTGTGTCAGAAAGCCTTCGTAATGACATTGTGGATTATGAAGAAAAAAAATAGAATAAAAGTAAATACAGTCCAATATGGCTCTAACCAAATGAACGTGGATAGTGGCGCCACTTACTAAGAAATATGTCTTCTACTTCGTTCATTCTATACATTGCCACTCGCCACGTTTAATTTATAAGTATCTATGTATGTCAGACTGTAGCTACTATCTTTAAAATACCTATACATTTAGTTTTATTTTATGTAAAGTCAATTAAACACAAAGGTCAGCAACGAAAGTAACTTCTGCCTACTCTTCGAGGAATGCAGGCATGATGTCATATAATATCATAAGGATATTAACATAACATCACGCCTGTATACTCCGAAAAGTTCGGCAGAGGTGTATAGTACCTACTACGCCTGTAGATATAATAGTTCACCCGCATTTCGCCAGTTATGTTTAAGTCTGTTGCCCAATCGTCACCACTGGGGAGGAACGAAACTTTTTTTCCCACTCGTACCCAGTGGGGACGAGTGACGACGACGGGGCGGGGACGACTGGGAATAAACGCCTGACTCGCGAATCGAACAGCTAATATGGATACTAAATGATGATGTCCAAAAATACAATTGTAATAATATCCTTTGGTCCCAAGTCAAGCAAGCATTTCCTTCCAGCTACTTCAGTATTGTTATACCTAATTGGAAATCTGCCTTTTTTTTATTGTGATACTCTCTTGTTGTTAGTAAACTAATATAGGTAGTTCAAGAATAGGGTTCATTGAGTTTCTTGCCCAAAGGGCTTGCGGTTCGGGCTTTTTGTATAGGATTCTAATAGTAAATAATAATATTTACGATAAAATACTTTTCAAACTCAAACCATTTATTTCAATTAAACCTTGTACAGGCACTTTTGAATTGTCAAAATTAAATAGTCTGTCAGTTAGTCAGAAAGTTGAAGCTAGTTGCCCATTCCAAAACGTAGATCTCTATGGAGAAGAACGGGCAAGAAACTCCATGGACACTCTTTTAAATCAAGATATTACAAAATCCTGGGTACTTACACTATTCTTGTTGCTTCTATAAGTGAGAACAATGTAAAAAAAAACTGGCCAAGTGCGTGTCGGGCCACGCACAGTGTAGGGTTCCATGTAGTACGATTCAGTTGTTCTTTATTCTGATATTAAAAAAAAGGAATAAAAAAAAAAGTTCATATTTTGTTTTTCAATGCAAGTATTTACCCGTTATAAACAAGCAACTACTTCATCTTAGTCACTTTACAGGATTAATGATTTGGATTTTGTATTTGGTACAAAATTATCCAACACCCAAGTTCAACGACTATTACTGCTAAACTAATAAAGTTATCTTAACCGCTATAATTTTCCTTTAAAGTTCATGAAATGCACTGTCATCGTGAATTTTTCCAGATTTTTACCGACTTCAAAAAAAGGAGGTTATCAATTCGATACCGTGTATGTATGTAATATTATTGGAATTGCATTATATTCACATATGACAATCTACTAAGGCTTCCAAACAAAAATACAAAATTTCATAGACATATGTATGTATGTATGTATGTTTGTCCACGCATTTCTCAGCAACTATTAATCGGATCGTGACCATTTTTTTTGTATTAGCTTACATTTACTTCAACTTAGGGAACAGTGCAAGTTTCATCAAAATCGGTTCAGTAATTTTCAAGATATGGACTAATACGTGTAAGTGTGACGGCCTGGCGTATTGATACGAGCTACGGGTGTAGTGTCAAAGGGAAAACATCTCAAAACCTTGGTCAAATTCTAGTGCAAAAACTAAAAATTACGAAATAAAAAATTATTTAAAAAATTAAACAGACTTCAAAAAGAAATCAACTCAAATTATGAAATAACTTTAATTTCGGAAGTCGGTGGCAAAAAACTAAAGTATCAGATCCCAAGACATCGACTTCCGAAATTAAAGTTATTTCATAATTTTGAGTTGATTTCTTTTTGAAGTCGGTTAAATTTTTTTAAATTACTTTTTTTCAAGCCCGCAGCTTAGGTTTTTTTTAGGGGACGCCCTACTGGAACAAAAATTTGCACTTTACAGTTTAATAAAGTGCGCTTTACAGTTTAAAAAAATATTGCGTAAATGGAGCATTAAATCGAAAAATAATTTTAGCAACCCCCAAGTCATTTTAGAAGACCTATTCAACAATACCCCACACGATGGGGTAGACGACGAAAAAAATATTCATCCCTACTTCACATGTAGGAGAGCTACCCTAAAAAAAAAATATTTTCCAAAATTTTATTTTACCACTTTGTCCGGCGTAATTAATATACACACTCCTACAAAATTACAGCTTTCTAGTACTAACGGTCTCTTAGCAAAACCTCCGACAGACGGACGGACTTTACGAAACTATAAGGGTTCCTTGTAGGACGGAACCCTAAAAACTGGCCAAGTGCGAGTCGGACTCGCACATGAAGGGTTCCGTACCACAAGGCAAAAACGCCAAAAAAAACACGTTTGTTGAATGGGAGCCCCCCTTAAATATATATTTTATTTTGTTTTTAGTATTTGGCGGCAACAGAAATACATAATTTGTGAAAAATTCAACTGTCTAGCTATCGCGGTTCTTGCTATACAGCCTGGTGACAGACAGACGGACGGACGGACAGACAGCGAAGTCTTAGTAGATAATAGGGTCCCATTTTTACCCTTTGGGTACGGAACCCTTAAAAGAAAAAGGGAAGCACCCCTTCCAAATATTGAAATTTTTGAGCCCAAGTGCCTGTGGAGCAGGACCAGCATTAAGCCAACCATTCTTATCTACGATATAATCATCCAACTTGTACTATGCTTGTCTACATAGTGTGCGTTTAATGCATGTTTTAAATTTCTTCTCATTTATTTTATGAATATCGAGTGGTATTTTATTATAACATTTTACACAGTAACCCATAGAAGAAGTTTAGAACTTATGACAATCTGAAACGCCAACCGTGTTCTTCCACAGACGTTCGGTAATTTTGATCTTAAGTTGCTTAAATGCCTTTATAATGACTATAGGGTTTATATGCTTAAATTTAAATTCCACAGGACAGGCTGAGACATTCGCTCTTAATAATTCATTAATTAATAATTCTTCGCCCGCACTAGGGCGAAGAATTATCATGGTTTTCCTATCATTTAATTTATCAAGTTTGTTAGAGAGATTTCATCCTTATAATAAAATTGATCCTAACGATCAATGCAATAAAAGTACAGGGTGTAATTTTAACAGATTTTAGTCGGTTCGATTCCCGGGTGTGGAAAGCGAATTTTCTAAAATCTTTGAATGCAGTTTTCTTTCTATTCAAAAATAAAGGAATGTTTTCTTTGAGTAAAATTTTCTATCTACAGTACTAAGAGTACTTTCCCTTCAGGTGGCATTACAAAATTTCATCCTGTATAGTGCTATTTTGCTTACTTGATAAGTGCTCAAAGTATGGGAAAGCAAACAATATTATTTTCTGATTACACAATGCGACAAACAAATTTAGAGGTATTTTTTAACAGTTTGAGACTGAGATCGGACTGTAAACGTTGTTGGTCACTGACTTCATTGACTGACTTGCTGGTGAAGGTCAGCGATCCATTAGATTGTACTTTTTTCACAAGCAATTGATGATTTCCGAACGTTAGAATAATATGTCTTGTCTGTCAGTGTCAGAATAACACTATAATCATTTAGGCCGCTTTCCGAATTAGCTATAATCGCTCACAGCGCTCACAAGCTCACATCATCTCACATGCGTTCCGATTTAGATAATATTACGATTATGACAGCTGAGAGCTGTCAACAATTCGGAACGCCCGTGAACGCGCTCACAGTGCTTACTCAATGTAAAAACGATATTATTACAGTATTTCTTTGTATAAACACCACATTTCTTCTTCTTTGGTTAGGTGGCGACTATCAGCCAGAAGCACAATTTCGAAAATGCCACGTTAGTTTAATTTTGTGATAAGATGCAAATCAAAACAAAACACACACTGAAACATCCTCACACACACACTGTCATTTTTGACAGTGCTCACGGTGATATTATTCTACGGCATGGTCGGCGTTATCGCAAGATGGTGCATGTCATGACGTCATCTATGACGATTCACGGGACATCGTTATCGCGCTCACGCTAATTCGGTACGGGTTTAAGCCAGGGATTGAAAAGGTTCCAAAAATACCGGTAAAGAACCGGTATTTAGTGGTTCCGGTTACTAGAACCCGAACCGGAACCGGAACCTAAATTAGAACCTTTAAGAACCTTTATTTTACCGGTTCTTCTTGAAAATGAGTCCGAACGAATTCATACGATGCCGCTCAGCGCAGGAAGGGCCTACGGGCGGCCGCCGCGCCGCACAGAGTGGACGGAAAACCAAGCTTCCCCCTTTCGTAGGATTTTTGAAAAATAAAATGTTTTATTTGATAGTTTCAAGTATACAGTTTTGTCGAGTACATTAAAACATTAAATAAATTAGTAGTATTTTGTGAGAGGGGAGAGGGGTACATTGCATTTGTAGATCATTCGCATCATTCGTTGCATAACCAACGCGTGCGCCACTATATATATTTCATTGTTTGATTTATATAAACCACTAATAATAATTACTGACAATATTTGCTGACACTGTACCTACAGTACAGACTTCCACTCGCCAATAATTCGAAGGCGAACTGAAAGAAAAGATACGCCAGGCACGCGTCAAACATTATCCCTTCTTTCTTAGAGAACCTTTAAATCGGATGATACGGAACCGGTGTATTGGAACCTTTATTTGGAACCGGTACTTTGGAACCAGAACCAAGCCGGAACCGAACCCTATCGAAAAGAAGAACCTTTTTAAGAACCGAAATGAAGAACCGGAACCCAAATTCGTACCGGTTTTCAATCCCTGGTTTAAACACGCTCACATCGATTATTTCCCAGCACGGAACGCAGGGTCTATGATATGTCAAATGAATGTCGGCGATTTGACGTTTTCTTGATTACATCTTTCAAATCAAAAGTTCAATTTCAGTTTCTTGTACTTGTTGAACCAATAATTATTTTCAATTCCATGTCGTCACAGAACATTCATGCCGTTTAATGGGGTCGCCTCGACGAATGGTCAGTGATAACGTGGACAATTAGAGTTTAGTTACTTTATCAATAGTTACTCATCATTTCGTTTGAGACTGTTTCTATTTATAATTAAAAGTTTTTAAGCATAGTAGAGCATTACAGATAGATGGTAAGTACCTACTACTACCCCTTTAACTATGCAATAAACTATAATCAGTAAAATACCTATTAAAATAACGAATACTGTTAAAAACAGCACTACTGTTAACAACATTTTTGTTTTTTTAACTTATTGTTTTTGTACCAAATTTTAATCGGTAATTTGTAATTTTATATCGAAGCGATGGTTGGTATTTTATCCAAAGTTTCTATCAAAAACTATGTGGTATCCTTACAGAGAAATGGAGTTACAGTGCAAAGTTCAAAATTATGACTGGGGCAAATTGGGTCTTGATAGTACAGTAGCTAAACTACTGTCAAGTGCTCATCCAGACATACCTATTGACGAATCAAAGCCATATGCAGAGCTGTGGATGGGCACTCATCCCAACGGACCTTCTATCATCATTGATAGAGATGTACTGCTCTCTGAGTATATAAAAGACAATTTGGATGCCATAGGACCTGAAGTGAAGAAAAAGTTTGGTGTTGGAGTACCTTTCTTGTTCAAGATATTGTCTATTAGAAAGGCCTTGTCTATTCAAGCTCACCCTAAAAAGGTAATTTTTATCTTTTATCTAATGATTTAAAAAAAAATGCTGTTAGTTGTTCTGCTTGCCTTGGTAAATTAATAAAATATACAGTTGAAGTGTATATAATGAAAAATACAGTACATTGTAGTTCCATCGTGAGCTGTAAAACATTTGTCTAAACAATGATAAAGCAAGATTTTGAATTTTATTATCTACTGTCAATGCATGTATGCATGTGTGGCCTTCATTTTTAACCACAACTTGAATATACTTTCGAATATACCATTATTTCTAAAGCAAATGAAAGATATTTATAGATTAAGTATTAAAATACTGGTATTTAGCTGCTTTCCGTTAGACTAGAAGCACAATTACACAGTTAGGTAAAGGCTAGGTAGATATTAAAAAGATTTAATTAATATAATTACAGGATCATGCTGAGGAGCTCCATAAAAATTTTCCAGATATGTACAAGGATCCAAACCATAAGCCGGAACTTGCCATTGCTCTGACACCGTTTGAGGCTCTCTGCGGCTTCAGGCCACTTGGAGAGATCCAGAACTTTGTTAAAAGTATGCATTTGTCTTGAGTATGAACAGTACTTAATTTGAAAACATAACACCTGCCTTGATAAAATTAAATAATAAATTGGCATGGTGTATGGTAACAATTTAAATGTTGTATGGTCAATGTTTACCCCCAACTCATTCGCTAAAAGTAACACTGATCGCGGATTACAACAAAAAACAAAACAAAAAAAAAGGGTACATTCCCGCCTAAATCAAGCCACTGTGCATTTTGCTCCATTTTAAATACTGGTAGTCAGCTGCATCCGGTTAGACTGGAAGCTGACCCCAACTGAGTTGGGAAAAGGCTAGGCAAATTTTTTATGGCTGGATGTTTGTTCATTGGTTACACTCCCGGGCTCCTAAATGTGCATTTCATTAAGGCATAAAATATCAAAATGATGATGTGTCTATGAAACAGTTTCTACTTGTACAGTTTTTTTTACATACTGGCCATCACTTTGGTGTCGTCATTGTACGAGATTTGAATTCACAACCATTTAAAAAGCTATACACTTCTATGCAAAAAGTGCTGAGTGGCTTCATTTAGGAGTCTGCGAGTGTATTTAAAAATAGTGTTGGTTAATAAATGTCTGAGACCATTATTGCATATCTCTGAATGGGCCTTTGTCATTTTATTATCATCATAAAAACATGCACACAAGCTCCATAGCATTGCAACACTAAATAATATATTTTTTTAATACTTTCCAGAGCTGCCAGAAGTAACCAGTTTCTTATCTAAGAAGAGTGTAGTCAGTCTATTATCACATCAGGAACAAGGGGACAGCCAGACTGTTCTTAAACCAGTGTTCCATTCTCTGATGACCAGCGACAAGGCTGTGGTAGCTAGTAGCTTGAAGAACTTGCTGGATAGACTTGAGAAAGAAGGTAATGGCTTCAGTACCTCATAAATTATTGTAAAATATTTTTATTCACCTTTTGTGTCATATTAAAGGTCATAGCATAGCACACATATCAAATCGGAAAGGGATCAGCACCTTATCGCCTTTCGCCTCGCCGTCAAACAGGCGTCAACCTAAAGTAAGCACGTAACCAAAGTGGATCAGAAGCTCCGATACGTCGACTCGGCTACGGCTAGGCGACGCCACGCTTACGGCTTGCCGACCGCTGTTGATGGTGCAGGCAGGCCGCGGAAGTGGTGAAAGGGGCAAGGGTGGAAGAAGAGGTGTAAGCTCGGGTATGGAGACACGTAAGCGCGGGGACGACGAGCCGGAAGCGCGGGAACTACGAGCCGTAAACGCGGGGACGACGAGCCGTAACGCACCGCGGTTCGTGAGCTTGTCCCGAGGCGAGGCGATTACGTTACGATTCTGATTAGTGTGCGTTGCAGTAGGGAGTTTCATACAAAGAATACTGAACGGCTCGAGTTCATACGGTGCCGATCCTCTTCCGGTTTGATACGTGTGCTATGACCTTAAACGAGCCCATATTTTTTTTTTGTAATTGCTATACCCCTCATTCATTGCTACAAAGAAATGACAGCACTGCCATAGTCACTTACAAAGTGAATGGGACACACTGCTGCACTGCCCATATTCACAAAACATTCAAAATAATTTTACTGAATTGCCAGCTATAACAACTCAATCCAACCAATTCTATAAAGTTATGTACCTCAGTAAAACTTAACTTGATCTAGGCCCTGTAAGTTACTATTTAAGCCAACATCCTACTGTGCTAAAATAAACTGTTCTAACATTATTCAGATGGAGCAACACAGAGGTCCCTACTCTACCCTCTGCTACAACGGCTTCATGCCGACTACCCCGGCGACGTGGGCTGCTTGTCTCCATACTTCATGAACTACATGCTGCTCAGACCAGGACAAGCCATTTTCCTAAAGCCTAACTTGCCACATGCTTATTTGAGTGGAGGTATGTAAATTTATTTATTTATTTTATGATTTATGTAAACACAGTAAATTACATAGGGATATGACATAATAAAAATAAATTAAACTTAAATTAAAAATGTAAATTGTACTTTTTTGTTATTAAGTATGGCTATTTTATTAATATACTTTTTCTGCAGACTTCACTGTAAATTAATTATGTTAGAAGAGACTCAAGTATTTGCAAAAAATTGTTTTAAACACTATAGAAAGAAAGAAAGTACATTTATTTAGCACATACTAAAAGGCACACATCATCAGCCTCATGAATCTTACTTGCTTACATACATTCTTTAGAAATAAACATCACCTTTGTACCTATTTGCCTGTTCTTTTTTTTTTCTTCTGTTTATGTATGTGTGTACATAAATGATTAAATAAAATTAATGTTACTCATTTATTGTTGGGTTTAATAAATTGGTTTTTCCCCTCACACAACATGTAATTTATCCATAAAAACTACTAAGAATAGAAGAGAATAGAAATACTCTTTATTATGTACACCAAATAAATTACAGACATAAGAAAGTAGAAGTGTCATTATCAATGTAAAGCTCCACAATTATGATAACAAGCGTACTTATTGACATGAATACCATTTTAATTGATGTTTGTTTAATGATCACTTATCTATAGATTAATTAAATGTACTTCAGAACATATTATCAGATTATTTCTCTTATCATCTCATCATTTATGAGGATATTAATCTAAGCGTTGCCATAATGAATACTGGCTACATGTACACTTATATTACTGCATTTATGCGATTGATTATCTTACCCCAAAACTATGGTTCAAGTCTAACATCCCTCAAAAAACTTCGGGTAAAAATCGGTCACCAAGAAAAGGAGGTTGTTCTGCATTCTAGATACCTGTAAATCCTGTAATAAACCTAGGAAAAAAGTAGCTTGAAGTTTTTTTTTAATATGGGTGTAATGAATTAAATATTCGCCTTTTAAGAAAGTATTAGTTTTAAATCCGGCTATCTTATTTTGTTCTCAACTTATAATGTTACTGGCCTTACCTAAATTCTACCTTTCTCTATCCAGATTGCGTGGAATGCATGGCCTGTTCCGACAATGTCGTGCGAGCGGGCCTGACTCCCAAGCACATCGATGTACCGACCCTGGTCGAAATGCTTGACTACAGCAGCTATGCGCAAGACCAGCTGCTGTTCAACCCTCAGCTTGAAGACGGCAACTCTTGTATCTGGAGACCACCTGTACCGGATTTTGCTGTTGTTAGGATAAAGGTATAATGAGAAAATAATGTGTCAATCTCAAACTCAAAGCATTTATTTCAAAGTAGCTGACACGGCGAACACAGCCTCAGATTTTTTTTTGGCTTAAGCTTAAAACATACAAACATCATTGCTTTCGATACATACACAATCTTAATGTTCCTTGCTGAACCAAAACCCCATAATATTATCCTCTGCAGAGATAAGTTATAAATGAACATTGTCATTTGAAAACAACCTACTTAGCACCTACCACTGTTTGTCTCTGCATCACCCAAAGGTTGACTGGTAGAAAATGCCTATGGTATTAAGTCCGCCTCTGTACTTTTGTGTGCTTCAGTATTAAATAAATCAAACCCATCTCTTCAGGTGGAAAGCGGAGACTCCTACAACACACAAAACCGTTCCAGTCCAAGCCTTATCATCATCACATCAGGGAAAGGCGAGGCTTGTGACACGGAACCAATACCTGCCAAGCCTGGAACCGTCATCTTTTTGAAGGCAAGCAGACAGTTGACCCTCACTCCGTCTGAGGGCAACCATCTTGAAGTATACCAGGCTATATGCAATGTATGATAGTTTTAAGTGGAGTTTAGTGTTAGTAAATCTGTGAGTGCTAGTTTGCACGTTAACAGTATTTAGTGCAAGTTTGCTTGCTGCTATTATTTGTAGTGAATTTAACACATTACCAGTATGGAACTCGAAGTTATGATTTCAGTCCTAAATTACTGGAATGCTAATTGCTGCCTGTTTAGTAGTCTGTCCAAGTTGTGTTTTTTTTGTATACACAAGCAGTTAACTAAAACTGAGAACGTGTAAATGAGGGCTGTGAATTTAGATTTTCTAAATTTTCCACATAAGGAAAAGTAAAAAAGTTCCTTAGTTAGATTTTGTTAGACTTTGAATAATTGATTATGATTATATTAAACCAATTTTTGTTACAGAGTTTATTTATATTTATGCTTATTAATGGCTTTTATTACACAATTATGTAAAGTAAGAATACTGCTAGAGATTATTTTGTAGTATTTTTAGTTTATTCAAAAGTATTAAGTAGTTGAATCTTTGATTATGCGCTTTAGCAGGCGTTCTGTCGTTTCTGCCTGCTCTCATGGGAAAAAGGGCGTGATTTTATGTATGTAATTATGCGCTTTATTCAGTTTAGTTAGCTACAAAAAATATGTTGAATATTGGTTTAAAATTCGGATTGTTACTTTTCTTAAGTGAAAATGTTCCTATTAAAAGTGCCTTTTATGAGTAAATAGTTATTTTGATTTTTTTTTATTGTTCCTCAATGCAATTTCATTGTGGTCAAAAATTAATTTTCATTGTGATTAAAAAGGTCTAAAATTACTTTAATTAATCCGGACTTCACATTACTTAACTGCAAGCCACCCGACTATAACTTAAAATAAAACAGTAATTATTAGGACTTCGACAAGAAAAAATAGTAAACAACCGAATAGAACAATTGAATGAACCTAGTTTGAGTGGGTAATTGGCCCATCGTTGGTAACCCTGTGAAATAGTAAACTCATTTCACGGTGACCAACCTCTTGTCAACCGTTACCCAATGCACGATGATGCTGTATTGATAAATCGTTGCAATTTATTATCGATAGGCACTAATGGTACTTTCCACAAAAATCTATCTGAACGCCCTAGGTAGCTCGCGAAATTAAAAGTTTCTTACGTTTTTTGCAATTTGCAGGGTAATGTCAATCAATAGGATTTTATGAATTTAGGACTGATTTTTCCAATGCCAGATAATTTTATCGGAGGAATAATTTTGAATTTTTGACAGTCCAAAATTCCATACAAAATCTGTCAGACGTAATTTTATTCCACGAATTAAAATTATCTGTCGATTGAAAAATCAGCCCGAAAGAGGGTTGTATCGATGATTTTATGATTATAATTATGTAAATAACTTATTGTTACGCTCGCGAATCATATTTTTTTCAACATTCAACCTGACCTGGCGCTTCCCCCTCAAGTTAACATCATCAAGGAGCGCAGACCAATGGTGGCCCAGTTGTAGGGGCCCCGACGCACCAAGCCAGCGTGGGTCAGGCAAGCGGTACTTTGTGTAGGTAATTTAATTTATTTCATCACCATACTTCCTACTATAAAAACGGTGAAGGAAAACATTGTGAGGAAACCGTCATACCTGGAAACAAAAATTTTAAGACATTTAACATCCACCAACCCATTTGGCCCGCGTGGTGAATTACAGCCTACTCGCTCTCAGAGAGGAAGCCGGTGTCTCAACAACGTGAGAACATTATAGACTGATTACGCATCAACAGATCACTGGGTATAAGCCTTCTCAAATCGCACGCCTTGGTTTAAAAACTGACCAAGTGCGAGTCGGACTCGGACACGAAGGGTTCCGTACCACAAGGCAAAACGCCGAAAAAAACACGTTTGTTGTATTAAAATATATATTTTAAATATATATATAAATATATATTTTATTCTGTTTTTAGTATTTGTTGTCACAGCAGCAACATAAATACATCATCTGTGAAAATTTCAACTGTCTAGCTATATGTTCATGAGATACAGCCTGGTGACAAACGGACAGTGGATCCTTAGTAATAGGGTCCCGTTTTTACCCTATGGGTACGGAACTCTAAAAATGATCAAAGCAAATGTTCGGCTCCTGTTTTAACAGATAATAAATAATAGTGCATTTCTTAGAGTTCAATTCCAAAATGGAAGTGCACTTATCAACCTATGTCGCCGTTTCGACAGAGGCATTTATCGACACACCGTTAGCGTTCAAGTAGCTATATTAAAACGTTCGATCTAGGTTTAATCGCTTGACTGGAATTCCTTCCGACGGATATACCCGTCAGAAACAGGTGTCGTTCTAACATTTCTGAGCCAGCCTGTAACTTTTTACCGGGTATGTCAGTATGAAGGATCTTGCAACAACGCTTATATCGCCACTTGTATGGTTAGAGAATGCGATTAACAGATATCAGACGTATAAGGCATAGCTGGTAACTTGATAATAAAGTACCTATCTGATAAATGATTTAATTTACCGCGTGGTGGAGCGGGGAATAGAAAGGAGACTGACTGAAATCTACAGAGATGCTTGTATATGTCAACTCATGTTGCGACATTGAAGAGCTAGTACGGATGACTGAGAATCAATTTACTGTTCTTTGTAACAATGAATAGCTTAACAACAATTGTATTTCTTAAGCACTGGGTACCAACTTTTATGCAAAAAATGCATGTCCACTTATATACCTACCTAGTTGTAATCATAGCATAGAAGGAAATTGTTACCGCTATGTCCTTAGATAACGGTGGCTCTGACAGAGTCGGTGACATCGTTATCTAAGGACATAAAGCGGTAGTGGACAAATTCTGATATTTGACGACAAATTTCGACTAATTAGCGACAATTTTTTTGTGTTATCAAAATTAAAATCCCTGATGGTGGCTCTGCCAGAGTCGGTGACACTAGATAACGGGGCTGTATTTATGTACGCACGGCTACACATATAGCTATACATACAGTACCAGTATAAGCTGACTTTTGATTGTACAGTCAACAGCAAAAGTAGATGATCAAAGTCAGAAATTCAATACTAATGAACGGAGTTCGCGTCAGAACTGTGTGGCGTTGAAGTGGTTCAAAAGTATTCTAGGTACGTAGTAAGTATTCTAAGTAGTAGTACTTCGACGCCACACAGTTCTGACGCGAACTCTGTTCATTAGTATTGAATTTCTGATTTTGATCATCTACTTTTGCTGCTGACTGTACGAAAAACCTATACAATGCGAGGTTAGCTAAAACTGGAAATGTAGGTATAGCTTGATGTGTCGCCGTGTGTACGTCTAAAGGTACCCATTACCCAATAAAAGACACAAGTGCCTCATTTATGCTCGTTCTAGTGTTACAAAACTGGCCGTAACTTAACATTGGGCTGACTGACACTAAATAAATGCAGGTGGAATTTCTACACGCATACGGACAAAAATTTAAATAAACGCAAATAGTTTACCATGTTAATCTTTACGATTGGATACCCCAGAATGTTTAGTAGGGTTGCAAAAACGAATGGCCTACAAGATCTACGTAGGTATGACCTGTCACATATATGTTTCTTTAGACACTGCAAGACGAGCTGTACTGCTGGGGAGTTGGTTGCGCCACTTCGTCTTTCCAGCAAAAGCACTAAGGAAGTGGTGAAGGGCGGGCGTTTTGGGGGACTGTCTTGTATAATTTTGACGTTCAAAAAGTGCTGATTCCCAGCCTAATTTGGACCAATGACTTTTGGTTTTGAGGACGAAGGTTTCATTTCATCAGAATTCAGATTCACTCGATCGATGTCCAGTGAACCACTGTAGGTAAACTGACCATATTTCTTCATCTATTGAAAGTACCTATCTAAAACGATTGGACTGACTGGCATTAGGTATACAGCAGTTTCAAAATATGATGCGACTTCGGTATCGGCGAACATTGTAGCCTACCTAATGTAATCTAACTAGCCTGTATTCTACCACTACAGGGCAACGGCCTCTCTCTCCCTTTTCCACACAATTCTGTCTTTGCTAGTGCCGGCCAGTTTCCCGTATGTCGTTACTTCCCAGAATTCGATCCTTATCAGCGACACTATCGAATGGTGTAATACAGTGTTTTTTTTCAAAATCAATGGGATCGATTCCTGGCTAGAAATATTGATTTTTCTAAAATCCAATGATGCAGATTAGTTTTCATCAAAATCGAGCCCGCGACTCCTTTGAGTACCTACTTTTCGCTATTCCTGTTTCGGATTTGGCCATCCACGCCCACTTGGAAAATTCACCCTGTATATGACGGAGTTGTGCCCGAACATAAATAAAAAAATAATAATTATTATTTAGACATTCAAATTGAGAACCTCCTTTTTTGTGAAGTCAGTTGAAAAAAACGTATTTTTGTACGTTTAAGCTTTCTATAGGCCTATCTAGTCTTGCGAAAGACGTGGTGGCATAAACAACTAACAATTACCTAACTGCTTATCATTTAGATATCTATCTTAGCCAAGCACATGATTAAGTATTCAACAATGTTTTATAGTTATCTCTATCTATGAAATCTTTGCGGAAAATTCGCATTCGTTTCGACCAAGTAGGCCGCGCCACCATAATTAATAGGACAGTTTCACAAGATCTGTCTTCATTGTAATTCGCATAGATTGTCTTGGACATAACGTAACTACTTAAATGTTGCTTGAGAAATCTCAGTTGTTGAACTTTGTTAATTTGCAGTCTCGTGATTAAATGTAACTTGTGAGTATTTATTCATAATGAATAGTTTGTTTTATATTTCACTTTCAAATTGGCGTGGTACCTACTGGCATGATGGTTGCACTTGCGTGGTTGCAATGGTAAAGTGGTTGACTGAGCGTGGCGTACTGTCTTCGATCCCCAGATCGGGTAGTGATAGAGTTTTGCTTCAGGATTTTTTTATTGGCATCTCGGTGCTTGGTGGCAATAGGGGTGTAATGGGGTGTACCAACTATAGGAACACCAAACCGACCTGAAGATACATTTATCTGCTCACCTTTTCAGAGAATACAGGCATGATGCTAAGTATGCATGTTACTACCCAATTTTCATAGCAGTGTGGTTTTTAGGGTTCCGTACCAAAAGGGTACCAACCCTGTTACTAAGCCTCCGCTGTCCGTCCGTCCGTTTGTCTGTCAGTGGACTGTATCTTATGAATCGTTCTTAGGTAGATAGTGATACTGAAATTTTTACAAATAAAGTTAAAAATGAAAGGGGGTCTCCATGTCAGAATTTTTTTCGGCGCGGCGTTTTTGGCCTTGTGGTACGGAACCCTTTGTGTGCGAGCCCGACCCGCACTTGGCCGGTTTTTTACGTCTAACTTCTTTCACTAATGTCTAATTGAAGAAAATAAATGTCACAACAAGTTAGACTAAGGACTGTTTAAAGACATGTTCACTAGTTATTATGAAGCAATCAGTCTGTTCTGGCTTGCGTCATGAACGCACCTGCGGAATCGATGCGAGCGGTCCGGTTGACCCCCGGCTTGTGCTGCTGGGTTAATTGCAATATCATAACAAGTTGCAATCTGTAGTAGAGTGCATTCTGATCAAAGGTTCCAAAATTGTACGTATATGTTTTATAAACTCTTGCTGAGATGGTCGATTAACACTTCAGGTTTTTTTTAATCTTATTTTTTTTTTATTATAAATCGGAACTTATGTAAAAGGATATTAACTCACAGCTATGTTAAACTATATGAAAAACCAAAACGCAGTTTTATCGCATCGTATAGATCGATAATAGGTAATGTAAAAGTGACAGTGACTTGTTACCACTGTAACTAAAAGGACTCCTGCTGTCCTACACAAGACAACGCCTTCTTATACACCACAATAGCCGGTCTGTAAAAAACCGGTCAAGAGCGAGTCGGATTCGCTCACCGAGGGTTCCGTATCATCATATATAAATATTTTGGATGTGTAAGCAACCTGCGAGTAGGTAGGAAGGAGGAGGAGGAGGTTTTTAAATTTTCATCCGCGAGGCCTATATTCGGCAGAGGGTTTTAACACTGCGGTGTAGAATATTGCAGTTTTAGGTCAGCGCCATCTCTTGACCGATAGTGGAACTAATGTAATGTTTGTTGATGATTCTGAAAAGTGTGCTATTTAAAGACATCCTTATATTTTTCCTGTAATCTTTACATAAACTTTTATCACATAGAATAATTTTATTTCAGATTTTTCTCTATGCAAACTTCGGAGTTAAGGGAAGCACGGTCTTTTTTTTACATTTTTCACCAAAAACTCTGCGGTTTTAAAAAAAAGAAAAACGTTTGAGAATGTGTAAACACCGCTCTTTCATATGATATCCCACATGCCCCACTTTGAATTTTTAAGACCCCTTTCGGATTCTGTCGCAAAAAAATAACTAAATGTTTGTATTTCTTATTTGCAAAATAGTTGGGCATACGTCATCTAAAACTATTCCAAATTTCAAGTTGATAGCATTAGTGGTTCTTGAGATATCCAGCTATGACAGACAGACAGACTGATTCGCACCATAAAGGGTTCCTTTTTTACCATTTTGGTACGGAACCCTAAAAAATGAAGTAGGTATGCTTTCATTCTATCTGATACTTTGGATTGAATTGACAGCTTACTTGAAGTAAGCTGTCAATTGTGTCAATCCAAGTTTTTACGGTGAGATTTTAACAGACTGGATCAGCAGGACAGGTTTCTATCACAAGTGTCGCTAATAGGAGAACTATCAAGCCTAGGTACACTGGTTTTAATTTTATAATTATAATTTTTCTTTAGCTATATAGGTATAGTTAGAGAAAAATTATGTGGGAGGCGAGCATGTGAACTTTTGACCAGTGTCCAATATGGCCACCAATTGTTTTTTTTTTCTGGACATGTTTTTAAAGTAGTAAGCCCCAAATGGGTTTGGTCCGTTTCGGAATCAAACCTTGAAATTCTTTGCTATCCAACAACCTCCATTGCTGCACCTATGTTTTAAACTTGAAACATCCACACGTCAGATAAATCAAGATATATTTCTTAGTAATAAGCGATAAAATATCTGATACATCTTGTTCTTCGACTTATTTTTAACAGTTATTTGTTATATCGAGATAAGATTTATAGACATTGCCAAATTAGGTAATTCATTATTAGCTATTGTATTGGTTTGCATTCATTCCACTTACCATTATTTGTAGTTCACCGGGGTCAGAGTAATTTTGGCGATGCCATTGATCAACTCTTACAAAATTCACTTGGCGTGAGTTAGACAGTGTTTGTTTTATTGGTCGGATAGATTGTATCATCAAGTAGGTACCTGCCTATCTACCCATAGCTATCTACCTATTCGGTACGGTATTATAAGAAGTGTATACGTGCATTGTGGGAGACTGGGAGAAGATTTTGCCCAGCAGAGGCCTGAAATTCTTATGTTACCTCGAGTCTAAACTGCTTTCATAAAATTATAAACTAAGTAGCACTTGGAAACTGAACTCGACCAACGCTATCTTACTACAAAGTGCTAAAAGACAATGTTAACAAGAAACGTAAACCCCATAAGTTAAGTTAGAACGTTAAATTAACCGCGGCATGCGGGGTTATTTAGCGCTGACACTATTTACGAGAAGCACATACGAGAACGGTGGGCGAGGCGCGCGCCTGCGTTTACGCACGGATATTAGAAGGTCTATCTATCTATTCGTGTGTACAAAACCCCAGCTTTATGGGCTACTTAATTAGCTTACCCAATACCTATACAGGCAGCTAGTACGTTATAGTGTATATCAATGACAGGAGCTAAGGAATGAGAATTGGTCACAAAATCTAGAGGCAACGGTGCAGTGCAAAGGCAGTGGACTATACCCAGTATATTATATTTATCTGTTGGATGAATAAGCGCAGAGACAGTACTCCAATCCTTCCTTTGCATACAGAAGCATGTCGACAGGCATCAGTGTTCCGTACTCAACGTAACTGATTAGCTTAGCCGGGGTACTTCTTTCTAAGATAATAGGTTTCCTCTTTTGACGGAATCCTAAGTTCAGAAGGTCAGCAGGTAACTTAAGCTGGTAACCTACTCGTAGCTGAATGAGTGTGTCCTTTCTACTTCTTGCTAGGAGTGGCCCTTCTGCCTAGTCTTTCTGCATTTCACCGTACGCACGCACACACATCCGGCCAATCTGTCTCATATGTCGTAAGCTTTAATGGAGTTTAATACCTGTACGTATAATTATCTAATTGATTATCTGTTTTCAAACCGCGGCCAATCAGTGTCTTTAACTTTGATAATCTCAATCAGTTTATTAACATGAACAGAAAACATGTTATTTTATTGTGCAATTTTGGATTGATAGTCAATGAAAGGCTTGAGGCGTAACTGGTGTAAGGCGTATGAAAGAGCAAAAAGTACTGCTAAGTAAATAATTGCAGACTATGAAGAAGTCTTCCATTGCCCTCATTTTTTCTCTTGATCTTCCATAGTCTTATTGGACAGCTGCACAGCAGAGATCAGTGAGATTATCATATAGATAGTGAGACTTTTTAAGCTTTAAAGCTGCCTACCAGAAATTTTTAAGTTATCTACGAGCTGAAAGCTCAGGAGCTTTCAAAGCACTCCTGTCTTGCTTCCTTTCACAGTTTTTCTACCAATTTTCCTGTTAAAATACCCGTCAATATTCCTAGAAATTTACCGGAATGCCTGTCACCACTCGTAAGGTGTTACATTGGAATGCGGCCGACCCATCAATCAATGGTGCCCGGCCTTAGGGAACAATCCACGACTCTAGTTATCTCTCATTACGATCGCTACATTTGCGACATACATACGTGTTGGCGAGCCTTATCCGATCTCACTTTATTATTGCACACGATATTTGCAGGCAAACAATATTGTAATGTATTGAACTCATTTAAATTTTGTTTATCAGATCTTTTTGGCTGTCGTTACTTGGATGAATGTATTGGGTAGAATTGGGCCCTATGTGGACAGACTGAGTTAGCTGGCTTGGATGACTATAGGTAGGTACAGGTAGAACTCATATTATATGGCAGAGCAATGCCTGTAGAAATTATGCGTAATAGTAGCCATGTTCTGAACTGTGAACACTTGTTTAGACCTAAAGAAAGTAAGCAGATTGGCTGTCATCATTTATTTATTTATTTATATATACTTTATTGTACACCACAAAAATACATAACATGAAAAAAGATACATCAACATTACAAAATATACAATGGGCGGCCTTATCGCTTTCTGCGATCTCTTCCAGGCAACCTTGATCATCATCATCATAATTTCAGCCAAAGACTTCCACTGCTGGACATAGGCCTCCCCGATGACCGCCACTGCGACCGGTTCTGTGCTTCTCGCATACAGCAGATTCCTGCGGCTTTCACCAGGTCATCGGTCCACCTATTGGTACCAACGCTACGTCTTCCGGTACGCGGTCGCCACTTCCGAACCTTTCGGCTGCAGCGGCCATCTGTTCTGCGAGCAATGTGCCCTGCCACTTTAGTTTAACAATTCTTCGGGCTATGTCGGTTACCTTGGTTCTCCTACGGATCTCTTCATCATTTCTGATGGCTGTACTGTAAAACATCTACACATGTACAAAAATAATTGTTCACCTTATTTTTAATCCGGTAACCTTATTATTAATAATACGGTTGCTGTGCTACTGCTGCATATCCTACGATATGCAGCAGTAGCACAGCAACCGTATGGTTGTCACATTCCTATGAGTGTCTAGACAAAATACTAATTTTTTTTGACACTATAATTGTCTGTTAAACCTAATGCCCTGCCCAGATGCTTAAAACTAACACGTCTTCTTCTTCTTAGCGTGTCGATGGCAGTCTTTATACAGTCAGCCCATAATTTGGCTACGCGCTTGGCACCTTCAGTATCGTCCATCAACTCCTGTAGCGTGCAGACTACAGGACACGCTGTACACGAATCATGATATTATCTGTCCCATAATTTGTGGGACAAGATCACATTTACACTCCTAAAACTAACACTGAAGTAGAAGAGAAATGTAACGGTAGGTGTAATCGATAAAATTAGAAACATCTGCGGACAAACTAAAAAAAGTTTTGACTAACACTGATCAAAACACGGAATAGTTTACCTCGAAAACTGTCCCACTCTTGGACTCCGTACATTCTCTTTGCTATGAATTAATGATACATAAGTCACATATATTACATCAGATGTTTTTGAGGCAGAAACTGTACTATTCCGGTTATAAGCCGCGTGAGTTGAAGTGAACCTTATTAACGTAGGTACACTCTATAATAGTGATTAATTTCAGCTTCGCGAATGGTTTAATAATGGCGCGTACGCATTTGAATGTCGTGACGTACTTTTCTGTGTCTAAGGTACCGGTTTAATGGCTGATGACTTCCTAGTTGCATTCCATACAGTGGAAAGTTATGTAGCTAGTTTACCTACTTCCCTGTACGAATTTAGCTGACTAATAAATAAAATGTAAGTAATTTGATTATCGGATCAACGATTCCGCCTACTCAATGATTTGGAAATCAATGCTTAACTGCCTACGTAGGAACTTTACTGATCGCGATGACTATCTCCGAAATAAGTAGGTAGGTTAAAGGACATTCTAGATTTTAAAATTGATAACTATTGGAATGATAATAGATGAGATGGGCGTGGCTGGGGAGCAAGTTCACTGGCGTAGGTAGAGGTATTTACAATACCAGTCCTCCAGGCCGTGCTTTGGCCATGGCGGCCAATCTCAACGGAGACTAGGCTTCGGCGCGGGACATATTATAGTGCACAAATGTGTGCGCAAACACAGGTGCACTCTTTCTTCCTTTATGCTCATAGTCCGATGGGACGGCAATCCGACACGACCGGAGAGAGATCAGGCGCAGGACCAACGGCTTAACGTGCTGTCCGAGTCATGGGCTATCTTATCTATCACACCACCAACTTCCAAACTCCTAATGGAAAAACCCAATAACACTTTGCCCGACCTGGGTATCGAACCCAAGACTCCACTCTCAACAGTCGCGCTGGCGACCACGAGACCAATGGGACACTTACTATAGAAGAGGTAATGTCAAGCATCGCACTGCTAATTGCATTGCTGATAATGATGTATTTTTGAAATGTCATTCATCTTACTTAATTACATTAAATATTAGCTATCCGGTCCGTAAATGGGTCTTCTGAAACTCCTAACACGTAATTTTAAGGATGAATTCGCGTCAGCTGTTTCATGCAGACCGATACAATCTATCAATATTGTCGTGTACCTATAGTAAAAGTGCGCAGTGCTGCACACCCCCAACCTATTTCAAGTTAAACAAATATCAACTTTATTTCAATGACAATTAAGTTGATTTCAGAGTGACTAGCACTATTGAAAAAGTTATAAAAATCTTTGAAGTTGTAGCATAAACTGAACTTTATTGTGTAGAAATTAAAGTTATTTTTCCATTAATTCATATGTGTTTACATTTTTGGCAAATAATTCGCGAACGCAGTGTAAGTATACATGAATATTGCAGATCTCGTTACAAGAGACAAGGGTAATGCAAGAAGATCATTATCGCTGATTGCTTAACTCCCAAGGACTTGAAATAATTAATTATATCGAACCGTCTCGTGTGGACAGTTGTAAACTTGACATAGTGTTATGATGACATACTCTCAGGCCGGTTGAGTGCCATGTCACACTTGACCGCCGGTTCTGATCCCTGACGCAATGTAATTGAAGGCTTTACTGATATGTAAGGCATGATATTACAAATTGTAATACCCAGTCGACATGTCTAATCCGATTATACAGATAGGTACACAATGGCGCCGATTCTGTTGTTCAGAAACTAAACTAAATTTAAGTTCAGGCATCTTTTTCTTTCTATTTCATTAAGAAAAGGACAGAAGATAAATATTAGTTTAATCCTGTCAAATTAGTCAGCGCCTGACGTAAATTGACGTATTTTTAGTAGGCAACTTTTTAATCTCGTCTAAATTGTCTATGGAGTATCTTAATTTGACAGGACTAAACTAATATTTATCTTCTGTCCTTTTCTTAATGAAATAGAAAGAAAAAGATGCATGAACTTAAATTTAGTTTAGTTTGTGAACTACAGAATCGGCGCCAGTACCAACAAACGCAAGAATTTTGACAAATCTTCTTGTACTTTTAGAATATCATAAATCAGCAACTGACTTGGCAACTGACTGATGGATAATGGCATAGGTAATCAGCCTATATTGTTCCCATTGCTGGGACACAGGTCTCCTCTCAGTGAGAGGAAGTAGGCCGTAATCCACCACGCGGGCCCAGTTAGGGTTGGTAGATATCACAATTATAGAGCATCTACGAAGTCTTCGAATTTTTGGTTATAAGACATTTCCGGTTTCCTCACGATGTTTTCCTTCACCGTTTTAAGAGCAGCGGTGATGAAATAATTTACACAAAGTAAAGCACCTGTCTGGGTTCGAATCTACGACATACAACCCGAAAGCAGCGACCATTACCCCTGGGCCACAACTGTGCCAACGATGGACAATGTTTAAACAACGAAAAATAAAAACTGGTCCACAGGACAGTACCTTCACGTAGCGGTGCAGCATATAAACGATTTTATGCATCCCTAACCGGTGTGGTGGTCAAACGGAAAGTTGACGTTTTAAGCGAGCGAATTCGCTGGTAAAAGCTAGGACGTTAAAATGTTAAAATAGAATTTGATTAGTCAGAGCGCAATAAATTATTTCTCCACGAATTTCACTTTAATTAAACAAGTCATTACCTATTTCCAAAACAAGTCGTAATCAAATCGCTCGGTTCTTAGAACGAGTTTGACCAAAAGCTGGTAAACATAAAATATGTTTCCCACGTCGTAATTTGCACACCGGCGTTTCTGTAAGTTTCTTAATCTCTTTATTTGCTTGCACAAATTTTTGTCGTGCTACGATAGAATTCCTATGGAAATAAATCTTGAACGCCTGTTATCCATTAATCATTACGTTTCCAAACCAAGTAAAACGCAATCACGGTTAGTGATTGAACGTAGTGCATCTGCGGGGTTCGGACCTCTGCTATAATCCTCGTTTTGGGAGACTGTAATGTGTGTGACAGCAGGACAAAAGTTTTGTAGTCCATCAAACATCTAAATACTAGTCTAAAAGTGCCTTCCTGCACCATTAGCCGTCCGTCCGTCATAATGGAAATATGACACGGATACACAGAATAGATAGGTAGGTACTATTTATATTACTGACGGCTATTACCTACGCTCTGCCTTTCAATTCAATCCAATAAATATAAAACATGAAAGCAAAAGCATGAAAGGCAAGGCGTAGGCAGATGATGATGATGATGAAATATAAAACTGGGCAAGTGCGTGTCGGGCCACGCACAGTGTAGGGTTCCGTAGTAGCCCGCTATCACAATGTAGTACGATTCTGTTGTTCTTTATTCTGATATAAAAAACCCGTTATAAACAAGCAACTACTTCATCTTAGTCACTTTACAGGATTAATGCTAAGGATTTTGTATTTGGTACAAAATGATCCAACACCCAAGTTCAACGACTATTACTGCTAAACTAATAAAGTTATCTTAACCGCTATAATTTTCCTTTAAAGTTCATGAAATGCACTGTCATCGTGAATTTTTCCTGATTTTTCAAGCCCGCAGTTTAGCTTTTACGGGGGGGGGGGGGGACTGGAACAAAAATTTGCACTTTAAACTTTAATATTTCGTAAATGGAGCATTAAATCGAAAAATAATTTCAGCAACCCCCAAGTCATTTTAGAAGACCTATTCAACGATACCCCACACGATGGGGTAGACGACGAAAAAAATATTCATCCCCACTGCACAATTAGGGGGAGCTACACTTAAAAAAATATTTTTTTCAAAAATTTATTTTACCCCTTTGTCGGCGTAATTAATATACACACTCCTACAAAATTACAACTTTCTAGTACTCACGGTCTCTTAGCAAAACCTCCGACAGACGGACGGACATGACGAAACTATAAGGGTTCCTTGTAGGTACTACGGAACCCTAAAAACATGAAATTATAGCAAACAAGCGTTTCAATGTCCTAGGTACGTTGAAACGCTTAGTTTGCTATAATTTCATGTTATATATTTCATCATCATCATCATCTTACTGCCGGGAAAAAAAGTATCTTTGTGATTATTATAACCCAGGTCAGGTTTACCTTCATCGAAATCCATTTAGTTTTTAAGGCGTGAAAGGTAACAGACATACAGATCGACAGACAATGTTACTTTCAAATTTATAATATTACTTAGTAATTACAGATATTCCTAACTGGAAATCGTAAATAAGCTGGTCTTGCGCACTTTGCGCAGGTAACCATTTTAACATTGCAATGCTTCTCCGATAGTCCGATACTAGCTTCAAATACGTTTATAGAGCTTATAAGATATACGGCTTAAAATCTTTTAGGTCAGCACTAAGCAGGCTGTATATCGCTACTTTTCGATTGCTCAACCCACGTCTAGACCACGTTAGTTATTGTCGCCAGCCACTCGCTTAAGAAACATTCAGTTTTGATTTATGAAGATGCACACTGTGAACGTACTTTTAGACAAAAGTAAAACAATCTTGCCAGTGGCATTGGTAATTATTTTAAAGATTTTTAAAGTTAATTATTAACTTAGAACTGCTCTCGCAATGCATTCTGGCGCAATTCATCAGTTGTGCTATTTATGTAGCAGACCATATCACCAAAGTACCAAAAAAACATAAAAATCTACTCAAGGTTGTCGCTTTGAAGTCAAACGGTAGATTTTATCCCTTAGGCAGTTGTGTTAAATAGATTTTATCAAATGAACAGATCTGCTGCGTGCGCGGCCATGGTGGGACCACAATTTTGACAGATGCGATTATGAACCACTCATGCGCCGATCTTATCATAATGGCTGAACCTAAAGGGAATAATATAATTAAATAATACCTACTGGTCACGCCTATACACGAACTTGGTTCAATTTTATAACCTACTTATAAGGAATTATGTAAAGTTGTTACCAATTAATTCTATAAAAAGTAGGTGCAGCTGATTTGTTTAATTAAAAGTTTGTCGGTCAGGTAAATAATAATAAATCCACAGGTACATTAGTCTTGTTTGCAGTAAAATGCCAGTTACCGATATTGGGAGTAAGAGCCTGCGTGTGACATATCGACAGTTGCACAATTAAATGTGGACATATAACAGACATTAGACATGGGGCATGCAGACATAAACTTGTCTCTCGAATTATCTATTACCTATGTTTGATTGCAATCAAACTTTGCGTAGGTAATTCGAAAGGCTAACTGTGACATGCACCTACACGATTCAGAAAACTGACTTTTATTATAATCTCATAGTGTGTGAGACTTATGTACTAGGTATACTGCTGTATGGATTATCTTTCGAAAATTAAAAATAGTCCACCAAAAGGTCTAAAACCAAATTACCATTTAATCTCAAAAATGCCTAGTTGTTACATGATCGCAGTACTTACTCATCAGATTCGATTTGGTCCAATAACTTTCAATCTAGCATGAGTTTTATTTACATGACTAAAGTAGAGATTTTAAGAACTGCTAAACTTAAAGTTTCTACTTTAGTCACGTAAAGTCTAGTCATGTAAATTTTCGCGGAACATATGTTGCGTTTAGGTGAATCCATGGTATGACCTAGACACAAAAATATTTTGAACTCTATAACTGGGCTAGCCTATAGACGTAGTGGTTTTTTTTAATGTATCTGTTGATGTCGGTGTCCAACTCGTAATGAGGTTAAAGTAGCACGGCCACTGATTTGTCCAACATAGAGCCCCTACAATTAATCATCTTTTAAACCGGACCAACACACAATCATACCCAAATACATTAATAATAACCATACGTGAGGGTCACACAGCAATCAATCAATACATTTGTTAAAGCATGCGAGAACAATTTTTCAAAGCTCGCATATTACTTTGTATCTGGTTATTAATTTATAGTAGGATATATTGTCTTATTAGGCAATTAGTCAGGCTAAGGCCATGCGCTTGGGCATACCGTGACCCGGCCACTTACGAAATGCACCGACCGCCTACGAGCCGCGCCCTCGGTGACAATCCAGCACACACATGTGAAGCCAATGATCTATCTATATGAACTACTTAATTGTTTATAAGAGTACCTATAAGTAGTGTACCTGACTGTCGATATTATCCTTTCGAATGCCATATCTAAGTCATTGGCAGACGAGTCTGTCTACGATGGATAGAATTTATGCCCAAAGTCAGCATATTTATCTTATTTTCTGTTGCTTCCTATGATTTCTATAGTGTGTACGAACGTTGGTAAACTAAAATAAATAAATAAACATCTATGTTCTTAGGTAAGCGTGCAAAATCTGGCTGAAATGGGTTAAATTCTCATCCACAGTCATACTATCCTCAGCAGTAATAAACAATCCATTTGATCAAAATGTTTAAATTGCATGGCTCATCGCAATACGTAATCTGCATTCGCGACTTACTTGCCAAAAATGTAAACAAATATGAGTTTATGGACAAATAACTTTAATTCCTACACAATAAAGTTTAGTTTACGCTACAACTTCAAACATTTTTATAACTTTTTCAATAGTGCTAGTCGCTCTGAAATCAACTTAGTTACCATTAAAATAAAGTTGATATTTGTTTAACTTGAAATAACATCAATTCGAAACATAAATTTGAATAGACAGTAGATCATACATTTTAGGTATAGGTATTAAAAGTATTTTTCTTAAAATTTTATTATTAGTCTAGTGTAGTATAATGCCTCTAAATTTAGTAAAAACCTTTAAAGTACGTAGGTATAAGCCAAGGGATACCATCACTAAAATGGGCCAAGAGCGAGTCGGACTCGCACACAAAGGGTTCCGTACCACAAGGCAACAAACGCCGAAAAAAACACGTTTCTTATGTATAATAAAATAAATAGAATAGAATAGAATACTCTTTATTATGTACACCATAAAAATTACAATCATAATTATAGAAACTGAAATAATTAATTAAATGTATTAAATAAGGTTAAAATTTAAAGAGTTTATTTTATTCTTATTATTTGTTGTTATAGCGGCAAGAGAAATACACACTGAGAACTGCCTATCAATTACGGTGCATGAAATACAGCCCGCTGACAGATCGACAGACGGACGGATGGACGGACGGACAGCGGTGGCTTAGTAATAGGTACCCTTTTGCTGACAAATATGGTAAAAAGTTTAATTTAATGTTCTGTGTATCGTAATGAAACTGAACTGAACTGAAGGGAGTTTGTTGCGCCACTTCTTCCCAGTGAAAGCACTAGAAGTGGTGAAGGGCGGGCGTTTTGGGAGATTGTCCTATGAAACTTTGACGTTCGAAAAGTGCTCATTCTCAGCCTAATTTGAATAAATGACTTGATTTGACCCGTTGGGTACGGAACCCTAAAAATAAACACATACCTAGTACGTATGCGCAACTAGCCTCGATGGATCGGAAATGGTTTATTTTGGTCATCAGACGTTAACATAATGATACATTCTTATTTAAATGTAGGCACATAATAATTATTACTCAATGTAGGTAGGTACTCTAAATATGGCGCTGTTTACAATAAATAAAAGATCAATAACCAGATCAAAGTAATTAATTAACAATATTTTTAATGCTGTTATGTTATGATGACCTTTTAAATTTTTTGTAAGGTCTAGATCGCAAAACCTTTTTTGGTGTAATGAATAAAAACATGTGACAGCTATGCGGAAATTTAAAAAAAGTTGACCCAGATTAAGGATATGCAACATTGCACTTTGTTGTTTTGTATATTTATAAATACATTACGGATACGTGAGAATTAAGACAAGGTTACTCATGATGTCTTGGTTCGTAAACCATAAGCTTATTTCTTTACCATCCAATGATAGACAGAATCAAATTGCGTGAATGTAGGTCACAATAAATTGACATAACATGATGTGCAGATCACAGATATTATTTCCCTGTGTGCTAATGTTACACAATAAGCCACAAGAATATTTGATTTAGTCCGTACTTCATGCTTAGACGAAAGTTTCACGAAGGCTTGTTACTCGTTTTGTTTTGCAATTGTTGCGGAATTTAGAAAGAAAAAAAATTATAGTCCAATCAGGATCGTTTCTCGATGACATTGGTTAAATTTAATGTTTAATCGACGAATTATAGCGAAGCATAGATTCGCAATTGGAAGGCAACTGAAAGGCTTGTCGATGCCATCCCCCCTCGCGCTCATCGCGGGTGTGCTCGCGCCGACCTTCGCAGTCATATGACTCCGGAGCTTCGTATTGATCTACTTTTCACGTGCTCGCAGGCAGTACGCAATTATATGCCCTTCAACAGACACTCTAATCGCTGCGAGGCATCTCTCCACGATGCTCGATGCAGATAAGAATTTACCTTACACGAAACTAGTGATTCGGTGTCAACAGCTTTTATTTGTTACTGCAAGAGTCACTGAGTTCTTTTATTTTTAATTGTAACGTTATGAAATGGAACGTTTCACGGTTAGGTAAAAGGCATCTTTTGCGGTCGGTCATACTGTTGGCATTTAGATTAGAGAAATCCGGTAAGTTAAAGAGCTGTAATCGCTTACTTCCCAAAAAGTTTTGACATTTATTAAACTGACATTTAACACACTTTAATAACCTTTACTATACTTCTAATTCATTATATCTTAGAAGCAATAAGGCGAGATATGATTTTAAACAGAGTCTTTGGATTGGACTAGACATTCGTTTGTGTACGTAGAAGATACCTATCTAGCGAAATTGGGTAATTTAAGTGGATAATTGGAACATTTTATAATTCGTTGGTTTTGACGGGTAACATTACGTGCGCTCGGTTGCATGACCAATTGATATTCACTATAAATCATTTGTTTAACAAGTCTGCTCACTAGTGCTCACTATGTAAATGTCATGACGTGTGGGTGTGAATAATATGTGTGAGAATGCAGATCGTAGATAGTCCGACTATGACTACTTCATTACGATTGTAAGTTCTTTCTTTATTAGCACACAATGGACCACCGCCGTTGCGCTAAACCCCGTCGTTTAGTTATGTGTATTAAATTTCACTTTCTAACATCGAGTAATCTTTCCAGTAATCCTGATAATATCCACATTAAATTCGAAAGTAGGTAACTGTCTGTCTATAGGTTACGTTTTCACGCCTAAACGGATTTCGATAAAATTTGCCAAAGAGACAGATGGCATCTTGGAGAACGACATAGACTACTACCTACTTTTTGTCTCAAAAATAATCATAAAGGGGATCAAAGTTTGTATGGGAAACTTAGCATGTCTTAACGTAGGAATATGAAAATTCGTGCTTAAGAAATACAAAATGACGTATTTCAGCGGTTTTGTAAAATCATCCCACAAGGGGGCAGATAGGGGGGGGGATGATTTTAAAATTCACATGTATTTAATACTGAAATTTTTGTGTACCTTTTTAATCGATGTAAGGAATTGGAAATATAGTCTGTTACCTTTGATATCTTAACGGCTGAATAGAATTGAATAAAAGGCTTGGATAGATTATAGATTTGACCTGGGTTAGGATAAGGGATATCAAATCAAATCAAAAGTTCTTTATTCGAAGTAGGCTGAGAATCAGCACTTTTCGGACGTCAATATTACATAAGACAGTCCTCCAAAACGCCCGTCCTTCACCACTTAGTAGTGCTTTCGCTCGGAAGAAGTGGCGCAACAAACTCCGCAACATCACAGCTGTCTGATTTTTTATCCCGGTAGTACGTTTCCGTTGGATAACATCTGAAATTCACGCGGGCGAAACTGCTGACAAAAGCTATAGTCCATATTTAATATTATAAATTCGAAAGTAACTCTGTCTGTCTGTCTGTATGTTACCTTTTCACGCCTAAACCACTGAACGGATTTCGATAAAATTTGGCAGAGAGATAGATTGCATCCCGGGGAAGGACATAGGATAGTTTTTATCCCGATATTCCCACGGGATCGACACTTTTGCGAGCGAAACCGCGGGGCGCTCCCAGTATTAAAATTTTGAGTTAGCACCAAGCACCTTTATAAAATTACCAGAACCTTCGCGCAGCAGTTTCAGTTTATTTCATTAGATTAACAAACTGTCAAAAGCTGTGATAGATTGCTTGTTCATTACCAACTAACCGTTTTGTGTCCATTCAAGGATTGGCATGAAAATGGCAGTTAATTCTTACAAATAGCCAACAATCAGTGTTACATTAGATCAAAACAAATCTAACGGGTTTAAACAAATAATTTGATACAATTCGCAATAAAACGTGAGGTTTTAAATTATATCATTGTTATTTGCATAATGATTTACTTTCCATTTCACGGTTGTATGACTGTTTGCACCTAAGTAAAGATAGCTAAGTGATTGTTTTTTGTGCTTGTTCGGTTTATTCAGGTCAGTAAACCGAAGCTAACGTTTGACTGTATCATTTTTCCTCTTGCTGAAACTTCTCATCACTTTTAGATTTGACGATACGGGTACGACTAGGTAACATACCTGGGCCCTAAATTAATTAATATGATAAATACTGGTATTCAGCTGCATCTGGTTAGACTGGAAGCCGACCCAGACATAGTTGGGAAAAGGCTAGGCAGATGATTGCATCGGATTGCATGGATTGATCCATGGCTTCATATGTTCGAAATTACCCCGGTGGTAAATTCAGAGTTCAATCTGCGCAGGGCCCTTATAATTCACTATGACCACTCAATGATTCCTTACTTCGAAATTACACATAGATAAAAATCCATTCAATTATGACCTCTAACTAAAAATAAATTGAAAATGTTTATTAACAATGTTCTTAGCAATCTTTCAACAGCTAGTTTTGATTCACAAGACCCCAACATAAACTATGGTACATTATTTTCTACAGTATGCCAAGAATTCAATAAAGCATGTCCTGTAAAAAATGTTACTATCAATACTAAACCAAAATTTAGTGAATGGGCCACTGCTGGCATTAGAAAAAGCAGAGATATTTTATATACTCTGTATCACGAGAAATCATTAACTTCTGATCAAGCCCTTCATAATTATGTAAGAAACTATTCTAAAATATTCAAAAGAGTCTGCGCTGAGGCTAAATCTAAATTAATAAGTAACAAAATTAGTATGTCTAATAATAAAATAAAAGCTGTATGGCAGGTAATTAACAAAGAAACTGGAAACATAAAACAGCGAGATCAGATCGAGTTGTCCCTAAAAATTGATAGTGAAATCATTTCAGATAAGTTAAAAGTTGCTGAGACACTAGAACATTTCTTTACCAACATCGCAATAGAGGTTACAAAGTCTCTCCCCTCATCACCTATATTAGCTGAAGCTCTTCTTAAAGAAAACTTTAATAAGGATATTCCAAGCTTTGAATTCAAGTCCATTTCTGTTGCCACAAATAAAAACAACTGGCCAAGTGCGTGTCGGGCCACGCACAGTGTAGGGTTCCGTAGTAGCCCGCTATCACAATGTAGTACGTATTCTGTTGTTCTTTATTCTGATATTAAAAAAAAAATGTTCATATTTTGTTTTTCAATGCAAGTCTTTACCCGTTATAAACAAGCAACTACTTCTTTTTAGTCACTTTACAGGATTAATGCTAAGGATTTTGTATTTGGTACAAAATTATCCAACACCCAAGTTCAACGACTATTACTGCTAAACTAATAAAGTTATCTTAACCGCTATAATTTTCCTTTAAAGTTCATGAAATGCACTATCATCGTGAATTTTTCCAGATTTTTCAAACCAGCAGTTTAGGTTTTAGAGGGGGGGGGGGGACGCCCTAATGGAACAAAAATTTGCACTTTAAAGTTTAATATTGCGTAAATGGAGCATTAAATCGAAAAATAATTTGGGCAACCCCCAAGTCATTTTAGAAGACCTATTCAACGATACCCCACACGATGGGGCAGACGACGAAAAAAATATTCATCCCCACTTCACGTGTAGGGGAGCTACCCTAAAAAAAATATTTTCCTAAATTTTATTTTACCACTTTGTCGGCGTAATTAATATACACACTCCTACAAAATTACAGCTTTCTAGTACTAACGGTCTCTTAGCAAAACCTCCGACAGACAGACGGACGGACATGACGAAACTATAAGGGTTCCTTGTAGGTACTACGGAACCCTAAAAAGCATTTGAAAGTCTTAACATAAAAAACACTGAAGACTTGTGGGCGATTTCTGTTAAGGTTCTTGGAGATATTATTGACAAATTTGCCCCTGCCTAACAGGCATATTTAATCAATGTTTAGACAGCGGTACGTTTACTGACTTAATGAAACATATTAAAGTAATACCAATTTTCAAATCGGGTAGTAAGTTTGATTCCTCCAATTATAGACCTATATCTGTGCTACCAGCATTGAGCAAAATCTATGAAAAAATCATGCTGGACCAGATGTTGTCACATTTTAATTCAAATGGGATTTTACATAGTCGTCAGTTTGGTTTCACGAAAGGTAGGTCGATGACGGACGCGGGAGTAAAACAGCTCATCAGTCACATTTTGGAATCCTGGGAGAAGTCCCAGGATGCAATTGGCATTTTTTTTTGTTTGACTGCGCTGACTATAATACCTACACTGATCTGTAAATTATACCATTACGGAATTCGTGGACAAGCTGCTGATCTTGTTCTTTCCTATCTGTCAAAACGGCAGCAAAAAGTAAACGTTAACGGGGCGACGTCATCGGGGTCTCTAGTTAAGATGGGCGTGCCTCAAAGCTCAATTCTTAGCCCTTTCCTATTTCTTATATTAATGACCTTCCTTACATGATAACTTGTTGGATATCATTTTATTCGCTGATGACACTTCCCTTATTTTTAAAATAGATAGAAAAGATACGGATGTTAACGATAGTCTGGCTGTTCTTTCGAAATGGTTTGCAGCTAATAATCTTTTACTTAATGCGAACAAAATTAAATGTCCTAAGTTCTCATTACCAAATGAATACCAAGTGGGTCTGAATTTAGAACTTGATGGCAAAAAAACTAGATGCTGTTACGGAAACTGTATTTCTAGGAATTACTTTCGATACAAAATTACAATGGGCGCATACATTAGAGCTCTCTCAGGTAGATTGAGTTCAGCTGCATATGCAGTAAGAAAAATAAGGCAGTTGACAGATATAGCCAGAGTTAGGTTTTAGGGTTTGCTTATTTCCACAGTATTATGCCTTATAATGGTGCTCTGCTGTAGGGATCGGCAGCTGACGTAGATTCAATTTTCATTTTACAAAAGAGAGCAATCCGCGCAATCTATAAAATGGGTCCTCGCGAGTCTCTTAGAAACAAATTCAAATAAATTGATACTAACTCTGCCTTCTCTTTATATTTTGGAAAGTATTTTGTAAGTTCGCAAAAACTTAGGACTCTTCAAAATAAGAAGCGATTTCCATAATATAAATACATGTAGTAAAAATGAAATTGTGTTACCTAAATTTAGATTAACTAAAACTAGCAAGTCATTTCTTGTAAACAGCATCCGTTTTTATAACAAGTTGCCAAAGCCGGTTACAGAATTTAGCTATGGAAAGTTCAAAACCCTCATCAAACGTGTCCTTATCAAAAAAGCATATTATAACGTTAAAGACTACGTTGAAGACAAGGTAGTTTGGCAATAATTCCTTCTGCACATGTGGCTTCCCTGGCTCCTCATTACCTCATTATAACTATGTAAATGTCTATTAACTGCTCTCAAATTACGATGTTTATTTTTTACATACTTTTTTGACAGGCCTATGCTGTCCTCCCATAACTACTGTAATTTGAAAAAATTGTAAAAGCCAATTATTTTTAAAAAGAGTAACCGTGGAGTTTCTTGCCGGTTCTTCTCCATAGGAAACGACCAATTGGAACCGTGCACCTAGCTTCTGACGTTTCATAAGTGCCCATGTAGGTTTATGTGAAATAAAATATTTTGATTTTTTTAAACCATCCGTCAATTCCTTAGCTAATCACGCCAACCTCGCGTTCATTTCGCGTGGATTCGTTTATTGTGTCACAGAGAATACGTCTTCAGGTAAACATTAGCTTGCTTGTGTCCAATTAATATAAATCGTTTGAATGTCCAGTTATAAATTAAAGTTGTCTTCTATTAAGGATATAATCAGAATCAGTCGTGATGATCACATTAGCAATTTGTCCAGCCAACTTGCATCCAAGGCCGACTAGGATTTATGGTAGGTATTAGATCGTGGGATGATTCTAAATTGTAATAATCCCAATTTAAATTGTGTGTAATAAATTCTAAATGACCCATACTATATAATAAAGTAGGTACTAATGAGTTCGTTAGTATTTAAAGAGGCAATTCCTGAAATACCACGTGATTTGTAATTCATGCTTTGGTTTAATTTAAATATTTAAATTATGCGCTCATCATCTGTAATGATGATTCTACTTTTAAAACGTATATATAGCTAAATAAAATAAGGAACAAAATCAAATGTCAAATGTAAATAAATATAGATATTTATATTTAGTACTTAGTTATGAAAACATCTCTTTCAGACAGTAAATTTTTATTATTTAGAAATAGTCCGCAAAAACCGCCCCAAAATAAAATTAGTTTTACAAAATAATTCCTGTCTTTTATTGTTACAATGTACCAATGTCACAGGACAATAGATCAATACATAGACATCAGCAATAGCAATTTCACGAGAATCAGTATTTCATCAACGGCTGAGTAATGCACATTTCAGACTGTGCCAAAATATCTGCCACAAAGTGCAACTAAGTTTACAACATTTGCATCCGATAAGTTTCCGTAACCAATTCAGCACAAATAGACCATATATAGCCCTTGCATCAATTGAACAGAAAAACTGGGTAAATTGAATTTTATTTCCTATGCACAGACCACCACCCACCAGGGACTATGAGAGTGAGGGAAGTGAGAGTGCACCTGCAGTTCTTGCGAATGTGCTCGCGAACCTTAACTTTAAAGGATAATAATTTCTTGACCACAAATTTCTGATACATATGTGGACCGTTCGTTCGTTCGAGTAAAGCTTATAACTTCCTAAAACCTGTAAAGAGTTCAATGGCAGTAGGTATGATCTCGTTTGTCGGAGGGCAAAACAAAATCCGGCCTCTCAGGTTTTTAACATTGACCGTTTTGTTGCTCTCCAACTTCGTTAATAGCGGTAATTTAATAAAGTCAACAAGGGACCTAAAATCAAAACTTTCAACTTTGTGTTGTGTGAATAAAGTAGGTACTTACACTGAAAAAAAAAATTCTTACTACAGCACATTAAAGCGATTTTATTAAGACTTACTGACTTTATACAGTAAGAAGAAATGTTTGTAAAACAGTAACTTTTAATGATTGCACTTACTACATCTATTATCTTACTACATAAATTTACTGAAAAAAAAAAAACAACAAAAAAAATGAAAACCACCATTACTGTAATGTAAGTAAATTTCAATGGTTTGAACGATATCACCAAGTGAATAAAACATTTAATTTTGTGACCTTTTAGCTACTTAAAACGTTAAAGTTTACTGTCATGACGGTAACATTTTGCCTCAAGCTTTAACTGTTTTCGGATCAGTAAAAAGTACCTACTGTTTTGAACATTAGGCTCTAATGGCTCTCGTTATATTATGGAACTGTTTAAAGCAGTTCAGATTAATGTTTTTCCATTTTTATTTACTGCTTATTTCTTTCAGTGTAATTGCTGTTAATCTACTCGTGTATAACGCTCGGTAGGCAAACATCAAAAGCAACAAGCGTCAACGTCATAGGTACATACTTATGTGAACTATCACATGTACGAAATCTTAATGGATGCATCAGATTTTCTTGTACAATATAAAATAATTTGTTTCTTTTCCGCTTATTTTTGCTTCTAAGGGTTTTGAAGGGCATGGTAGAATAATTTATATCCTCATTGCCCATCGCAGTTGCAGCACGCTGTCTGGGAGCACAGGGGGCCTAAAAAGGCCACTTTGGAGAATCATAAAAGGATAACATTATGCATCGTAATATGGCGAAGACAGTCCGTGTTTTTCTTTTTTTCGCTGCACTACGTACGGATTGATTGGTATTTTAGCACAGACAAAAAAAAAATTACTGAAAAATGGGATTTGATACGATTAACTTAACGGTTAGCTGTTCATTATGTTATCCTTTTATGATTCTGCCAAAGTGGCCTTTTTAGGCCCCCAGGACTGGGTCACCAGTTCTACAAGGTCTGAGTTTTAGAATGATACGGGTACGAGTAGGAGCCGTATTCTATATGACACAATGATCGAAACCGCGCGAAATAAACGTGTAGTTGGCGTGATTAGCTGTGGAATTGACGTGGTTTCGAAGTAAGGAATCATTGAGTGGTCATAGAATGGAATAGAATACTCTTTATTATGTACACTATATAAATTACAGACATACATACTTACAGAAACTGTACAAAGGATGACACAATGGGCGGTCTTATCGCTAAAAGCGATCTTTCTCTCTCTCTCTCTTTTTGTTTTCTTTTTCTTTCTTTCTTTCTTGCATAGTGAATTATAAGGGTCCTGCGTATATTGAACTCTGAATTTACCAGCGGGGTAATTACGTAACGCACTAATAGTTGAAATGGCTTTCATTTTGACAATTCAACAACAATTATTGCGTTATTTACGTAGTTGTTGAGCAGACAAATTTTTCGAACATATGAAGTCATGGATCAATTTAATCCGTGCAATCCGATGCAATCATCATCATCTGCCTAGCCTTTTCCCAACAATGTCTGGGTCGGCTTCCAGTATAACCAGATGCAGCTAAATACCAGTATTTATCATATAATTTACCATGGATTTAAAATTATTTATTTATTACTTATTATTATTACTATTTATTACTTTAAAATTATTTAGATTGTAATTGATTATTACGCAATTAAGGTGCGGAACGTTCTTGCTCTATCGCTCTCGATTTGTTTTTTTTCCGCATACTTGACCACAAAAAAAGCGCCTAAAAGGTGTAACATTGCTTAATTTAATTTCCTATAGGAATATTTTATCCTATTATCAAGGCCTACTTAGTTACTGCAAACATAGAAACAACATTCTGTAGGTACATTCATTCAGTATCAGCCGCTCTCATTCCACCTACATTTACATATAAACAAAAGTAATCTACGTACTTATCCGCAAGATAGATTACATACAACATGTTAACTAAATTGTATCAGTCATTAGGACACGCCTTAGTTGTAACTCACAGAAGTAGGTAACGAGTGTCTAAACCGAGCACCATATGTAAGGAATTACGAGTAACTTAGATACAAGTACAGTTTTGATTTACGTTACGAAACTGGTTCGAACTTAGTATGTATCGTAAATGAATCTGATTCTGATTGGGTCTTTGTGTGACAAGCAATAACAACGACAAAGACTTTGAAAAGAAAAATACAGATTAAAAAAAACTTATACCTACCTATATTCTTCAAAAAAAAATGAAGAGCGTTTACGACGTACCTACGGCATTTCATACAAACTTTCAAGCCCTTGTTTTTCGAAATGAATGAACCGATTTTAATAAAACTCCATTCGCATAAGCAGGATACAAAGGTCTAAAAAGTTAGTAAAGAACATTTTCGAAAAATAGTGTTACACCCAATTTAGACCGATTTTAAATTTTCCATAGAAACAGAGATTTCCAGTTATCTTTTTTTAAATAAGACATTTCGAAAATGTTTTTACTAACTTTTTAGACCTTTGTATCCTGCGTATGCGTATGACGTTTCATTAAAATCGGTTCATTCATTTCGCAAAACAAGGGCTGGAAAGTTTTTATGAAATGCCATACGTCGTAAACGCTCATATGAAGAAAGAATCACATGTATTGGAAAATCATACCTAGTAGATACTTAGTAGGTTTTTTCTTATGAATATGTGAAAATCATTTTCATATTAGGTCCAGCTAAATGATGCAAACTGAAAATCGAAGGTCGATAGGTAGGTAGTTTGAAATATATTTTTATATTTAAAAGCTAATTCCCATAAATATGACCCAATTTACTTCAGGACTAATTTTATCGCAAACATTTTTTAAACCGCTGTATATGTCAAAACAACAGCTGCAAAATATGTCGTACAATATCATACAGGATTATTTCGTAGAACTGACATTCGCGCGTAGGCTGCATTCAGAATGCGAGCAAACGTGTTTTAGAAAAACCAATCACATCGAGCTATAATTTCGCAATTAACTTAATCAGGTGTACCGATAAATTATAAACAGACATGAATTCACAGACACTTGTGCAATATCATAAAAACTGTATGTTCATTTACCTACTAATATTTTTGATCTTACACGAAGGCCGCATACCGACCGCCTATATATAAAATTTGTGTGTACATAGTTTATATCCGAAACGGATGTAATGACGGTTAAAACAAGACCTCTATGTAATCTACTTGAACATTAACATATGCGACTCACGAATGTATCCCAATTATTCAGGTATTTGTGTATTCGCCATTGGGACGTGATGTTACCAAAGATGTCTTTACGTGGGCACAGTTTACATGCGCATGCTTCATGGTCCATGCATCTAGCTTACCAAAACTGTCGGTGGTTATTTTGTGTGGAATTAATGGTTTAAACAAAGGGGTGCAGACAATGGACGTTGCTTTTGGTGGTTCGCAGTGGAGCTACGCCGGCGCCTGTGGCTCGACGATCATCTTGCATAACGGCCATCCGTCTCGAGCTAGTATTTGTTCATGACGCGTTTCGCCACTCAGACATGCTCTTACCCAAACTGATTGCGGAAAATGATCCAATAAAGTGAGTCAAACCGGAAAAGAGATCGTCTACCGCATGTACAGTCAACAAAAGAGATAAGTATGCAGGATCGTTGGATATAGTTGAAGTTTAGTAAGAAACCGATGGATGTCGTCGACTGAAATTTAATTTGATAAATGAGCTGTTTGTCTTCTATTAATAAAATTAAATTTTATTCGAGAACATCCATCGGTTTCTCTTGTTGGTCGATCGGTGAGTCTTGATAATAAAGCCGAATGGCTTACCTGGTTTAACTAGTTATTATTTAATAACGTGGGTGCAGCTCATCCGGTTGCAGTTAAGTTATAACCGAGTACGAGAGGATGTATAAATATTAATATTATTGCTTATCTTAAATCCAATTTTGACTTTACAAATTCAATAATGAGTTTTTTTTTTATAAAGAAAGAAAAAAAAATATTTGGTACACGCACAGGAAATACAACAGTTAAAAAAAGGAGCAAACCTAGGTAGGTAAACTCTTCAATCAAATAGTAGCCTATGCAGCAGTGAATGATGAAACTATAAGGTAATACCTACGTCATCTCTTCTTTACCGTGTCGATGAGACGACAGTTTATTAAATTTTCTTCGCCCAAAACTTCGCTACTTCCACGGCATCGTCACTATGGCTTGCAAAGTGGGGCTATACATACCTCGACAGTACGGCAGTAGGTTGTGGATGTGGCCGTCGTCTAAAACTAACGTCATCTAAAAATGTATTATGATATTGATTCAACTGGCATGTATTATAATTTATAATAACACACAAGAAAACTGACGTGAGGTCTTAACCATATCGATGCAAATCGCAAAATTTTCCTAATATTTATTACCGATATAATATTCGCACTCGACACCACCAATCAAACAAGCTGACACATAAATAGCCACAAACTTAATTGGTTTACAAATAAACTTTAATTAAACACATTATAGGCATCGTACTGACAAAATTATGTAAGAACCACTAGATACAACAAGCTTGGCTTTGAAAACGATTAGACAGTGTGCACACTAGAAACAAAACAGTTTTGTCTGTAATAGATTGAACGGGACGGCTTATTGGTCGATTCGTACGAATTTACTCCAATTCGTCAGAGTCGCATATGGAAAAAAAAAATTAAAGTGACGATTCGCACTTTTCGGTCGAGTAAATTCATTTGAATCGACCAATATGCCAACGGAACAGCTTTGTCTTGTGCCAAAACAGATTGTTTCAGTGCATTTTCACAACTCTGACTATGAGACTGTTACCTACTACGTCTGTTGTGTGTAGGCGCCAGCCATCACTGTATTCATAGAGGGAGAAGTCGTGTGCCCGATGGGGCTCCCCATAGACATTAAGGCTACGCCGACCGCCTATTGCCGCCCTCATCGTTTGTTTGGAACCAAACAAACGATGAGGGCGCCACTGCGCGGTCGGCGTTTGGTCAGCGCCCTCTTAATGAAGATCTTACATACAAATTATTTCCCCTAATTTACCCCCTTTATTAGATGAATGATCAAAAATCCTTCCTTAATAATGCTCGTTAATTATAAGAAACTCTTCAGCATAATTTCAAGCTTCTAGACATCTAGCAGTTTAGTCTGTGTTTTGTGTGTCAGTGAATTTAAGATTTTTATTGAATAGAAGATAGTTTCTCAGACAGTGCTGACTCCTGACCTGACTCAGACTGCACAAAGCCTTAGACGTTTACCTACTCGTAAATTAATTATACATATTTGCCTTCGTAAATGTAGATAACCTATGTAATAAATATTTACAATCTGTTTGAAAACATAATCGTGATTAGCTTGTAAGGAGATCTAATTATCCACTCGTCGACACATGTTTGTCATAAAACACATTCTGCTGTACTTATTTGTCAGCGGCAGCTCTATACTTGACGATAACTAATTGTATTATAATTGATTGGAGTTAGAAGATTGGCGATCGCATCAATTATTCAGCAATTGGTTTTATTCACACTCACTACAACCATAGTGGGTTTTCTAGCATAAATTATATTTTTTAATAAATAATCAGCTACTGCCTAGAACGTGTAAATCTGATAAACTAATTCGTCCTACGAACACAGTTGACAGTTTAATATCGTTGCTAAAATTTGTACCACACAAAAAACATATATGACACAGATAAATTAGTGAGAATTCCTTATTTGACCCAAGATTTTGTACCTACAAGTTAATTATAATTTCCAAATATCGTATGAGCCAGAAGGTCAGTTTAGCTACGATTGAATTCTTTAGTATAGCTCCAGTTTAAAGTAGAGCTCATGTACATTGAATTGAAGTACAAAAAGTTTTTATTACCCGTTGATAATGAATGGATGCAAGAAACGTATAAAATAAAATGGTCCATGTAATGAAATATTTTACTGAGGCTATAGCAATTAACGCGCTGATGCAACATATATGTACATTTTCACACACTGCAGATACTCAAAAAGTATTTCTATAAGTTCATTGTGAAATTATACATAATTGAAAGAATATTCACGCAGTAAGTTCAATATTTACTTACAAAACATTATGAAAATGTGATGCAACAAGCACGCCTGAATAAGTAATAAACAAGAAAATATGTGCTTATTCATATAACCATATTTAGTGCTTATTTCTACCTAGATATTCAGGTCACATGAATTTTTAACTGCCTACGACACCTTATAGACTATAAAATTTAGTGAAGTTTGACATGAACATTTATAATGTAATGGGTAGTGGACACTAATTGGCTCAAAATTGTTTGGAAGAAGGCCAATGTCAACGACAGTTGATCACAACCTGCCACTTGCAACGAATTGGAGCCGCACCCATATGATTTAGATGTAATCATTTTTTGTGACAGCTAATTGACAGGATGTATTAAATCGATGCTAAATACGTCTAATTTTTGTGTTTACCTCACGATTTTGTATCAATTACCCCGTTTTTGTTCATTTCGAACAACGTCGACCCATATGCTTATAGAAAGTATGTAAATTGAAATAAATATGTCTTCATTTATCAAGACAACCAAACTTAATATAAACGTTGTAGTAAAAGAATTCATCAACAGTCCTTATAGGGTTAAGTGGACTCAACTAAGACATAATAAGGCATTAAGTGCCAACATGAAGCTTTAGAGAACTTTGTGTGGTCTAATTTACAAAAGGTAGATCTAAATTGGGACCTAATTCTGCTCTCTTGAATATAATAAGTCCTCCAGACCGTATTTCGACCATGGCAGACATTCTCAACGGAGACTAGCCATCTGCGCGGGAGATATGTATTATAGTACGCTACACAAGTGTGCGCGCAGACACACGTGCACTCTCTCTTCCCTCACTGTTAGGTATAGTCCGATGGGACGGCGCGTAATCTGACACGACCGGAGAGAGTTCAGGTGCAAGACCAACGGCTTATCGTGCTTTCCGAGGCACGGGGGTATCACACCGCTAACTTCACAGGGCTGTTACTAAACAGGGCTGTTACTAAGAAATCCCTAATGGAAAAACCCATTAACACTTTGTCCAACCTGGGAAGCGAACCCAGGACCCTACGCTTAGCAGTCACGCTTGCGACCACGAGACCATCGAGGCGGGGCAGGGCTCTTGAATATAAGTTCACTTTGAAAAGAGAGAACATAATATAAACTATGCAATGTATTTGTATTCTGTGTCCCTAAGTAAGTAAGCTGTTTAACATTCGATGCCAGCGGCTCAAGACAACTAACACTGTAGCCAACCTTGCACTGCAGACTTAAAAATAAAATATTGTTTGGACATGTGACGTAAACTGCATTTTCCTTATATTGGTAAACCAAAAAAGGGGCAACGATTGTGAAATTATTTCTACGAAAGTAGAAGACTAGACCAAGGTCCAAGTCCAAAGTCCACGACCTAGCGGGACACCTCATTCTTTGTACCTACCTAATGTACAAAGAGAAGATGAGGCGAAAAGAGTAAAAACGGAAATCACCCTCTGCTCTAGACTATTTAAAAGTGGCGTCTCAATATGCAAACTGTTCGCGACAACCTGGCTACATAACGTAGGAAGAGTTGCTGGGTGGTGAGAAAGCATAACATAAATCAGTTAATTAATTCGATTAACATTCGTTTTCTAAATATTTAAATAATTTGCAAATTCGACCTTTGCCAGCATTATCCACTGTTTTATCGGCATCTCCAAATATTTTTTTAAAATATTTGTACCTCTAAAGACTTCTTCAAGCGTAGCTGTGAAGAGCTTTGGAGAAAGAGCATAACAGCACTGGATAGAGATAAGTGGAAGGAGGGAAGGGAGGCCTTTGCCCTGCAGTGGGACAGAAATGGCTGATAATAAATAATAATAAATAAATAATTTGTACCTCGTTAAATAGCTGATTAAATGAAGATGTCTGCCCCGTAATTTGTACGCTTAATGTCATAGTAAAATTTTGAGGTAACTGGAGTTTAAGTTCATTTATGTAGATAATTTTTGTAAATGGTTAATAAACTTCTTCCTTTAACTTTAAACTATTTGATGTTTTAGAACATTTGGTTACATAGAAAGATTTTTTAAAGTATCAAATGGAATAGCAATGAAGGCTATTAAATTCGAGCGTTACTAGAAAAGTGATATTTAGTAACGAAATTTGGGAAATTTTAAAAAATACATTTAAAAAAATCTTGCATCCCATGAATTTTTGTCTAGGCTTTATGGGGTGCTTAAATGTTGCAAATGGATCACACTATCACGTCCTGGAAGGAATACGTCGAATTACAAGTAACCCTGTATATTTGTTACACAGTTACACAGGTAGGTTGCAGCTGAATCTGGTAGCCGTTCTGCTGTTATCGCTGAGTGGGAAGCAGGGCGCCTATAACTGAATGTCCTGTATTTTTTCATGCCATTCCAGCAGTACCTATACCTAGTTTTTTTCGATCTTTCATCAATTCCAGACTAAACTGATAGCCTGGGAGCCGACATTAACTATCAGGATAATAAACGTTACAGCTTCCACCAAGCTGACATCATGCAACTTTTATTATTCATTATCGACATTAGTGGTCTGATTAAACGATTGATTAATGATATCTGGGAGACTCGCGGGCAGTCCCGGGGCGGGATTGCAACACCGATACCACGGATAAACTCAACACTCTAATAAGAGATCGACCTCGAACTACATTGCCGATTTGAGTCGTGTGTGAGCTATTTGAATTACACATGCGAGCTTTCAATGAAGGTTGTAACTTGTAGTACATAGATGTGGGGGGCGGACGAACACCTCACAGCCTCACATTATACGCTTCGGTCGATAAGCAGTCGTGACTGGGAGCAGCTACCATCAGCATTTTATTGCAAACAGTTTATTATAACACGATAGATCGATAGCAAATCGAATATTTCGTAATAATAATGAACTATATTGTAAAACAATGGTATGCAACTCTGATGAAGACATCAATACATTGGAACACATCTCTGTTACACTACCATTGTAGTCAAAATGCTTGTTCTGAGTTGTCAAGGTTGTTGGTTGTCATGGCAGTGTCTCAGCTTGTAATACATGACAGCCTGAAAGGCAGCAGTCTAATCTGTCGCCGTTGACGAATTGATCAAACGAGTAACGAGAACAACGAAGCTAATAATAAAGCGACTAAAGAATTGACCGACATGTCAGAAACCGTTACGTCAATCAATGCAAAATTGATATTGGTTTTGAGGTTAGGCGTTTATCGCAGCCTGTTAAACATATGAGAACAAGAAAACCAATAGATCACTAAACTAGTTGCATATTAAAGCGACAAGGTCGATCAAGTGCTAATTTATGTTACAAATGTAAATATTGATTTATTGTTACAACTTTAAAGAGTGAAGCTTAACGTCGGAAAAGTTCATGAATGAAATGATTGATGAATGATGATGACTGTTCCATTGTTTGTCAAATTACTATCCGTTGACTTCTGGTTTACGCAACGAAGCATTTTGTTATAACATTTAGGTAGGTACTGTTGGTCAGCAATTTGTCATAGCAATGTGTTAAATCGTCAACGTCATCGTCAACTAATGATTAATTTCTTTAACTTCTTAGACTTTCATTTTCGTTGGTTAATTTTAATAGAGACTCAAGTTATAATTGGCCCTGTCCATAAATATAACCAATTAGATGAACAAATAGAGCCATTGAAATTACAAAATCAAATAAGTATATAACAGACTTACTTGCCGAATGGCAGTCCTACCGCAAAATTATTCAAAATTAGACCCAGATTCATGTGTTTGTATGCGAAAGATGCAGTAAAGTTTGAAACACTTAATGTTCATCATTGTGTGAATAACTGACGTTCTCATGACGTAGTTCCTATTAGCCGGAGTCACATGATGCGATGCAACTCATCGTTACGACAAGGCCTTTCCTTTGTGAATGGATGGCCGCTCCTTTCCCTCGCGAGTGCTCTTCAAATCATAGCTGAGGCGTTGTTATCGAGTTTGTAATCATTTGATAACTGACACGCCTATATTATTTCACAAGATATGTAGGTTCTCCGCAGGCTACAAAACTTAATAATATGGTCAGGTCCACGGACTATGGTCAGGTCTCTATATGTTGTAAATTAGATGCATGGGCCTGAGTTCAAGTTGATTTAAATATCAATAATTTAAATCAATTTCAACTCACAGCCAGTTTTCGGACTATTAATACAAGCTTTATATTAGTCGTTCGTATTTAATCTTTTCATAGTCTGAAAGGCTCTTTGCCAGACTTGATTCCAATCCCAGACGCCTTCCAGATCTCTTCTTTTAACTTTTCCGTTTCTAAGATCTTATAGCAAGTTTTAAACTTCAACTGACTGCAGTTGAAGTCTCGAACTGAACTTTATAAGAGCTTTTGTTTGACAGCCTATTTTATATGGTTTAGTCCCCTCTCTTCCCCTTCCCATCTATTCCTCTATGCGTTTTACCTACAAAAAAATCATTTTTGTAGGTAAAACGCATAGGGGAAGAGATGGAACTAAACCCTTTATATTCGCACAGCCAGATATAAAATCTATTAATTGTTATCAAACCAATACACATGCTTCTAATGAAACAATAATTCGTTGCATCATTTAGTAATGAAATCCAGTGAAACTGGCTTCCAGACACGTAATAGGTATTAAAGCAAAAAAAAACAGCTATTAAGTACCAACTTTGAGACGAGTATTAATTTACAATGCAGACTCAGTTGTGACATGGAATGCAAAATATACGAATAATTGCAACTTTTGTGCGTAACAACTAAGAAAACGAAACAGAACTAAAATTGCATCGTAATAAAGTAGGGATCATAATAATAATAACGTTACTGAAAATATACTGTTGCAATGTTATTGCACATCTTCTTATATTTTAGACATGTACCTACATAGTAAGAGCTAATTATTTACAAATGTTGCAAATATAATTATGATCTAAACCTATGTTTTCGACAAGCCTTTGACGTAACGACTCATATAATTAAAGCACAGACCGTAAAATGTTTATAAAACAATTAATTACAAGTCATTTACATGCAGATTATATGCAAATATTATCTTATTTAGGAATCTGCAATAATATCAAAAAGGAAAACGTCTTATGCAAAGTTTTAACATCACATTAGACACAAAAACGGATAGAAATATGCAACTAAATAAATAAATACTTTACACTGACTTGCTTTCATGCCATGTTACGAATGGAATGAGAACGACACGTGCGCAAGAGGCATCAACACTAAATAGCAAAAGCATAAATATTGATTTTAACTGGTTAATTTGCATAGTTAAAACATCTGACAAAAAACTGTTGCTAGCCGCTAATTTCTACGTAAAAATAATTTCATAATGCTCTTCCTCTGTTATTAATAAACCAGATTGACAATCACCAAGTCACCTGACATTTAATGTAGTCTACCCACTCCCACTCATCTAATTATTTCCATTGTTATAATAGTTGTACAATCGTTGGCTATTTTTGCACAGGCCGAAGAGACGTCCTCCTAAGGCTGCGTAACCAGCGCAACAAAGAACCAGTCAGTAACTATTCTTATATTATGAAGTTATATTTTACTCGTTTTAACTTAATCATAAAGCCTGACATGGAATCTATATTATTGCTAACGTATTAGTTATGAGTACTACAGTATTCGACTTCTTCCTCACCTCAAACCAAAAGATAACATAACAACCTAACCGAAAGTGAGTTCTTGAGCATAACAAATATATACAGTGGCATCCAAAAGTTAGTTGACATTTTTCCACTTTAGATGTGATACCACATCATGATTTTATTTTTCTCTTCTTTTTTTACCGTGATAGATTTTTTTGGTGCCATAGTAAAGTTAGTATTGACGACAAGGGGGCCTAAAAAAGGCCACTTTGGCAGAATCATAAAGGATAACAGAATGGACAGTTAACTGTTAAGTTAATCGTATCAAATCCCATTGGTGAAGCATTTTTCAGTTATTTTTTTTGTCTGTGCTAAAATACCAATCAATTCAATCCAAATCCAATCCCAATCTCTTTGATTGTACCTACGTAGTGCAGCGAAAAAAAGAAAAACACGGAATGTCTTCGCCATTAATAAATTTCATAATGTTATCCTTTTATGATTCTCCAAAGTGGCCTTTTTAGGCCCCCTGTTCTATCGATTTACCATTGGTTTCAACTTTGGGCAACATGTTTAAAATTTGGGCCAAGATTCTAGGGAAGAATTGCATTGTCATTGTCGGGTAAAGTGTAATTGGGTTTTTCCATTAGGAATGTCTTAGTAACAGCCAGGAGTATGGAAGTTGGTGGTGTGATACCTCCGTACCTCGGAAAGCATGTTAAGCAGTTGGTCCTGCGCCTGATCTCTCTCCGGTCGTGTCGGATTGTCCCATCGGTCTATGAGAGTAAGGGAAAAGAGAGTGCACCTGTGTTGGCACACACACTTGTGCACTATAAATTTAATATCTCCCGCTCCGATGGCTATTCTCCGTTGGATGGCTGGTCTCCGCAGAGATTGGCCACCATGGGCTATTATTATTATACTTAGAGGTCCTGAGAAGGCAAAATTCGACACAGCATGCTTACTTAATTAATTTCTAGGTATCTCAACAAAGGTTATAATTGTCCTAGATCTGCAAGGGCTAATAATGAGAGACAATGCTCGTAATATTATATGCATAATGAGCACGCGAGTACGTCTATGTGAGCAAGTCGAATGTAAACCGTAATTAAACCACATTGTTTAAATTGTGACCGATTTTATCAGGCTGGCAACATGCACACATGCCAGAATTTTATCAGGCTGGCAACATGTATACATGCCAGATTTAATGTTTGTCTATTATTTGGGTCTTCAATTTTAATAGTAGGTAGGTAGGTGCTTTCAGAACAATCGCTGGTCTACCTGCATAATGTGGTTATGCCAAAATGTTTGATTGAGTATTGACTTTATGGGGCATTGTTCCAGTCTTTGAAATATTTCGGTTTCATAAGATTTGTATTGTGTTTTAGTCACTAATAAATGACTGTTGCCAAAAAATAGCTTAGCTAAATGAACATTATTATGTAGATCATTAAAAAAATAAATGTCGTTTTTTTTATTGCAAGACAATTTATAGTTACTTCCAATTAGTTTTTCCGTTTAGCAATATTTTGATCATCCAGTCGGGTCCAATTAGTGATGTTCTGAAAAACAATATTTCGTAACAATAGTTTTTGAAACAAATGTTACGTTTAGCTTAAGATCAACTTACCTTACCTAACTGCCAAAAAAAGTGTGAACTTGTAACAATGATGACAATTGATTTAGAAGAATGGCAGCTTTTTATATGATGCGTGTTATAATAGCGAGCAGAGCGGATGTAGTAGGCGGTTGCGAATCTTCAATTCTCCATACAATCGCCACGATCACGCGCCGGCGCATCTGACGATCACATAACTTGAGTACTTGACGTAACATTAAGTTCATTACAATTCAGCTTTGAGTTGACCTATCCCAACAGACGGCATGCATGCATCAGTCATCGTGTAGCTCAACCCTATTTTAGGGAGCTCAACGACCCGTCACACGACTATACCGGTTACGGTAATGGGTCCGATGATAGTCTTTCATCTTGTAGAACGTTTAAGTAACTTAGATGAGTTAAAAAACATAGATTATACTAACATTGATACCTATGTAACTATGAATTTATTCAATGCGTCATAGAATTAGTCCTTGAGACTAGCCATTTAAGCAGGAGATACACGAGTACACAAGTGTGTGCTTAATTGTGTGTGTGTCATAGAATAAGCGAGTGCATAGTAACCGCCTGTCGTCTGCAAGTACAATATTGAAAAGGTCAATAATAAGCACCGTTTAGACTATTCATTTACGCTTTGCTAAGGTTAACCTGTCTACAACGAGTAACAGTAAAAGACCTCAAATATCCCAATTAGAATTTTAGCTGTTAACTTGTAGTATCATACAAAATTATTTTTAATTCACTTTTGTTAATGTAAACATTGTAAATAAATCTCGGTAAATAAATGACAATAGTTTATCTATACCTACTAATAATAAAGCTGAAGAGTTTGTTTGTTTTTTCGTTTGTTTGAACGCGCTAATCTCAGGAATTACCAGTCAGATTTGGAAAATTTGTTTTTCATGCGATAGCCCAATTCTTGAGGAAGGCATATAGGCTATTTAACATTATGTTAGGACTCTTAGGAGCCGAGCAAAAAGAAAAAAAGGAAGAAAGAACCCTAAGCGAAAACGAAGTAATAGCGCGGACAGGCGATGCGACGCGACGAGGATAGGTTGGGGGAACAAGAAATTTCACGCGTACGAAGTCGCGGGCAGAAGTCAAATACATAGCAAAAGTAAATCAAGATTTTGCTATGAACTCTAATGGCGGAGATAAGAAATTAACTAATTCTAAAACACCGTAAGTGATTTAACAGTTGTAAAGAATGAATTTTGAAAATGAAGACAATGACAGTAACACAATTTCGTTTTCGCATACGTAGGTAGTGTCAGCGAAGACCACAATATCAACGAGTTGAGTTTAAGGACCGCAAAAGACATACCTATAAGCAGGCCAATAAAATTCCCGTATTTAAAAACGTTCAAAATCTAGTCGCAATCTCATCTCAGCGACAATCAATGTCAAAAACTTGTCAAAAATGTAGGGCGATTAGAGGTATTTTTGTCAGACTGAGACAGAGATCTGACTGTGAATGTCTGAACGTTCTTGAAATTACGAGAATTGCCCCTCAGGTGCTTTCTATAGGTCATAGCACACGTATCAATCCGGAAAGGGATCGGCACAGTATCAACTCGAGCCGTTCAGTATTCTTTGTATGAAACTCCCTACTGCAACGTACAGTAATCGGAATCGTAACGTACCTACTCTAGAACAACAAAGCAGTCGGTAATTAACAATATATTCATTTATACTTGAAGTGTGAGATAGAAGATGTGGTTTAATTATACGCTTTTCAAAAACCAATAAAACTTTCACGCAATAAATTTTGATTGAAGATTCTTTTGGTTGATCTAATGTTGTTGATGGACCAGTAGGTATAATTAATATTGCTTTTAGCAATAGGTAATAAAAGTCGATCCGATTTAATTTAAAGTTTAATCGGGCAATATTTTTAGTATTCCACAAACTAATAAAACTGGAAAGCAGTGTCTCTCTTGAATAATGTGGAACCAAGCTCGACGGGCTGTAATGAAGATTATCCGTGATCTGATTCGAAATAGCCTGCGCTCTGTTCTTAGCTTACATAGATCGGTTGTAGGTATTCAAGAACTACGTAGTTCTTATGTTCTTATTCCTAAATAAGGCCATGTGACCATGTTGACCAGTCTACACACCAAACCCGCCGACACAGGCTTGATGTCGGCGGCTTTTATTTCAAAAGAATCATGTCGGCGACTTGTACCCGCGCGTGTCGGCGGGCCATCACGTCGGTGGGTCGGCGGCGGGTTTGGTGTGTAGACTGCTTACCATACATCTTGTGACAAACAACTGACATAATTAAGTATTTACTCAACAATCCTGTGTAACAAAAATCGTCTCAATATTATTCCTCCTCCCTCAAACAATAAAAACAAGTGTTTACCTATACAGGGTTAAATTAAATTAGCTAGCGAAACTCCCCACAGACGTGATGGGTATCGATATCTAAACACGATAAAACAAGAAAAATTCTTTGATGATAATGTTTTCTTGGGTCAACGACCTTAGATAGGGTTACCTACTTGTAATATCAGTTTTACGGTGAAAATTTCACAGACGTGATGCAAAAAACAGAGTTTAACCGCTTACACTTTAAGTAGGTACCCGCGGTCTTTGAGTTCTTTGACCCCAAAAAATTATCATCAATTATTTTATTTATATTTATATTTTGCAACTCGGTCCTCAAGTCAATATGGATCTACGGGATCCAACTGTGGGGCGTTGCCAGCAAATCCAACATCCTCTGCCTACAAAGAGTCCAAAATGGTATCTTAAGATCCATAGTAAGCGCACCTTGGTTTGCTAGGAACGACGAAATCCACGAGTATCTTACAAATGCCAACAGTAAGCTCTGAAATCGAGCGGTACAAGGAACTACACAAGGAACGCCTAACCTTGCATCCAAACCCACTAGTTGCTGAACTGTTAAACCCGACAGCGGTGGTGATAAGGCTGAAGAGGAACCACCTTCTATAAGTGGGAGGCGCATCACTGGCTGCTCCACCACAACGCCATTTCGTCATGGAACAAATTCGCTTATGGTCCAACGACCGATTGCAAATAGAAAGAAAAAGGAGAAAAAAAAAAATATGTTATTTATATATATTCCATCGATAGGTACCCATCACGTCTGTAGCGTTTCGTTAGCTAATTTTATTTGAATCCCTTTTCACATTTCCAATTACCCGGATAGCGGTAAGAAAAACCCGATATTTTTGCTTTCTAACATCCTACATCAATACGATATTATCACACACTTATATTGTAACATAACATTATTATGTATGAATGATTAGAGAGGGCGTATACCGAAGCACGTGATTTCGTGAAAGTCACAAATTCGCATACATAACATAACAGAGAAATCTTTTGATGCACACTACTTATGTATTTAGTATAGAAATTACGGAATGTGTATCTTACTATTGCATTGCTTATTAGCTGTACCGGATTACCTCTCTTCGCCTAACTAATTAATAAAAGCCTATCATGCTTATTAGCTCAACTGTCACTAATGAGACCCAATTACTTTTTCTATTGTTACCGATCTTTAGGAGATTTCGCAACATCGGAGCGGTAAAGAAACATTTGGTTGTTTAGGAATAATTTATGCAATATTAGCAATTGGGTTATTAGAATTTATTGCTTGAGCTTATCATATATTTATAGTAGGTATATATATTGATACTCGAGCTTATTTTCATTGCCCTTATCTTCAATGAAAATAATAATTGTCACACTGTAATTATATTAAGGGCATATATGATAAGAGAGCAGAAGGAAAAATGGACAAGACTAATAACTGAATGGTACCCACGAGACAGCAAAAGAAACAGAGGTAGACAGACTAAGAGATGGGAGGATAACATCAGGAGAACAGCAGATCCAACATGGAATCGTATAGCAAAAGACAGGACACGATGGAAATCTTTAGAGGAGGCCTTTGTGGAAACACAAGCTGTAGCAGATCAACGACCGTTTGCAGATATTAATTTTCATTGTTTAAACTATCAGGCACACTTCATATTTATAATTCTTGTAGCATGTGAAAATAAGAACAGCAATAAAGGCTTCTTATTTTAGTATTTATTAATTATAATAAATTTTATTTAAAATACACACATATCCGCTTTGTATGCTAGACCGACCTTAAATAAATTTGTATAAGGTCAATAAAATGATCATGATACTAGACGATAATGTTGAGTTCGTTTTAAGACGAAGATGTATGTATTCTGTTAAACTAATCTCGTGCAAGTGAACTGCAGACTTAATGATCTTGTGAGAATAAAGATTCTTCAAACCTAACAGACTAACAAGGCACATCGTCGGATGAACGTTAGTCATTTCGTAAGTGACACAAATAACAGCGAACCGATTATTTTGGCGCAACTGTTAAGGACTCGAGTTGAATAAAAACTGTTTGAACAAAGTTGCATCTACGGTTACGAAAACATCGGGTGTTGCATGCTCGAATCTCGTTGTATAAATAAATCGAGTCACTGATCATTGGTGGCGTAATCGATTCCATGGTAAGAGACAAATTATTCGATCCGCTCACATAACTATCGGCTCATTGTTATCCACTTAACAATATTATGAATGTGTTGGGAAACTGTGGTCATTGATCCATGAGTTAATGCTGTGTGCCCAACAGACGTTCTCATTTCAGAATCCATAATACAGCATGAAATTAATTCAACTAAGATATCGATTTAAAAATCATTACTAAGTTTATAGTGTATCAAATGTCTGGCAACCGATCCAGTAGTTTATGGCAATCATGGATTTTTTTAAATAAAATAATGTCGAATACACAACGAATATTTCAGTTAATTACACAAGTCGCAGTTAGTTTCTGCTCGTGATTCAGTAGAGTTGTTTCGATGTCACGATTTTTCATTAAATCTACATACATTTTGCAAATGAAAATGTTGGTTGAACTGAAATATAGTCTTCTACCCTATGCATATTTAATAAGAACCCTTTTTATGTTCACACTGAATGGCTCTACAATTAAACAATGTCTAACAAAAAATCTAAATTGATTCAAAACCCCCTTATAAAAAATATTCAAAATATACACATCGTTGCATCTTACGCATACTATAAACAATATACTACTGAACGTCAGATCATCATGGCATCACATACGCTCGTCTAACAGTTTGTTATGATACGTGCTCCAGAGATTGGTTCATCAGCAATTTACGAGATAATAATACCATGTTGTTGGTATTTTTTTTACGTACCTCCATATGTTGCCAGCAGAAGTGTGTACAATCACGACTACAAATACCTTCTGGGTAGGCAGATACTCGTTAAGATAACCGCAATACCACTGCGGTTTCAAAATATAGTCCATGGATGTGAAATATGTTCGTTCTATTAGGTGTAACGTAATTGGGTAATTTTGTACTATACATACATACATAATCAGCCTATAGTGTTCCCACTGCTGGGACACAGGCCTCCTCTCGGTGAGAGGGAGTGGGCCGTAATCCACTACGTGGGCCCAGTGCGGGTTGGCAGCAGATGTCACATGTCTTCGAATTTTTGGTTCTAGGACATGCCGGTTTCCTCACGATGTTTTCCTTCACCGTTTTGAATTATTATTTAGTATTTATTTATTTAGTACTATACCATAGATAATTGATATAAATCTATAGCAGCCTGCCAAACATGGACAATGCTCAAAAAGACAAAAAATAGACACCGTTTCGGGACATTGACTTTGTAAATGCATTTTGTGTTGGTAAATTCCGGTTTTTTATTATGGATACAAAAGGAAATCAATTCGTCAATCTACGCTAATAAAGTCGCTTGTAGGTTATATAAATTACAGATTTAAATCACAATTTTCAACATTTCAATACATCATAGCACGGCAATGTCCTGAGAGCTATCGTTTCTGGGAAAATTCGTAAAATTAATATATTAAAGTCATACAATTTCGTTCTACGTCTGGTGTACTGACATATTGTTTTGACTGATTTCAAGAGAAAGCACCAACAGTACGGACTAACGTATAATAATTATAAGCAAACTGACAGCATTTTTTCCAGGTTTTATGTGGAACTACCTAGCGACTGGACTGAAAAAAGCACCTTATGTTATAGACAAGATTTTACAATCCAAAGTTAACTACAATATAATATTAAGATTACATCTCATGTTTGCCTTGTTGGTCTATTAGTTGCAAGGACTGCTGAGCATGAGCTCCTGGGTTCCATTCTCGGGTCGGCAAAGTGTAATTGGGTCTTTCCATCTGGAATTTCTCAGTTCGAAGACTGGATTTGTGTCCAGTTGATGGCATTAGGCTCGCTTGCATGTAATAACATGGGACTTAAACATAATAGGCGAAATGTGGCTGTACTATAGGTACACCTCTGTCCAAACCTTTGGGGAATGCAGGCGTGATGAAATGTTATCTCATGTGGATATGATTGTGTCTCTCTCAATTTGTGTTCTACTGTTGTTACAGGAGTTGTGGAGTAGTGGTGGCGCAGGTCGTAGGTTCGAACCCTGACAAGCGCTTTACGTTGTGACGATTTTCATCACCACTGCTCTCAAAACATAAAGGAAAATTTCGAGGAAACCTGCTTCTCCTAGAACCAAAAAATTTCGAGGAAACCGGCTTGTCCTAGAACCGAAAAATTCGAAGACATGTGACATCTACCAACCCGCACTGGGCCCGCGTGGTGGATTACGGCCCACTCTCTTTTACAGAGAGGAGGCCTGTGTCTCAGCAGTGGGAGCATTATGGGCTGACTATATTGTGACACAAATTCTGTTATGAAATACTTCTCTGAAACCAAATCTATGTTTAGAAAAAACTATAACATTAAATAATCGCGTTTTCAAGTAGAAACTCATAAGCATTTTTAGTAAATCTACACATAAATAACCTCGCATTGACATGCACATTACCATCCACTTGAATCCCATAAACATTTATTTACCGACCACTTATAAGCAGGCTCGCTTCTAAACAACAGTTACGAACTAATTACTCAATTAACTTAACTGGTTTTAACTTAGTGCATCTTTAAGTTATTCATTAGTGCGGTTTTTTAGGGTTCCGTACCTCAAAAAGAGAAAAGGGAACCCCTATAGGATCACTTTGTTGTCCGTCCGTCCGTCCGTCTGTCTGTCAAGACCCTTTATCTCGGGAACGCGTGGAGGTATCGAGTTGAAATTAAAACCATATACTCAGGTCTACAGGCCGAACCGTGCGGCTATTATTTCTTAGCCATAAGCCCCTCTAAAAATCATAAATAACTTATAACACTAATAACTTACTGAAGAATGTAAAACTTCTAATTCTAAAAATATTTCGCAAAACTGAATAGTAACCATGATTGATGAGTGATGAGTCAATGTTACCGGTAATTATGTATGCAGTCATAGGTACGTACCGCGTGCGTGGTATCTCAAGTAAAACCACTTTCGTTGGATCACGTGAACTTGTTGCATCATCTTCGACACACCCTCTAAATAGCAGCAACTATACCTAACTCATTACCTATACAGGCCGGGTTTTTTGAAAAATCTTTCAAAATATCTTGCGTTATAAAGTTTATACCTAATTATCATATAATCAATCCCGCCTTGTAGTAGTAGATAATTATTTTGCATTTCGTGTGTCTATTAACATAATATTTGAACATTAAGATATCTTAAAAAATGCAGTCTTTTATTATATTTATTGGCCAATTCCATCCTAAATAAATACGTGGGTGGATGACTGCTGTTATCTGAATTTACATAATTCCACATTAAACCTAATTCTATAACATTCCGACCTCGCAGCGGAAGATGAGCTTACTTGAGAACACAATGCGCCCGAACATTTGCCTCCTATATGTAGTTGACTAAATACTACTTTATCAATATCAAATATGATGTTGTATTGCCCTACAAAATTTTCTACAAGAAATTGGAATGCAAAAAATAGGCACTCATTGGCATTTGCATTGGTATAAAATTGAATCAAATGATTGATTTGATTTAATTTGTTCTTATTTGGTTTTAAGATAAGATAAGATTTATTTATGTGATTTTATTTGATTTATCTTATATGATTTCTATTAATTTATGCTTGGCAACGGGTGTTATTTATCTGAAATAAATAAATATTATTATTATTGGCTAAATGTACTATCCGTCTAACCCTTTAGAGAATACAGACCTGATATGATTTCGTGTAAAATACACTTTCTCTTAAATATCTATCGTATCTTCAGGAATCACAAAGAAAGAATTTCAGTACCTAGGTATTAACTTATATTTTAAAAGAGCATCGACCTATCACCGAAGCAAAAGCTTATTGAGATACAATGGACGCAGTTTTCGCACAATAGTGTGAATTGATCGATGTTAAACATTTCTAAGTAAACTGAGTAGTGTTCAGAACGGTATATTATGACCATGATAGAGTAAAATGCAAATAACACATTCCAACGCAAACGGCTTCTGACTAGTTAAAGTACCTTGCGTTAGTTTTTTGTTTGTATTATTTTCATGTCATACATTACCGATATCGAAAATTGTTGTATTATTATGTACAAGGAATTTTAAAGTAAAGTCTAATTCCGTTGTCAACAGAAAAAAGCGCATGCGCTTTACCACTAGTCATGGTTGCCATTGCAAAATTAATTGGCACAATAACCCAAATTAGGCCTCAAAACAGTTCACACCCAAAACTAATCTACCATGTACTATAACAGATGCACCGTGAAGTCTCACTATATTTAGCATAGTCTTACTATCAGTAAACTTAGTCTGCCGTCGTCCTTCTGGCACGAGGGCGCGTCACGAGTTTCAAGCGACTTTCATTCTACAGGCTTCGACGCGGCAACGGAGGCACACGACTACAGTGTCAAACTCGCCGCACCGACGCAAGCACGCGTACCAAACTACCTCCTTTAAAATAAATAGCTACCCTCAAAAAGTTTGAAGTTATGAACATAACTTAAACTGGACTTAGTGCTCGACTTTGTGCCTAATGGTATAAGTGTTAAGTGTCGGACTATTATTTGGACAGTGACATGATGATAATAACGAGGTAATTTGATTTTTCATATTTTGATATTTGGCGTAAATATTTTAGGTACTTATTTTAAATTTTTCATTTGATTTGATTTTTATGTAGCCCATAAATGTTTTTCTTACTTATGATGGTGTTAATAATGCAGTGCAACTATAATATTCAGCATGAACTTAAATTATTATTAGTTCTGTAAGGATTTATCGGATATCCTGAAAAGTTTTCATTGCCCCTTTTCGTTGATGTCTTTTGTATGGATCGTAGCGGCTACGAACGGGCGCGCTACGAACAATGGCGTAGCGAGTAATTGTAGAGCTTTTTAGCATACTACTAATGAATATGCGTAGAGTCGTAGACTTGCGGATGTTTAGTAAAGCTGAATTATAAACTACTGTGTATCTTCTTAAGTGGGCGACACGACAGTGGCGAACTGTAGATAATGCGATTATTTAATTCACGCATCATTTCGGCTTATAATCTAATATTGCATTTGGGGTATAAGTATGTATTGATTATTCATTGAATAATTTAAACACCATAATTTAACAACAGAAGGCCAATTCTTGTAATTTAAAATGTTCAAAATCTGTACGCAGTCTCATCTCGGCGGCAAACAAATGTCAAAAATTTTGGGATTTTTTTTGACAGATTGAGACTGAGATCAGACTGTGAACAATCTTTAATTACGAGAATTGCCCCCGAGGCCCACGATTTAGGCCCTGTGATATAATTCCATAATTTTAGCTTTAAAAACGGAATGAAACAATTTCAATCAAAGAATGCCTGCATACCTATATGATTGTTTTTTTTTTTTCGATGAATATTTATTTTTATTCAACAGTTATTGATTTACTACTTAGTTTCTATATACCTAATCACTCTTTGGGCTTTTAAGGCAAACTGTATGACGATTATGCTAATAGACAGGATTTAAAAATGGCGCAATTAAGATAAAAATTATAACGGAACATTAATAATTAGTTAACCGACAACGCCGTGGAAGTGGCAAAGTTTTGGGAAAACAAGATTTAAAATACAGTCGTGCCAGCGACACGAAGAAGAAGAATAGTTAGTAAACTTGAGCCGTTTCACCTTTTGGCATAATTTTTAAGAAGGTTCGATATCTTTGTGTTCTAAACTTAGATATGTTTGGATACATCTGCATAGGTATGCATATGCATACCTACATTTTATGATTGTAGTATTCATATGACGTAGCGTAGGTGGGTCATATGAATTAATTAATTAAAACACAATTTTAATTACTAATGAGGTTCGATGATCCCTTATACATTTTTATCATAATTATAACTTAGTTAAGAACTGCGTCTTGGAACTGAGTTGTGGAGGTCAGATAGGCAGTCGCTCCATGTAAAATACTGGTATTCAGCTGCATCTGGTTAGACTGGAAGCCAAAACCAAAATAGTTGGGAAAAGGCTACGTGGATGATGAGTTAAGACTGCGTCGATAGCCGAGTGGCCGCAAGCGGTACTGCCGAGCATGTTGTCCTGGGATAGATTCCCGGGCCGGGAAAAATGTTATTGGGTTTTTCCATCTGGAATTTATCAGTAGTAGCTTGGAGTCTAGACTTGTGCCTGGTTGATGGCAGTAGGCTCGCCCCCTATTACATGGGACTTAAACATAACTTTCAAAATGTGGATGTACTATAGGTACAGTCAACAGCAAAAGTAGATGATCAAAATCAGAAATGAACGGAGTTCGCGTCAGAACTGTGTGGCGTCGAAGTGATTCAAAAGTATGCGATTGTAAATTATACCAAACATTTACTACTAGTACAGCTGCCATATATTCGTGATCAGTTTTGACTCCTATTGAATTTCTAATTTTGATCATCTACTTTTGCTGTTGACTGTACACCTCTGCCTAACCCTTCGGGGAATAAAGACGAGATGTTATGTTATAACTTAGTTAAAATTTCTATATAATATTGTTCCAGCATATTAAGCTACCAGAAAGAGTCAAATTTACCCAATCAACTTTGAACCTTATGTTAATAGTGATAAAGTTGAAAGTCAATTAAATAAATTTGACAGATTGTAGTAGCTTGATGTGCTCGCGTCTGTAAATTTAGTTTGAAATAAATAAATACAGTCAACAAAAGAGATAAGTATGCAGGATCGTCGGATAAGTTGAAGTTTAGTAAGAAACCGATGGATGTTGTCGACTGAAATTTAATTTGATAACTGAGCTGTGTGGTTTTCTATTATTCAAATTAAATTTTATCCGAGAATTTCTATCGGTTTCTTACTAAACTTCAACTATATCCGACGATCCTACATACTTATCTCCTTTGTTGACTGTATATTATATAATTTATAATAACATAAACAAAAATGATATAATAATATGGCTATCCTATTGACCATCTAAAACACGCTTATATAACTAGGTACCTATATAAAAAAAAACAATAAAATCGTTTCGTTTCGTAAACGTTTGCATTCCTTACGTCCTTACGATATCACACACGAGAGTTCAACATTAAATCGCAACCTTCTTTCATCTTAAAACGCCTTGAAACAAGTTGTACAACAATCAATAAAAAAAATATAAAAAAATATCCAAGGAGAGTGGTAATTGCATAACTTTATCACATACAAAGTAATATTTTATCATTAATTCCTGATTCAATTTAAACTGGGCTAACGTTTTTCCCCTTTTTAAGGCATTATTACTAACTTGTTATATCTAGCCAATACTAGCGGTAACCAAGGAATCCATATGGTCGTATTTCATTACAACTGTCACTTAATTCAGTGAGGCACCGCTTAATCCCTATGATGTAATTTACGACGCCCGCGCAATAAAAAGTGCTGGTAAGCTGTAAATTGCTAGTCCATTTTTTATGTTGTAACTAATCCGGGCAAATAAACAACACTAAGTAAAAGGCAATAAAATATGTATTTTACTGTAGTTGCTTATAAAGCAAAGTCCCTTAAAAATCTAATTTTATAAATGTTCAGTTTAAGCAAATGGCCATGGTCGCGAAGTTTAGTAGGAAATTTCGTATCTATAAACGGTTATAATTAGGATTAAGTAGATATAATGTTAAGAATTAAACACCAAACAGGGATACATGGAAGTAATTCTCCGAGGAGAATAACTAAGGAGTTGTTGCCTAATTCTTCTCTTTACAAAACTGCCTGGCAAATAGAACTAATCCATTTTCTTGTAAATTTTGACGTTCAAAAGCCTTTTAACCCTTCGTATCGAACGTGGATCCACGCAAGTCACAATGGCTTTTCTACAATTTTTTTATAATTAGGGCATTCAACCGGTTAATGGCCTAGAATATAAATAAAAAAAAACTTCTACACTCCCGGAGTGCCGATAGAAGTGAAAAATTACCTACGTGTATTTTTTAAATCGTCTTATAAAGAAAACACAAAAAGAATACTTTGCCATCACTCACAGACATATCGAGATATACATTAAAACCGAGTACATCCCGAGGACAGCCGAACACATCCGAATGTAGCGCGGTGTCGGTTACGGTAACAGTGTCGCGTGTTCAATGGTTTTTTTTTTCCATTTCAAAAAATGCCCAACGCGTCCAAACAAAATTTCACTTTGACTTTGAAGGTCCTTATCCTCATGACACCACAAGAAACAACAATATAGTGGTTATAAGACAAAACTATTTACCAAAAATATTCAAATCTTCCTAACGATCAACGCTCGCTTAAACTCGACCACACATAAATGTATAGGTACGGTTACTTTTAAGCAGGTGAACAGCGCGGCACGTACGTGAACTGGTCTCATCAATAATAAGATTAGCTTGTAGTCCCGTTACCGTCTGCCTTAAAAGTACGCCATTATGCACCGTGAACCGTGCTCCATGGGAAAATGAAAGTGTTCGAGTACTTATAAGGATAAGAAGACGGTAGTTATACAATGTCTTTTAAGACTAGCAGCTGCGCTCTTCGTATATCAAGCGCGTTGCTTTCATTTTCCGGGATTCAAATTTAAAACCGGCCAAGTACGAGTCGGACTCGCATTCGAAGGGTTCCTGGTACGGAACCCTTTGAATTGCAAAAGGCACAAAACACCCAAAAAACACATCTCTTCTATGGAACAAATAAAAATATAAAAAAGGTTTACAGTTAGGGAGACCCCCTTTAATTTTTAACCTTTTTTATATTTTTATTAATAAACACTCCTTGTAAATTTTAGCTGTCAACCTATTACAGTTCATGAGATGCAGCCCGCTGGCAGTCAGACGGACGGACGGTCAGTGGAGGCGTAGTAATAGGGTTGCGTTGGCACCCTTTGGGTACGGAACCCTCAAAAGTGCCATGTATGGGATAGATATAAAGCTTGATTTACACCGTGCGATTTACTCGTCATTGACTATGGCATACAATAAGTTTAAGCAACAATAAAAGCTGCACTGTTTAAACAGTGTGTAGGCAATACAAGTAGTTTTTTGGTTCAATTGTATTGTATGCCACGGGCAAGAAACCTCTGCCGTGTATATAAGACTTCACTTAAGGGTAACCAGTTACTTTTCTCAGGATATAGAGTGCCTTAAGCATGCAAGAGGAATCGAGTTATTTCTCTTTTCAAACAACGAGAAATCGATAACTGTAAAATGTAGCAAAGAGTTGAAGGAGATAGTATTAATATGACTAAGGGCTGATTTTTCAATCATCTGATAACTTTATTCGAGGAATTGTGGGGCAAAGTTTATTAAAAAAAAAAAAGATATTTTGACAGTTGTTTCATACAAAAACTGTCAAACGTCAATTTAATTCCTCGAATAAAAGTTATCTGGCGATGGAAAAATCAGCCCTTAACCGGAAGAACTTAACGATTCATAAAAGTGCAATTGAAATATTAAATGTCAGCTTATATAATCGAAATGCTTTCAATTTAGCTTCTAAGTGAAAAGGAAGTCAAACGAAATAAATCATACACTTACTATCTCCTTTGAAAACGAAAGCAGACACAACACCGGTAATATGACTCAACAACAACAAAAAACCGGTCAAGTGCGAGTCAGCCTCGCGCACCGAGGGCTCCGTACAAATTTGTAGGTATGTAAATAGTTTTAAATTTTTTTTTGTAATGTAACCACAAAACGGTTTTCGAATTTTTTCCTTTACTAGTGCTACATGAGATTACTTCTTGCCAAATTTCATGATTCTAGGTCAACGGGAAGTACCCGGGTTTTCATTTCGGAACATATACGCCCGCATCTTTTGATTGCGTTAACTTAGAAGTTTTATTTTTTAACTGCTTCAAGGGATTGCAGCCCTGAGTATTTGATATTAATTTCAACTTGATAACTCCACGCGTTCCTGAGAAATAGGGTCTTGACTGACGGACAACGACGTGATCTTATAAGGGTTCCGTTTTTCCTTTTGAGGTACGGAACCCTAAAATCAATTTAAAGAAACCTGAGTGACATATGAATTCACGCCCATCACACTAATATTATAAAGGCGAACGTTTGTGAGTGTGTGTGCGTTTATGTTTGTTACTTTTTCACGCTCAAACGGCTAGTTTTGATAAAATTTTGTATGGAGGTAGCTGACACCCTGGATAAACATATAGGCTACTTTTTATCCCGACATTCCCACGGGATCGACGTTTACGCGGGTGAAACCGCGGGGTGCAGCTAGTTAATAATAAAACAATGTTCTTTTAAATAATAACTGTAATTATGCCTTCTATGATTAAAATGCTGTGCAGAATCACAGAGAACATGACGTCATCAACGAACTACGTTTCGTTAAACTACGCTTGGTTAAAAAGGTACGGTTCGCCGAAAGCGAAAGATTAGCCGAGATTTGATAGATTACATTATACTTGTTACGTTTAGTGCTGTATGAGTAATGATGGTCGAAAATGTTGTTCTCATTTATTATACCGTGTAGGTTGATATCGTGTTATTTAACTTGACATTTAAACTGCACTTGTTAGATTCATCATAGCTTAACAAGAGGTCATATTGTTATTATGTCAGGGGGCCTAAAAAGGCCAATTTGGCAGAATCATAAACGTATTTTGCTTTTTTTCGTTGCAAGAGATTGGGATTGGATTTGGATTGGTATTTAAGCACAGACAAAAAAAAAATAACTGAAAAATCCTTCACCAATGGGATTTGATACGATTCACTTAACAGTTAACTGTCTATTATGATTTATAATGATTTGATGAATTCCTTTTATGATTCTGCAAAAGTGGCCTTTTTAGGCCCCCAGACCTTGATTGGCCTGAGTTTTTTAATTCTACCGAAAAGTGTTGACTGGAAAACGCAATTTTATCACTTATGTGCTAGGGAGTTTCTTGCGCCACTTCTTCTTCCCAGATAAAGCACTAGGAAGACGACGACGGGCGGGTGCTTCGAGGGAACTGTCTTATGTAATTTTGAAGGACAAAAAGTGTTGATTCTCAGTCTGATAATTATGTCTAAATCTAAACAAACAAATTAAAAATCACAAGTCATTTTGTCAATAAATTATAAACGTCACAATGGCGGGCATATTTAGTACCCATTTAGTACTATTTTGTACCAGTCCTAAAAAATATTTTTTTACAAGAGTTGGTCCCGTCATTATGACGTTTATAATAAATTACTTGTTTTGTTTGTATGCCTATATATTATAGTGACATCAAAATGACCTTACAACCTAATAACTAATTAGAAATTACTATGCGTTACTTGATTAAAAAGTGCCGTAACAATAAATAAATAAATTAACTAACCCGTCTTCAAGGTATTGCACAACTTTACGAAAACCGTAGTTAATATTTTGAACATCCATTCACGTTTTAGTAAGTTTTGCATAATCGTTGACTCCAAGGTTAAGGTAATATGAAACATAAACGCAACACATAAATTTTGTAAAAGACTTCATAATGTCTTTTCAAATATTGTTAAACTTCAACATTTATTTATAAGAGTAGGTATACTTGAGATGTCTATGTAGAAACTTGTTTGTTTGTTAATCAAGTTGGAAAACAGCATTGTGTCAGAAGTTGTCCCTAACTGTAAATAAATAAACCGTGCTTATAATATAATAGCAATAAAAATACCGTATATAAAAACAAATGCTGCCGATTCTGTTGTTCACAATCATCTGCCTAGCCTTTTCCCAACTATGTTGGGGTAGGCTTCTAGTCTAACCGGATGCAGCTGAATACCAGAATTTTACATGGAGCGACTGCCTATCTGACCTCCACAACCCAGTTACTGGGTAATACGATACCCCTTGGTAAGACTGGTTCTCAGACTTTCGGGCTTCTGATGACTACCCGTAACGACTGTCAAAAATCCACGAATGAAAGCCGGGACCAACGACTTAACGTGCTTTCCGAGGCACGGAGGGGTCTCGGTATGTAAAGATGGTCACTCATCCACAGACCAATCGCGGCAAGCGTAGCTTAACCTGATCGTTCGACCTGTGAGGCTGTTATTATTTATCCACGGACCCCTCTCTGTTGTTGTTGTTGTCTGTTGTTCACAAACTAAACTCAATTTAAGTTCAGTGCACCTTTTTCTTTCCATTTCATTAGGAAAAGGACAGAAGATAAATTTTAGTTTAGTCCTGTCAAACTAATCAGCGCCAGAAGTTGTTCATAATGATGAGTACAATGACCCCTTCAGATATTTCTGTATCAATAGATAGACCTTATAGAGCTTCGGTATCGTCAGGTAATATTTGAATTAGTGAGAAAGTAAAAAGATAAGTGCCCGTGCCCGTGTCCGCATAATCAAAGACATGTGACATCCACCAACCTACACTGGGCCCGCGTAGTGAATTACGGCCCACTCCCTCTCACCAAGAGGAGGCCTGTGTCCCAGCAGTGGGAACATTACAGGCTGACTATGGTTATGCTGAGCTTTAATAATGGTACCTACTAATAGAAATTTTATAGAAATATATGTATGCACATAAATCGGTAAACATACGTAAGTGACGTAACAGACTGGGTTCAAATACCTAATATATAATTGGATGATCGAAAGAGTGACCGGTTTGGAGTTGCGAATTCGTTACTTTCTAATGAACTATAATCTACAGCATCTTCTCTAATGGTTTGCAAAAAAACATATGTTTTAATATAACGTAATACTTTCTCGCTCTTCGGTATTTAGTTTTTAAATGTTGGTTTAGTAGTGTTCTAAGTAAATAGTGACTGTGGTCAGACATGGTCATTACTGTTTGAGTATAACAGTGCGGTGACCATCTTAGTTGTCAAAAGTGACAGTCATGTCCGTCTGTTTATTTTATTGAACTTCTTATACACAGATGGTTAGGTAAATGATGATGCTAGTGATTTTCCCCTTTATTTATAAAGGTTGCTTAAAGTTTACAGACGTTTACACGTACATAACGTTTAAACGGCAAAAAATTATGGTTAAATAGTCACTAATCGTTAGTTGACTTTAAGCCATGTTTATATACGCGGGCCTGCGGGCGGAGAGTAATGGGTAGCTCAACGTCCGATCAGGACCAGGCCCGTGCCGGACGGCGCGTACGTGTTCCACGCGCGCCTCAAAGAGATGTCAGCATCGAGGAGGGGCCCCATAGGGCCGAAGCCTGCCGGGTCAGCGGGATTGTCCGAAAGGGTTACCGCTGGCCCGGAACATAAAGGGCTAAGGAAGGAACACGGGTGGGTTTTAGTCAGTAAGAGTCTGACACTCCCTTCCGCTCCACCCAGAGCGGGAGGGGTCATTTGATGATTTACCATCCGAAAAAAAAAAAAAAAAAAACCATGTTTATAAATAAATTCCTTTAAAACTTAAAATAAGGCGCAAGAAATACTAAAGAATAAACTAAGTATTAATGAAGGTAACTAATAAAAATGTTAGTAAATGTCGATTACAAACTAAGCAATGTAAAATAGAAGCTTTATTTATATAACGCTAGAGCAATATACAAAATATACTTTACCATTGAAACATACTTAGATAATAAAGTCCTTTCAAACATACCGCTAGTGAAGGGTGAGGGGTCGATGACGTAAGCCGCGCATCGCGATGACCACCGCTTGCGCAACACGGGAACGGTAACACGTGGAGAAAAGTGCGCGATTTATATTCGACTTTTTTCACATTCGTGACTTGTTACGCAATGATGCAGACACTCCTAACGGTATGGAATATAAAACAAGTATCTTGTTTTAAGTTATGTAAGATTTCAGGAAGCATTTGTTGTTTTTAGATTCTGTGGCCAATAAATTGGCTTTTTTATTTTCACCGACGATATAAATCTCTGGCCTTTTAAAATGAAATAAAATGCTCTTGCAAGTGCATAGTTTCAAACTGATTCTAATACGGATTTGATTCGATGCGAAACCAAATAACTTTTTTTTTAAGAAACATGTACTGCCGACTGCATTTATTCGGCACAGATAAGCTCACAATTGGACCATACAGCAATAAAGATCGGGTTAAGTAACGCTATGGTGAAATAGGTACATAGAATTCTACTGCACAAAGCAATTAAGTAATTATTCTTTTTACCTCTTTGGAAGGAAGATCTCAGAACTGCAATTATTTGGAAATATTCATAAAGGTACAGTTCTATGCTAAGAGGCGTTCCACCAGGAAAAGCTGAATGCTTCCCCAATAACTGCTTCTCTCGGCACACATCTTTTCTGTATACAACATTGTGTAAATTACAAACCAACCCAACTTTACCGAAACACAAAAGGTTATCGCACGTCACGTAACCATACCCATACCTAAACTTCAATGGAGTATTCTCAAATTGTTTATTTTCTATAAATGTTTGCTTGCGAAGCACTCGTCAGTCATGTCGGTCACGCAAGATGTGCGGGCGCCGATGCCGCGGTCACTGGGGCAGCCATGTTGCGAAACAGTGCTGAGACAAAAAACGAAAACATTTTTCCGGCTTTTATTTTTATTAGGTTCAATGCTTTTGTTGCAAAAACTATAGTGGAAATGTTAACGAAATCTTCTTGGTTAACTTTAATCTATTTAAATAATGATAAACCACTTCGACTTGAGTGTTTAGTTTAATTAAATAAAGTGCCAGAACAAGTTCTTTTTTTTTTAACTGCTGGTTTGTGATGAATGTAACCTAACCTAACCTAACATAGCATGAATACAATCATACTGGCCCTAGTACCTATTAAGTCTAGATAACCAACACATAACATATCCATCTATGTACCTACTTTGTATAGTACTCAAAATTAACTGTATAGTCTATGGTTTGTGCTCAAACGCTATTACGAACGTTTGCAAATTTGCTCTTATTGTAAGTACGACAAACAACGTAATTTGTCAGACGGCTCAAGTCTCAACTGCGCGCAATCTATGTAAAATAGATCAATTAAGTATCTTACTTAATCAAGGATATTATCAATATTGCCGGTGAGGGGCTTACTTACTTACTGATGGCATTTAGTGAGGCGAGGCCGTCGAGTAGTCTAAGTCACGACTGACAAACGGAAATGATACGTTTTTACAAATCAGTGCACATTAACAGTGTCCTATAACTAATAGGCGATATTACTTTGTAATTTTATTGGAGCAGTTGAACAGTTCATTACAACCTAAATATAGGTAATCGTTTCAACGTAGGATTGCAAGCGTGGAGTATACAAAATTCAGTGAGGAACAGCGCAGGACAGTGTTACTATGAGTGTTGGAAGAGCGCATTTTGATCTAAACAAAATAAAAAAATATTTAACACAACATACATATTATATAATACAAAAATAAAAGCATTTCTATAGTAACCAGTTCGTAAGTTCATTTCTGATATATCACGTAGCCTTGAAGCATCTGCCTTTTGTTGATGGATGAGTATTAGAAACTTATTAACATAATAATAAATTATAGACGAGTGAAATGTGTTTTGAATGTATTTCCGCCTAAACCGTTTGGCTATTTTCGTATCTATCGATTAAAATGAATATAAATATTAACATTTTCCATTACCAATGAGATGGATCAATTAGCATGCACTGTTAGATAAAATAAACATTTAACATCTTATAATAATAATAAATTCCGCCGCGAGACAGAAAGCCGATAGAAAGTCGTGGATCACTTCACGAAATAACGATATCCTCAAATAATTGGCCATGTTTGTGAATACACGTAATTCATTCAATTTAATAGCCGTAGATATTACGTTTATTTCACATAGAGTTGTATGCGAACCGTTATGTAATGTCCGATAGGTGATGGATAGTTCTCACCTTTCGACTCTGTAGATTGCAGGTGAGACAAATTGCAGGAAAACTTAGTGCTTCGTTATTTATGTCAAGTAGTATACCTAACTGGTGCGTCCTGCTTCTATACACTTTTTCATGTCTGTCTGTGTGACCTCGCAATACTTATAAACTCCGCAACGGATTTTGATACGGGTTTCACCTTCGTTTAGCGAATTAATCCCGGAAAGCAAACTAACAAATACCGTGCCTGAAAAAAACTAACAAAAATCGTGCGAAGCACGGGCAGATCGCTAGTGCTGTATAAAACATACCTCCTAGTTGAGACCAACGACTACACTCAGCATATCGAAACTAAGCGATAATTGATCTTTGCACAGCAGGAGTGCTAGAGGTGTCATCACACCTTTTTTTGCGTCTTGCAGTTAATTTGTGGCTTATAATTAAGTATCCATGACAGTATGGACCAATATTATTTGTTGATATAGCTCAAATGGTCTTAAGCATTTATTATACTTAGGTAGTCTCAATACCGCATAAGTGTAACGCATAAATATTAATGATAGGTATATTGCAAGGCTTGGCTTCGAATTTGAAAGGATATCAAAACTAGTGCACCGAAACAACGGTGTCATAGCATGACATGTTATAAAGTTTTACGATCATAATTATATTCTTTAATATGCTAGTCTAGACTTGAGGCATGCATAAAACATGAATGGCAGCTTTTATCTACGTCTAGACAGTGTTAAGTTTACCTTTAATATTATTTTTCTCGTGCCAATAGCCGAGCCAAAAAATAATATTCCCAACGCGCTCCATGATTGCAGAAACTTAATATATAATAAATATAATTACTAGCCTCCTTGAAGGAATATCTGTGTCAGGAATGCCTTGCGTTTCGTAATTAACAAGCATTTAGTTTTGGATAATTATTTTAATTAGTTTTTGACGTCAGCTAAAGTTTACCTGCGAGCTTGTTAGACCAGATCTATTAATTATTTTATTATTGCTTCACTTGAACATAAAACGTCTTTATTTCGAAATATAAATACAGCCTAGAATTCGAGCAATGCTCTAGTTAAACTTGCAAAATAATAACTAAAATTTATGAAATACATTACACATGCTCATTTGCTTTTTTTGCAAACTAGCATGCGTATTGGATCACTTGCAAAATGGCTGCATCACGGTCAAATAAAAAACTTTCAGTCATAATTAACTTATAAGAAGCACATAAGTGTAATAGATAATGGCATGAGTTTGAAACGTAATCATTAAGTTTGATGCTGTAATGACCTCTGCGAATTCAATTCTGATAAAATTGCTTATGACAGTTACCAGCCTATCTAGAATTGCGTGAATAGTTGTTATTTCCACTGTTTATAAATTAAATTAATCCTACTTCCAACTCCTACTAATATTATAAACGCGAAAGTTTGTGAGGATGGATGGATGTTTGTTACTCTTTCACGCAAAAACCACTGAACGGATTTGGATGAGATTTGGCACACAGATGGATTATAACCAGGATTAACACAAAGGATACTTTTTATCCCGATATTCCCACGGGATCGAAACGGGTAAAACCGCGGGGCGCAGCTAGTTGTTAATAAAAATATCTAAAAAAACAATCATTGCTCATTGCACATAAATGGTCCCAAGAATTGTGATTGTGCAAAGCACAACCCTAAACGTAACTTAACTAGAGGTGTCAAGAGTCATCATTATTCACATCGTATGAACTACCGGCATGTCGATACATTGGGTGGTCATCTCGTCATTGACGAGCTTTCACTACCAGCATGACTGACATTCCATTACTCTGTAGCAGTAACAAGATGCAATGAAGTAGACATTCTATTGTACATACACAACCCCAAATGTTGTCTAGACGTAGTTACTTTACTAAAGGTATCAAGAGTCATCTTTAGTCACATCGCGTAGACTACCGGCACGTCGATGCATTGGTTCGTTCACCTCTTCATTGGCGAGCTTTCATGACTGACAATCCATTACTCTGTAACAATTTAAGTTGCTGAGGGCCAGGGGTAATGAAGTAGACTGTATTTTAATGTACAGTCAACAAAGGAGTTAAGTATACAGCAGCGTCGGATATTGTTGAAGTTTACTAAGAAACCGATGGATATTCTCGAATAAAATTTTAGTTTATTAATAGAAAACAAACAGCTCATTTATTAAATTAAATTTCAGTCCAGAACATCCATCGGTTTCTTAGTAAACTTCAACTATATCCGACGCTCCTGTATACTTAACTCCTTTGTTAACTGTACACAACCCTAAAGGTTTGACTACTAGAGGTGTCAAGAGTCATCATTAGACATGTACTACCGGCATGTCGATACATTAGGTGGTCACCTCGTCATTGCTCGAGCTTTCACTGCACACCTGGCTGACACTTCATTACTGTGACAGAAGTAACTAAAGAGCAATATAGTGGTAATTTTAATAGACTTGTAAGTGATAAAACCTACGGTTTATGTGCCTACTTTATTGGTCTTGAAAGAGATGTTCTAAACTCGTTTACTGTCCATGAAACTAATACTTACTACAGTTAAGCAATCGCCCTAAAACATGTGTTGTTCTTGGGATAGAGTTTTATGAAGCTTAAAAGTGCGATACCTATACATACACTTGTACTAATGTTGCTCGATTTTATCGGAACACCTATTCAATTATCTGTGCTTCAAACAGCATCCAAAGTTGGGACTCATAGCAGAGGAAAAAATAACCTACCACAAGCATTTGCTCTATGAAAATACCAATAAAAACAGTAAACTGATCGAAGTATATTTATAACGTGGCCGCCGAGAAAATCTTTCATCACGTAAGTAATTGGAATTTTCCTAAGAAATATTAAACGTGATATTAAGTATGTATTTTAGTGTTGTAACTTATAAGGCACAAGGACGTACACTATGTGTAAACGTTAGGCAGCTCGTTATAGACTTATATTCAATATGCGTAGCAATCGGTTTTTGTCGCATGAACCATCGATAAAAGAAAAATAGACGTAGGAAGTAGGAACATGTCTGCATAAATGGAATTTCATTTTGGACGACAAATACTTTCAAGAAAACTTTGGAACTTACAGTTGTTTTTTTCATAATTCCCTACACACACTTTTTAACATGCGAACTCAAAGAGTGTCAGTGTTAATTTCGAGCTTTTTTATACCGTCATCTTTAATACCATAAAAAACTATGTTTCTTGTTATAAGTAGTACCTAGATGATAGCTAACTACTGTATAATTATCTAAAATGAATCACACAAGGTGCGATGCGGTTTAGTACACTTGGAGACGATTAAATTGACCCAGTTTTCAGGTGACGCTAATGCCTGGCGTCTTCGTCAAATACGATGCAACTATAAATAAATAATTGTAAATCGAAACCGATTCTATTCAATTACGTTTTCAGAAATAGGATTTCTTTGTAATGAAATCGATTTTTATTTCGATTGATTCCGTACAAGCGTAAAAATAGCAAAGAAATTGGCAAGAAATCAATGTGACCGCTGCATTAATGGCAGCTAGAAATCTGTTGGATTAATTATTTATGTAAACTTTTCCCCTTACAAAATGAAAAATGAAAGAGTACCTACCTACATCTCGTGCTCAGAAACTATATGAAACCCACTTAAAAAAAATAAGCATTGCTGCCCGATGATTGCTTTTTTTTTTTAATTGTTTTAAGTCTAAACAAATTTCCACCTTCTTCTTAAGCTCATCAAAACCTAATCAACCATTTTCTTTTTCCAGGACGTTGATAGCAGCGCTATGCTGCGCGTACGCAGCAGCGCTGTCACCGCACGGTCCTGCGCACGGCGCGGGCGACAGCAGTGATTGCGCCCTCTACCTTAGCGGTCCAGGACGTACTTCGGCCTACGACTACAGCATCAACCTGCTCAAGGGCAACTTGTAAGTACTCTGGATTACAGCAAGAGTTTAATACGTTTAATACTTTTCACTTAACGTAACGCAATAGGCAGGTACTTGTTTTTTTTAATCAGTTTCTTAACTGTTGCTTGTAATCTTATTGGCAAGTCAGTTGTGGGTGTCGTTAAAAGCAACACCTTCAGGTAGGTACAGTCAACGAATCAGATAAGTATGCAGGATCGTCGGATATAGTTGAAGTTTAGTAAGAAACCGATGAGTCCAGCAGTGAACTGCGATAGGCTGAGTTGATGGATTGATTGATTGAAGAAACCGATGGCTCGAATAAAATTTAATTTCAATAATAGAAAACAAACAGCTCATTTATGAAATTAAATTTCAGTCGAAAACATCCATCGGTTTCTTCGTAAACTTCAACTATATCCGACGATCCTGCATACCTATCTCTTTTATTGACTGTACATAATCCTATATGTTAAAAAGAATGAAGAGCGTTTGACGTCACGGGTTTATGTATTGTGCTGGATACCTACTAAATATGTTCACATTGTTAAGTACTGACTTATATGGAAGGGCTTTGCGAAATAGGACTTGAAAACTAGTGTAAGATATAAGACAAAACTTATACTATACCGTTGCCTTTAGGCGAATGTAGTTTCCAATCGTTTGATATTGCAACAACAATCATACAATCAACGTAGATCATTAATTCATAACCTACATATGCACTATAATAATTCAATTCCGTATTATACAGTATATTTCTCAATATATATTAACATTAACGATGATAGATAGCTCTATTGCATGCCTATTAGGCCATTTAAGTAAGCTGCTGTATGTATAAAATCATTTACGTATACAGACATACGCGGGGACAGGTTAAATTGGTCTAAAATTACCATTCCCTCCATATATAATGTATTGGCTTAACTTAAACGACAACTTAAGCGTATTTCAATCAGACTCTGAAATGTACTTGTCAGTAAAATTGCGGGCATGCAATTTATTTCCTGTTTATGTTAAATTCAGTTAATATTAACGAACTGGATTACAAAACCTGTTGGACAATAATGTTCACATAAGGCGTTGGGACCTTATTGAGGGTCATCTAAAAATTACTGCCGAAAATTAAAATTGCGTTTTTGCTAAAGATTTTTAAAGTAATCAATATTGATTTTTCTTCTGTCCTATAGGCACGAGCTACACGATCTCAGCTCAAACCAGTGATCAAATTTGATAACAGGATTGGTAGTGAGCAGTATAGTTAATGAGCTTCTTCTTATATTGTCGACTAGCTTTTGCCCGCGGCTTCGCCCGCGTGGATGTTGGAAAGTATCTTACGAGACGTTCTACCGGGATTAAAAGTACACTATATATTAATCCAGGATAATAAACTGAAGTAAAGGTGACCATGCCAATCTTATTGATGGTGGTAACGATAAAACCAACCAGATTGATACATCGACACAGGCTTTTTTAGATATCCATCTACTTATATCAAATTACGTTGAGAATGTTCAATTTCACTGTCACTCGTCCCATTGAACATGCTTCGAATGTCACGCTTTCGCAACCACTATACTTGCACAGATAGGTACCTACACAAAAAGATCTATTGCACGATCTTTTGTATCATGTGCATTAAATTTCCAATGGCACTAAGCTCTGAAAGTAACGAGTGAAGGCTCATAAAGTATGGAAGAATGGCAATTTGTGAATGACGAGTTTTGTTTAATTGGTGTCAATACAAACGACTAAACGCGGTCTGCTTTCAGCCTCTGCAATTTTTTTGAGTTTTCTGTAATCACTGAAAACTGTAATGAGACTTGAGAGATATTCGCACAACACACAGTAGCATCTAAAAAAGTGCAAGTACACATAATCTTAGATAGAAGGCCGGATAAGTTACATTTAAATAGATGAGATGAAAATTATTATTTATATAGTGAAATTAATGGATATATAGAAGTCCTATTCAACGCCTCTCTTTGTTAATCTCACAACTACAAGAACTGCCTTCAGTCATTATCAGTTTTCCTTTTCGATGAATCTACCTAAAAACATCCCAAAATGAATAACTGACTTTCGTCAGCCCTACAGCAGCCGGCAGGTACAATCTACAATGTCACCTGCGCGGGAGTCTCTAACTGTCGCCGCCGCCGTTACGTCACGCGCCGGCGCAAACTTGACACACATCCGCGACACACTTGACACTCACTTATCTTTCTCTGCGATATGTGTGTTAAATGAGCCGACAACCATTGTTCGATAGACTGAAAATTATTAGCAGTGTCAATGACCTGCGCGGAAGTGAATAGAAAGAAAGCTTAATATCATGAACTTAACGAAAACTTAACATCATTTAAGCTTTTTAAGAATTTGATCCCTATGATTGATCCTATCGATTGGTGCCATAAAAGTACAGGATGCAATTTTTTCGGATTTTAGTCGGTTCGATTCCCGGGTGTGGCATGCGTATTTTCAAAAATCTTTAAAATAAATGTAGTTATGCTTCTTTTTAAAAATAAAGGAATGTTTACTTTGAGTAAAATTTGCTGCCTTCAGTATTTAGAGTACTTTCATCCAGATACGCTTCGAAAATTCCACCCTGTATGTATTTGCCCCAGCATTACACCAAAATCAGTTAGTATGTAGTTGATATGTGATGTGTTGATGTGCTGGTATGATAGTTTAGCCATCAAATAGTAACAGTTAAACAGGCAAACTCATTTCCACTTTCAGTGGTTACAAAAAACTGTTGAAAGTTGACATAAGCAATATGAACAATTGTTCCATTTTCGCTCACTTTCTTGAGTAATTCCACTTTGCCCCACCAAGCCCGCCACCCTGGTGTGGCAAAGTGGACTGCCTAAAATTTTGCAGTGGAATATGCCCCACTATTCTGATTTGATGGGGCGGATAACACTAACCTAACCTAAGCATTTTTTTTAAATAATTATCCTCGTCTAACTAATTCGGTTCTCGATAGCCTGTTAAAAATAATCTCTTTTTTCCATATTTTTTTTCTATATAATTTAGTCGTTTCTGGCACTCGCCGGCCGCTGCCGCGGCACCGCTCGCTTCGCTCGCTCGGCTCGTGCGTAGGAGGTCACAGTTTTAACCTAACCTAACCTAAGCATTTTTTTTAAAATAATTAACCTCGTATTTATGCTAGTGTTATCCGCCCCATCAAATCAGAATAGTGGGGCATATTCCACTGCAAAATTTTAGGCAGTCCACTTTGCCACACCAGGGTGGCGGGCTTGGTGGGGCAAAGTGGAATTACCCACTTTCTTTCTCTAGTCACTTCCGAACAGTAAATTACATAGAAGAACTCTCAGCTCTATAATTAAAAGAAAATGCTTTTGTTCTTCGTACACCGCTCGCCCACCGGAGTGACCTCTGATGTTGTAACGCAACATTATAACATAGATCTCAATGCTTTTGATTGCTTTCATCTCCACCAAGCGTAGCATTAGCTAACTGACGGATCACATTCACTTTCAACATCCTTTCGCTTAATTTGTTTGTACCTTTAGTACAATTACGCCGTAAAACCGACAATGGTGCCGATTCTGTTGTTCACAAACTAAACTAAATTTAAGTTCAGTGCATCTTTTTCTTTCTATTTCATTAAGAAAAGAACAGAAGATAAATTTTAGTTTAGTCCTGTCAAATTAATCAGCGCCTGACGTAAATTGACGTAATATTAGTAGGCAACTATATAATCACATCAAAACATGTATGAAGTAGTGTCAGCCGCTGATTCATTTGACAGGACTAAACTAAAATTTATCTTCTGTCATTTTCTTAATGAAATAGAAAGAAAAAGATGCACTGAACTTAAATTTGGTTTAGTTTGTAAACATCGGCACCACTGTATCTCATTCGTAGCGAAGTACAGCCCGATTCAAACTTTATGGTGGCTCTGAAGTGCGCTACTCGCTGCGCAGTACCTCGCCCCTCACCCTCGCTGACAGGTGAATTTGTTACTGCGCAGCGACTCGCCTCATGTTTCGAGCCGCCATAAAGTTTGAATTGGGCTGTAATGTTGATACGTCACGAAGTAAAATAAATAATGGAGAACAAACTTCACAAAGTAACAATGACCCTGTCTGCCTTCAAAAGCCTTTTGTATGAACATAAATAATATGTAAGTAAGATATAAAAGCTTTAACTTATTCAATCTGCATTCGTTTCGCGTTGAATAACTTCATCAGTTTTCGTGTCCAAACCTGGCTGTGTGAAATTAAATGATTCAAGATGATAGCCTTCACTTGATTGCTCTTTCTCGAGATAGCATTTCGAAGAATGACTTGATTTAATTAAAATACATAAATGTTTTTTCAATCTTTAAATACGTCTCTTTTTATGTCTGAATTTCGCCGTAAGAATTTATTATCTCATTAACTACCTACCTTACATTTTAAACTGAAATCATCTGCATAAAGTCAATGGAGGCCTCGTCAATTAGGCACAAGGGCATTGATCACTAGCAAACATTGTCCGCGAACTGTGTGTCCGTATAACGGTGCGGCCAGTTCCCGGTACCATCTGATTCTATGCCGGTACCCTCTCGTATGTCTAGCTCTTGGTCACGCCTCTCCTCCTATTGACAATATCGAGGAAAAACGGTAAACCACTCGCGAACCCATCATAATGACTGCTAAATGAAACGGCAATCAAAATACCGATGATGTTTACGAGAAGAAGGTTTTATCGCTAAGTACTTAGAACTGTGTGAGTAAGTGATCTTACGTACTACCGGTTGGCTTACCTCTCACTGTTCAAATTGTCAGCACATTATTGGCATATAATTTCTTGAAAAAAATAAAACTTCGTCATTCGTCTTTATGTCTACTGACATAAAGACGAGTGGGTTTAGAAAAAGGTGATATAATCTAGACTTGACAGCTCTTAGCCCTAGGCTAGATGCAAATTGAATGTTCCTAGACGGTCTGGTTCCAAAGAAATCGCGATTCAATATTATTAGTTTCAGCTTATAATTATGTTCTAGAATGTTGAAACCGTTTATCTTACCATAAAATTTTAACAAGATAAAACGTATTTTATAGGAAAGGCGTAACTCAGGGTGGTTTGGTCTACAATATTAAACACATGTATCTATTTATTAGTACGAAAATAGCTGCAATTCTCTAATTTATCAGTTTGAGGGTAAATGTAACCTTGGGTGAAGTTCTACAGGATTTTTGTCAGTCTAACATAAACAAAGTACAATGGTCGAACTATGCAAGAAACTATTTACATCACATTATTACAAAAATTCACAAGCAAATGCTCAGTCATTCATCCATCAGGCTAAGAAAACACATTAAGCAAAACCGCTGCGCAAACATCTTTTATTTTCGCATGTCACGCAAAAGTAGCGTAAGCGCAGACAGAAGCCTGTTGCAATATATAATGCCTCATAGCCACGTATAGAAAGGCGTGATGGTGAGAATCGAAGACGCTCGGTAAATTGTATCGTGGACGTGGGAACGCGAACGGGACGTTTGCTAGCTGCGCGCCGCCGTCAATACTTACGTGTTAACGTGTCAGCATTGCTACACGTTGTAAAGTACCTAATTAAACGATTGTCGAGATTGAGAGATTAGGGTTTTTTTACGTGTGGTCTTTAATTGCGATCAGACAGTTTTTGCAGATATGCTCCTCTAATTCGGTTCTCGAGCGCAGTGAGGTAGTAATTTTAAATTCTATTCCTACACCTTACTGCTAGTATTGGAGAAATATACACTTGAAATTATCTATTCTTGAAAAAGGCTATATATCATTATTATGAAAAATTCGAAGATGGACATTTAGAAGAAGCAGTGATTTATTTCAGCTCTCTCCGAGAAGAAAAACAAAAGCCAATCGCCTAACTATCTAGAAACTTTTCCAATATTAGTCACGTGATTTGTTATTATAACGCAATGAAAGTTATTTTCTAATAAATACAATAACAATTTGTTAGATGTAACAGTTTGATAATATCGCATATTTATGTAAAAATATTCAGTCATGTGACTCCAAACCGGAACAAATCTCAAATGATTTAATAAAAATTTAGGAATACTCTGTATTTATAGTTATAGTAAGAATATAATGTTTCCGTACAATAAAACAGATTTATTATTCACTAGCTGCGCCCCGCGGTTTCACCCGCGTAAATGTCGATCGCGTGGGAATATCGGGATAAAAAGTAGCCTATATGTACCTCCATACAAAATCTTATCAAAATTGGTTCAGCCGTTTGAGCGTGAAGAAGTAACAAACATATAAACACACACACCACACACACACACTCACAAACTTTCGCCTATAGAATATTAGTGTGATGAAATCGATATCGACGCCAGTTCTAAATATTCAAGGAAAAGCAGAAGATGATTTATTCTTATTTCTGATTTATGCATCCGAGGTAGCTGGAAATATTAATGTTACTTATAAATTATAAATTTTATTTGAATTTCCATTTCGATTCTTTTGAAGGAGTTTCTTTATAGGTAACCACTAATATGTACTATGTAGTGTTCTACCTGTTTATAACTTGTTTACGTAGGTAAATAGATATACCTTTATACTCTTTTGGAAGTTTTCATAAAGGAATCCAAAAAGTTCAAAATATTAACAAAAACTAAAACTGAATATGCTATTAGAGTTTTGTAACATAATTGTATATCTACTGTATATACATATATATCCAATGACTAGCTGTTCCCCGCGGTGTCACACGCTGCGCGGCTCCTAAGGGTCGTAGCGTGATGTTATATAGCCTATAGCCTTCCTCGATAAATGGACTACCCAACACTAAAAGAATCATTCAAATCGGACCAATAGTTCCAGAGATTAGCGCGTTCAAACAAACAAACAAACAAACAAACTCTGCAGCTTTATAATATATAGATTGTGACGCAGTGGTTTAAAAGAAAAATAAAAACCATGCTAGCAGCGCTCCGCGGTTTTATCCGCATATAAAAAGTATCCTATGTGCTGGTTATAAACTATCTCTGTGCCAAATTCCATCCAAATTCGTGCATTAGTTTTTGCGTGAAAGAGTAACAAACATCCATCCGTCCTCATAAACTTTCCCGTTTATAATATTATATAATAATACATATATGTAATATTATAATTATATAATATTACTCATTTATATTATATTACTAGCTGCGCTCTGCGGTTTCACCCGCATAAGTGTCGATCCCGTAGGAATATCGGGATAAAAAGTATCTTAGGTGTTAACTTTGGTTATAAACTATCTGTGTGCCAAATTTCATCCAAATCCGTTTAGCCGTTTGTGCGTAAAGAAGTAACAAACATACAAACACACTCACAAACTTTCGCCTTTATAATATTAGTGTGATATTAGTTAGTAGGATAGGAAGTAGGATTCTTATTAATCCTTGAGACATAATCAATCCAAAGTCTACCTTAACCTCTTCTTATACTTACACTTTCCCACACCGTTGTTTTTCACATCATTCATTAATTTCATCATCATTCATTTTAATAAATATCTAAAATTGATTCTATTTAATTGTTTTGTTTACACCTCCTTTCAACACACAACTTGTTGAAACTAAAATTTATGTTTTATAATTACTATTTTATTGGCTACCAGAGCAATTTAAACCTATTTACTGTTAATAATAGACTTAATTTCCCACAAGCTCGTTCACGTAACACGCCATTTGTTTCTCTATCTGGAAAGGTAATGAGTGCTTCGCTATCGGTCGTGCCATCTCCTAGAGATGTTACCAAATGTTAGAATCACGTGAAAACACTTAAAACTTGTTGAATAACAGAGATTGCTATCACGTTGGTTGTTAAGTAACCAGCGGCCTTAGACGTTTAACTTGCCATCGAATGTAGGCCACGAGGCCAATTGCAAATAAATATGTATCTTAGTTCTCATATTGGATGAGTGGAATATGCGTTGTGGATGCGTACTTGCAGCATCTATAATTTGAGATTAAAGTACAGTACTTACAGATGGCAGTAGTTTGGAACTATTATGAGAGTCGTAACTTAAGATGTTATTGTTTATTCTGTTCTTAAGTCTTATGAAATCCTCTCCAAACATGAACGTAATAAAATTCAAAAGACCTTTTTTTAAAGTATTGAACTATATCGTTATCTTTCCAAAAATATACAAGACCTACCAACAGTCTGTTCAGAAACACTTGAAAGTGAAACATCGAGTACCTACATTCGAAGATTACATCAACGTTCGACAAATATGACCCGGCCACTGCCAATAAATGCCACAAATATTTATTTTACAATTAAATTATAGAAACATACCCACGAGTGCACAGAGTAATAAAGTTTATGGCGCAAAGTAATTAAACGTGTTTTTTGTTTGTTTCAGCGGATACGAAGGACAGGCCAATTGCATCACATACGAAGCTATCAATCAAGCTTATCTTGAAGCCAGAAACAGAATCTGTAAGTTTTTTAAGCGTTGAAATCCGCAATTTCTTTTAAATGTTTCCTTTTTCGACAATCCACGAAAGAATTTGTGAGATGTTGTTGGATAACCGATGGACGAGCCCACCAGCACAGTTTCTTCAATTTAACCTTTTTCGGTGCTCAAAATGTATGTATGTAATACGAAGACACAAGTTGTGACATAAAAAGTAATAAAATTACTCGTGAGCGCAAACACGCATGTCACATTACTATGTCATCAAGTGCGTGAACCGGAAGACATTGCGAGTTCGCGACTCGATATATTATTATCATCTTACACAGAACTTTCGATTTATCATAATGCAGCAACATTTTATAATAATACATAACATTACTGTTTACATCATCACATCAAAAATAAATAAATTCTGTGTCATCCTTCCCACAAAAGAGTTCTTTTAACTTTTGGAATTTTCATGTGACAGGGGCAAACGTTTAACCATACGTTTACGCTAGTAATATCCCCAAGCCCGTTATGCAAGTTTATTAAGTTCTGTAACAATCGAAAGAGTAATTGTGTCTGATTAGTGACAGTTGAGCAAGAACATGCGAATAAGGCTAAGAACTCACGGAGCGATTTTCGCCCGCGTCCGCTGCGGTTGCGGGCCCGCAGCTTCTGTAGAATGCAAATATTTATATAAAAAATTAAAGCACATTTCACGCCCGCGGTGTTCGCGGTTGTATGCGGCTCCCGCTGTACCGGCGGGCAACTAGTAGAATCGCGCGGGCCGCGGTTACCCGCAGCCTCGGCGGGTGGCGCCCGCGCGCTTTGCGATCGGTTGCGATCGGTTGGCGGGCGACCGCGGGGGCCGGCGGGCGGCGCGGCGGGAGGTACGGCCGGCCGGCCGGTACGGAGGTAGGGAGGCGGCGGCCGCGTAACCGCGCGAATAACCGGTCTCGTGAGTTTTGAAATAAAACCGCAGATCCACGACCGCGGCGGTTGCGGGCGAAAATCGCTCCGTGAGTTCCTAGCCTAAGACCTTTTCTTCAATAAGTGCTAACAAAATAATTCTTAAAGATTGAACTTTTGTCTCCACAGTGGTCTCGCAACCAAAAGGAGACTGGAAGGCTGAGCACTTCGCGAGTGTCGGCGAGCTGATACTCGACATATCCATCAACCTGGCTCGAAGGTAAACTAAAATTACACTGACATTAAGATTCATTTCAGTGATATATTCAAGCCCGAAACTACTTTCTACATCCGTCTCGACGACTCCTTAATGTCAACAAAGGTAAACTAGGCAGGATTTATTGAATACATTACGACCTTTAAGATAATACATACAACGTCATGGATTGGATTTAATTACGATTTGCAATGAACTTTCGTTCGACATTCACCTACTGAACTCTTATCATTACGAGGGGTTACAACATGATCTCATTATCCTTGCACGAGTTTTAATTGGAAACAAAAAAGGAAAAAACCATGATCATCCAAGGCTGGTCTTCTTTCAAATCCGTTCTTTTGTCTTCTCTGACAATTTATTCATGGCCAGCGTCCACACGACGCGGAAAGATACCAAAGAGTCTATTGTGGCATGCTGCACATAATCAACTAACATTTATTCTTCAGCTGTCTTGGACCTAATTCTAGTCGACCCCGTATCGAATCTCAAGCTACTTGTGTGACACACGATCAAGGAGCCGTAAAATGATCGTTTAATCTGAAACCTCAACCGCAACAATGTGTGCACTTGCAAAACATGTCGACTTTAGTTTGTCATTGAGTCATAAAACATGAAATAGGAGTAAGGAAGTAAGAATTTAATTGAACTAATTCCTTGATCAACCAATCTATCCTTAGTCAACTTAAATGTCAAAATGGCAAATATGAAATCAATGCTACATAAGCACGCACTAATCGATTCTTTTAATTATTCGGCGAACTTGTAGGTATGTAGAGTAGATGTTCATTGAAATGGTGTTAAACCTAAACCTTGATCTTACGGTTGTCGCCTACGAGGTGTACTGACCTTTGTAGTGAATGTCCTGTGCAAATGTCATCTCGGCTCATTAGCGATAACCGGAGCAATGGCTGAATCACCGGCAGTCGTGATACGTCATCGTTGGCGCGGAAGAGAGCGAGAGTGGTCTGCACCGGCGCTGCTCCTTTGTACGCCGATGTGCGATGGCCGTTCACTTCCTAGTCTGATAGTAAAGGGCGATTATCGAATAGAGATTGGTGATTGCAATCGATCATCATTACTCGTTTGAAGGGTGATTTGTATTGTATTGTAAAGCTCTCAATAGCTTTGGTGTCCGGCTAATCTATATTAATTGGCCATTCACTTTATACAACATTATTTTTAATATATGCGAAACCCGAAACACGTGTCTAGTATTTTTATGTAAAGAATCTATGTCATCAAAATTTCATAACTGTATCATGAAAAATCACACACAAGTCATAAGCTTGTTAAGTTACCTGTTTGCCCGTACAAAAACATGCTTACCCGCGCCGCACCGTCTTGCGCTCATTGATACCTAGGTACCTAACCGTTACCTAGGTACCTAACCGTTCGGCGCGGAGATTGGATAACCTACTTAGTGTCGCTGGGTGTCCAACTTTTAACCTTTTTTAAATATTTTTGGGACTAAATATAACATGGGGTAAAAATTATTGGAATCGATTCAGTTACTTATTCTGAACAAACTATATTCTGGTTTCGCATATACTAAAAATAACGTTGTATGTATATATTCAATAGTAACTGACTAGTTACTATTGAAGAAGAAGGGAATAAGTAGTCACTTATCTACTGCATAGACTATCGACCGTGGCTTGATTTCAGCAGCTTTCTTGAAAGCTTTCGGTTGGTCGTTGGAAGAAAGCTTTCTGTTTTACTCTCACGATTTATGTTTTAGTTATTGGCATGTCAATCTTTGAGGCATGTTATCTTACAACTCATTTTTGTATCCCAGGCTATAGATATAATTAATAATATCCAGCCTTTGCCATTACACAACACACATTACATGATGTAAAGTAAGTGCAATTTTAATCAAGAATTTAAGGAATGCATTTGGAAAAAATATTATGTATTTGTAATAGACTAAATTAATAACTATAAAAAGTGTTCTAAAACCTACATTGCTATTACAAAAAAACTAAAAAAAATTTGGCAATCTGCCCATCCTAATTAAAATTGAAATTTTATGCTTATTCCAACATTGTTGTTGTTTTATTGTTTTATTTTGTGTAACACCAATTTATAATGCAAATCTGCTGTATAATTTGTTGTAACGGATTTAACATATTTTTTTACAAGTTTTAATTGTTACGACATCCGCGATGTTTATATGCAAATATAAATTAGTACAACTAATACAAGGTCGGATGATTGGACATACAGAAAGATATAATCCGACTGCAATGTCTGTATATGTTTCTTGAACTAGGTAGGTAGATATACGTAGTTTGCAAATCTCTTAAGAAACTGGGCGTTGAAATCGCCGTTTTGATTTTAATTAATGTTGTTCATAGTCGTATATTAACTAACACCAAGGTTGCTTGTTTTAGTGGCAGGTAATACTGTAACATATCATACTTAGGTACAGGTAGTGGTGCGTGTAATTGAACAAGTGGGTGGTGATTTGCATACAAAAATAAATCTTAACTGCAATTTTTTATATAGACAAGATAAGATTTATTTTTCTCACCACAATTTACAAAATACATATTACATAGTATCTGAGTCAGATAACATTTAATATTGTGGGAGACTGGTGCCTAAAATAAGCTCTAGGCCTATATTTCAGGACACAGGTCCCTTTTTACAAAAACATACATTTTACTATGTTATGTACAGACGCCAGCACATCAAGCTACTACAATCTGTCAAAATTTAATAGATTTTCAACTTTATCGCTAGGTATAAGGTTCAAGTCAGCGGGATTGTCCGAAAGGGTTACCGCTGGCCCGGAACATAAAGGGTTAAGGAAGGAACACGGGTGGGTTTTAGTCAGAGTCGGACACTCTCTTCCGCTCCACCCAGAGCGGGAGGGGTCAATTGACGACTTCCCATCCGCAAAAAAAAAGTAGGTATAAGGTTCAAAGTTCATTGGGAAAATTTTACAGTTTCGGGTACCTTGATGTGCTGGCGTCTGTACTTGTACACTGACAACCAAAAAGAAAAATAAAAAAATCAACATTATAAAAAAATTGGTGGCTCGAGTGGAAATTTTAAACTTTACATGAAATACAATAAATAACATAATTAACAAAAGTTTAGTTTATAACTAAACTTTTGTTAATTATGTTATTTGTGTGTGGAAGTGTGGAGTAGTGTTGGTCCGTGCGAGCGACATGTGGGTGTGTGTATGTGTGGGCGCTTTTTTGGGCATGCGTGACTGAATGATAGTCTTAATTATTATTATATCTATTATGTGACTTAAAGGTACCTTTAAGACTTGAGAATGATGATGTAAGTAGGGTTGTAATTTGTAAGGTTATTGCTATAACTGATCTGATATAGAGGTAAGTAAGTTTCCAGTATCCTCATAATTTAGTTGTTCTACTATGGCAGTAACTCTCTTTTTGCATATAGTTTTAGTGAGGTTAACTAAAGGTGACATCCTGTGTATTTTGTTATATAGAAAACCACCTAGGTGGCAAAAAAACCGCTTTGAAAATTAGGTAATAGATTGGTGCATTAAACGGCGGTCTACGGGGTTGAGGATGTGATGATAGGTAAGTAATGAGTGCTGTTTTAATACGATGTTAAGGATAAAAAGTTGAAGCACTGTCAAAACTTTAGCTTCCTTGTATAGGAGCTCTGTGGGATAGCGATAAGGCAGAAATGAGGACACTTTTAAGATAGCTCTCTGGACTCTCTCCAATTCAATAACTGTAGTTTTAGGAGCACCGACCCAGACAGAGATACAGTAGGTTAACAGTGACTGAGCAAGGGCAAAGTATACTGATTTCTTTAACTTGTCATCAGCTACTCGTCTTAAGGTTTTGAAAATATATATTAGCTTGCGTAACCTGGTTTTAAGTGTATCAATGTGTTCCTGGAATCTAAGGGTACCATCGATTATAACTCCCAGATACTTAACGTGTCTAGTGCCGCGAAGGTACACATAATGTTGTCGTGTGGTTCTGGACAATTGTGTGTTATTATTGTATAGGGCGCTGAGGAGTTTGGGACGTTACCATTCGCTCTAAGAGAGAAGGTCATGTAATTGGTTTTCTCCGCGTTGAGTGTTAGACCATTACTGCTTAACCAATTTGATTTGAGTATTAAAGGCCGATTGCGCGTATGAAAAATCTTCGTCACACGGCGGTTCTCTTTAGCGCTGATACATATTAGCGCTAAAGAGGAGCGCCGTGTCATCTGCAGAAGTTTGATCCTACCTCTGGGGAGTGTGGGCATACCCAGGTCATTAATACATATAAGAAACAGAGTGGGACCTTACACGCTTCCTTGAGGGACACCATATGAGACTGCTCGTTCGTCACTAATGTGTTCATTTATTTTAACGGGTACGCTCACGCGAGTAGTTCTCAAAAAGTTCAAATTTAACCCCTCTTATTTCCAAATTCTAAATTTTTTGGGAGAGAATGGGCACAGAAACCGTGTCAAATGCCTTGGCAAGGTCTAAAAATATACCTAGCACCTTTTCCCCCTTGTCCCGGTTGGTGACTGTCAAATCGTGTACTGCGTCGGACGTTGATTTGCCAGACCGAAAGCCGTATTGTGTTGGAGATAGAAAGAAGATTATGTTTTTCGAGGTAATCAACAAGCCTGTTGTTCATTATCCTCTTTAGAACTTTTGACAGGGCAACCAAAACAGTATCTATAGTTGCTGACACGGCTTCTGTCCCCACTCTTGTAGATCGGGTGTATGATTGATCTTTTAAAGACTTTAGGGAATTTACCTGTTGAAAGAGCCAGGTTACAAATGTATGTAAGCGGGGGCACAATAGTGGCTTTATGTTTTTAAAGAAGACTACTTGATATTCTATCCCGTCCCAGTGCACAATCTTAACTACTACTTGGCTTATTAAGTACCGTAGGTAAGTCCTTCAAATATTATTTAAATAATTCTTCCTCTTCGTCATGTCAATGTTTTCGGCTGTTTTTAGCCACTGTTGTTTGTGGTTTTCATTGACCTTTGTAAGTAGCTCCTCGCCGGCTGGGACAGTTTCCTCAGAGAAGGCCTCATTACCGTACAAAGATTCGTAGGCTTAGTAACTTCGATGAGTTTGCATCCAAATCATTTAACAGTCATTCGTCTCTGCGCAAATAACAGTGTTCGCCAATTCCCTTTAGTAAATGCCATTTAACGTTCATACCTAAAAATATAGTTATCGTTACGTATCATCTTGAAGGTCGCTGAACAAAGAATTTAATTCCACGTCTGTCTCTGTTTTGATTGACGTATCTAGGTCGATATAAGACACTCGCATTGTTTCAATGTAACTTGTACTTGTCAAACGGCTACTGAATAATCGATATAAGTAGAAAAGTATTTAATTACTTATTCAATTCTGTATTACGTGAATGTATTTCTGAACAGGGTGGCAGGGACATCGACGCGCAAACTCAAACCATAAATTCAACACATAATTGGTTATCGAAAAAAAAACAGCTGTTTCATAGAAAGATGCAATACCAACGCGGTCAAAATGTATGGAACAACAGGGTCAGAATCTTGTACTGAATCCATGGTCATAGGTTGCGCGAAATATAGGAATTGGACATTCTTATATTTTTATAGTTGTTACTTTTAAACCTTTCTTTTAGGAAGTGTTGTCACTGTTACTTTCTCGTGCTCTAAGCTCTAACAATAAATTCATTGTAAAGAATGAAAGTCGCAACAAAACAAAAATAAGCTAAAACATTATTAACAGAATTGTACCTATCTATCTGCACAATGCCAACAGGTAGAAACTTAGAAATATATGGAGAGGCAAAAAAATATGTAACAACAAACAACAAAGTTTGGTATTGTTTTTATAAAATTCCTCTAAGAACAATATTATAGCTGAGATGGTGGCAATTACAATTGCTTGGCAAAGGCGATTATGTTATATAACTAATAACTTAGTTGGTCTATTCCTAAGTATTATGGTTATTATCTACGGTGCCATGTCATCACAATACACGGGTGAAGGTGTGAAATGCTGTTAAAGCTACGGCCATACAGATGACGCGTTTAATATTGATTTAAAGGCGGCTATAATTTTGACGGTATAATTTGGGACGCCCGTAGGTAAGAATGTAAGATTAAGTATATACCTTCGACTAATTACTATACGTTTTCACTGACACTATGCGACACATGAATGAATGTCTTAATTTTAAGAAGTCGGCGCCAAATCCCAACATTAATTAATTTAGACACAAAAAACAAACAAAACCTAAACAATCACGAAATATATAGGTACAATAGCAACACCCAAATACACAAAAAATATACATCTATTTATTTATATTTATTTGTGTTTTTTTTTAAAGAGCTTTTGTGCTTATTTTTATATTAATAAAAAGTATTCTATTCTATGCTTTTATATGTAACTAGGTACCTATATATTATATTCATAGTTTTAATAGGGTTATGCGTATCTTTATATTTAAAATATTAAATCCTCAATTTTCATGATTGCACCTACCACTGTTTGTCTCTGCATCACCCAAAGGTTGACTGGTAGAAAATGCCTATGGCATTAAGCCTCTGTACATTTAAAGTGCTTGAAGTATTAAATAAATAAAAAATACTTAGGATAGTATTGTGAACTTGGCATTTGGCGCCGATGTTGAATTAAGACAAGGTGATTATGTAAAGTGAAGTGAATAAAATATTATTTTTCACTTTTGAGTTCATGTATTTTAGAAGGCGGTTCGCTTTCTTTGAAAAAAAATAATATTCTGAATAATTTTAAATAAACCAGTATTTTTCATATCCTTTTTTTCCATTTGTTTATTTTTTGTTTGTTTTCTTTTTTTCATGTATTCTAAAAATGTTTTTATTTTTATACCTACTAAGCCCTCGGAAATGGCAGCCTATCTAAACTTAAGTTTAGATTGGCAGATGAAAGAAAACAGAGGAATGGTGGGTGTAAAAATATTTTTATTATAGTGTTCTGTTATGGAGATTTTAAAACCATGGTATGCAAATTGCTATCATAAAAATGGCATTAAAGGTAGAATAGCCTTCACAAATTCGATTTTGAATTTATTGAGAACTGTGATGAAACTTTCCAGCAATGTTATGTAACATTATAGATCTGTCGGTACCTACCTATTATTTTGAGGAAAATCTGTATTTTACACATAGGCTATGTAAAACTTAGGAAAATAAAACTATTCATTGCTCTCCATTTATTGTTAAAATTCGAGGTAAATCGTGCATAATCGCATATCTTTCGCAATCTGAAGGCCAAATTTATCATTGCACACTTTTGTTTTGAAAAACAAAAATAACGGAAAAACCCCCCCTTGAAAGGTGCCATTGATTTTTAAATACCTTGTGAGTGTAGTATTAAAAAACAATAAATAACTGCGCTAGCATTATTCATTGGGCAAAAATGTATGGGACTTGTTCCAAATGTCACTAACGAAAACTATGTCACTAAATAGCCTAGGTATTAATTAAATTAGGAGTAACTGTGACGAAGACATATAAAAATCTGTCAGTGAAAAGTTATTGCAAAATAAAAACCCTAAAAAAGAATTTACTTAACGACTTGGTTGATTTTAACAAATGAGGTGGGAGATTAGTCTTGACACCACGAGTACAATAAGACCAGCCTATTATTGTCCCACGGCAGGGCAAAGGCGTTTTCTCATACAGAGAAGATAAGAGCTTTGATCACCACGCTTGCTCTAGACTTGGATTTGCGATTTAGACTTATACTAGCTGCGCCCCGCGGTTTTACCCGCGTAAATGTCGATCCCGTAGGAATATCGGGATAAAAAGTAGCCTATATGTTAATCCAGAGTGTCGGCTATCTCCATACCAAATTTTTGCAAAATTGGTCCAGCCGTTTGAGCGTGAAGAAGTAACAAACATATAAACACACCCCCACACTCACACACACACACACACTCACAAACTTTCGCCTTTATAATATTAGTGTGATTAACCAAGCTTAAGTCCAGGTTTTTTCACAATATTTTCCTTTAACGATGTCAGTAATGTCCAAGATAAACTGAGAAAGTTGTTAGCACCAGATGTTAGCACATCAAGCTACCCGATACTGTAAAATTTTCCCAATCAACTTTGAAAATATATTAAAGAAATTTGACAGATTGTAGTAGCTTGCTGTGCTGACGTCTGTACATTTAAATTAAATAAGTCACATTTGTACTAATCCGGATTCGACCAGAGTGACGCCGGCTATCATCATCATCTGCCTAGCCTTTTCCCGGGAAACTATGTTGGGGTCGACTTCCAGTCTAACCGGATGCAGCATAATACCAGTATTTTACATGGAGCAACTGTCTATCTGACCTCCACAACCCAGTTAATGGGTAATACCATAGTCGATATCCGTGGGTAATACGATATCCCTTGGTAAGACTGGTTGGCGGACTTTCGGGCTACTGACGACCCGTAACGACTGTCAAAGATCCACGATTGACAGCCGGGACCAACGGCTTTACGTGCTTCCCGAGGCCACATATTTCTCATTTGTGAACTGTACAATACATTGCGTGAAGAAAGGTCTTGCTAACACCTTAACTAATAGCCTAATACAATTAAAATCAATTGGTACGAAATCTTCGTGCAAAACTATATGGTATCTTGGTCGGTTGACCTAGAGCATATTTATTGTCTTACATTTAATTCAGTTATAAACTTGTACATGGGTACCTTGAACTACTCGTACATGTGGATAATATTTGACCTTAATTAATATATGGTGTAACATACTTGTTATAAATGTATCGTCTGTGGGCACACCCATCTTAATTTTCTGAGGTGTTTTAATTTTCATTTGTTTAAAAATATCGCTTGAGTTATTAATTTAATTAAGTTATTAATTTGTCCCTTTCCAGTGCTGTTAAACGCCAATCCTTCTGGAAAGAGTCGAGCTCGTCCCGCCACCTCATTCTGGGCCTGCCGCGTTGTCGTTTACTGCTGTTTGGAACCCATTGTGTGATTACTTTAGCCCATAGCTCCTCCGGCATGCGACAGATGTGACCAGCCCAGTTCCATTTTAGCTTGGCAGCCGTGTGACCTGCATTAGCAATTTGAGTTTTAGAACGCAGTATCGAGTTCCTTATACGATCAGAAAGTTTAACTCCAAGGATACTGCGCTCCATTGCTTGCTGACAGACCCCGTGTGCGGACTTTTGACGATTGGTTAGTGACCATGTCTGTGCTTCTTAAGTGAGGGTAGGAAGAATGCACATGTCCATGAGTTTTCTCTTCAGTGAGAGAGGTAGAGTTCCTTTCATTATTTGTTTCATCGACCAATAGCTCTTCCAGGCGTTCTCGGTGCGTCGAGCAACTTCTTTATCGTGTCTTGCCTGGAAGAAGACTATTTGACCGAGGTATATATACTCATGGACATATTCAATCCTCACACCCCCAATTCCTGTGTTACGCTTGGTGCTGTTGGTAATTACCTTGGTCTTCGCCATATTCATCGCGAGTCCGACCTCGAGGCTGGCACTGTTCAGTTGGTTGAGCAGCCGAGTTAAGCCTAATGCTTAACTCGGCTGCCGTGGAGGAGAAAAGAACAATATTGTCTTCGTCGGCGAAGCGGAGATTTGTTAATCTTCTATCGCCCACGACGATGCCCTTGTCCCCCCAATTGCTATTTAGTTTTCAGCACTGGATATGGATAAGTGGAAGGAGGGAAGGGAGGCCTTTGCCCTGCAGTGGGACAGAAATGGCTGATAATAAATTAATTTTTATTTTAATGTCTGAAATCATTATTCTAACTACATTGTAATAAATAAAACTTTTTTTTTTGGTTTGGATTAGTAGCAGACGTGTCCACTGCTTTTAAATATGAACATTGCACTACGAAAATCGCCCTTGCTGCTGCCACAGTAAGGACTTTTTTATAAGGGTGCTGGCTTTCCCTGTCAATGTCAAATTGTTAACACTGCCATGCGGTTGACTATATGCACTTTTCCTTCAAGGATTTTTCTTGGGTTGGCCACAAGGCATTGAGTATTGAGAAATGTCCTCAGAATACACTCGACAAATCGATACATATCATTAAAACGACCCAATTAGGTACACATTTCAATGGAATTCAAATGATCTCATACCATTTATAATGCCAAATGTCACAATTAATCCAACAACCAACATCGTAATTGGTGTACTCAAATAAATCTTTAAACAAACTCTCGTTATGTCTGTAATAAACCTTGGCATTTGAATATCCGTTACCGAATCCATTGCAATAAACGTTTGTGAAGTGTATCAATCAATTACTTGAACATTTTATGTTATTTTGTTAGCAATAAACGCCTATTGCTTCCTATGGTGCATTGTTTTCGTTTCTAATCGGTATTCGACATGCCACATTATTAAGATTCCACTGTTCTACTTATTTTTCTTTACCGTTTTTTTCTGTTATTTTATCTCATATCTTATTTTTATTACCATACTAATCTATATCGTCTTCACATGACCAAGATTATGCCCGGACTTTAAAAGAGACTTTGCCCCCTGGGTTTGTTTCGCCATTTTTTCTCATAGGTAGTCTGATAGGAATTGACTCCATCTAGCTTATGATTTTTTTTTTATATGATTCGTAAAAGTTATTCCGTTAACCTATTTACATAATAAAAAATTTCATTTTTTTTTTCATTTCTGGTTGATCAGATTTTCACCCCCAATTAGAAGTAATTGATGCTTCTTTTGCATTAAAACTTCTAATTTATGTTTGACTCTTGCTTGCTAAATAAGTCCGAATATCTAATATCGAAAATTCTACATGAGAAATTAATAAAGTTATATGCTAAGGCAGGCCTTCATCAGCTATTACCATAATATGCTACCTGAACCTCCTAATACAGAACGTTATAAGGAACTTGGCAAATCAAACACTAATTTTATGATTGAATTTTAAATATTTCTCGGAATCTAGCGTTAGTCAGGTAGTTTTCGAACTGGTAAACGAATTCAGTTCAATCTTTTCAAATTGGCTGTGAATATAATTTAGCTCCATCTGTTTGAATTGACTGAGAAAAAAATTACTTATGTATTTTATCTCTGTTTTATGCATTAAATAAAGTTATATTTGGATCTAATACTTACCTAAGTCGTATTTAAGTTGTAAAGTGGTATTCTCAGAATTTCTTTCTTCACTATGAGTGTTTTATTCTTTTATATTTTGCTATGTTTTTCCGCAGAGATTGAATTAGGAACACGATATATCAGCATCAGTTTTGAACCAAAACCCTGACATCATAAACACGAACATTTAAAAAATAATCTAAGATCTAAACTTTATCATTCTTCCTCAGATATGGTCTGACCTACGAAGAGATCGAGAAGGGTCTGCCTCTCATCGATACGTCTCGCACCCTCATCCGTGAAGTATGTCCTCCGGTGTTCTCCCACGTGGAGTGCCGCGCCGGCAAGTACCGACGATACGACGGACTCTGTAACAACTTGCAGAACCCGACCTGGGGTGCTACTATGGCTCCCTTCCAAAGGTAACTTGCTTTAAACTACCAACGAGTGAAGAAGAATTGTAGACAGAAGAAAAGCTGCCACCGGTCATATTTTTGCCGCCAAGCACCTTGCTGCTGTCTGTGTGTGTGTTGCTTGATATAGGTGTCGGTATAATTACGGACACATGAGACCTTTTGTCTCATGAGACATTGTGCCGACTCATGAAATCGTTTTTCAGCCAACCGTTGTCAACATACCTAATAGACAGTCTGCAGCCCAGGGTGCGCCTTCTATAAAGGGGTCATTAACTTAGATATCCGTTTCGCACCTTCAATCATGCCTTTAACGGAACCATGCGGTAGCAGTTCGATAGCCTGTAATACCTACTATATGAGTCATAGATCCTCAAATGGTTGGACACCCTTATAAACAATGATTGGCAACTTTATTCTGGATATTGAATAAACCTCACACCAAGATCCAAACTGCGTTGAGAATATAATTCAAACAATATGACGAGTTAGTAACTCCGATTACAATCTAAATTATTCCGTAAAATGTGAACGACAATGATTAATTCAAACATGTATTGTCCAAGTTTCTAAAGTGGCGCCTGATCAGATAAATCTCTAGAATAAAACAAAATCAAGATTCAAGTCATATTCACGTTTCTGGCTCGACTAGAAAGTGAAATTCGCAGTGCAAAGCCCCCTGCGAGCAGGTGTATAAAATACCCGCTTACATATGGAACTTGTGTGTCATGTGTTTCCTCTTTTCAGATTAATAGGGCCGCTTTTCGCTGACGGCATCAACTCACCGCGTATTGCTCATCATGGTAAGGACCTGCCGCTTTCCCGTGTGGTGTCCCGCACCATGCACCCTGATGAAGGCTTCCACGACCACGCTGGCACCGTCATGGTCATCGCTTGGGGACAGTTCATGGATCACGATTACACGCTAACTGGAACTCCACTTGGTGAGTTTTATGTCAGAACCAGTTCATTAAACAATTGAATATCCAATCTTTAGCCATATCAATGTTAGACGTTTCAGACTTTACAACAAAGGATAACAAAAACCCTGGACATCTTTTATGCTTAGACAATTAACATTCCATTAGCCTGAAGATGAACTCAATGTTTATAATCAGGCTAGACGCAAAAAATGCTCGACATCCCGTGCATTTAGTACACATACCGTCTTGTGTTTTATTATCTTTTGTTACCAATAGACCCTGTGAGCCGCAATGACCCCGAGGAGTGCTGCAAGCGCCCCCTTCACCTGAAGCATCCCTACTGCAATGAGATCCGCATCCCTGATGATGACTACTTCTACCGTCTGTTCGGAGTCAAGTGCATCGATTTCGTGCGAGGTTTCCCGTCGCCAAGACCCGGCTGCCGTCTGGGTAAGATTCTTTCGTAAATTATATGTACAACTAGACATTAAAAATACCTTAATGTAAGGTTCAGCTCCCCAAAAATCAAATTATGTTTTGGATATATCTAAGGTCAAATGCATTTCAGAATTATATACGATTTAGGTACATTTTCTTTTGAATTGCTCCTGTAATTTTGCCTCTGTCATCAAACGCGTTAACAGGCAAATCCAATTTGTCCAAATCATGGCCATTGTTCTCAAAATGCAAATCATATTAAATTTCATACAAGTTTGCTCTCATTGTGGTCGTTTTATACGTCACATAATAGAACTGCAGACACTTGAAACTCACCAAGAACATTATTCTATTCATCTTCAGCTAATTTAAATAAACCAATCTAAATAAATTTTCTCAGTTACGGAAATAAACCAGAGCATATTTCACTTTCATTTCACGATTATGCTTTGTATATTAAGGAAACCGCAAACAAAGTGCGGTATTAAGTCACATTATGTCCGAACCGGTGAAACAAGTAGACGGACGCAAAGTAACCTCACCGACCATTGTTGTTCGTGAACATTTAATGTTAGATCTGATCTTAAAATCTCGTAATCTGCCTACGGACAGGGAAAGTGTTGATCATAACGTTCTGTTCGTATATTGCGCAATGTAGTGCATGCAGTACGTTGTCTGTCCGTTCGTGTTTGGCATTCAGAGATAAGTGTGGGTATTGTGTCTTTTGCCTAAGTAGGGAGCGAGCACCAGAACTATCATTAGGGTGCGCCTTATCAATGGATTGGTAAACGCAAAGAGAATGTTATAGATATGTTCCGTAGGTATATTAATCGGCTTGTAACATGTAAAGTATCGCTATTAACTCGAAACAATAAATTAAATCTAATATAAAATGATATATCGTAAGGAAACCGGCATGTCCTAGAACCAAAAATTCGAAGACATGTGACATCTGCCAACCCGCACTGGGCCCGCGTGGTGGATTACGGCCCACTCCCTCTCACCTAGAGGAGGCCTGTGTCCCAGCAGTGGGAACATTATAGGCTGAATATGTATAATGTAATATAAAATGAAGAATGATTATTAACCAGTTTGTGCTCTAAAACCGATTGAGATCTTTGTAACTCATATCTTACAAAAAAGACCGGACCACATTTTGCGAGCGCCACGGGGCGCCGCGCCGCCGCTTTCACGATAAATAAAACAAATGAAGCATACATCATCACATTATTTTCATACTAAAAGACACTTGACTAAATTGCAATACCTCACAGTTGCAAACAATACATGTTATTAAGAAATTGATTGCATACATTGCAAAATTAGTTTTATATGTTTAACGACGCCATGCAATAAATTTGTTACTTACCGCATAATATAGACAATAAGGGGAGACTGAGCAAATCTGGCGCACTATCTGAAGGTTGACCACTTTACTTGATGGATAGTAGACCCACATAATACTTTGATTGTCCGTAATTGCATAGATAAGACCATAGCCAATCACGACATGGTAGACAAGTGACATGACCCGTTTGTTATAAAATAATATTGGTAGGTCCATATCAATTTATGAGTGTTAATTTATGTTTTAGGATCAAGAGTTCCTTTCAACACTCTGACGGGAACCATAGATGGAAACACAGTGTATGGTGTAACTGAGAAATTCGCCAGGTAAAGTATTTTGTTAATTTGTTTATAATAGCTTTATCTTTACTTATGAGCAGTGGTGGCCCAGTCGTATCGGGCCCGACTTACAGTTTTAGGTCGTGAGTTTGAACCCAGGCGGGCACTTTACTTTGTATAGGTATTTAACTTCATCATCACTGCTCTCAAAATGGTGAAGGAAAACATCGTGAGGAAACCGGCATGTCCTAGAATCAAAAAATCAAAGACATGTGACATCCACCAACCCGCACTGCGCACGTGTGGTGAATTATCATGGCCTAATCCCTCTCACACAGAGGAGGCCTGTGTCCCAGCAGTGGGAACAGTATAGGCTGATTATGGGTATATTTACTAAACTGCACAATCATGAACGTCAATGACAATTGTCCGATGACCGCAATCTGTAAATATTTAACTGCTAGCGGAAATGGAAGAGGAAATTCTTGGCCAATAACAACTTTCGATTTTCAGCATTTATTTAAAGTAGGTAGTCAATAAAATGATATCTAGAATTACACATTGCAACACATTTCTACACCGTGTGTAACTTTTTATTAACATTGCCATAACGTGACAAATTACAGGAAACTACGAACTGGTTTCGGTGGTCTGTTGCGTATGAACCCAGTGTTCAAAGAGTATGGTCTCAAGGACTTGCTGCCTCTCAAACTTGACATCCCTGATGAAGGATGCACCAGACCCAACAAAAACATGTACTGCTTCGAAGCTGGTAAGAATCTTATTATTTGAATCTCTAGGTTTAACTTTTAGGCGAACATTCGAGCTTGTAGTTTTTTACATGTCATCATCAGCTTCATTCTCCTGCCATACATCTTAGGTATTAGCCATCATCCCAGTGTTCACTTCCTTCCTAGCTATATAATTCTTCGCATAATCCATCCATCTTTTTTTACTTAACTTTTCTGGTCATATGCTCCCGAGTATATGACCAGAAAAGGTTCTCTTGATCAAAGATTGCTTTCTCACAACAATAATCATGTTATACGTTATCATCATCTTATTCTTTCTTTTCAAGGTGAAATCCGTGTGAACGAGCAGTTAGTTCTAACTGTGATGCACACTCTGATGGCCCGTGAACACAACAGAGTCGCCAATAGTCTAGCCGAGGTCAATCCTCACTGGGACGACGAGACTCTCTTCCAAGAAGCGAGACGCATCAACATTGCCGAGATCCAACACATTACTTACAACGAATTCTTGCCCATCCTACTCGGAAAGGACGTTATGGAGAAGTTCGGTTTAGTGCTCGAGAAAGGGGTAAGAATCTTTAAAATTATTAAATATATGACAAGATTTCCCAAAAGCTAGACGAATTGCGACTATGAAAGGTGATTTCTAAACTGAGAAAGATTTCGTTATAATCTTGTAAATTTTCTATCGATCGATGTTGTTCATCGATCACAGCAGTGATGTAATAGTTTCACAGCTAGGTAATTGAACTTGTGTCATCTCGCGATGCTCTACTTAACAGTTGCAGCGACTGATTGATCGATTTGTTTCAGGGTTACTGGGACGGATACGATCCAGAAGTGAACCCTGACGTCATCGCGTCGTTTGCTTCAGCTGCTTACCGATTTGGACATTCATTGTTGCCTACCGCTGTTGAAAGATGGTCCAAAGCACACAAATTTATCGGTAAGCTACTACTGTTACTCTTTAAATTAACTTTACCTAATTATTTAATTTTTCGTAATAACAATATTTAGATCGTTATCAAAAATCCATAAATTCATATGTTGCTATTTTCAGCATCCAAGAGACTTTCGGACCTCATCCGTCGACCATACGATTTGTACAGAGCTGGTGTTCTCGACGAATACGTCATGGGTCTAATGAACCAGGTTGCCCAGGCTATGGACGACTCTATCACCCAGGAAGTAACAAACCATCTCTTCAAGAAGGCCGGCGCCCGATTTGGAATGGACTTGGTGTCATTTAACATGCAAAGGGGTCGCGAGTTCGGTATTCCCGGCTACATGGAATTCAGAAAGTTCTGTGGTCTTCCTAATGCGGAAACCTTCCAAGATCTGTTCGGATCTATGCCCAACGCCACTGTACAGAAATACGAGACTATCTTTGATCATCCAATTGATGTGGATCTTTGGTCTGGTGGCGTGTCTGAGCGACCTCTCCCTGGTTCTATGTTGGGGCCCACTTTCGCTTGCATCATTGCTACTCAGTTCTCTTACTCAAGACGAGGTGACAGATTCTGGTAAGTTAATCTTTCATATCAGTTGCTCTTCTCTAATTGTAATCCCATACTCTATGGTTGCTTATCGAATTGTTTTTCTCTCTCAGGTTCGAGCTGCCAAACCAACCGTCATCGTTCACATCTGAGCAGATGACTGAGATCAGGAAGTCTCGTCTAGCGCGTGTCATTTGTGACAACACGGACATCATCGACACTGTCCAACTATACCCCATGGTCTTGCCTGACCATGAATTGTAAGTATACTCATATTTTGTGAATGGATGGCCAAGTCGTTTTCTCGATATTTACCAGTTCAAAATGCTATTACAGTTTGAATTGACCTTTCGCAATAGGTTTGCGCAAATATTGCATCAGCCATTTCGGGCCGTCAACTTTCCTATATATAATTCAGTCTTAACTTACCATTTATTTTCCTCCTCTTTCAGAAACCCACGTGTACCATGCAGAAGTGGTGTCCTTCCCTCAATGGACTTCAGCAAGTGGGCCGAGCCCGCGCCGTTCCGTGGCGCCGCGAAACAATTCGTGAGTAGCTTCACATACGACCCGTATTTGGGCAAGAAGTAGTCGCACCAGCACCTAGCTCCTAGTGTATTCACATAGAGTAATGATATAGTCAACGGTGTAACTGTACGTTTTTCAAGCTAAATGACCTTTCGTAAAGCTTTGACCCTGGACTCGACAATACAATCATAGGTAGCCTGACCAAGCAGGCTGCAAATAAAAAAGATGCAATCTTTTTCTTCAGTAAAATTATAACAACAGCGTTCGAATTACAATTCAAGTTCATCCTCATTTATGCGTCTAAACTCTAAGGTCTACACACAAAGGTTGCTTAGCTTGAATTTTTAACATTGACCACACCGTAATTTTATACTGTTTCCATGTTATGGTCTTCTGTGTATAATCAAAAGGTCCTTGTTAAAATGTATCCTAGACAGTTATAGTGTAGTGTATCATAGAATTATACACGAAGCGCAACGATAGCTTTAGTTAGATCGCTACCAATGTATGAAATAAAATGTCTGATTAAATCAAAGCTGTCTAATTTAAGTTATCGTAGTGTACTTTCAAGTCATCTGTTAATTATAAACCCTTTTACATTTGGTTGTTGATTTCCTCATCAAGAAATGAAGATCGACTTACGCCAAATGTGCCAAAATAGTGTCGAAGTGCAATCAATCGATCAAGCATGTTAGTTTTAAGAAAAAACTATTTATAAATAGAATAGGAAATTTGTACAAAAACGTAAAGGATGGCTTAGTCGAAGCTAAAGTGCTTTTAATTGCCATATAATTAAGTAACGGTAGTTTTGATCTAAAATACCCATCACATTTTATGTTGTAGTTAATGAAGCACCTGTAGTAGTAGAAGCCAATGTATGCCTGCTGGAGGCTGGTAGTTTGGTATGTAAACTTTGGCCCCTGATATAGTCAATATCTGAATGCACTGATAATTTAATTACCTACCTACTTAAGGCCGATTTGGACGACAGCATAGGCTAAATAAAATTAACCGTACCTACACCTTGTTTAACGAAAAGTCATTCCATTTCTCTCAATCGCTTGAGGTTGATATAGACGGAAATATATTTTAATTTTTTTATTGCTAATTATATTTAGTACTGTCGTGCAATTCGTCCTTAAATTTATTCTCATTGTTCAGTCCAATTATAACGTCTAATTTTCTTAGTATTATCAATCCTCCAATATCATCGTAGTTAGTAAGTAAAGCAACTTAAAAAATTATGTAGATTTGATTCATGCTTATTAGTATTTCGTTAGAGTTTCAGTTTGTATGTTCAGTTCGAGGACTTCGAAGTCAATAACGTCAATCAATAAAGTCACTAACGTTAAAAAATATTGTAATATAAAATGTCATATAAAAATGAACCTACTGAACATAGAAACTTTGTACATGGATGTTGTTATTTAGACCACCATATATGATGTCGTGAAGATAAGTGCTATTGTGTTAACTGTTTGAGTGACTAAAGACAGCATTTACTGGAATTAACTCAGAATCAGACTCATATAGTCAATTTAAACTGGCATAGACGAGGGCACTACGGTAATATTTTTAAAACGATATAGAAAACAAAAATCAACAGCACATTCAAATTCATAAATAAAATCTCATTGGCATTTATCTTCATCGAACCCGGTGTTAATGTATGTACCTAAACAGTTTTGTTATTTTTTTATTTATTTTTAGATCAAGTTAATGTGTAATTTGTAATTATGCATGGTTAATTTGTAGTAGATTGTGTAAATACAAGTATGTTGTAATAAATGTTAGAATATAGCACTGGTTTTATTGAATACAGCCTTTATAGATATCGAAAACACATGTAACTACAATGGTAAGCAGATTTCTTGATAATAATAGCAGATAATATCGTAGAGACGTAGATAAAACAAATGAATGTATCTAATGTTTATCCCAATTTATTTCTCAGATGACCAATGCTACCACAGTTGAAAATAACAGCACGAGTCACGACCAAATAAGTAAAGGACCATGTAACCAAACCGCAAATTCAGTTAACGGAACTCAAAATTGTGTTGTAAATACACTACAAACGCAGAATAACCACTGTTCTAATAATACCAATAGCAACGCTACCACTACCGATTGCGAAACCATCACCACAACCGAGAATAATAGTACAAATAATACAAAAGATAATCAAGTTGTTGATAAAAATACTGTATTAAAATATGTGTATAAGAAAGGTGACAAAGCGGAAATACCCATAAAGGATAACGGGCATTTCAAGAACAGCTTACGGCGAAAACGATCAACTAACGGAATACATCACAAAAGTCCACTCCCAAGCAAATTTCAAAAACCCGTAATTGTCAATTATGAAACTGTGCATGGATCGGGAGAAGTTTTGGCACCTCTGCGAAATAACGGACACAACATTTTGGGAGCCAACCTAGCTGATTTTAACATTGAGACAGTTCACCTTAATCCTGGTGTTAAAAAAGATGAACATATAGCTCCTAATCTGAAGACAGACTCCAGTGAAATTGAAAACCTCAATGAAGCAATTAATGAAAAAGGAGATAAACAAAATGATAGGAATGGTAAATCCAGTAGCGAGAGTGAAGAGAGCGGTGAACGCACAGACTACAAGAAAGGAAAACCTCAGCATGAAAACGAAAATAGTGATGAACGTGGAGACTATCGAAATAGAAAACCCAGCCGTGAAGATCAAGACAGCGCTGAACGCGGTGACTATAAGCCATCAAAATCTGCCAATGACGGAGATGACAGTGGTGAACGTGAAGATTATCAAAACAAAAAGTCTAACCGTGAAAATTATGATAGTTTGGAGTTACAATCTAATCTCAAAGAAGATATTAGTGCTGAACGTGGTGCCAATAAAAATAGTGACTCCAGCCTTGAAAAGGGTGAGAGTGGAGAAAGCGGTTCCTATAAAAACAGTGAATCTAGCCGCGGGAACGACGACAGCAGTGAACGTGAAGACTATAAAAGCGCTGAAAGTAATGAAAATAATCCCAGAACTAGCTCTAGGTATTCGCAAAATAAAAATAGCAAAGAAAGTTCCGAAAGCAATAGCCGCGGGAACGACGACAGCAGTGAACGTGGAGACTATAAAAGCGCTGAAAGTAATGAAAATAATCCCAGAACTAGCTCTAGGTATTCGCAAAATAAAAATAGCAAAGAAAGTTCCGAAAGCAATAGCCGCGGGAACGACGACAGCAGTGAACGTGGAGACTATAAAAGCGCTGAAAGTAATGAAAATAATCCCAGAACTAGCTCTAGGTATTCGCAAAATAAAAATAGCAAAGAAAGTTCCGAAAGCAATGAAAGTAGAAAACCTGTTCCCAATAGCTCTGAAAATAAGGAGAGTATAGAAATAGATGACAGAAAGAACCTCGATTCTTCAAACGAAAGTAGCGATAAAAGTAACGAAAGTATTGAAAGAAGAAGGAAACCGCAAAGAAAATACAAAACTAACCCAAAAACGGACATAAACGAAACCTCACCAGTTCCCTTACGAGATATCGACTTAGAAGACTTTAACTCTGAGCGCGTATACGTAAACAATGATGGAAAAGTAGAACCACACAAAGATAATCTTGAGTATGCAGATCCCAAAACTGCAGTGGAAATATTGCCACTTTCCACAGCTGTACCTGGCCCAGAAATAAAAAACCATGGAACACTGAATTCTTTACCAGATATAAACACTTTAGCAAGTCCAGAAGTTGAGAGCAATGGTAACAAACTAACTCACATAGATGACGGAGAAGTTAGACCTGTCGTTGAAATCAATCCTGAAAGTGATAACGATGAAGGAAATACAAAATCTAATGTCAGTGATGAAGTTGAAAGTTTGGAATCAATTTTGGGGGTAAAAGAACCAGAAAACTTCGACGACAGTAGTCTGAACGACAAAAATGTCGAACAAAAAGAAGTCCAAAATGGAGATGTAAAACAAGAATTTGAAAGAATTCCTGCAAATTATGATCATGCCAAGAAAACTGAAAATAAAGACAGCCCTTCCACTGGAGCTCCTAAAGTAAACACTGAAGTGACACCAAACGATGGCACACTTGATATATTGGCGCCTGAAGATGTCAAATATGATGAAAATTTAAAAATTAATTTTGATGACATAGCGATACAATTACCAGACATAAAATTACCAGACGACATTTTAGCTTACACCAGAGACAGTTCTCCGTATAGTTATGACGACGACAAAAAGGAAACAGATGTCCCAAGTTACAGACCAAGTTATTATTATGATCACAATGACAAAGAAAAATTACGTAAACGTAAAAATAAAAATAAAAAGGATGACGACGATTCTGACGATGATGATTATCGCGCACCTGATACTGGGTATTACGGATACTATGATGACAGCGAGAAAAAACAAAACTATAAAAACAAGAACACTGAAGCAGAGAGTGGTGATGACGAAGCAGAGAATGATGAAGAGGAAGATTTGTACGAAAAATTTGTAAGAGAAAGATTTGGGAAACAAGGCACCTTTGAAAAAAGGTCCGAAAAATTAGAAGCGGCATCGCCAACAAATCCTGAATTATATAAAACTATTAAAAGTATTCTAAAAAAGACTGCTGATATCGACGAACAAGCTAAGAAGAGTGGCGATCCCAATGCAGGTTACATGTGGACGCTAGAATATGGAGAGAAGTTGTAGTGTAATGAAACGCAAACAACCTGGGGGCAAAAACGACGCAACCAAACGAAAGAGACATTGCCTGTATCGTGGAAGCGATTCAACGTATTTTTGAACCCCTATTTTATTTACAAGAGGATTAATATTATCTCACTAGATAATATTTTCATAGGCTGATAGTGTATAAGTTAGTTAAAAATAAGTTTTTCAATGTACCGCGTTCAATCCAATTTATTTACTATCACAAAAATGGCTTCAATGCACAGTTACAGATATATTTCTTGATTCTTCTTATTTATAACAGGCTTTTTTTATAATAATGGAACAATACCATGGGTAGGTACATTTTGTCAAAATATAAACGGAAGCCAACGGAAAGTAGTTTTAGGAGCGAGCACATCAAGCACAGCAATCTGCCAAATTTATTTAATAGATTTTCAACTTTATCGCTAAAACATAAGGTTCAAAGTCGATTGGGAAAATTTCACAATTTCGGATAGCTTTATGTGTTTGCGTCTGTACTATAAATTGAACATTTGAACGATTTTGTATCTGTGAACGCACTCATGGTAAAGAAAAGTCCACCTTTTCACCCAAGTATCCTATCCTAGCATAAAACGAACACAAATTATAAATAGGATCTCATAATGTAATGATACTGACGTTATGTTGTAAATACACATTATAATTAAATAAAATATGTTTAGTAAACTGTAATGCATAGTTTTAATATTCTTGGTACCCACTTATAAATAAAAAAAGTTATTAAAAAAAATAAAAAAACCGACTGCGGTAAAAAACTTAAGTTATTAAAAGAACTGAAAAGCTAAAAACAAGCCCATTTTAAATTAAATAAAAGTTGGAAGCAGGCATCCCATACCATTTTTATTATATTTTCAAATTCAAATTTGTCCCGCCTGCTTCCAACTTTTATTTAATTTAAAATGGGCTTGTTTTTAGCTTTTCAGATATTTTAATCTGACGATTTAGTTTTTTACGATTTGTCACTTCGAATTACTTTTAACCATAAAAGTTGTTTATATTTTTGTAATCATCTTTTAAAGCCCTTTATTTTGATACCTCACTCGATAGGTTTTGAGAAAAAAAATTTTTTGAAGACATACATACATACATAGTAGGTACTAGTCGCCATATTGAATTTTCACTAACGTCATGTCTTTAGTGACACTCGCCGGACTAAGAGGAATCGATTGACGTGTGAATCATAAAAATCGGCACAGGCGTTTGGTCTGTATAGTGCTTCAAAGGAACATACAAACATACATAGGCTGATGAACACATTACCACTCCTTTGCGTCGCGCAGTCGGGTAAAAAGATGTACGTAGCTATGTTATAAATAATTTTGTATGATAGTCCGCGAGGAACTAGTTGGCCGCGCCTTGGGTGGGGACGGGGGTGAGGGCGGCGGGGTTGCCTATTGTTCGCAACGCAACAATCAAGTATTTTCTAACTGAACAGACAGCTGTGCTGCTGGGGAGTTTTTTGCGCCACTTCTTCTCCCCAGCGAAAGCAGGAAGTGGTGAAGGGTGGGCGTTTTGGGGGACTGTCTTTTGTAATCTTGACGTTCGAAAAGTGCTGATTCTCAGCCTAGTTTGAATAAATGACTTTTGATTTTGAGTAATGACAAAGCGCCCTCGCCCGCCCCTTCGTCCCACCGCTCACATACCTAAGGCGCGGCCAACTAGTTCCGCGCGGACTATTAGCGAACAGGTTTAATTGTCAGTACCTACATTAACCATTGTTATATGATTAATGTACGCTCACATGAATATGTCCGAGATTCTGCCTCGTGTGCACATTCACTTTTTGCCCATGTCCAGATCTGGGTGTTGAAAAAACACTAGATACTGAATTAAATGACTAACTAACTTACTATATAAATAAATACAAAAACAAAGGACACTAAGGCGTCGAAGTACTCGTCCGCATCGCTGTCATCCGGAAACGTGCCCAGAAGACTGGCAGCATTGCCACGTTGAATGGCAATGCTAATTCATTGGCCAAAGAAAGACCCAGCCCCTGGTCACGTGATGTGTCGACCAGCCAGCGAGAATCAACCGATATTGAGTTCCGATGTTTCATGAGGAGACGCATCACCATTTTTAGGGTTCCGTACGAAAACGGTAAAACGGAACCCTTATGGTGAGACTCAGTCTGTCTGTTTGTCTCTCTGTCTGTCACAGCTAGATATCTCAAGAACTAAATGCTATCAACTTGAAATTTGGAATATCTCGTTCAGTGTTGCCACCTTAGCCCTTTTCGGGCTAGATCTAGCACTTTTTACTGTAGGTGAACTCGTTTTTTTCATGCTTTAGCCCGAAAAGAGCAATCTAGCCCTTTTCAAGCGAGACGAAAACTTCGCACCGCGATTACCAAGTTATGAAACAATGCATGTCATGTAGATAGATTTCGTCAGTTTACACTTTATGATCACTAATTGGGTATATTTTTAGTTTTGCTATGGTAACATTGGTAACCCTACGGCCCTACCTACTCTTTCTGCTTCTTTACTGGGGAATTCCCAAAGTTTGTTTCTAAGAATAAACCTTTGTTTCTAAGAATAACTCTGATTTTTAACAATTTAATAACTTAATTATAATTAGCTTGTCCGACTGCCCCTTTTCAAAAACCGAGGTGGCAACACTGGAAGCGTTCGCGCGCGGCCGCGCGGCAGTCGTCAAATCAAAGCGCGGCAGGACGTGCGCGTCTCCGTGCACTATTGGCGCTTTATGTTTAGAATACACCTTTACAATATTTTTATTGAATGCTTCCTTTGTTTATTCCGTAAATTATCTTTTTTAAAAAGTTCAAATAATAAACATACACTAGCAGCGCCCCGCGGTTTCACCCGCATAAGTGTCGATCCCGTGGGAATATCGGGATAAAAATTATCCTTTCCAGGGCCTCAAACTAGAGATAGTTTGAGTTTGAGAGTGAGAGAGATATCAAACATCTAAGTCGGTTCAGCGGTTTAAGCGTGAAGAGGTAACAGACAGACACACTTTCGCATTTATAATATTAGTATGGATTTGCAAGGCTCAATGAGAGTGTAACTAAACGTAAGACATCATGAGTATCATGACATTAATGACACTTGTCATTGTTGTCAAATGTCAGAAACATAACCTCATTTTTTTCTTTAGTCAAAAGTACATTTTGCGAAGCAATCGTGATTTGAAAAAGCAGTATTTTATTAATTATAAAGCAAATTCTAACGATCAGATACAGAGTGAAAACTTTTTGTCAAAATGGCTGAAGAAATCCAAAGGAAGATGCAGAAGGAGCTGGAACTGTTGAGTGGTATACAAAAAGAATACCGTAAGGCAGTCGCACAGAAACAACAATTAGATAGTCAGCTCAATGAAAACAAAGCCGTAAAAGAAGAGTTAGTTTTGTTAAAAAAAGACTCTGAAGTATATAAACTGATTGGACCCGTTTTAGTCAAGCAAGACCTAGACGAAGCTACTCAAAATGTAACAAAGCGAATGGAGTACATCAGTAAAGAGATCAAAAGAACAGATGATCACATATCCGCGTTAGAAAACAAACAGGAAGCTTTACAAGAAAATCTGAATAAACTAAAGAATGATCTTAACAAACTCAAAATGAAGGCTTGAGGAAACTTCTTCATGTACCTTCAGGAAACGCTTCAGTTTGCAATTATTAATAATTATTACTTTTGCATTATATGTATTTAACTAATTATACTTTTAATAACTATCACCGTTTTTTAATACATTTATCCCATAAATTAATATACCCATAAATTAATATAAATACTATTCTCATTTGGTCAGTTGTAGATTACAAGTACTTTTTGTTAGAAACTGCACTATCTTGCATAATCAGCCTATACTATTCCCACTACTGGGACACAGGCCTCCTTTCTGTGAGAGGGTGGGCCCTAATCCACCATGCGATTGGTGGATGTCACATGCCTTTGAATTTTTGGTTTTAGGATGCCGGGTGCCTCTTAATGTATTCCTTCACCATTTTGACAGCAGTGGTGATGAAGTACACAAAATAAAATGCCTGGCTGCATTTGAACCCACAACTGCACTTGTTAGTGGGTTCTAACCCTTTCATTCTTGTTTAGGCCCACTTGCACCACAAAAAAATCACTAAACACTTACCTATAGCTAGACATTTTTAAGACATGTCTGTCTCATCACCTTCAAATGATTGACAGATGTTCTTTTGTTTAGTAATGTAGCAAGTAGGCCTTAGGGCAAATTTATTAATATCTACATGTAATAAAAAAAGGCATATTATACCACCTGTCTGTAAGAAAAGTCAATTCTACTTTTCTATTACAATGTATAATACAAAGTAGTCTTTTTTTTTTTCATTCGCTTCTATCTTTAGATAACTAGCTGACCCGGCAAACATTGTTTTGCCATTTATATTATTTCTAGCTGCCCAGCGCTACTTTGTTCGAGTGGTGTCCTACCCCTACCCTACTCCTACACTACTCCTACTCTACTCCTACACTACTCCTACCCTACTTCTACCCTACTCCTATAAGTTAAAAAAATATACTTATATATATAACAAAAAAAGAATTTTGAAAATCCGTCGACAATTGGCGGAGTATTCGATGAACAAACATACAAAAAAAAACAAACATCCGAACATAGTACCTCCTCCTTTTTGTGAAGTCGGTAAAAAGTATCCTATGTCCGTCTTTTTGTATGGAATTTTTACAATGTCTGTTGGGTTGTAGTTCAAAATAGAAACAAAAACACTGGTCATCATATAATAGATGTCACTTCATGGCATAATCTCTAGAGAAAAACTACAAGCTGAGAAAAGTAATCTTATTTTATTATAATGTTTTTTTCTGATAACCACTCCTTAGGTTATTAACAAAGAGGTGTTCGCCATAAAAAATATGTAACTGACTGTTAGTTTTTCAACTCTGTTCTTAATTTCTGAATAAAACATGCATTTTTAAGGGTTCATTTACAACATACTATGTTGTGGGAGTAAAATAGATGAATAAAGGTGTAAGTACATAATTAAAACAAGAATATTTTATACATTAACCTTTTTATTATTTGTATATCTTCCAAAAATAATACAGATGGCACTTTATTCCTGTTGCACCCAATAATACTAGATATAAATATATTTCTATCTCCACAATCATTTTAATCTAAAAATAATTGTTTTGTTTAAGACCATTAGAGCGCCACTTTCGTTTACAATTATCACATTTTAATTAATAGAACTAACTTACACTCTGTTCTTACTTTCTAAGGAAAACCCTAAAATTTTGCATTGGAATAACATGAAAATAAATTAATAATGAAGATATTGTTTACTGTCATATCATAAAATCATAAAGTTTAAATAAACAAACTTAAATATAGCAATAGCAACACAATGAAAATAAAGCACTGGAATGCTTAGTAAAAAACTATCTTATTACCTTCCTATGCTATTTGGTCCCAAAGTGAAGGAACATCCATGTCTTAAATCACTATACTTCCATAAGCATAAAGTGACTATCTATTACCAAATCTTTAACAACAAACATTATTACTATCAGCCCATGTAGAGAGACTAATCATCCCAAAACTTGTATACTTACTATTTTATCCCTAAGACTACACACCAGTGTAAACTTTACTTTGTATTGTATATAAAATACTTAATATCAAAAATATTATAATGGCATTTATGTAAAGGGAATAAAATATAAGTCTGCTACCAAAAATACACAGTAGAACACTGCCATCTTTTCACCTACCTGGATTATCTTAACTTTTCTAAGATTTAATATCAGGTGCCCCTTTACTTAATTCTGCTCTGAACACATGGCACGCTACAAAATGGCATCTCCTGTTTGACGACAAAACGTCCGCTTAGTAAACTTTTCCCGCACATTCGACCAGAGCATATGAAACATTCAGCATGCCAGTGCATATTGCCCCACGAGACTCCTTGTTGCTCCGGTCCAATAACACCACTGCAGGCGCGACAACGTTCTGCGTAGAACTGATCGTAACACTGCAAACAAATCGGGAGACCAGTCTTATCATCTGGAACGTACTTCTTGCCGCCAAGCGGCGCGTCGCAGTGATAGCAACAGAAATGTTGCACATGGAATGCCCTTCCTTCCGCAGCTGTGTAAGGACGCGTAAATATCAGTTCATCACATCCTGCACAACGCGGGATCTCCAACACATCAGCTAAATCTCTAGCGCAGTAAATCTCGTCTTTGTAGAAGAAGTACACGAGGTCAGCCAGCAACTCATTACATTTGCTGCATGTGAAACACTGTGGATGCCAAATAGCTTCGTGTCCAGCCCTCTCAGCTTTCACGGCGACTTCGCCCGCGAACATCGACTTAGTACAACGCTGGCACGGCACTCCCTCATTATAAAGCTTCCTGTTGAACTCCACCTCAGCAGGATTCAGTGACATGTCTGCAAGCTGGTCAATAATCTGCTCAGGATTTTCACCATAGTTATGCGCAAGAGCTTGGTAATCAGCATTTTCGCCAACTGGAGGCATATTATCAAGAGGTTGGTTGTTCCAATCTGTGCCAGGAGGAGGTGGCACAGAGCCAGGAGATGGTGGTACACCGCCAGGATATGTGCTGTAGTTCGGCAGTGGCGGAGGTGGCAGGTCATCCTCAGAGTGACTTCTGCGATACTCCCTCAAAGGCAGGGTCTGTTGAGGTTCCACCCGGTTAATAGGCTTTGTCACAGTGGAGTACTGAGGATTAATCTTTGTAGAGCAAAGAGTGCCACTGTGTTCAGGAGTTACTGGCTCATGTTTCCAGCTCCATATCTCCCCATTTGGAGCGAATATGGTTCCCTTCTGTATTCTGCTGTCCATCAGTTTAGCTGTGCCCATAACATTGTTATTGCTGTTAGACCACAAGTCTGGCATAATTTGAGCTCCAAGCGACTTGCTGGAGAACTCATTAGTTTCGTCCTTGAACTGGGGATTATTATTGTATTCCTCGCGGAAGAGTTTGATTGGTTGCAGATAAACATCATGTTCAACTGGCATGTTCAGGTCCTCTAAGTTTTTGAACAGTTTATCGTAGACAGGGCCATGTTCAACTGCACTCTTGATCCTGTCGGATTCAATATGCATGACATGAAGTTTGTCTTTCACGATGCGACTTAGAATAGGACTGGACTTATAATCTGGAAGATTGGCTGCGCTGCTTACGATATTTCCTTGATTATCTAAAACCAACTTCTTATCTGAAGCATTCTTCGGAACAATATTGTACTTGACCCCTCTGGATATGTTGGATAGTTTCAGTGGCAGGGCGTAGGACTTTGGAGCGGAATGTATTTTGCTGCTTTCCACTGAGAAGACATCTCCATTTTGTAGAGGTCCTACTCTGACGACATTACCCATACCCACGACATGGTCTTTGATGCGTGTGATATATTCCTGGAACATAATAAAAATAAAAATTTTTTTCGTTAGTCAATTATACTTACTTAGTTATAAACTTATAACATATTGTGCATAACATTCTATTTAAAGGGTAAGTAAGGCGCACTATCACTGCCGTTATCACCGGCAGACTGACCTAAATTAAGTGACGTAATTCTGTGTGCAACATATTCTAGCATGTCCCTTACACATAGGGAAACAAATTCCACTGATGCAAACAGGTTTTTACCTTTATTGTGTAACATGTTGGTCAGAATTCTGCAAGTGCTGGTAGTGTTTAGGAGGTTATTATAAACTAAGCAACAATTTTGGGTTATACCATATAATTTATTTAATACTTCAAGCACACAAATGTACAGAGACAGACTCTGGATACCTATGGGCGGACTTAATGCCATAAGCATTTTCTACCAGTAAACCTTTGGGTGATGCAGAGACAAACAGTGGTATAGTGATAGGTCTCATGACCTTGCTGAGTACACACAGCTGCAGCATGACTGCAAAATTTTATAAGTATTTATAAAACCGTCTACGAAGATGTTTCAATAAAACCAGCGTCTTTGGGTAACGAAAAATGATATGCTGGTCTATAAACCTGGTTCAGTAAAAACCCAAGTGAATATTGGTACTTACAGTATGTTCAGACTTCTCAAAGTCGCTAGCGTGTTGCCGTACGGCCGGCGCGACATCGTGCGGAGGCAGCTGCGTCCGGAGCTGAGCGCGCCGGCGACGAGCCGCATCCGAACCGGATACCGGCGCCAAGGGGCCTAGGCATGACATATACTCTGATACCTGGTGACAAAATATATGATTATTATATTTAAATATTCAGATTCTGAGATGATTACAAAGTTTTGGAACAAAAAACTAAATGACATTTATGACAAAGTTCAAATTATTTTAGGAACTCTTTGTTAAAAATGGTCACACAAAAATCAACTTAAAATACGTAAATTTAATGTAGATAGTTTTACATATGCGTATGTTGTTAAACCTCGTGGGCTAGACCCCGAGGTTAAACAATATACACATAATATGATCGCAACCATGAGTACTGAGGTTGCGGACTTGACTGTGAGTTTAAGTAGACAATGCTAAATGATCCTAAGGTTGGTGCCTTAGGGAAATTCTTAGTAGCAGTCCAGTCTCGATTTATTCCAAGGAACACCACCAGCTTCAACCATAATAGGAGTAATACTTAATAGGGAATACAGTGAGGTTTGATGTATTATTTAGAAACATGCAAAGGTTAACTTTTACTATTACAACTACTTACCAAGACTGGTAGATAATTTACATGATATGAATTATCAAGAATCAAGATCAAAATAGTTAATTAGGTAGATATTCTGCAATGACCTATCTATTATAGTTTTTCCATCTTATCACTAATTAATATGAAATCCACATTATTAGCTATTATTCTAATTACATTATTGTGAATAAGTGTCACTTACCAACTCTGTTGAAGCATTTGGAGGCACCCAATCCAGTTTGACCGGCTTGTCAGTTACTCCGCGAATTTTGATTAGGGGCACTGAAAAATTAAAAAAAATATTTTTATAGTTTTGAGTATGAAATTATTTAATGTAATTTTACCCCACAATTATTGCTCACTTTAACCAATAATAGCTCAATGTTGCTTGGCTCACACAATATCATATAGTAGGGCTATCCTACAGCTCTATACAGTGTTCTAACTTCCACAAAAAACTGATATTAAACAAAAATTCTCACTTGAAGCCTTCTTAGGCCTGGCAGTGCCCAGTAGCTCAAACTGAGCCCATCCTGATAGGTCATCATCTTGAACATCATGGACATCTTTACTGCAGTGGCATGATCGGCACACCTTCCTCCAGAAGTGTAGGTCCAAGCCAGGACATGATGGTCCTGAATAAACATATTCGAATAGAAATAAAGTTTTATATATGAAGAAAAATGGATATCCTTAGGAGAGAAATTCAGTGCAACGTTTTTACCAGAACTAAACCAAAAAGTCTAGCAAAAAAAAGGTTTATATGATAAAGTGTCTGATATGATTTAAAGCTTAACCAATTTTTCACTTAATTTGCCAAGAGGAAGCTTGATTATTTTAGTACCTATAGTAGATTACAGGGTACAGTCAACAGCAAAAGTAGATGATCAAAATCAGAAATTCAATACTTATGAACGGAGTTCGCGCAGAACTCTGCCACACAGTCTCTGCACACAGCTCAACAACTACAACAACAACAGCAACAGCTCTGCCATACAGTTCTGACGCGAACTCCGTTAATTAGTATTGAATTTCTGATTTTTGCTGTTGACTGTACTTTTAATGTGGGTGGGCAGTGCTTTATTCACAAACAGATTAAAGTGCACTTCGTAGAAATATTTTGACTTGTTATGGAATTTAAAAATAAACTGATGTGTACTCATTATCAATTAACACAGGAATAATAGGATACATTTAGTTAGTCATTAGGGATATTTCCTCACCTAGTAATACTATGGCAAATGAATCACCCAGAAAAATTATTAATAAATCCACTATAGTTTCCGGGAATAGTACTATACATTATTATGACAAATGGACAGTTATTTATAACAATAGAAAACTGGAAGAAGTGAATCAGGAGTAAAATAATTAAATTAAATAAGCTTAAGCTTCGAATGGTAAAGATGAATCATTACTATAAGGCTTCCCAGAAATAATAATAAATTCATTCATGAAATTCCAGAGTGACTATTAAATCAAAAACATTTAATGCATAATTAGGAATACTTGCTATTATTAGACCATTCATACGATAACGATTGCATTGTTGTTAATGACGTCATTCATACCGATTATAGCTTAGATGTTCTCATGATGCAAATTGTAATAACCATCCCAACTTTATGAAACTAAAAATATATAGAAAACACTTAATATAATCAATACTAATTGAATAGATTTAGTATTATTTACCGCAAGAGTTGCACGGTGCACCGGCACCGCTATCATGACCTAGCCGAGCTTTGCTTAACTTCTCTCTTTGACTTTCTAGCTTAGAAAGCCAAGCCGGTGCTTCTGGAGTCTCCACACACGACCCACTCATCTGAAAGGGACATATTTTATGTTATCAATGACTTATTACAAAGTACAAAAGTTAGTTCGTTGCGTAAAACACAAAGCCAGTTTCAAACTTTTCAAATTACCTTTTTATCCGGAAACTTAGACATCGCGCTCTATGAAAACTTTCTTATTGTATTACATGAATATACTAGCTTGTGAAGTTGTGATTAATATTTAAATAAAACATAAACTCAAACCAATTTTAGTAAGGAAACGAGATAAATAAAAGTACTTTGCGAACTTATTACATAGCTATAGATAAAAAATATCATGACAAAGTGACATGACATCATGACGTACGTGACAGCGCCAGGGTAGGGCTGTCTGTACGATGATAAAAATTATCGATATTTTTACATTAATATAGTATAGAAAATAATTTTATTCATCTACGAATTTTCCCAAGTTAAAAATTATTATATTGGAAATCTTTAGGTGGCCTACCCAATTGTCCTTTTTTTTGGTATTGTTCGCCGAGTCATTGAGCTTGAACTTAAGGAAAGTTCTGAGTTGAGCTACACGATTATTGAGCTACATGCGTGCACTACTAATCTCTGTGGCTCTTTCCTCAAAAGACCATAGCAGACGTTAATTAATCATTTCAATTACGTAATATGATACTTAATTTTCCAATAAGTATGTATGACGAATAGCGACACTAAATAATGCATATAAATGAACGCAATATCATCCGTCAACTCAGTTACATTTTTAATCTGTATCCCTTCCGTAATGTCCCCATCCATCTTTCAATGCGTTTCCTATTCTAATTCGATGTAAAATTTTGAAAAACTTGTTCCTTCTATAAATAGTTTGTCAGTGCTTGAATTCTTTGTTGTTCATATAGTGTTTGTAATTCAAAGGGAGTGACAAAAACTTTTTATACGGTAATATTGACTGATTGTTTTCAACATACGTTTTGGTTTTACAATGAGTCATAGGTTTGCCTTTATTTATCAATAATATTCTCTTCCATAGATGTCATCAGGAAGGCCGATCAAATGCGTGGTCGTCGGCGACGGTACTGTCGGTAAAACTTGTATGTTAATATCCTACACCACAGACAGTTTTCCAGGAGAATATGTTCCTACAGTGTAAGTTGTGTTCACAATGTACTGTGAACTGTAAATATTGTTTGAATTGGAGTAGCAAGTGTTTGTAAAGTTGGAATGTTTCACATAGTGTTATGGTGAATGTAATTATTGCAGATTCGACAACTATTCTGCGCCTATGGTTGTGGATGGAGTAGCAGTGTCTCTAGGACTGTGGGATACTGCAGGGCAGGAGGATTATGACAGACTTAGACCGTTAAGTTATCCACAAACAGATGTCTTCCTTATATGCTTCAGTGTGACAAGGTGTGTAGTCATTTACAATCTATTTCTCCATCTGGATGTACAGTACAAACACATTGTTAAATGCTTTTAATTACTGTACAAATTGACATTAATCAGGCTGTCTTAGTTAGCCACAGTAGGTTTATAAAGCTTTACTCTGCGCTTCACCATCATGAACACAAGTTCTTAACTGCTTTCATCCAGTTCTTGCCCATGATTGTCCTCACTCCCACTTAATCTAGTAACCCCACACCATTTGTGTATTTATCCTGTTAATGTTCAGAATTAAACATAAGTAGACTTATTTGCTCTTCAAATTCATAGCCTTTATTTACCAAAAATTACAAAAAAAAACTAATTAATTTGTGCATTAATTAGTTTTTTTACACGCTACAAAGAGTTGTAGCGTGTCCTTTGGGACACAAGGCCTCCTCTAGGCTATTCTTCTGCCCTTAACTATGTTCTAAATATAACTAGATAAACACACCAAAATGTATCTACATAAAATATCTTTATCAATATTCAGTTACATATGAAATCATTTACTATTTTTAGCCCATCGTCTTATGAAAATGTGACTTCAAAATGGTACCCTGAAATAAAGCACCACTGTCCTGATGCACCCATAATATTAGTTGGTGAGTAACAACAATGAAACATTATAAAACCTGATTTTATACCAGGTATTTTGAGTTAATTACTTTTACACATACAATGATTACCTTAATTATTATTACCTACCTATCATTGACTAACATTATCCTGTTTGATACATCATAACAGTATTTTATTTTAAAGCTGCGTTAAATTATTTATATGGTTTATTTATATTGTTTGAGGCCTATGTCCAGCAGTGGACTGCGATAGGCTGAGTTGATATTGTATGCATGTCAAGCAATACATTTCCCGTATAAGCTAACTTCTCATTGTACGAAAAGCCTATACAATTAAATGTCAGCTAAAACTGGAAATGTATAGCTTGATATGTTGTTGTGTGTACAAGGGAAAATAAAAAATGTAAAATAGGAAGTAATGGCACAATGCAAACTCCTTAAAACAACCTTTGATTGAACTGAAAGATAGAAGATATAATTATATTGGACAGTAAAGGTGCTTATTATTCATTTAATTATAACCTCTTTGTTTCAAATTACAGGTACAAAGATTGATTTGAGGGATGACCGTGAAACACTCAGTTTGTTGTCTGAACAAGGAATGTCTCCCTTGAAGCGAGAACAAGGACAAAAACTGGCAAACAAAATTAGAGCCGTAAAATATATGGAATGCTCTGCATTGACTCAGCGTGGACTCAAACAGGTATGCTAAATTTAGTCAACATTATTTTATATTTCGTCTTGTTTGGCTGCATACAAATGACATAATTATACATAATACCATCTTAAGATATGACATAACATGTAGTTTTTAGACAAAGGATTCATTCATGTCTACAAACCACCACGACATATCCATCATGTTACGTCTGTGTGTCCTACCATGCACTGATGCACAACAAAAGCAGATTATGTCTGCTATAAGTGCTGTTGGTATTTCAAAACAAGCTGCATAGATAAGTGCCTTACATAATATATTTATATACTACTGGAAAACACTTTGTTGTGCAACTCAAGTAGAAACTTGAATGTCATTCATTGTTGTGAATACCTTTATGTTTCACAAAACACACATGATTCAGCTGATTATCAGTCTATAAAGGCCTGTTTTGTACCGAGTTACTTAACAATGTTATCCTTCACACTGAATACCCATAATCTTTTGTCCTGTGGGATTAATTAAAAAACAAAATTAGTATGTCTAATAATAAAATAAAAACTGAGTGGCAGGTGAAAAGAAACTGGAAACACAAAACAGCAAGATCAGAATGAGTTGTCCCTAAAAATTGATAATGAAACCATTTCAGATAAGTTAAAAGTTGCTGAGACACTAGAAAATTTCTTTAACAACATCCCAATAGAGGTTACAAAGTCTCTCCCCTCATCACCTATATTAGCTGAAACTCTTCTTAAAGAAAACTTTAAAAAGGATATTCCAAGCTTTGAATTCCAGCCCATTTCTGTTGCCACAATTAAAAAAGCATTTACAAGTCTTAAAATAAAAAACACTGAAGACTTATGGGGGATTTCTGTTAGGGTTCTTGGAGATATTATTGACACAATTGCCCCTGCCCTAACAGGCATATTTAATCAATGTTTAGACAGCGGTATGTTTCCTGACTTAATGAAACAGTAAAGTAGTACCAATTTTCAAATCGGGTAGTAAGTTTGATCCCTTTAATTATAGACCTATATCTGTGCTACCAGCATTGAGCAAAATCTATGAAAAAATCATGCTGGACCAGATGTTGTCACATTTTAATTCAAATGGGATTTTACATAGTCGCCAGTTTGGTTTCACGAAAGGTAGGTCGACGAGACGGACGCGGGAGTAAAACTCATCAGTCACATTTTGGAATCCTGGGAGAAGTCCCAGGATGCTATTGGCATTTTCTGTGACCTCTCAAAAGCGTTTGATTGCGTTGACCATAATATACTGATCTGTAAATTATACCATTACGGAATTCGTGGACAAGCTGCTGATCTTGTTCTTTCCTATCTGTCAAAGCGGCAGCAAAAAGTAAACGTTAATGGGGCGACGTCATCGGGTCTTTAGTTAAGATGGGCGTGCCTCAAGCCTCAATTCTTGGCCCTTTCCTATTTCTAGTTTATATTAATGACCTTCCTTACAGGATGGCTAACTTGTCGGATATCATTTTATTCGCTGATGACACTTCCCTTATTTTTAAAATAGATAGAAAAGATACGGATGTCTTACATGTTTACGATAGTCTGGCTGTTCTTTCGAAATGGTTTGCAGCTAATAATCTTTTACTTAATGCGAACAAAACTAAATGTCTTAAGTTCTCATTACCAAATGTACCTCAAGTGGGTCTGAATTTAGAACTTGATGGCAAAAAACTAGACGCTGTTACGGAAACTGTATTTCTAGGAATTACTTTAGATTCAAAATTACAATGGGGCGCACACATTAGAGCTCTCTCAGGTAGATTAAGTTCAGCTGCATATGCAGTAAGAAAAATAAGGCAGTTGACAGATATAGCAGCTAGGTTAGTATACTTTGCTTATTTCCACAGTATTATGTCTTATGGTGTTCTGCTGTCGGGATCGGCAGCTGACGTAGATTCAATTTTTAACCGACTTCATCATTTTACAAAAGAGGGCAATCCGCGCAATCTATCAAATGGGTCCTCGCAAGTCTCTTAGAAACAAATTCAAAGAAATTGATATACTAAATCTGCCTTCTCTTTATATTTTAGAAAGTATTTTTATGTTCGCAAAAATTTAGGACTCTTCAAAATAAGAAGCGATTTCCATAATATAAATACACGTAGTAAAAATGAAATTGTGTTACCTAAATTTAGATTAACTAAAACTAGCAAGTCGTTTCTTGTAAACGGCGTCCGTTTTTATAATAATTTGCCAAAGCCGGTTACAGAACTTAGCGATGGAAAATTCAAAACCTTCATCAAACGTGTCCTTATCAAAAAAGCATATTATAAGATTAAAGACTACGTTAAAGACAAGGTAGTTTGGCAATAAGTCCTTCTGCACATGTGGTTGGCTTCCCTGGCTCCTCATTAACGGCTTAACTACACACATCAACACGGTCTAGGGATATTTCATACTCAATTAAATAACTCGAAAAGTACTGGCCGCATTGGAATCTTTTATACACCGATTTGTTTGTAATTTATCTCAGACTAATTCCAAATTTAAATTTTTGAAAATTCTTTTGTTTCGGTGGCAAAAAATGTCTTGATGTGTAGGAGAGGGAATTTTCATTTGTGCGAAATTTAGAAAACAATACGAATTACGTTTACTTACAGTTTTTTTTTCATTTTTAAACGAAAGATAAAGTTAAAATTGAGGTATTGTAGCCATGCAACGCCGACATTTGACGAGGGCGGAGATGTTACGAGCTGTGGGAATGCTGGAAGCTGGATCTGTTCAGCGTAATGTTGCTGAGGCCATAGGGACCCATCAAAATGTAATTTCAAGATTGTGGACACGCTATCGTGCCACAGGTGAAGTAGCGGAGAGGCACCGGGGGCCAAGTCGCATCACTACCCCCAGACAAGACCGATTTTTGCAAATTACTGCGCGAGCACAACCAAATGCAACGGCGACTCAATTGGTCCAAAGGCTGCGAGTGGAACACCAAGTGCTTGTGAGTGACCAAACTGTAAGAAGGCGACTGCATGAAAGCAATCTACGCTCTCGTAGACCACTCCGGGTCCCACCTTTACGGAGAGGCAATCGTGGACGACGATTAGAATGGGTTCGGAACCACGTGGACTGGGGCCGTGAGCAATGGTCCAATGTGCTGTTCACGGATGAATCCAGGTTCGGCTTCCATCCAGATTCACGAAGGACGCGTGTTTGGCGAGTTCCTGGACGATGGAGCCGTCTCCAGAACCCTCAGGAAGTTCACCCATACCAAGGAGGAACAATTATGGTTTGGGCAGGAATTCGTCTTGGAGGACGGACGGATCTCGTTTGGGTGCGGGGCAATATGACGGCAGAACGATACGTCCAACAGGTGCTGGGGCCCGTAATCTTGCCCCACAGAACACAAATGGGGCAAGATTTCCTGCTCATGCACGACAATGCCCGGGCACACACGGCGAGAACGGTAGCAGCTTGGTTACATACACATAATGTTAGGGCCTTAGACTGGCCTGCTCAATCGCCAGATCTAAATCCCATTGAGCATGCGTGGGATATGCTGCAAAGAAGAGCTCTGAAGGAAGTTCCTGAAAATCTGGCTACAGAAGATCAACTTTTTGCGCACCTCAGAAGGACATGGGACAATATTCCGCAGCAAGACATTGACAACCTTGTTCTGAGCATGCCGAATCGTTGCCGATGTGTTATGAACATCATGGGCGCTTTCTCAGACTACTTACTAACTTCAAGTTTATAAACACAAATTAAATGATTTTTCTATTTTTTTCAGTTTTTACTCACAAATTAAAAGTTCATTCATATACGATTTCCGTCTATGCTTCATTTTTTTTCCATAAAATCCTGAAATTTTAATCTAAGTACCTTAACCATTATTAAAAAATGGTAGAATATTAAATAACGTATCTTTTAAATATATACATGTCATATAAATAATTAACACATTGATAGTAATTCGCTTTTTTAAAAATATCCCTAGACCGTGTTGATGTGTGTATTTAAGTGTCTATTAACTGCTCTCAAATTACGATGTTTATTTTTTATTTACTTTTTTTTACATACTTTTTTGACATAATCTCTTTATTATTTGACATTATATACAGACAATTCAAATTTTTTCATCTTTTTATTAGTGGTTGTAATGGGAATCATATAGTCAGATAGGAAACGCCGACCTCATCTAGTTTTAAAAAAATATGATTGACGTGAATGTAAAATTTTATGAAACAGCCTTTGCAGAAACAAGTTTTTTACTGATTTACATATGTAAACAAAATGGAATATTTATTTAATGCGCTCCCAAAAGAAGAAATCAGACTTTCTCGGGCATGTATTTTTTTTACTATTGTGGCTTTAGTTAAACCTTAATCACACATCAAAACTCGAGTCAAACACTCTAAACAAGAAAAAATTGTGATAGCCCTCTTAACTATAACATGAATAATAAACTTATATCAGGGTATTTAATTAGGGCCTAGTGCCTACTTGGACACTCTGAAACAGGCCCCTAAACCATACTGGCCTAACCTCTAGTTTCTCTTAGTACTTAGTACAATATAATAACATTTTCTTTTCATTGTTACACAGGTGTTTGATGAAGCTGTGCGCGCAGTATTAAGACCTGAACCTCAGAAGAGACATCAGAGGAAGTGTTTAATTATGTAAATAAGAAAATCTCCATGACATATTCAACAATTATACATGCAGAAAACTCTCAACGACAGTAATAATGTGTTTCTATACCAGTATGCTCTTCCAAGATAGCACTATTTTTTATTGACAATGTTGAACAAAATTACAGTCATTGCATGCCAATAAGTGCCATAAAACACATTCTTCATACTGCATAGTGATACCTTATATTATGTTAACTTTATCCGGATCATCATCACACAACTATTTTAGTTATATTTTCTGCTTATATTTAAGCATATGAAAATGCCAAAGATTTTATAAATAGATGTAAGACTCAGTATATTATTTAGTATGTTTTTGTAAAGAAATCTTCAATGGTTAGAAACAAATTGTTACTGTTATGTAAAATGACTATAATGTTATTTTTGTATAAGCAACTGGACCTCAATATTCGAAGTTTTGAAATATATTCTTATGCAACTTGTGAATAACGACTGACCGTAGATGCTAGTTTTTAACATACTCAATTTAAACTTGAATTAGTTGCAGATGTTAAAGCATTTATTATCCAGTGAATGACGTATTTGTTAAGCGGTATTTTATTTAGATATATTATTAATATCCATGCATATAATGAGTAGGTTTGCTTTTTATTCTGATTGAATAAATTGTTATTAATTGATGCTGATTTCTCATAAGCTAACAATTTCTAAAAGCAATAACTTTTGCGACATTTTTATAGCCATTTATTACGTAAGTACGTAATATAAATCTGACAAATACTTATACCGTATCGGCAGCTGACATGACTGTTGTAAGCTTTAGTGGTGGTGAAATTTAGTCTTATCGCCATTATTTTACGGATTCTTTTCAATTCTCTATTATTACTAATTTAATTATTTTATTTCGAATAATGTTTGTGATTAGATACAAAGTGTGTTTATAGTGATTTATTAGGGCGAAATATTTTTGTATGTGGAAATCTTAGATCTAAGGAATATAATGCATTTATAAAATACTAATTTCGCAACGAAAGTCAAGCACAACAACTTAACTTACATAGTGTCTCAAGCGTTCTCGAACAAGGAAGTGTGTAAGAGCTGGTGTTTGTCGACCATCAAGTAGGTACTCATAAATGAGGATAAAAAGTGGGATTGCACAGGGAAGGAAACGGCGTGTGTGTTGATGATAAATGCACCTTCAATTATTGATATTATTTTGTAGACTGCTTTGATTTACATGTAAAGCTTATAAAATAATTCGTGTATATACCTATTTATGTAAGAGCTAAATGAAACTTGTGTATTATGCACTTCATAAATTATTGAACTTTCTAACTGGCTTTTTATTTACAAGGAATCCTACCATTTTTTATATATTATAGTACTATGCTTCACATCACATAATTAAAAATGACATTAAAAATAAAGAAAACAAAATTCTAAATAGTAGGTAAGTAGGTATATATAATTCTTTCAGCTGCAAATATTATGACTTTCCGACTGCGCTTTACAAAATGTACAGGTACTTACTATGAACATTATGGTCACCCTACAAAATTTTCTCCTAGAAAAAGTTGAAAATCAATGTTCTCAGCACCTATGACATAGAAGAACGGACGTTAGGTTACAATTTAATTAAGAAATAGTTAAAAAATCTTTTTCTAATTTGCGTTAATCTATCAGGTTGAGCCTAGTCAATAAAGCCGAAAATATTGGGCTCTCAGTTCAGCCGGTCGATTCTGTAAAAATCTCACCGTGAAAACTTAGGTGAAGTGAGTTTGTTTTTGCTAGGAATTGACATAATTGACGGCTCACTTCACCTAAAGTTTCCACGGTGAGATTTTTATAGAATAGCACCGCAGACGTTTTAGTCAAATTCGACTTTCGTTTACTTCTTAACAATTAACTTTGTGTCATTATTTCTTTTTAACTAATTCACATAGGTATCTAAGTAAAATATGCTAAAGTCGTATTTATATATTTCTTCAGATAAATTCATGTTTTGCAGATTCCTCAGTAGGTACATACCTACAGACAATAATGAAATGCTGCCCTAGCTAGACCGCCATAAATCTGTACCTAGGTAATGTCATGGTTAGGTATTCTACAGATTTGATATTTTCTTAAAATATTTAAGAAATACTTAAAACAATGATTAACCCAGAGATAGTACCTAGGTACCTACTGAGATTTGAGCTATGTCACTTTAGGCACGCGTCTGGATTGAGGGCCCAACTTATTTAACCATAACAGTTTTAATTCACATTTAAGAAATTCATGGTGTTTGCTTTAAGTTTTTACTATTTTTTAACATCTTATTTCGTTTCGCAAGGGCTCAAAAAATGGGCCCGCAATCTAGATGCACATCTCGCCGCAAACTCAATTCAGCCGGGTTGTGCGCGTGAGTCGGCAGACAACTCATTTTGCGTCGCAGTGTGAACGAAACAGGATTTTTGTATGAAACCGAATGTAGCAGAAATTACGCGACTCACAACTCAAAAAGTTACGCTCGTCTGGCTTCACCCTAAGGGTCTGGACCCATGTCCAGTGCCGTAAATAGGGCGGTGCCAGCGGTGCCCAGGCACAGGGCGCAGACCCTGGAGGGGCGCAGAAATGACCAGACCTGGGCCACTAACAATACCTATTATTTATTTATTTATACGTGTGGATTCGCGTCGTCCGCGTATCTTCTTCTTACAAATAAATAATAATCGTAAAAGTTTGTGAAGAATGTGATATCGAAGACGATTTTCCTGAAAAGCGTAAAAAGCGTGTTTACTCGCGTAAAGAGGTCGGCAAGCTCTTTGAGAGATTGATTGCGGACCGCCTCGTCGGGCACCTGGTGAGGACGGGGCCGGATCTGGCGGACAGCCAGTTTGGCTTCCGCAAGGGGCGCTCAACGGTGGACGCCATCATGCGCGTGAGAACCCTCACGACGGGGGACGCGGTGTCCCGGGGTGGGGTCATCATGGCGGTGTCACTCGACATCGCCATCGCGTCATCACCCTGCCCTGGAGCTGCATTGTGGAGCCACTCCGGTATCACCGGGTGCCGCCCTACCTCCGTCGAATAGTCGAGGCGTATTTGACGGACAGAGCCGTTATCTACCCCGGTCGCGACGGGGAGTGGAACCGGCGAGAGATGTCGTGCGGTGTCCCGCAGGGATCGGTTCTGGGGTCGTTCCTGTGGGACATCGGCTACGACTGGGTGCTGCGGGCCGACCTCCCTGATGGCGTCAGCGTGGTTTGCTACGCTGACGACGCGCTGGTCCTGGCGCAGGGCCCCGGAACGCGCCACCATCGGGATCCCAACTAACGGTAGGAGGGGTTCATATCGCCGTCGAGACGACGATGAAATACCTGGGTCTCGTCCTCGACAGCCGGTGGAACTTCGTCGAGCACTTCCAACGTTTGGCCCCCAAACTAGAACGGGCCGGGACCGCCTTCAAGCGGCTCTTGCCCAACCTGAGGGGGCCAAACGCCTCCTGCCGGAGGGTTTACGCGGGGGTCGTGCGGTCCATGGCCCTATACGGGGCCCCGGTGTGGGCGCGTTCAGTGCGGCGGCGAGTCGCCCACTACTTGAACGCGCCCCAGAAGGTGGTAGCCGTAAGGCTTATCCGGGGCTACCGCACGATCTCGGGCGAGGCGGCAAGTCTCCTTACCGGACTGCCGCCATGGGATCTGGATAGTCCTCGCGCGCCTGTATTAGTGGCGCACGGAGGCACTACGCCGAGGGGAAAATCCGCTTCCGCGGCAAATCGCGGCGGAGCGGACGGATCTCCGGCGTGACCTCATGGCGACATGGAAAGAGCGACTGTCGCAACCCAGCGCAGGGCACGCCACGATAGTGGCAATAAGACCCCTCTTTAAGGAGTGGCTAGAGAGGCACCACGGCGCCCTCACCTACCGCCTGACGCAGATCCGCCTGACACGGAAGTTTTGGGAGGTTCCTGCACATCATCAGGCGGGAGGAAACGCCCGGGTGTCACCATTACCAGGATCGCCCAGAGGACACGGTGAAGGTCTGCCCCGCTTGGGCGGAGCACCGCCGTGTCCTTGTAGAGGCGATCGGCAGCGGCAGCGACTTCTCGCGTCCGGCCCTGGTGTAAGCCATGGTGAGAGTGGGAGGCAGTCACCTTCTTCTGCGAAGCAGTCATGCTAGCAAAGGAGGTGGCGGGACGGCTCAGGGAGAGAGCCTCTCCCGTCCCAGCCGCCGCGGGAGAAGCTCCGGGCGTCGGGAGCCGCGTGACGACTCCCGGCCTCCGTAGGCGTGGACCTGCGGGCAGAGAGTAATGGGTAGCTCATCGTCCGATCAGGACCAGGCCCGTGCCGGACGGCGCGTACGTGTTCCACGCGCGCCTCAAAGAGATTTCAGCATCGAGGAATGGGCCCCTTTATAGGACCGAAGCCTACCGGGTCAGCGGGATTGTCCCAAGGGGTTACCGCTGGCCCGGAACATAAAGGGCTAAGGAAGGAACACGGGTGGGTTTTAGTCAGTAAGAGTCTGACACTCCCTCCGCTCCACCCAGAGCGGGTCATTTGATGATTTCCCATAAGAAAAAAAAAAAAAAGGGCGTGCATATAGCAGCTCGCACCGGGCGCATAACAGGCTAATTACGGCACTGCCCATGTCTACGGTGCGGCGCCGCTGCCGTTAGACGGCACGGCGTCGTGCCGCGGCGCGGTGCCGTGTGCGGTGCACCGCGGGCACAAGGCAGGTATTTTCGAAACTTGATATGGACTGACTGAAATTTCATGACCACATATTTTCAGCGCTTCATATTTCCTCTCAAAATGACTTCCATCATAGTTCATTATAGAAAGATATGGATTCACCCAATATTTTCTTTGATTCAGTTTTTTCTCATTCGTCGCCTTTGTAACAGGAGCAGAATAATACGTACCTATTTCGCGGTCCATATCAAGACAAAACCTGAACGATGGTTGCTGCCTTGTCCCCGCGGTGCACCGTGCGCGGCGCCGTGCCGTTGCACGGTGGCCGGTGCCGTGCCGTAGACATGGGTCCACGCCCTAACTGTGAATTTTGGGGTTTCATATTTGTGAACAGCGCGGCATTTAGACGAGACTCCTTCGATAACATTGATTAATGCGGGCCACTCACGATCAAGTTCACTTGTCAAGTTTGCAGCGGACTTGAAGCCGCGTCCAGTAAACTTGGCGGTGTATGGCTACTTATCATGCATACCAGCATACCCATAGCCTGAGCCATACACGTTCAAGTTTACTGAACGCGGCTTCAAGTCCGCTGCAAATTTGATTGTGAGTGGCCGGCATAACGTTTCGATTCGGCACGGAAGCGCATGAATGGCTGTGAATAGCTTTGCTAGTCCTGTCCTGACCGAATTTCAGCCATGGCGGTCAATCTCAGCGGAGACTAGCCATCGACGCGGAATATCGTGTCGATTTCTGAATACCATTAATTATGTTTATGTCGGTTCGATCCTGGCTCATAGCTACTATTGTGTTCTGTGTGCTCAGACTAGGAACTTGCTATAACTAGTCTATGGCTATAACTTTAAAGTACTGGTCACTACTGGTTCAGTGATAATCATAGACTACTATTATAGAGTGATAAGATAATCATGACTGAATAGTACAGACGCCAGCACATCAAGTTACTACAATCTATCAGATTTCTTTAATAGATTTTCGACTTTATTGCTAAATCATAAGGTTCAAGGTTGATTGGGAAGATCTGACGCACTTAGTCTTTTTTTAAAGATTATTATTATTTATTTATTTAATACTTCAAGCACATAAATGTACAGAGGTGGACTAAAAGAAAAAAAAAAAGAAAAAAAAAAGATAAAAAGAAAAAAAAAAAAAGAAAAGATAAAAAGATTAGAGGCAGGTTTACGATAAGTTGTCTCATCCTTTTTACCGACTTCAAAAAAAAGGAGATTATCAATTCGATACGTATGTATGTAATATTATTGGAATTGCATTATATTCACATATGACAATCTACTAAGGCTTCCAAACAAATATACAAAATTTCATAGACGTATGTATGTATGTTTGTCCACGCATTTCTCAGCAACTATTAATCGGATCGTGACCATTTTTTTGTATTAGCTTACATTTACTTCAACTTAGGGAATAGTACAAGTTTCATCAAAATCGGTTCAGTAATTTTCAAGATATGGACTAATACGTGTAAGTGTGACGGCCTGGCGTATTGATACGAGCAACGGGTGTAGTGTCAAAGGGAAAACATCTCAAAACCTTGGTCAAATTCTAGTGCAAAAACTAAAAATTACGAAATAAAAAGTAATTTAAAAAAATTAAACCGACTTCAAAAAGAAATCAACTCAAAATTATGAAATAACTTTAATTTCGGAAGTCGGTGGTAAAAAACTAAAATACAGATCCCAAGACACCGACTTCCGAAATTAAAGTTATTTCATAATTTTGAGTTGATTTCTTTTTGAAGTCGGTTTAATTTTTTTAAATTACTTTTTATATTCTCTACGATGGAGAAAGCAATGTACAGCGAAACTGAAGTGGGGGCAATGACTTCCCGGTCGCCGCCGGTGGCGACTGGGAATTTTTATTCCCATTTGCCTCCGGTGGCAATCCCCGCGGGGGCGACTGGGAACATACGACAGTTTCGGGTAGGTTGACCTGCTGGCGTCTGTACCTAAATATTGAGGGTTGGGTCTTGGGTGGGAACAATTTTTTTACGAGTCATGCTCTAAATAAAATACACAATTTATTATATACTTTATTTATTTCATATAACACGTTTACATGTCACTGAAACATTGATTATAAACATATACCTACACACGGATCAACATTTAAATTAGAATAGGTTTTACCAGAGCGCTTAGCACAAGTTGCAAATATAGCAATCTCTTTAAGAATTTTATTGATAGGTTCATATTCATTATTGTAGGTAGTTAAAGTATGTCATGGAATACATCAAATACATTAATTCGCCATTAAAAAATCAATTTTACTGTGACTAGACAACTATGTTTTATCGTATAAAATATTAACATCGATTCTCTTTTAGAACTAGGATTATAAAAATTGTAAAGATGTCATAGGTACTTAAATGATCCTTAGATCGTAATGAACTGAATTGCGCACATTCAAAAGGCGTAAAAATCATTACATAATTAAACACAATTCTGCACATGAATAAAGCCCAAAAGAATACAATAGTATCTATATCTATAAAACATACACTTATAAAATATAGAAAATATTAAATGCAACTGATAGGAAACCTATAGTAGGTAAATAATGTAAATTAGTAATGACAAATGAGGAACTTCCTCAAAATCAACAGCACACTGCTACAGTTCCAATAATGTTATTATGAGATCTTTTTATACGTTTTCAATCTCTATTAAAATAAAAATATGTAAAAGTACCCATTTAGCTCATCTATAAAACATCAAATTCTAAATTACACATAAAATACTGATTATAAACTTTGTGATATAAATGATTAAAATCCCTTTAATGAAAGCAATACCTATTTCTAAGAAAATATTTCCAGATAGGTACAACAGGACCAGTAGATAGTCCGAACAGTTTCCTTAAAAATGATTTTGACAAAATAATTTACTTAATTATAGTTAATTGGTATCTTAAGACACTAAGCTCTATAGATTGCACATTCTTTTTTGGATCTCCTTCATACAATAGTTAACAATCAGAAATTAGAAGCTTTTTTTGACACTTGATATTGAAAGAACATTATTTACTATTTATTTCAAAATCCATTGATGGACTGGAAAACATGGATAATATAATTATTGTGCATCTTATATACAGCATTTTACAATATACTTTTTTAGCTACTAACACTAATCAGTTTGTTTTTGTGTTTTTTATCATTTTTGTGATACAGATAAAACAATTGCTTAAATCTTAAACATCTATATAATGAAAACATTAAATAGTATAATATTGGGATCTATATAACTAACAAACTGGACACAAAGTTATTTTGAAACAAATTGATAGACAGAATCATAATTATAAAACATTATAACCCACAATTAGGAAAATTCTTACATAAATAACATTTACTTGTAGCATACAATGGGTATAGTATATATTTTTGTGTTTTATTTCACAACAAAAACCTTTGAGTATACATTTTTTGAAAAGCTTGCCATTTCAAGCATCTACAAATTTACCTTAGCCTTCAGCGGCTGGTAAATAATCATCTTCCTGATATCACATAGCTCTATACGGCCCTTGTGACTTTAAGTACTGAATTACTAGTGATGGCCCAGCTGATACTACGTCTGGTGGAATCGCAGTCAATGGGCAATTCTCAATGCTCATAATCTGTAGGCTCACACATAGAGCCAGCTCAAATGGCAGATTGTATAGGTTGGGGTTATCATTCACATATAATGCCTCTAAATTCTCCAATGTGCCAATTTCCTCAGGAACATATTGCAGGTTGTTTTCACAAACACTGAGGGTTGTCAGATTAGTCAGATGACCGATAGAGCGAGGCAGAGACTGAATCTGATTAGATTGTACTATCAGTTTCTGTAACTCATGCAGGAATCCAATTTCATTTGGCAAAACTTCTAACTTGTTTTCCTCAAGGTCCAAGACCCTCAGCTTCCTCAGGCTTCCAATACTGGGTGGTATGCGCTTCAAGCAGTTGTTAGACAATATCAGCACTTCCAAGTTTTGTAGACATTGTATGTCATCAGGTAATTTTCCCAACTGATTTGTTCCCAAGTTGAGTTCTACCATATTTACCCAAGTTCCAATATCTAGTGGAAGAGATGTGAGCAGGTTTTCTTTCATATTTAGTTTTGTTAAATTCCTTGCCCTGGAGAATATCCCATAAGGAATTTTATCAATTTGATTATGTTCTAGGTTTATAGAGAAGACATTTGTGAACTGGGCTGGACCACCGGATGGGTAGCTGCAAAATGAGTTACGAGAAAGAGTGATGGTTGTCAGTTCATTCAAACTGGCTAAGAGACCATCAGGGAGCTGAGATATTGAATTACCTTCAACATTGAATTCATCCATATGCTTGCAGTAACTGAGTGTAGCTGGGATAGCCATCAGCCTGTTGTATCTGAGGCCAAGACGAGTTATAGCTTGAAGGTTGCCAATAGTCTCTGGAATATCTAGCAGTTCATTATGCTGCAGGTCTAGTGTTGATAAATTAACACAATTTCCGATCTCTTCAGGCAAGTGCTCCAAGTGATTATGTGAAACATCAAATGTTACTAAGTTCACCAGTTTGCCAATTCCAGATGATAATTCTTTAATTTTATTTTCTCTCAGGCTTAACATTGTCAAATTAGTCAGATGTGATATTCCATTACCAACAACTCGGATTCTATTGAATCTTAAAAATAATGTTGTTAGTGATGTCAGTTGATATACCACGTCCGGTATGTCATTGAGCTTGTTGTGTCGCAGGTCTAACACTTTTAAGCTCCTCAGGTTGGCGAGGGACTGTGGTAAACTTGTTAATGAATTTTCATTCAATGCTAATGTTTGCAGATTCACCAGGCATCCAAACTCAGTAGGTAGTACTGCAAGCTTATTTCCATATAAATAAAATTCCACTAAGTGTGTTAGATCTCGGACATTCGGTGGGAGACATGTTATGGAAGATTTGCTCAAATCCAGGCGCTTAAATCCTTCGTCACGGCATCTTTGGAATTCTTTGATGATATCTAAGTCAGCCTGTATGGGTTTATTCTTCTTGGCAGTTGGTTTCGGCTTGTTGGACTCCGGATGTTTGACTGTCACTACTTTTGGTCGTGCTCCCTCAGCGTTGGTCAGCGACGCGGTAGATAACTTTTTTTCTCTCATGTTTTGATTTTTTTCCTTCGGGCTTACGGTACCGACAGAATCCGATGCTTCAGGATTTTCTTTTAATGAATTATCGTTATTCATACCGTTCTTTTCTTATCGCCGACAATAAGTTTTAACTGTTACCTTCTCTGGATTATTTACTATAACACACTTGTCATGGTTTTGTCATCTCACCATATTAGACACAAATCAATACCTTTCAGTGGTATGAAATGAACGACTTCCTGCATACATCCACAATAACAGGAGCTTTTAAAGCACTTGCACTTTTCCCTAACAATAAAACTGTAAATTGAATTCTTGGCTTTTATTTCCACAAAAACACTCAAAATGCACAAAACTATTGATTTTCTCGAAAACAGACTCAAGGTCAAGTCCATATCTTCTACTAGTACTCTTCTCTTTGGTCAAGTCACAGCATTATATTCAATATTACTTTACTCTATGATTATATTGTAGTCTTTGGTCTGAAGACAAGCAAAAAAATGGAATGGAATGGGAATTTACACAGATTTCAGGCAGGTTAAAAAGACAAACACGATAAAACCACCTAAAAAAAAAGAATCGATAAAATGATTAGTCGAATAATATAAGAATAACGAGACTCAGTAAGGTGCCTTCGGTCGGCCTCTTGTATGTCATACAGTAGGCAACAAACAAATTCTTACAGCTGCGCTCGCGACCGAATGTTGAAAATAAAATGCTATATCGATCGAAGTGACGCACACAGGTGAAATTCATCGAAAACCTGGTCAATATTACATTAAGAATTTTAACGCCTTTGTTGAATTTTGTATGTAACATTTGGTTTCGGTGACGCAAGTAGACGCAGCTTTTAGTATCAAATTAAAGTCAATAAAATGTACTTTTTGAATATAAAAAAAAACGGGTTGAGTGCGGTTGAGTATAAACTTTTTTACTATGAGAATAAAAATAAACTGATAAAAAATAGTCTTGTGTTTAAAACGATATACATTCACTTTCATAAGTGATGTAAACATTTTTATTTATTTGTTAAAAAGACATTTACCTGAAAGTATGGAAATATTCACTAAACAAATATTAAACGTGGCTTATAGAGTTATTGAAAATGGTAATAAAATATTCCACTAAACAACCACTACCTTATTTAAATATGTAGGTAGTAGAATAAAACGTGTCAAACGTTTTGCTGGTCACTAATAGATGGCGCTATATACCCGGATAGTAATTTAGGTTACTACTTTTGAATAAGAGAAACTTCATTTTATCAATTTTGCCCATAAAATGCGTAAATTTCACCTGTGTGTGTGACGTCAACTTGCGAAATACCCTGCTTGCCTAAGTGCCTACGAGCGAGTGACTGCCGCCCCCCGCTAGGAGAATACTATGACGTTCTGTGCTGCCGGCGCGGCGCGCGGTGGCGCAGTAATGTGCAGGCTATTTTGCTGTGCCAGATTAAGCTTGTATCCAAGCTTAATCGTAACAAGAAAGACAGATTGTAGTAGCTTGTACCGTAACAAGAAAGACAGATTGTAGTAGCTTGACAGTACAAATGCTTGATGTGCTGGCGTCTACTTACATACGTATGTAAGTTGGTTCGTCCGTTCCTTTGTTTCCTCGTAATTCGATGAATCCTCCATCAATCAATCCACACTCCACACACAGATTTTGGCAGCAGAGGGGCAATTCTCGTAATTTTAAGAACGTTCACAGCGGTTCACAGTCTGATCTCAGTCTCAATCTGTCAAAAATATCTCTAATTTCCCTACATTTTTGACAAATTATGGACATTAACCTTTTGAACGCCATTGTCACATATACGTGACAAGCAAGCGCGTGTCCTGTACGCCATTCGTGTGTCGCCTATCCTATTACGAGCGACACAAATATGTGACAAAAAATGCGGTGCACTTTATCACGAAATAAACAATTAAAGCATTACTTTTGTGTGTTTTCATTTGTATACCTTAAATATTTAAAATTGTGGCCTGGCGTGGAGGGCACGCGCGTGCGTTTATGCTTTGGCGTTCAAAAGGTTAATTTATTTGTTTCCGAGATGAGACCGCGACTAGATTTTGAACTTTTTAAATTTCGAGAATAATTGGCCTTCAGATTGGTAGCTAGCGAAATCTGATTTTGGAATCGTCATCGAATCGCTGGCGGCTACTAAAGCCGCTGCGCGTGTCCTAGCATTAGGAACAATTTGTAGTATTTGATACGTATCGATGATTCACTCGCTCACAACACTATGATTGTATTGTCTATTGATACTAAATTGTTAATCTGTGGTTTTTATGTTTGCGTTGCGTTCATTTAGTATTGTCTCTGACTTTTCTGTCAACCAGACCAACTAATCAACTGTATCAACATATTTTTTTTGGAATTTAGAAAGACAGGTTAGATTTTCTAACTTACTGAGGCTTTTTCTGTGTAATTACCGCAGTGTACGAAACGATATCAACCATGGATAAAAGCAAAGAAAAGGAGGAACAGAGTATCATGGATAAATCCATGAGATCTGTCTTCGGTAAGATGAAAGTACATCAACATTGTCCTATCCCTTACAATCGCAATTTATCAACAGAAATAATTATATTTATGTTTCTATTTTAGTGGGTAATATACCTTACGAGGCTACAGAAGAGAAACTGAAAGATATATTCAGTGAAGTCGGCCCTGTGCTTTCCTTCAAGCTGGTATTTGATAGGGAGACCGGCAAACCGAAAGGCTATGGATTCTGTGAATATAAGGATCAGGAGACGGCTCTCAGCGCTATGCGAAACCTTAACGGGTATGAAATCGGGGGGCGATCCCTTCGTGTCGACAATGCTTGTACTGAGAAGTCTAGGATGGAAATGCAAGCATTGATGCAGGGACCTCAGGTAACCAGTCAACTAGTTTATGTAGTGTGCTGCCTTACAGGCAGAGGCAAATTCAGTAAAGTTATTTGAAATCAAGCCTTATTTGTAAAAGTATCAGAAGGTATAAAAATGCTAAATAAGCACTTTCAACTTAATTTAATATTACTAGTAAAGTTTTTAATGAAGTGCAAAGATAACATTATTCTAATCACCCATAAAGTATTACTCGTAAACAAAGTAAAGCATCCCACAAGGACTGTAATGAACTCAATCTTAAAAACTGCAATGTTAAGATAATCCATTTATCAAATATTTCAGATAGAGAATCCATATGGAGAACCAGTTGAGCCTGAAAAAGCTCCGGAGGCTATAAGTAAAGCGGTAGCCACCCTACCACCAGAGCAGATGTTTGAACTGATGAAGCAAATGAAGCTGTGTATTCAGGTATAAATATTGTAACCTTCTACTCTCCTAAGGTCACAATATAGAAGAATAGCCTGTGTCCTATTAACAATATTATCTTCGAAAAGTATCTGATGAAAGTGTAAACAAATCCTATTTGTGTTATATTCTTATGAAATCACTCACTAAAGGGAATTAGTGACAATTAATAATAATAATGAGTGTGCAAGTCACCCCCTGCCATTTTATCTGTGTATATTATATAAAACATTGATCAGGCAGGGGTCATAGTTCTTCCATAGTTCTTGATCACCAGTCCACTTCAGCCACCCAAACCCATAGTCCAAATTGAAAAAACTGGCCAAGTGCGTGTCGGGCCACGCTCAGTGTAGGGTTCCGTAGTAGCCCGCTATCACAATGTAGTATGATTCTGTTGTTCTTTATTGTGATATTAAAAAAATTAAATTTTTAATATTTTGTTTTTCAATTCAAGTCTTTACCCATTATAAACAAGCAACCACTTCATCTTAGTCACTTTACAGGATTAATGCTAAGGATTTTGTATTTGGTACAAAATTATCCAACACCCAAGTTCAATGACTATTACTGCTAAACTAATAAAGTTATCTTAACCGCTATAATTTTCCTTTAAAGTTTATGAAATGCACTGTCATCGTGAATTTTTCTAGATTTTTCAAGTCAGCAGTTTAGGTTTTAGAGGGGGGGGGACGCCCTATTGGAACAAAAATTTGCACTTTAAAGTTTAATATTGCGTAAATGGAGCATTAAATCGAAAAATAATTTTAGCAACCCCTAAGTCATTTTAGAAGACCTATTCAACAATACCCCACACGATGGGGTAGACGACGAAAAAAATATTCATCCCTACTTCACATGTAGGGGAGCTACCCTAAAAAAAATATTTTTCAAAATTTTATTTTACCACTTTGTCGGCGTAATTAATATACACACTCCTACAAAATTACAGCTTTCTAGTACTAACGGTCTCTTAGCAAAACCTCTGACAGACATGACGAAACTAAGGGTTCCTTGTAGGTACTACGGAACCCTAAAAAGGAGAAGTTCTCAATTTGTTGTAATCTTTTTTGTGTATGTTCAGCAATAATTTAGCATTATATTTTCTTTTTTATTGTTTGGTGGCCCATGGCAGTGGTAACGACCGCGTCTTACGAGTTGTAGGTCGTAGTTTCGAACCCAGACAAGCATTTTACTTTGTGTATTTAATTTCATCACCACTGCTCTCAAAACAGAGAAGAACAACATTGTAAGGAAACCAGCATGTCCTAGAACCAAAAATTCGAAGACGTGTGATATCGACCAACCGGCACTGGGTCCGCGTCAGGTATTGCGGCCCACTCCCTCTCACTGAGCGGAGGCCTGTGCCCCAGCAGTGGAAACATTATAGGCTGATTATGTATTTTATTTTTACAGAACAATCCAAATGAAGCCAGGAACATGATGTTACAAAATCCACAACTGGCCTATGCATTACTACAGGCTCAAGTAATTATGAGGATTGTGGACCCAGCCACTGCAGTTGTAAGTATTATAGTCACCCATTTGAAACATTAAAGTTTAAACCATCTGGAAACCTATTAATTTCAATATTTTATTAAGAACTATCTTTGCTACAACATTCTTTAGAGCAATGCAGTATATACAAAACACAGGAACATATAAAAACCAAAAAACACCATTTTGGTATAAAACAAGTGTGTAGAAAAATAATTTACCAAGGTGCAGACTTCCTTGTGGTGAAGAACACAGTTTGCGGTATTTTTTAAATAAATATAAAATGGTTTCCTGTGGCCTCCTGTTGTGGATCTTGTTGACCCGGTTATGGCCCCTATTGTGCATCTTGTGGATGGTCCACAAGATGCACAACACTCTCGTCTTCTACAATGCTTATTGTAATAAAATTAACGCTACCTTTTTACCAGTGCGAAAACTTTGTCAAGGTTATAATAATGAAAATGTGAATTAATTAGACCCATATACACATAAATTAGAGCAGTGGTGGTCCAGTGGTAACGGACAGACAGGCGCTTTACTTTGTGTGAATTACTTCATCACCACTTTCAAAATGGTGAAGGAAAACATCGTGAGGAAACGGGCATGTCTTAGAACCAAAAAATCGAAGACATGAGATATCTACCAACATGCACTGGGTCCCCGTGGTGGATTACAGCCTCTCACAGAGAGGAGGCCTGTGTCCGAGCAGAAGGAACGTATAGGCTGATTATGCTACACATAATAAACATCTGAATAGCAAAGAAAATGTACAACTAATTTATAACTTTTATGAATATTGTAGAGTATGTTACACCCAAGTAACCCACTGCCACCACTGATTCAGCCGGGAGGAGACAAGATTCTATCTTCAAACCATTATATGCCAAGCAATCCACCACCGCGTGGTAAGTAAATTTGTCTCTTTTGTAATAAGGTTAAAAAATCTTGATACCAAATGGAAGATCGCAAATGATCAATTGAATTTCGTCATGGTGGTACCTATGTTGTAAATCTATAAATATAAACTAAAGTCGCTTTTCGTGTCTGCATGTGTATGTACTGCGTTGTTTAGACTTTATAAGAACAACTCAGTCACACAGACACACACTTCTTCACACGAAAAGCAACTTCTTCACGAAAACGACGCAACCACGCAACGGAATTTGATGCAGTTTACGCCATAATTTACCGGATTAATACCGGAAGCTTTATTTGTATAATACATTAATATTATTACATAATTATAATAAATAAATGTCCATGTTTTGTCAAGTCGTAAAAACCATACGAATTGGGGTAGCTAGAATATTTAATTAATCTCATTATTTTGTTTCTCTAGAACCACCACCACAAATGCCCCCACTGCTTGCGGCGCCCGTGCCGCCACCAGCTCAATATACGCGTGAGTTTTACTTTTGCCCGTGTTTACCTTACTTTTTGACTTATAACTCGACTTTTGAAGAACTTCCAGACTAGAATAGACATTAATAAAGCACACTTAGCTCTCATACGCACGGGTGGGTTATTCATCGCGCACTGGACTCTCAGTTACTGATAGGCTGGGCAATGGCGTAACTATAGGGTGGCTTTGGGGCAAAATGCCACGGGCCCCAGCCAGACGAGCCCCCAGCCCGAAAGGGCCATGAGCACAGGAGGATCCTAACATAAGGACAGAAGCAGTCAGGTGTTAAATTTTGTAGGGGAAACGGAAGAAGTCGCGGGAGAAGTGCTAATAAAAAAAAAAACTAACGTTGGTTGAGCTTCTTTACATTGAGGGAGGGCCCCATCCCTTGAATTTGCCACGGGCCCCAAACGGTATAGTTACGCCACTGAGGCTGGGCATGGGCATTGAGAATCAAACAGAGCGCATCCCGGCGCGTCAAAAAAACACATTGTTAGATTTTCAACTCTCGGCGCTAAGTAATGCGTTGAAAATCCAGTGCAATGTTATTTTTCATTTCTGTGGTAAATTCTTTGAACGACAGAACGACTTGCATGAAGTTGTGCAGTTACGTTTCGTTGACTAAGCCCAGGCTGAAGTTCCACTCAAGCTAGCGCGGCTACTTCAGGTGCAGTATCCATAATTTGCACGTCAAATTTTGTAACAATAGTGATACCGAAATGATGTCCAGCAATTCAGCTAAAAAAACACGTTGGCTCGATTTAGGAGTAAGGGAGTATAATTATGTGTTTTAATTTATGATTTATGTCCGCAGCTCGTCCCGCTCAGGGCGACGTGGACCTGCGCGGACGCGGGCCGAGCGCAGCGCTGCTGGACCAGGACATGCGCAGCCTGCCGCCCGTGCCGCCACACCCCGTGCCGCCACCGCAGCATCACGCGCAGGACTCGTATGTACATCTTGTTTATTAAACACAAGCCAATGTACGGTCATAAAACGTGGGGGAGAGGCAATAATAGTTAATTTGGACTCAGCGATTATTGTGCCGATAGTCGTGTCAGCCAATGGATTAATAGTCAAGAGCCTCTGATCAACACCTGAGGAGGGTCTCGTTGGGCAGCTGGATTATGGGCTTGATTCAGAATGCGGTACTTCTGGACACGGCTCGCATTGTCAGGAGGTTCCTCTCTCTGGAGCCCTGAGCCCCGATACTGGTGGGGCTGCTATTTTTAAATGTTTTTATATTCTAATATTTAAAAATATAATTTATATACAGTAAGTATATGTTTAATGAAATAAAGGAAATAAATAGTTTAATTTTAATTCTCTCAAAAAGGTAAATTTTTAATTCATAGGTGTCATCATAAGTAAATGCTTGTTAATATTTGTGAGAGCTGGAGTCTATACTGGGTTCGGGACCTGGGTAGTCTTTAGGCCACACCCACATAGAATACAATGAAGGTGACACGAGACTTTAGAAATACTCTCACAGGAAGAACACAAACTAAATCGAATGACACAATCATAGAAAAATAATAAGAAATTAAAAATAAAAGTATATTTAAAAAAAATACAAAATCCTGTACAAGGTCAAAAGACTCCTATTTCAGCATGATGCTGCGATATACAAAAATAGATACCACAGCGCACCAGCGCACAAATTTGCCTGTGTTTTTTTTGGCTTTGCTTGTGTATGTAAAATGTTAGCAAATACTAAATTATCATCTGATTACTAAATTACCATCCGCCCTACTCGCACGTTTTATGACCACATTCACCACGAGTTTTGGCGCTCAACACAGCTGTGACCCCAGCACGGAAGTCACGAAACGGACATAATACTTGAACGTAGCCAGAGAAGTTATTTATGAATTAAAAAAAACACGTAAATCAGATACTTAAATGATTCTCGTTTAAGAAAGGGCTCGAACAAATAGACCTTGCATTTTACATGTAAACTTTGTTAGTCTGGAAAAATAAGTTCTCTAATGCTATGTAGGGTAACACATTTAAGAATGAAATGAAAAATGTCGCTTTATCTCGCAATATTGAAGGTAAATAATTGCTTGGCCTAGCAGAGCAAACTTGTGCAATATAGAGAGAAAATAATTATATTCTAGCCGCATATTACTCGATCTAGAAATACTATTATTGCAAATTTTATAAATAGTATAGTCCAATTCGCCCATGAAAAATCAGCTTTGTACATACAAAATCCTTGTTTTTATCTGTTTCAAATTGATTAGATATTGTACATATTGCTGATGTTACGATTTTTCTCTCAAGTATTGCTTCCCCAGTGGAGAAACCAACAGAACAGACGTAAGTGGCATTATGATGTAACTTCTTTAGTTTTTGTTCTGGCTTGGATGTTATTTTGTATATCTTATCCTAAGTTTTATTGTTCTAAAGTATAATTTTTTATTAACGCATAATATTATTTATTTCATAGTGTTACTTCCTACACCGGCAAGGGCGGGCGTTTTTGGGGACTCTTGGCCTAATTTCAATAAATGACTTTTGATTTTGGCATGTTCTAGAACAAAAAAAAAATTATAGGCTGATTATGCATAGTGTCAATTCCACTGCTCTTGTCACCTATTCTTATTTACTTATCCTTTGCACAGTTTTTACCCGACTGCGCGACGCAAAGGAGTGGTAATGTGTTCATCAGCCTATGTATGTTTGTATGTTCCTTTGAAGCACTATACAGACCAAACGCCTGGGCCGATTTTTATGATTCACACGTCAATCGATTCCTCTTAGTCCGGCGAGTGTCACTAAAGACATGACGTTAGTGAAAATTCAATATGGCGACTACTATGTATGTATGTACGTCTTCAAAAAATTTTTTTTTCTCAAAACCTATCGAGTGGGGTATCAAAATAAAGGGCTTTAAAAGACGATTACAAAAATATAAACAACTTATATGGTTAAAAGTAATTCGAAGTGACAAATCGTAAAAAACACGTACCAAGAACTAAATCGTCAGCGAAATCTTTCACATTTAATTTTGTAAACTAAAAAGCTGGAAATAAAAAAAGTTATTAAAAAAAATAAAAAAACCCGACTGCGGTAAAAAACTTAAGTTAAAAGAACTGAAAAGCTAAAAACAAGCCCATTTTAAATTAAATAAAAGTTGGAAGCAGGCGGGACCCATTTGAATTTGAAAATATAATAAAAATGGTATGGGTCCCGCCTGCTTCCAACTTTTATTTTTTTTAATAACTTTTTTTATTATACAGTTAGTTGATTTTTGAATTTCTAAATGTAAGGTGTCACCTAGCAATCAAACGGTTGATAATGGCTAATCGCCACATTTAATGTTAAATGAGTACCCATCAAGAAATGATTTTAATACTTGTTGTATGTAACAGTGGCTTCCCTCGCGACCCGCGGCTAGCCATGCAGACGCAGTCGTTCAACTCGGACCCGCGCGTGCGGTCCAACGACCCGCGAACACAGCAGAAGATTCAACAGCGTATGTATATTTTATGCTATTATAAATATATGCAATGCAACATGACATGTAATAAAAGGCGAATTGGTTTCAATGTTACATTTTGCCAGCATTGCATATATTTTGACGGCATGTTCGTTACAACGTAGGTATGTTACATTTCATGTTTCGTACCCACCATTAGGTTATTCAACAAATACTGAAGATGCCTCACTGCGATACCTTACGGTCGCGGTGCAAAGGCATGCTATTGCACGCTATTGCACACGTGCGTGCGTGTCTATAATGCTGGCTTCTCACGGCGTGAGATATCACAAGTCGCGCCGAGCCGGCCGATTTGTAGGAGCGAGCATGCGCCAACAGGCGAGCCCGCGCTACCCGTTCTCAAGGGCGCGGCGCGCGTTGGTCCCGCCGGCCACTTAAATACGCGAGAGTACTTCACATTTGTGCGGGTCAAACGAAATTACCGTTGTTCACCCGCGCCACCCAGCGCGCGCTCGAGTCGCCACGAGTGCGCTGCTCGCGCCGCGCCTTTGAAGTACCGACTTCGAGTGGATCGGACGAGCTTGCACGCCCTAGCCCGCGTCACCTCGAGCCATTACCTTCACACGGCGCGTAGACGCGAGCTGGCGCGGCGGGACTTGTGATATCGCGCGCTGTGAGAAGCCAGCTTTAGCATACATTATGTTTTACATGGAGATACAATACGACCGACAGACGTAACTTGGCGTGCCTGAACTTCGCGCAGAAGGCTGCGCACGATCGTTTTTTAGGAACCAAATGTTGGCATGAGGCGAGTGTGAGTGAGAGAACATGCGCGAAAGTTTGCAAAGGCTATACTCAGGCCCGTCAAGTTACGTCGGTCGTATTGTAGCAAGCTAAACCGCGACCGCAAGGTATCGTAGTGAGGCATATTCAGTATGGAATTACCCCTAGGGAGCAACTAAACTGCGGTCGATCGATGACATCGTGGTAGATCTGATATATTTTTTTAAAAGCTATTAGATAAGGGGTCAAATGTATTTTACAATTTTGCTGCTAAGGTTACAAAGTTGAGTTCAAAGATTACACTTGTGATTTATGTAAGTACCTAACACATTTTTGACAATGAATCGAGCTTTCAAAATGATAGTGAATAATGTTCAAAATTGACGCCAATCAAGTCTGAGTCATAGTTTGGTCAGTGACCTCGATAGGAAACCACAGTATACCAAAATAAATATTAAAAAAATAGTCGACATTTTTTAAGTTGGCTTGCAGATTTGGCTTTCCTGCAAAACATAATAAACTAGATTATTCCAAGGAAGGTCTAGAGCAGGGGTGGCCAACTTGGTTAAACCCAAGATCTACTGTTCACTGACGACACCCTGGGCGATCTACCAATTACATACTTCTTGGATAATGTAATGAATTGGATAATGTAATGAATTGGATAATGTAATTAATTGGATAACATAATTAATTGGATAATGTAAATAATTGAATATATGAATGTGTGACTGATAATGGTATAAGTAAGTGTAAAAATCATTGATTCATTTCATTTCACATTCTAAAATATTTGCACGCCATGAAAAATGGCAGACATTGTTGTGAGCCACTCATAATCTAAGATCTTGCATGCATGTTTTATTCTAATTCTGTATGTATACACATGTCAGAGAAAATAAAATTTCTTTCTTTCTTGAAATCTTAAATGAAACAGCATAGTTCAGTACACGATTATGTAGTACTAGCTGCGCCCCGCTGTTTCACCCGCATAATTGTCGATCCCGTGAGAATATCGGGATAAAAAGTAGCCTATATGTTAATCCAGGGTGTCAGCTACCTCCATACAAAATTTTATCAAAATTGGTCCAGCCTTTTGAGCGTGAAGAAGTAACAAACATAAACACACACACACACCCCCACAAACTTTCGCCTTTATAATATTAGTGTGATTTTTTTATTCTAAGAGGGAAAATATAAAACTGAAAATTATTCTTAGTAACTACTTATTTATATTAATGTGAGCATTGCGTTTGAGCATCTTTCGCTAGATTAGCAAAATCAGGTTTGTAGTTGGAAATATTTTTTGCCTTGCCACGATCGACTGGACTAATAGTTGCGATCGACCGGGCCACCCCAGTCTAGAGCCATTAGGTTTCTAAAAACAAGACGATCGACGATTTAAACAAATATTTATTTACAGAACAAATGCCGCCTGGTATGCCGAGCGCGGCGCAGGCTAGGACTATCCAGGGTATTCCTTCAGGTGCTTCGGATCAAGAGAAGGTGAGTGTAATAATTACCTCCAGTCCAGTCTTGCGTTGATAATACGTGTCTCACGAAAAGGAACTGGGTACTACATCCACAGGCAGTTAAGGCGAAAGTGCCATCAGCAGTTATCAACACAACTCTCTAAGACCAAGTAATCCCCAAGAATGACTATTTCATGAAATCTTGACATTTGGGGATTATAATAACTTAACAAGTTGTATTACTATGATTATAATTCTGTAAAAACATATTTGTTACGACCGCGAATCATATTTTAATCAGCGTACAACTTAATTCTGACCAGCAAATTGCAAAAAAACCGGGCAGGAGCGAGTCGGACTCGCGCAGCGAGGGTTCCGTACCATCATGTTTTTAAATTTTCACCGGCGAGCTACTTACTAGATCTCGTTCAAACCAATTTTCGGTGGAAGTTTACATGATAATGTACATCACATATTTAAAAAACAATAAGTTAGAAGTTACAGGGGTTACACACATTTTACCACTTTGGAAGTGTCTCTCGCGCAAACTATTCAGTTTAGAAAAAAATGATATTAGAAACCTCAATATCATTTTTGAAGATCTATCCATAGATACCCCACACATATGGGTTTGATGAAAAAAATATTTTTGAGTTTCAGTTCTAAGTAGAACCCCCATAATTTATTGTTTTTTTCTATTTTTTTGTGAAAATCTTAATGCGGTTCACAGAATACATCTACTTACCAAGTTTCAACAGTGTAGTTATAGTTTCGGAAAAAAGTGGCTGTGACATACGGACGGACGGACAGACAGACAGACATGACGAATCCATAAGGGTTCCGTTTTTTGCCATTTGGCAACGGAACCCTAAAAACGTAAGAAAATTTGAATTTCGCGGGCTACCTTAGCGCTTCCCCCTTAACTAGCGCTCATTCTCCTACTTATTACCAACCGAATGTTGGACGGTTCTCGCCGACATATAGCATTTACCTCTAAAGTGTCGTCTCTTAAATGAGAGGGTAGTTCCTACATAGTACCTATGTAATTAATGACTCACAGTTCAGACGAAAATCGCACTTGTGAGAAATACATAGTAGCTTGTAACGTCCCTTTAAATAGTTCGAGGCCAAGAGCTAGTAACTTTGGAAACTACCAATATTTTATTTTGGCGATATTATAATCAGTAGTTAACTAAAAAAAAAGAGCGGTATTTTTATGTTTCCTGCAGCAAGAGAAAACCAGTGTCAATAAGGTCCGTGTTTTAATAAAAGAATAAGAACTGTAACCTACATTTTTATAGTGAATGTTTAAATCTTTTTTTGTCTGTCACAGGCCGCTCTCATTATGCAAGTACTGCAACTATCGGACGAGCAAATCGCATTGCTGCCGCCGGAACAACGAGCCAGTATTCTGATGCTCAAGGAACAAATCGCCAAGAGCACTCAGCAGCGTTAACGTATTTGTTAAGATATTCTTAGTGTAAGATGGAACTTGTGTATTGCAATTTTGAGAGGATGAATGAATTAGACATACCTATATATTTAGTTCCATTTTTTTCCAATTTTAGATGTGATTGAGTATACAGTCATATCATTCAATTTAATGATCCAATATTTATGGTTGGTTAATGTAATTTAAAGTAATTTGTTCTTTCAAAGACAATCAATATTTAAATGTCACTTTGAGTGCACACGCACTAATCGAGAGATCAGTGCGTGTACAAAAATAATCTTAAATCTTAATCTGATAGGTATACCGTAAGCCTTAAAGTGATATCTTACTTACTTAATCTTAATTACTTTGTCATACTTATCGTCAAAAATTGGGTGAAATAAAATATATTTCATAAAAAATCTGTTTATTATTTCTAGATTACATTTATCATGACATCCAGCTTACCCGGAGCATTTATAATGTAAGAAAAATAATTACTTTAACTATTATATAGCGTTGTGCTTAGTCACGTATTTACTTGGGTCAAATCAATCGGCCTCTAATCGCGTACGTGATGTTATTATCGTAATATCATTAATTTTGTTGATTAATATGTTTTTCGCTAGCCTAGTAAGCCATTCTGTGGTTTGCTGTTGGTCAGTGCACGTTAGGTAGGCATTTTTCTATACATACTCCTTAAAAACAAAAAAAAAAAATTCCATTCAAAAGTTCCAGCGAAATCAAACTAATATTTATACTGTAGCAAAATCGAAGTCTTGATTCCATGCTAATATTATTATAATTCTCAGTCCCAAAATAAGTAAAATTAATTTTAAGTAGCGTACCTAAATAATTATTTATTTTAGTTTTTAAGTGCAAGTTGCAACTACGTTAGGAGGTCGTCGCGTGCCCGTCTCTTGGACTATAATGAGAATCTTAAACGTCAAATACCTGTCTGACTGCTGAATCACTTTAGTCCATGTTAGTGTTGTTATTGTTGTTAACAATATACGGGAATGACTTCCTTTATTTTGGTACGCACAAAATTTACGGCGCATTGACCTCTTAAATATTGGTTTAGATAAGGTACGCTAATTAATTATACCTTTTATCAATAGGTTTTCTTTTCGGAGCTTATCCTCAATTTATAGGTACCTAATTAAAATAATACCTATTTCGTGTGTTTATCTGCACACTCATTCAGTTCAGTCGCGGTTCGGCGACGATAGAAAACGAACGTGTCAACTAGTGACGTACGTTATTAGTTGTAATTTGCGCATATTCCGCCTACTTTGGTTATAAATAAACATACATTACGTTACCCGTGACTTGTGTTTTTGGCACTGTATTCAAATATTACGTTGACGTGCATATTCAGTTTTACTTTTTATAAAGTCGGAATTGCTCGGAATACTTTGTTTTAAATATTTTCTTTTGTTTTGCTTGTGTTAAACCAGTACTGAATACTTTTCTTGTAGGACAGCAAAATGAAGTGGGAAGTTATTTTATTAGCTTGCTTGTGTTTTTTTAATTCCTACGCGGAGTGCAAGTGGAAACATGAGCGTCGGGAAAACAATTGGCGGGAAAATGCCAATGAGGTGACCACAAAGGACCACTATAGGCAAGACCCCCCTGACCATACCAAGATTATTCCTATGGCCAGATACGTGTTGCACAATGCAGGTAAAGTATCTACAATTTATTTAAATCTTTTAAATATGTACTTAGTAAAACATCACAACTGTACTAACTGGAGAGTTCAGCAGAGAGAGCATCATTCCCATTCCCTTTATCTTAGGGCACAATCCATAGGTACTAATATTATAAATTCGAAAGTAACTCTGTCTGTAGGTATGTTACCTTTTCACGCCTAAACCACTGAACGGATTTCGATAAAATTTGGCAGAGAGATAGATTGCATCCCGAGGAAGGACATAGGATATGGATGGATAAAAAATAGCCTATATGTTAATCCAGGGTGTCAGCTACCTCCATACAAAATTTCATCAAAATTGGTCCAGCCGTTTGAGCGTGAAGAAGTAACAAACATATAAACACACCCCCACACACACTCATAAACTTTCGCCTTTATAATATTAGTGTGATTACGTAGCTACCTACATTGTGCCTGTACCTACTTGGATTCGGCAACGCTCCAGACGGCAGAATGAGTGTTTGTTGGGGCGATACTTGCATATTTCGCAGTGGACGCGCCTTTCTGATGATAATGATGAATGAGGATGATAGGTACTATAAACTTATTTGCATATTATGGTGACCTTGTAACTCGGGATGAAGTTTTAAGTTAGTTTAGTAGTCTTCTTCCTGCTCTTGTTCCATGTTTCTTGAGGACGTAATTTTTTTTCTTGAATTTAGTCTTCACTGAGTCACTGTTGGATAAAATATGGAAGAAAAAGGAGTGAATCACTCTAATTTTTCTTTTAGTTATGTATCATCCTTCAATCTTTAAGGAGATAATAAGGAGATAATAATTTTATTTCAAAAAGCCAAGTACAATGTGTCCATCTCAATCAAACATAAAAAGAAAAACAAAACAATGAAACAACGCTATGCATTATTTGAGACAGAGTGAACGTCTGTGTCTGTGCTAGTATAAACTGTGTTACAGACACAGGCGCCTTCCTCTTACAGTTCATTGATAATTTGCTGCACTTGATAGGAATTTTGGTAGGCATAAAAACTTAGTTTATCATAAGTACTGTTGCGCGCCACAGTTAATGCCTGGTACATGGCGACATTAGTTACCACTAGCGCCATCTAGTATCGAGTAGCAGAACTAGTCGAGTCACGATCGTTCTAGAAAATTCGATACTAGAACTTTGTAGAACTTTCTCGAACTATCGACACCTAGTCGGTCGGGGCCGGTATGTACTCGAACATTCTAGATGTTTCTACAATGGAAGGTTCTAGAACTATCTGCGGCACTATATAAGGCCGGGATGCGCGACGACCGACACAGTTTGGATAAAGCGACAAGAGCGAAAACATCTAAGCGATCTTCAAGTGCGAATTAAGAGTGATCAGTAGTGTGATTGTGTTCTTTTAATTAGTGTTGAGTTGTAATTAGTGTTGTAAAATAAATTGTTATTTTTGGTTATCGGCAGTTTTTATTGTCACGAACCCGAAGCTCGTAACAATTGGTGTCAGAAGCAAGGATTATGCCGATTTTACCCAAAGACGACACGGAGGGTATCCGTACCCGGAGTCAGCGCCAGCAGGAGACGGACCAGAGGCGATTTGGTGGAACTACGCCACAGAGGTCGGAAGGCCAGCTACCGACCACGGAGGCCGGCCCGTCCACAGCTGCTCCAGCATCATCAGCACCAGATTTGGCTGCTCTGATGATGATGCTGCAGGAGCAGGCCCGCCGACAGGAGGAACAAGCTCGCCGACAGGAGGAACAGGCTCGTCGGTTGGAGGAACAACTCTAGCGGGACAAGGAGGAACAGGCTCGTCGGTTGGAGGAACAGCTGCTGCGTGACAGGGAGGAACAGGCCCGCCGTCAGGAGGAACAGGCTCGTCGGTTGGAAGAACAGCTCCAGCGCGATAAGGAGGAACAGTCCCGCCGTCAAGAGGAACAGGCCCATCGATTGGAAGAACAGCTCAAACGGGATAAGGAGGAGCAGGTGCGCCGCCAGGAAGAGCAAATGTTCCTCATGAAGGACCTTCACGCAACCTTCGGGAAAGACATGAAGGAGGTGAAGGAGAAGGTTGCCCGGCATGACAACCGCCTGTCAGAAGCTGAAACTCAGATCAGCAAGTTTAATGACGTCATTGCTGATGTGAAGCAGGAGTTGGGTAACCTTAAACTTGGGGATGGAATCGCAGCTCCCGTAGCTACAACACCTTCGCTACGTGGATTCAAAGTGCCACCGTTCGACGGTACTTCTTCCTGGTCGGCCTACAAAATCCAGTTTGAGGCTGTCATGAAGGCGAACGGGTGGAATAAAAATCAGGCCATGACTGCCCTCACCCTAGGCCTTCGCGACCAGGCCTTAACTGTTCTGGAAGCTCTCGGTAAGGAAGTGACTTACGAGAAGCTCCTTGAGGCATTGGAGGCTCGGTATGGCGACGCTCACCTGGAACACGTGTTTCGTGCGCAGCTCAAGGATCGCGTGCAACGCAGTAACGAAAACCTGCAGCAGTGGGCCCTTGAAGTGGAGAAGCTGGTTCGTAAAGCTTACCAGTCCGTACCTGCGCTTATTGATGGGAACCTGGTGCAGGCATTCATCGACGGCATACGCGACCTTGAAGTGAGAGCTGCTGTGAGGCTCGGGCACCACGGGACGCTTAAAGACGCCTTGGCCCACGCACTGGAGGTGGAAGCTGTGCGGCAGGATCATCGTTCCCATCGCGTCAGGGAGGTTGTAGCGGCTACAGTTCGCGATCGTAATAGAAGGTACAGCCCTAGGTGCTACGGCTGTGGGGAAAAGGGCCACCTTCGATCCAGTTGCCCTAAGCGAACTGCAGAAAGGGAAGATGGCTGGTCTCCAGAGAGAAGTGCGGCTAACAGCACCGCCCAGCAGCAGCAGGAATACGACTTTGTGGTCAAACATCGCAGCGGGAAACCTCATGGCAACACAGATGCATTTTCAAGAAGACCTTGTCCTGAAGACCGCAAGCATGGTACTAAGCAAGAGGGTAAGGAAGTGGTACCTGTGAGGATGCTCAGGACAGACCTCAGCAACGAGTGGAAGGAAAGCATACAACGTGCACAGCAGGAGGATTCGGACATCAAGCCGATTCTGGAGTGGATGAAGGCCAGAGCTCCTAAGCCCAGGTGGAGCGACGTCTCAGCGATGAGTTCGATCACAAAAAGCTATTGGGCCCAATGGGACAGCTTGGTGATTCAGGATGGAGTCCTGTGCCGTAAATGGGAAAATACTCGGGGAGACAGCTGTCATTTGCAAATGGTAGTCCCTAAAGCTCAAGTACCGGATGTTCTACAGCTGTACCATAATGGTTGTTCAGGAGGTCATCTGGGAGTAAAACGGACTCTACTGAAGATACGAGAACGGTTTTACTGGGTCCACTGTCGGGACGATGTCGAGGACTGGTGTCACAAATGTACAAGTTGTGCAGCTGTAAAGGGACCTCAGACTCGCAGTAGAGGTGCATTGAAATTGTACAATGTTGGTGCACCATGGGAGAGGATAGCCCTTGACGTTGCGGGGCCGTTTCCGGTAAGTGAAAGTGGCAACAAGTATTTCATGGTTGTGATGGATTACTTCACCAAGTGGCCGGAAGTCTTCGCCATTCCAAATCAAGAAGCTTCGACAGTTGCAGATAAATTAGTTCATGAAGTCTTCTGTCGTTTTGGAGTACCTTTAGAGATTCACAGTGATCAAGGAAGGAATTTTGAGTCCCAAATATTCCAGGAAACTTGTCGAGTTATGGGTACTCATAAAACGAGAACAACTTCTTACCACCCACAATCGGATGGAATGGTGGAACGATTTAATCAGACATTGGAGAGGTACCTAGCCAAAGTTGTGGAAAATCGGCAACGAGATTGGGACAAGCACATACAACCGTTTTTGTTGTCATATCGAAGCGCTGTTCACGAAAGTACATCGGTGACACCCGCTTTCGCAAACTTTGGAAGAGAATTACGGCTGCCTGCAGACCTGATCACCGGAATACCACCTGATGCCCCACGCAGTATAACCGATTATGCGAATGACTTGCGGAACAAAATGAATGACATTTATGAGCACGTCAGACAATCGGGCCAGCAAATGTCTGAAAAGATGAAAACCCGTTATGACCGCAAAATGAACAATAAAGGGTTCGACGAAGGTTCACTAGTGTGGTTGCACAATCCAGTCCGCAGCAAAGGGAAATCTCCTAAGCTTCAAGCTAAATGGGACGGACCGTACCGGATTGTGACAAAGATCAATGACGTAACCTACCGGATACAGAAAGGTGCAAGAGGTACTCCTAAGATCATCCATGTGGACCGACTGGCGCGTTATTATGGGGCTGATAATGCTCGGGACGAGCATGTCTTAGGAGGGGGCAGTGTTGCGCGCCACAGTTAATGCCTGGTACATGGCGACATTAGTTACCACTAGCGCCATCTAGTATCGAGTAGCAGAACTAGTCGAGTCACGATCGTTCTAGAAAATTCGATACTAGAACTTTGTAGAACTTTCTCGAACTATCGACACCTAGTCGGTCGGGGCCGGTATGTACTCGAACATTCTAGATGTTTCTACAATGGAAGGTTCTAGAACTATCTGCGGCACTATATAAGGCCGGGATGCGCGACGACCGACACAGTTTGGATAAAGCGACAAGAGCGAAAACATCTAAGCGATCTTCAAGTGCGAATTAAGAGTGATCAGTAGTGTGATTGTGTTCTTTTAATTAGTGTTGAGTTGTAATTAGTGTTGTAAAATAAATTGTTATTTTTGGTTATCGGCAGTTTTTATTGTCACGAACCCGAAGCTCGTAACAGTACTTAACACTTATTATTTCTATAATTCACGAATGGGTGTGTGTGGTGTGGGTGTATGTGTGTGGTGTGGGCGTATGTGTGTGGTGTTGGTGCATGTGTGTGGTGTGGGGGGGTGTGTGTGTGTGTGTGGGGGTGTGTGGGTGTGCGTGGGGGTGTGTGTGTGTTTAGTTTTGTGTTTCATATATGTCACAGTTTAGAATAAATAATAAAGGAGCAATTTAAATATTATGTTTTTAGATGCGCTAGTAGGATTTCCTTGCAAAGAGTTTTTCAGTCTCGTCGTACGTCAACTTTTGAAGAAAACTACCAACTACAGTTTTACATTTAAATTTAGGTAAAGAATATACGTTGCAGGTTTCGTTTATAGTGTTATAAAGGTGGCTGCTAAGACACGGGAATCTTTTCTTTTGACTTCCTTATGTATAGTACGTACTACCTACCTACCTACCTTTATGCTATAGGAAAAATAGCGGTATACCTACTTATGTAAATTACTTACAATTAGCAATACCTACCTATTGAAAATCACATAATACCTACCAAGCAAATGCTTACGTGTAGTTTGTCTCGTACCTAAATACATAAGTATACTAACATAATTTACCTTGAGCATTTGTTTATATTCAACAGACTGGGCGTCATTGGCCACGATATCAATTCAGCCAGCCATCGAAGGGTTCCCGTTCTCGAACGTCAAATCAATAGTGGATGGCTCCCTTGCTAACTCCACTGGCGTGCCTTACTTCTACATGTCACCGCTGGACTTCAGTGCTCGCGATTTATCGGTAAGTTCTATGTTTGATTTAACATCATCAACCTTGATAGAAACCGTTTATTCCCGGTCGTCCCCACCCCGTCGTCCCCACTGGGAACGAGTGGGAAAAAAAAGTTTCGTTCGTCCCCAGTGGTGACGATTGGAACTTTTTATTTCCCACTTGTTCCGCTATAGACCGAGAGTCAAAATGCAATAGTGAGGATTTCAATAGATTTCTCGGAATATTTTAATTACGACTTTCTGAGCAAGAGTGAACATTTTAATTTGTTGATTAACTGTGATACGCACCTTAAAAGTGTACGAATATAATGACAAAATTATTACTTATTTACACAAAAATAAGTAATAATTTTGTCTTTATATTATCATATAAATAAATATTTTTAATTCGTTAATTATCTGTGATACGCACTTTAAAACTGTAAGAATTTGTGTAAATAAGATGATTATCTGTGATGCATAACTTTGAGAGAATTATTGTAAATTCTTTGATTACCTGTGATTCACAAATACTGTACTAACTGCCTCAGTCTTTTTAAATTATTTTTAATCAAAAACATTGTTCACTCTTGCTCAGAAAGTCGTAATTTAAAATACATATTATAACAATCCGTGAAATCTTTTATTGAAATCCCCATTTTTGCATTTTGACTCTCGGTCTATAGCGGAACAAGTGGGAAATAAAAAGTGCCAATCGTCACCACTGGGGACGAACGAAACTTTTTTTTTCCACTCGTTCCCAGTGGGGACGACCGGGAATAAACGATTTTTAGCGATAAGACCGCCCATTGTGTCGTCACCCTTTGTAAAGTTTCTGTATTTATGTCTGTAATTTATATGGTGTACATAATAAAGAGTATTCTATTCTATTCTGCGCGAGACATAGGATTGTGGTATTCCACTGGAATTACCTGCACGACTCTGGCGCACCCTTCTACCACGTTGCTGACTGACGTAAGACCAGATACCTACAGGACATTAGTCTGGTATTCACGTTTGTACAACACTGGATGGTCGTCATCAGTTTCTCCGAGGAACTGAAGATTGAATATCTTGAAGATTGAGAAAAGTTGAATATCTGGCAGCGCGGGCGTTATAGAATGTCTCGGCCGATCTAATTAGCCGAATATCGCTAAAACAATGGCAAAATAAGAACTATTTTGGCCTCCTAACTTATCAGCTGCAGGACCTCTAAATAATCATAATTAACTTGCTTTATTATTTAACCCAATTAAAACAAATTCGTTATCAACAGAAAAACAGCCGCGCTACAGTTCTCGTGTCGCTCGAAGAAACCAGGTACTGCGAGAATCAGAAGATTGACCCTGAGGACCCACGATGCACCAGGTTGATGCTGTCAGGAAAGATGAAGAAGGTATGTATTTATGCAACAGTTTATTCTTACCTTATTCACGGCTGGTCGATGATCCGGTGTATTCCCGTTCGTCCCACCGACTTTGTCCCCGTGGTGGGACGAACGGATCCTGGTCATGGGGCTATATTTGACCCGTATTAGGTTTAAAGGTAAAAAACGTATCAAACCGGAATCGGATCGGTACCGTATCAACTCTAGCCGTTCAGTATTCTTTGTATGAAACTCCCTACTGCAACGCACAATAATCGGAATCTTAACGTAATCGCCTCGCCTCGGGACAAGCTCACGAACCGCGGTGCTGTTACGGCTCGTCGTCCCCACGCTTACGGCTCGTCGTCCCAGCGCTTACGTCTCTTCGTCCACCCTTGCCCCTCTCACCCCTCAGGCCTGCCTGCAGCACCATCAACTAGCGGTCGGCGAGCCGTAAGCGCGGCGCCGCCGCCGCCTAGCCGTAGCCGAGTCGACGTATCGGCTTTGGTTACCTGCGTTTCGTTACGTTAGTTAGGTTGACGCCTGTTTCGACGGGCGAGGCCAAAGGCGATACGGTGCCGATCCCTTTCCGATTTGATACGTGTGTACCTTTAGTCTGCTATAGGGTGTAAACTGGGGGAGTGACAAGTTGGGATTCCACGAGTATCCCTCCGGTTTTGGTCGTCAGTACATGCATCCTAGTCCCAGTGCTAGGGCGTAAACGTCCGGAATTCCAATCTGATTTTTTCCGGTACTGAATGATTCAGATCAATCTTAATAGCCCGTCCCTGAGACTCCTGAGAGGTTAAAGCTTGCGATTGCCGAGCGATGGTTGGTTGGAGCCAAGGAGTTCTGTATTTCCTGATCATTCACTTGTTGAATCAAAAAGGCATTCCGGAGGTCTACGCCCGGTATATCAGTGTCTTATTTATTCTTATGACAAATGGCTCTAAAGGTAGGTTATCTATGTTTGGCGTTTGTTAAACGTATTTGGATCTCTAAATAGAAATTGTCTGAGAGAGGAAGCTACACGAATTTATCCGTTCTAAAATTAACCTTGACTAACAGAAGTAGACGTAACGGTCCCCGATCTAAATCTATGGACCAGAAAGCGCTTTAATTCTCTCGGTAAACAGCCAACAACAACAGGTAACAGCCACTTTATCAGCTTACTGATAAAGCTTATAAAAGTACCTATTTTACTAATATAAATATCACACGAGTGTTGGCATATCGATATCAATAATCTATGCTCCTAGTTAGATAAGCTTATAAATAAAGTGCGGTTTTATCGGAACAACAGCATGCCAGCATCCATTACGTAACTATTACCCGTGCGCGATAAGTTGGGACCTAAGCGCGGTGACGTCACAGTGGCGTGTTTGTACAATACGGGCTCGGGCTCCATCGGGGAAGTACAGGGGAAGCGGGCGGGGGAGTTGCATTCCTAGAAGGTCCCAACTTATCGCGCACGGGTAGTACTTGACAATGATTGTTTTGTTTCCATAATGATGATGTAATTGTCTCTTTAGATTAAGGAGCAAACACCAGAGTATGCGTTCGCAAAGGCAGCTTTGTTTGAAAGACATCCGTCTATGGCTGACTTCCCTCCGGGTATGTATTTTAATCTAGCTTATTTAGAACTAGAAATGAATGATCGTCTGCCTAAATTTTCTACTGCTTTGGTTGTTTTGGGGTGTTGTTAGGGCGATTCTCCACTAAACTATGGATTTCTTCCAATGACGATTGAGTTTGAGTTCAGACATATACATATAACATCACGCTTGTATTCGCCGAAAAGTTAGCCAGAAGTTTATAGTACCCGCATTTCACCAGTTTTTGTATAGGATCAGACCTGATCAGAGTAGTGGAGAATCGCCCATTTTTTAGGATTCCGTACCTCATAAGAAAAAACGGAACCCTTTAAAAGATCACTTCGTTGTCCGTTTGTCCAAGACCCTTTTTCTGAGGAACGATAAAAAAAAAAAGATACGGGCGTTTATGTTCCGTTTATGCCGCATATTTTGACACTAGCAAGGGAATCAAAACCTATAAGGTACTTCCCATTGACCTAGAATCATGAAATTAGGCAAGAAGCAATGTCATATAGCACAAGTACCAAAAGGAAAAAATCCGAAAATCGTAAATTTATAGTTACATAATTATCTGCAAATTTGTATGGAACCCTCGGTGCGCAAGTCCGACTCGCACTTGACCGGTTTAAACTTTACTTACAGTGCCACTTTTTAAAACATAAATACTCCTCGTACCAAAATAATATTTCTGTAAATAAAACCTTCTTAATTATTTTCCTCCTCCCATTTTCAGACCACAACTGGTTCGTAGCTAAGCTGAAGATCGCTCAAATAGCAATGATTGACTGGTTCGGAGGCGCCAAGTACATCCCTGTCCGCGATTACCTAGCATACAACTACACTGGCACAGAAATGTTGCAGTACCACAATCAACGTTTAAATAAAGCTGTTTTACCTTAAATAGATAGCGAAGATATAGGAGCTTCACACACTAAGGCGTCCACGGCACGGTTTCTTCACGGTACGGCGTATACACCACGCCGTAGAAACGTGTCCGTCAACAAGCTTCCATAGTGATCCATACAACACCGATGATCGTGCCTACACACGGCGTATAAACTACGCCGTAGAAACGTGTCCGTCAACAAGCTTCCATAGTGATCCAAACAACACCGACGATCGTGCCTACACACGGCGTATAACCGCGCCGTAAAAAAAACGTCCGTCAACGAGCTTCCATAGTGATCCATACAGATACAACACTGACAACCGTGCGTACCAACCGTCGTTTTTCACGGCAAGAAAATCGTGTGTACAGAAAACCTAAGCGCGGTAGACGATGTGCTTTTATTTTGATACTTATGACGCTTCATTAGTGGATCAAGGACAATACGAAGCGTGTGCTTCAAATGATAAGCCACGCCACTGCCTCAGGCTGAGGCATCGAGGCATCTAACATATAAAAAAACAAAAATTGCGGCACATGCTTCGCTCTGTCTAGATGCACCTTAGGAAGCACAATTTTTGTTGTGGGTGTGTGAAGATCTTTAAAGTTGCCTAACATATTGTTGTAGTTTGTAGGTAATAAAATAAGTAGGTGTATATGTATAGACGACCATACTGCTTTCTACTGGTGAAAAGAATCCAATTGGTTTGGATAAGTAGCACATTTTTGTTGTAAAATTTTCGTATCCTGTTTAGTCACAAAGAATTCTCACCAGCTGCAGACAGTTATTAAGACCTGTGCACTTTTTATAAGAGTAAACAGTATAATATCAAACCTGTGATTTAAGCGAAGAAAACAATACTATTTTTATTGTATACTTAAACATTATATCATAAACATAACAACCTTTGTTATTATAAATAAAAACATAACAGTAACAATAAATAGTTTTATTATCAGGATTATGTACATTTTTACAAAAAAATGCTTTTTTTGGAATGATTTTTAGAGATATTCAATTAACTCCCATATTATTTTATTATTCAAAGATTTTTATTACTCTATTACACTTTACAAACAAAAAGTAAAGGATATCGATGACACGGTTAAAACATAAGGCAATCCATACTTAATATTATAAATTCGAAAGTAATTTTTGTCTGTCTGTATGTTACCTTTTCACGCCTAAACCACTAAACGATTTCGATAACATTTGGCAAGGAGACAGATGGCATCCTGAGGAAGGACAAAGGCTACTATTTGTCTAAAAAAAATACTAAAAAATATAGGGGATGAAACTTTATAAGGGAAATTCCCTGCATTTCTGAAGTTATGAATATTCAAATTTATGCTTTTTGTAACAAATAAAGATTTTTATTTGTTACAAAAAGCATAAAGCATTTTTATGAAATCATCCCCTAAGGGGGTAACACAGTGGATGATTTTAAGACTCACATGTATTTAGTGTTCAAATTATTATGTACCTACCTCTTTTATAGCGATTTAAGGGATTGGAAATATAGTCTGTCTGTTAACTTTCATGCCATAACAGCTGAACAGAATTCAATTAAAGGAATGTATAGGCCGTGACCTAGTTAAGACATAGATTACTTTTTTTTATTTTGATAATTTCCGACGCGGGCAAAAGCTAGTCGTATATATATTTCTTGGTTGGTTTTAATCGTCGTAATTAGCCATTTTTGCACATTTCCGCTGGTTAGAATAGGTCGTATCCAATGACGGTTTATTTTTATCGATACTAATATTATAATTTCGAAAGTACTGTCTGTCTGTATGTTACCTTTTCACGCCTAACCCACTGAACGGATTTCGATATTTGGCAGAGAGATAGATTGCATCCCGGGGAAGGACATAGGATAGTTTTTATTGACATACCTCGCGGGCGAAGCCGCGGGCGGAAGCTAGTCATATATAAACCGTCATTGGATACTGCAGTCTATACGTATACATGTATCGATGAGGTCATTAGTAAACTTCCGGAAATACTTACAATACTAAATGAACCTTGTCTCACTTGCTTATAATAACTAAAAGAGTAAATATATTATTAAATAATGGCGCCGATTCTGTTGTGTCACAAACTAAACTAAATTTAAGTTCAGGCATCTTTTTCTTTCTATTTCATTAAGAAAAGGACAAAAGATAAATATTAGTTTAGTCCTGTCAAATTAGTCAGCGCCTGACGCAAATTGACGTATTTTTAATAGCCATTTTTTTAATCTCGTCTAAATTGTCTATGGAGTATCTTAATTTGACAGGACTAAACTAATATTTATCTTCTGTCCTTTTCTTAATGAAATAGAAAGAAAAAGATGCATGAACTTAAATTTAGTTTAGTTTGTGAACATACAGAATCGGCGCCGCCTGACGTAAATTGACGTATGTTTAATAGGCATTTTTTTAATCTCGTCGAAATTGTCTATGGAGTATCTTAATTTGACAGGACTAAACTAATATTTATCTTCTGTCCTTTTCTTATTGAAATAGAAAGAAAAAGATGCATGAACTTAAATTTAGTTTAGTTTGTGAACAACAGAATCGGCGCCAATATTTACGAAAGTTGCAGTAAACTTTAATATTCCCGACGTGAATTGATTTCAAATGAGGATAAAACCCATTTACAAAAACCTAATCAATTCCGAAATAGTTTATTCATGCTATAGCTGTTGCATTTTTGACGAGGCGACGCGATAAAAAAGTTTAATCGGCCACCATTGAGTCATTTTACAAAAAAAAAAAATACAATTTATATTATTGCTAGTAATACAGAGCGCCTTAATACCTATAAATATTAAATAGAAATCTTCAGATTAATTGACCACTAGCCTGTTTCTGCAACAAATATAGAAAAGCAGGGACTTGAAAACGAAATGAATGTCGTTCCGTTACCACTAATGTTATCGTATAACTTTCCAAAACCTAAAAATATCAATAACGTTACAAAAAAAGTTACGATCCTGGTGGAACGGTACAAATTATCGGTACTGGAACTACGCGTAACGTTATTTTGAGTAACGTTTCAAGTCCCTGTAGAAAAGTCATGCGTGTATGGTATGACTAACATGTATGAACGTAAACGAAGCAAAAAGAGTACTACGTAAGGATCGTAGCAGATGGCGTCAGGCGTTCTATAGTTTCTACCTACCCCCATAGAAGAGAAGGCGTGAGTTTATGTATGGATATACAAAAGGATGTTTTTAACAGACTTCAAAAAAGGAGGAGGTTCTCAGTTCGTCGGAATCTTTTTTTTTATGTATGTTCCCCGATTACTCGAAGACGGCTAAACCGATTTGAAATATTCTTTTTTTTGTTTGAAAGGGTATACTTTCCAGGTGTTCCCATTGTCATCAGGTCAGGATCTGATGATGGGATCCTGGAGAAATCGAAGGAACTCTTCAAATATTATAGGCACACCTAAGCGATTTGGGTATTTTTTTATAGTAACTCGTGCATTTGCTCTCGGAAAGCACTATTTGGTGAAGTGGAACTGATGATGAAGACCACAGATGGCCACCGGAATTACTCAATAATAAGTATTTCACGGGTTGCAGTTCTATTACTTTAATATGGTTGCTAAGCAATTCATGCTCGATAGTGAAATCACGCCTGTATTAAGGGTAGCTAGAACCGCACCCACATTTCGCAAGTTATCTTAATGCTTCTCCGTTTATCCAATCAATTAACAAGGTCATATTTAAATCTGCAGCCAATCGTTTTATTTACTGCAAAATATTCTCAAAAATCTACCTATACACAACCTAATAAAATGGCATAAAGGCCATGTCACACGTACTTGTATAGTTTGCCAAATCGTAAAACGTTTTGCAAACCATATCGGTAAGGGGTCCTACCGTTTCTGTATACCTAGTATTGTGCTGCATCAACTAACGTAATGCTTCCCGCTTCCCCCACCATTATCGTGTTCCAATCAATTAGAGTAGCTGAACCTTTCCGTGGCAGTGTACGCAGGAGGCTATTGGACGCGGCATAACGCCGCTGCTGCTGTAAGCGTGGTGGACTAACGCGTTTACTGGTTCTTCGCTCACCTTCCTGACGTCTATAGGCGTCGCCATTATCTGTTAAAAGATATTTTATGATCTTATTATAATTATAGAAGATGTATACAGAAGGCGAAAACGAATTGTTACCAACCGCAACGCAACGCGAGGTGATGGTGAGCCGCAAAAAATCTGCATCGGTTTGCTTGCAGTGCAGCAAAACTTGTGTTTCATATAAAGCCTAAACATGTTTTATGAACACACAGACAAGTTATTATTACGATAAATATTATTGTATTTGTTTGATTTGCATATCCAAGCTAAGATTAATGTGTTGAGGTCATATAAATATTTAAGTATTCACCACAAATTGTACTTACATTTTCAGCATTCTTTTCTCCTTCAGTGATAGTAGGTAAGTTATTCAAATAGCTAATATCCTGCTTTTCGACGGAACTGCTGATATTTTCCGACAGCTTCAAGTTGACTGATGTCATATCCAGTACGTTTGTCGAATGCGGAATAGTCGCGTTAAAGTTGAGGTTGCCAATGGGACGGTTGTACATCTTACTGTTGCCCGCATATTCAGTTATTGCGATATTTTCAAGCCACTTTTCGTGAAGACTGTACAAGTTCTTATAAGTACATAACATCATGTCTCGCGCCCTGCATCGCTCGTCAAGTAATTGTTTGATTGCTTGTTGTAAATTTTCAGTCTTTTCATTTAATAACTTCTTACATTGAGCTAGCTCTTCTACCATTAAGCTGAAAACAATCTTAGTCATTAGTTTACCATTCATTTATGAGTCAACAACAACATGTTTTAAAATCATTTATGCATCATCAAAACACAGTGGGATAAACAAGTTTATTTCACAAAAACATTAATTCAATTAATTGTCTTTTATTAATTTTAAATGTGTTATCTTACCTGCTTGCAAGGAATTTACTCCTCCATACTTCACACTGCCCAGCTAGCCATTCAGTTTGTTCCTAAACAATCAAATAAATTTAAAAGGGGCTGTTGAATACGAGGCCTGAACATTGTTAACCTTTTGACCGCCACAGTCATGTATAGATGACAAACCAAAATGTGCCCAGCATGCCACGGTTCGACTACATGACAGACTTTGACGCCGAGGGCACGTTTTTGATTTTTCGATGTGTGGCAGTCAAAAGGTTAATAATAAGATATTTTTCCTCATCCAGTAGTCTTTTGCCATGCAGTGGGACAGTTAAGGGAAAATAAATAATAATAAAGTGATTTCTTTACCAAAGTCATGTTTGCAACAGAAACATGTTTGCAGTCAAGCTGCGTAGACTGCACATTTGGACCTCTGAAAAGCTCCAACTTTAAATCCTAATAGCCAGTGTCTTGTATTTTGTTCACCCCAAGTCCTCAGAGTTATTATGATAACTTTTAGAACATACTGTTGTGAGGCTAATGCTATAAGAGTAGGAGAAGACCAAAGAAACTATGGATAGGGACTGTGTGAGAGATGATATGGTTGGAAAGGGGGTGACTTCTGAGATGACGACTAGTAGGGAAGAATGGGAGAAAAAGACATGTTGCGTCAATCTCAAATAATTGGGATAAGGGCTAGAGAATGATGAAGAACTTTTACAACTAACCTGATGAGTAGACAAATGTTGTGCGGAACTTAGCAAAGCACTCGCCAAATGCTTTTTATCTTCATTCAGAGATTGTACTTGTGTTTCAAGGTCCTCACCCATTGATGCCACCAGCATAGTTTTAAGTTCTTTGTTGACCTGCAGATAACACCATATTTTAAAAACTATGATGCAATTTTGCTGCTGAGATAGTATTATGGAAGTTAATAGGTTTAAAGTACTCAAGTAACTCTGATTAAACTGTTGGGTCTTGTCATATTTTATAATCATTCTGATAAGATGCCTGGATGACTATTACATTTAAACCTTTATATGGCAGCAACAAAATTTGTACAGCAACTGTAATACTGTAATAATTTGTGCAGCAAAACAATTAATAGCTATGTATGATAAGAGAAAGTAAATATAAATATTCATACCTGAACTTGTTGCTTTAACTGTTCTTTTAGAGATTCATTTTCATGTGTCAAGCTATCAATCTTTTTCTTCATTTCAACTGCCTCAGGACTGGGTCTATCAACATCGGGACCAGACTTATCACTTGTGGAGTTCAGTTTTGGACGAGGTTTGTATTCATTCAAGTTTGTACTCATTTGAGACATTTGAGTTATCAAGGTGTTAATATCCATGTTGTTCTTAGACTTTTTCAAGTCTTTTGTAACAAATGTAGGTGTGATTGGCAATACAGCAGCAGGATAGGGCTCGTAAGGCACAAACTTGGTCTTCTTCCCACTTAATGATCTCCTCTTCTCTGATCTGAACACTTTAGTAGCGTACACTTGCACTAAACGAGCGGGTAACAAACTATCTTTTCTAGTTGGGCTAACTGTAATCTTAGAATCCACATTTTGAACCCTTTCTGACGTGCTTTCGTTCGATTCCATTCCATCGCCCGCCGTTCTCGTTTTACTCATTATTTCTACAATAGAATAGTTAATATAATTATCAGTTAAAGATAATAGATACACAATCAGTAAGATACATAAATAAATTAATGTACACGAACGCAGTAAGAAATAGGTTGATTAGCTAAAGGATGTGCATACTTGGGTTATAAGTATATAATTTATCCATAACTACGAGAAAGAAAGTCAGGAAAATCAGAGCATATAATCACAAATACAGCATCTACCAAGTTTCTAGTGAATTATATTATCATTTTTCGTTTTATTTTAGGTTATAGTTCGCAAAGTTTTTGTTCGTCTTGATTGAGATGCTATTCTATTTACTGACTGTCAGTGTCACTGTCACTCTGTCAGGTCAGCTCATCAGCTGTATGCTCTGCTCTGTCAGCTCTGTGGCTGTCCATCTACATAGACAAAAAAGAAAGATACTCTATTCCACGAGACTTCTTAGTCGATTTATTTTGCACATAATAAATTATACATGAAAAACCAACTGCCAATAGGTTTTCTAACTATCCTACCTCAAACAAATTTGCCTGATTTTCTACCATTGGCCAATGCCGCGTTCCTTCCCGGGCCCGGATACGGGATAAGACAAAGTAGATAGGTATCACGCTGGTGATGGTGAATGGTCCGGCAATATAAACAATAAAGCAAAGGTTCTCTTTTTTTTTTATAAAACGTTGCCCCGCACTAGGAATTTCTCCTGTATTGTGGGTGCGTATACAAACATTTAAACTCACATACACAAACAGCCAGACCCGGAATAACTACTTGTAGGTCATACAAATATTTGTTCCGTGCGGGAATCGAACCCGCGACACGCAACGCAGCGGTCAATCGCTTAACCACTGCGCCAACCGTGCTGGTTGCAGGCTGCAGCTCATAATATGCTAAAAGCGAAACCACACTGCTCCGTCGCGTTGCGTCGTCGCATCGAGACCCACATGTACAGTGCGGCGTCATAACGCACCGCAGCCGTTTTCTACGTCGCCGCTTCTCAGTGAGTAGGTACAAAAATAACTGCGCGTTTACCTGTGCTGCGTTGCCCATATATGCTCTGTGGCGTTGCCGCTCCGACATCACACAGTATCATCCCCTCCGCTTCTCCTTGTGCGTTGTTACGCAACGCACACGATTACGCAACGGACAATAAAAAATAGTAATATCTATGTAAAATGACGCGCAGCGACATCGCTCAGGCGACACAAAGCAACGTAACGAAGCAGTGTGGCTTCGCTCTAAGGGTGTTTGGATCCAGACTGGGTCTAAGGTCTGGGTCGCCCGGCGCACGCCTAATGTGAAATACTGAAACTATTGCGTGACTCCCACAATCCATAGTATAGTAGGTATATGTAGCAATGACATGAATTGGTATTTAGTATCTTACAATCGCACTATTCAGTTTAGTAGCAAAGGGTATAAAATGATAACAATTATTTAATAAAATCATTAATTTAATGCAATAAATTAAAGTACCTACAATGGCATAAACCATTTATTAAGGCTTCAGTGTAGCATCTAGTTCCCCACTAGTTTGAAGCTCCTTGATGATGTCTAAGCCTCCAACTAGTTCACCTTTAACATAAAGTTGGGGGTAGGTAGGCCAGTCCGAATATTCCTTAAGGCCTTGACGTACTTCTTCATCAGTCAGTATATCAAACGTATCATACGGCACCCTAGAAAACAGGACAAGACATCATTATTATTATATAAGGGGCAGAACAGACAACAAACAAGAGCAATGTTATCCAAAACATTTATATTACACTTATGGCATAGTGTGCCATTATATTTGATTAGAACTGTTTATACTACAACTATATTATAAACATTACTACCAGTTTTATGTGCTTGTAGTTTATTATTACAATATACAGCATTGAGTCACTTTAATTTTACCATTAAACGGTGTGAAATTCTGGTGGCATATAGACAGTAATAGGAAAACATCTATCTAGTTTTCTTACTGTCCTGTCCCTCATTATTCTAGTTTACAATATAACATACTCCATCTAATATAGTAATATTCTTACCCAGTTCCATTAAGGATTTGAATTAAAGTTTTGCTGAAACCACATCTAGGTTGCTCTCGGTTGCCTTTCATGAACACCATAACATCATGTCTATTTATCAAGGCTTTCAGTCTATCTTCTAGTTTCACAGGGGCTACATCCCCCAGGGCAGTCTTATTTGTACTATGGGCCTTCACTTTGGAAGATATTTGTGCAGCGTCAGCACCATCTACTCTGTCTAGCTGCGTACCATTCTTGAATAAAATTACTGTTGGTACGGAGTCCACCTGGAAATCAAACGTTATTTACTTAGAAACTTATTGCCATTTACTACATGCTACATCATTGCTCTTTTGTCAATTAATTGTAATCTCAGACACATTAAATATTTTATAAGGAAGACAAGTGCTTGTATTATTTACTCAACTATTTCTTTTATGTACAATTTAAAGAGAGAATTATTTTTACCTTAAACTGCAATGAGATTTCAGATAATTTTTCAGCATCACATAAAGCTATTTTGCTACCACTGGATTGTACTTCAGGTAGCTTTACCAGTTCCTTTAGCACCTCTGTGACCTGCTTGCATTGTTCTGCCCATTCAGCAGAAAAATGAACTACTGTTAGCACAGGTGTCCTGAAAATATAAGTATTTTTTTGTTAATCATCAGACTTGGAACACAAAACTTCCACATAAGAGTTCAGGAGGGTAAGCTGATTGCTGTTATCACATTTTTATCAGTGTTTTGTTTAGATGGATAATCTAGTTATATCAGCATAAACAAAGCATGTTACATGGAAGCCATGAGGTAGGCATGGTGAAATTAATAGCATTTTGTTATCTTTAGTAATCTTAGGAAAATGTGAAACACATTTGATAATAATTACTGCTGATAACAATTATTTTTTTCAGATATTTTAGCTTCACAATGTTAGATAACATTTTTTTTCTTAGCAAAACGGAGCTGTAAATCGACTATAATCTTAATGTTGTGAAGTTTTAATTTACCTAAACTACATTTTTAATAAATACTACAGAAGTTGTAGAATGTTTAGAATAAAAAACAAAAGATAAGTCACATACAAAGTGTCCACTGAAAGTACCTACTAAAACACAATTAACCTTTTGATAAAATGTAATGGAAAAATTAGTTGAAAATCATTTTCTCACCTAATAAAATTTTGAAAATTCTCGATTGTATCCAAATTGGTGACAGACATGACGAGGTTGGATTGGGGTTAAGTTTCACCTTCGAACAAATACTATATTGAAACTGATCCTCAATATTTAATTTAAGCGGCACTTTATGAAACGTGACACGATTACGTAACTTCGTGTTAATTGCATCTACACAAATTCCAAAATAATCTAGAAATTCACTATCTCCGGTCTCGAACAGTAATTAAATTGTATTTTTTTTATAGAACAATGAAGTTAGATAGTGTTGTTACCAAAATTAACTAAACAATAAACATTATGGTGTATAACTGGTTCCACTGTCGATGAATTAAAAATCGACTATGAATGCCAAAAGAAAAATCTGTAAAAAAGATTTTGGGTTTACGTAGAAAAAAAGTAACGCCAAGATCATCTTCTGTCTGCCTGACTGTCTGTCTACAGTGTAACTCAGATGAGTTGAGGGATAGACAGACCACTTAAAAGCTGTAATTTGGCATGGTTACACTTACACATAGCAATAGTAGTGGATTTAGGCAAAATCGCTTTCACAAAATAATGACTATTTCATTAAATCATAACATTTTTGACTAATTCTAACTACAATTATATTTTTCGCATCATGGGTGGCTGAGATGCGAAACATCGGGGGCGTTTTCCGAATTAGCTATAATCGCTCACAGCGCTCACATCATCTCACATGGCGTTTTGATTTAGATATCACGATTATGACAGCTGAGAGCTGTCAACAATTCGGAACGCCCGTGAGCGCGCTCACAGTGCTTACTCAATGTAAAAACGATATTATTACAGTATTTCTTTGTATAAACACCACATTTCTTCTTCTTTGGTTAGGTGGCGACTATCAGCCAGAAGCACAATTTCGAAAATGCCACGTTAGTTTAATTTTATGATAAGATGCAAATCAAAACAAAACACACACTGACATATCCTCACACACACACTGTCATTTTTGACAGCGCTCACGGTGATATTATTCTAGGGCATGGTCGGCGTTATCGCAAGATGGCGCATGTCATGACGTCATCTATGACGATTCACGGAACGTCGTTATCGCGCTCACGCTAATTCAGTACGGGTTTAAGCACGCTCACATCGATATTTCCCAACTCGGAACGTAGGGCATATTATACGCTCGTCTCTCGTACATCCCTAATCTAATTTGACACTGACAGTTTGTCAAGTTTATGTCAAAATAAAAATTAGATTAGAACTGTCTTTTTTGCTGTGGCAAATATTTGAGGTTACCTCCTGCGAAAATTATGCTGAGAAACCTTGCATTTACTTAAATTAGCCACTATTCTTACTAAACTAGGTGTGAAATATCAACTTTATTAACAATGGCTACTGTATCAAGTGCACCAGCGCCGGGAATGCATCAAATCGATTTATCCAAGCTCAATTTACAGCAGTTGGCCCAACTCAAACAGCAATTGGATCAAGTGAGTTAAAAATATACAATGGCAAATGAACGCCTACGGGATATGTCTTAATTCGGTTATTTTTTACTTTATAATTAGTTATTTCGCTATTTAATAACCTATTTTGTGTTGTCAGATATACTTAGGTTATGCCTAATTACAAGTTGTTTCAAAGTGATATTTTCATTTAAACGTTTACCTATATTTTTTCAGGAAATGACCGTATTTCAAGACTCTTTACAAACATTGAAGATAGCTCAAGGGAAGTTTATGGAATCAGGAGAATGTGTTGAGAAAATGACTCCTGAGTGTAAAGGTAAAAGCATACTGGTACCGTTGACTGGATCTATGTACATCCCTGGCGAAATATCAGATACTGAGCATGTACTCATTGATATAGGAACTGGATATTATGCACAGAAAGTAAGTTGTTTAAGAAAGTCATACTTATTTAATTACTTGTAGAATAAACATCATTTTTTGTGCCAAAGTTTTTCTCCTCCGTATAGCAATATGTCTGTTTATCCTATGCCATTATTTAATTAGGATTCCTTTTGTTTGGTTAAGAAACTAATGTCTATTCTTCAAGCTGTAGTTTATGTTCATTTCCTGTTTTATGTGTTCAGTAAGCTCATTTTCCCTGTGTTTTTAACAGTATTTGTCTTTTCAGGATATTCCTGGTGCTAAGGACTACTTCCAGAGGAAAGTGTCTTTTGTAACGGAACAAATGGACAAAATAAAAATGTTAGGCATAGAGAAATCAAAGGTTCACAAAGCTATTTGCATGATGATTGAAATGAAGCTGCAAGCCCAGATGCAAGCGGCGAAACCATCCACTTCATAAAAATATTTAAATACTTTTTAAGTAACAGTTGCTTTACTACATTTTATAGTCTTTTGACAAAGCTTTACTGGAGTATGCATTAGAATCTTGGTATCTACACGATGCAGTACTATACAGGGATGTTCTGATCACAAATTTTATATGGAATATCTAATATTCTCCAGTAAACAGGAAATTTTGAGATCTATATATACTTCTCCTAGATTACTATTTCATGGAGTTTCATTGTAAAATGTAACCTAATTTTATGAAACCAACCAGATTCTAATGTCATTATTTCAAATAATTTTACTGTTGCAAACAATAATGCATTTTGTTTCTGAATAATTGATATTTATAAAAAGTGTATAACAATGCTTAGTTAAATGATCACAACTTTGTTAATCTCTCTCTACTTCACTTGATCTAGTTTGATAATAAATTAACAGCAGTATTGAGATATCTATTTTACTCAAATATTATTTAATTTATCACCCTACTCAGACTGTGGTTCCTTACTACCATTTCTTAGTAAAGAATGTTGTAATACTTTTTATAATGGTCCTGGATTATTATAAAGCCAGATTGATATTACTGTGTTGTGTTTGTTATTTTATCAATCATTGTTAGCTAACAATGATTGAATAAATCCAAATCAAAACTTGTTGTGATTTGTCTATCCTGGTACGGTACCCCGAGTCACAACACAGTAATGTGTCTGTGGCTTAATTATTTCTTCATGTAGACTACTCATTGGTTAAAGCGCTTAATCACGAAAGAGCAAAAGGGGTTTAAACCTTGTGAGAGTGCATTCTTTGCACACTATAGTAAGAATACCTACAATAAATAATATAAAATTATAATTATAAATAATATAAAATCTTGTGAGAATTCATTCTTTGCACACTATAGTAGGTATATAATAAACTAGCTGTTCCCCGCGGTGTCACACGCTGCGCGGCTCCTAAGGGTCGTAGCGTGATGTTATAATAATACACTAAAAGAATCATTCAAATCGGACCAGTAGTTCCAGAGATTAGCGCGTTCAAACAAACAAACAAACATACTCTGCAGCTTTATAATATTAGTATAGATAATAAGCCTATTATTATCCCACTGCAGGGTAAAGATCTTCTCATACAGAGAAGACACAAGCATTGATTGAACATTAAAATATACTGGCTTTAAATCTGTCTTATAGATGTGGCGCCATAAAGAGGAAAATAATAAACCGGTGTGCAAATTGCAACCATGGAGGGGCCCGCACAGGTCGATCGATCAGGCTAAGCTACGCTTGCCGCGGTTGGTCTGTGGATGGGTGACCATCTTTACATACCGAGACCCCTCCGTGCCTCGGAAACCACGTTAAGCCGTTGGTACCGGCTGTCATTCGTGGATCTTTGACAGTCGTTACGGGTAGTCAGAAGTCCGAAAGTCTGACAACCAGTCTTACCAAGGAGTATCGTATTACTTATTCAGTAACTGGGTTGTGGTGGTCAGATAGGCAGTCGCTCCATGTAAAATACTGGTACCTATTAAGCTGCATCCGGTTAGACTGGAAGCCAACTCCTACATACTTGGGAAAAGGCTAGGCAGATGATGATGAATTTGGCATGATACTAGACCAGCCTAGTAATCTTTTATTGGTTATAAAAAAGAAATAACTTGTTCCATACATTTTGACCATGTGTAGGTATTGCACTTTTTTATGAAGCACCTGAGTTTTGTCTTGATCATCGACGAAAGAATTCTACGCTAGGTGGTCTAAAATCATAATATACTGAATTCATGGTTACAGTTTGTGCACTGGTTACAAATGTTTCGTGTATACCATAGAATAGAAAAGTATTGCTTGCAAGATTGTTTTATAAATTACTAGCTTCTGCCCGCGACTTCGTCCGCGTGAAATTTCACCCTCTTGGGGGTAGAATTTCGAAAAACCCTTTCTTAGTGGATACCTACTCAAAAACCATCGAGAGACACCATGAGAAACTCGAACGAGTCGCGCGGATGCCTGCGGCTCCGCTGGAATTCCAGCGAATAGCCTTCTCTACCGAGCGGTTGCGATAATAAGTATTATAGTAATGAAAATAAAGTTAAAATTCATATGACACTGAAACTGCGCTCCGCTTCGCTGCGCTTCGATGCTCTTTTGGTGTGAGTTGAGCCTTAGGCTGTGCGTTGATTTATCAGTCAGTCAGGACTTTGAATTTTATATAATACTAGCTGCGCCCCGCGGTTTCACCCGCATAAGTGTCGATCCCGTGGGAATATCGGGATAAAAAGAAGCCTATATGTTAATCCAGGGTGTCAGCTACCTCCATACCAATCTTTTATCAAAATTGGTCCAGCCGTTTGAGCGTGAAGAAGTAACAAACATATAAACAAACACACACACACTCACAAACTTTCGCCTTTGTAATATTAGTGTGATAGATTTAGGAAGGACAGATAGTGGATTCATGTGAAATTGGTACAGTTCGCGTCAAATAACTTTGCCGCTCTGAACGAATCACTGCGCAGTAGTTAATCCTATGAATACAACAGCAGCGCGCATGGCGCGGATTGGCGCGGCTAGGAAAGAGCCTAGCTTCAGAGCGGCAAAGTTATTTGACGCGAACTGTATATCTTTGGGCAGTAGGAGTTAAAGTAGAAAACATGTGACACCAAATGATTTATTTTTTTAATAGGCCAAAATGATAGAGCTGATGATATCTACAATAATAATGACTTACAATAAACTATCCTATAATGTATCTACAGTATGTCTTATAGTCACAAAACAATATTAACTAAATAAGGCAACGACTATTCCTTAAGTTTGTAAACAATTTCTATTATTATGTGTCGTAAAATGATTTTTTATTCAAATATCTCTTATCATGAACACTTGAAAAGGTGTTTGGATACAAGATAATCTTTTTAAATATTATTTTTGTAGAAATTTACATTGATACCAGTTTTAATTACCTACAATTTATTTTAACGTTATAGCAACAGTAGATATTTATTGGTAATCCGTGTATGTATCAAACAATGGCTTGTAGATTGGAAAAACTGCTATATTTAATTTACAATAACTTTAAAATATTTTCTCGAATAAGTGTTTTCGCAACTGGGCATTTCTTTAAATATCTGTAATCAATTTCAATATCTATTCTTTATTCTGTACGCATCAGAGTAAAAATTTACTTTAATTATCTATTACAATAATTAAGAGATAAGTATTTATTTACAATTTATTACATTATCATTTCTTATAGCAACTATAATTTAACAAACAATTGGATTAGGATTAGCCGTGAATAGCAATCTTATACGTCTTCGCCTTGGGCGCTCACTGGAGTGTCAACACCGTAACCCTTATATATTAAACGTTCCATACACAGTATTAAATAGGTAAGTAAGCTTACACGAACAGATCACTCGCCTGCTCGGCGAAGTCCTTATCTCAAATGGTGTAATATTCTGGTGCGAAGTCATTAGCGAGATTGCTGAGGAAGTGGAAGTCTGAGGAGGAGTTTGAGTTGTCTCCGGCAGGCGCGGCGTGCGTGGCCTCGTAGAACTGCTGAAAGGAGCCGTAGCCGTCGGCGCACTCGGCGCCGCTGTAGGCCTCGCCCGCCGCGCCTGCCGCGCCCGCCTGCGCGCCTGCTGTCGCGTACCCAGCTGCCTGCTGCGAGTAAGCATTGCCATCATAGTAATTCTTCGAATAGTCCGTCCCGTGTGCGGTTTTTTGTCCGTCAGCAGCATAGTAGTTGTGTCCGTGATCATGCTGCGCACCTTCGTGATAGTGGTACCCATAGTGGCTGTTTGCATACCCCATATGTTCCCCACTGTAACTCTGCGATTGGTCATATCCCGGGTGCCCGTAGGCTACCTGATCTTTTCCATACGCGGGATATCCATAGTTTTGATACATTTCGTGAGGGTATGCTTGCCTTGAGGCTACGCCGTTTGTCGCTCTTGTGGAGGGGGATCCCTCCTGTCGTGTAAGCTGCTGATTTCGCACATATCCATGTTGTTCAGCAGCAGACTGAATTGCGGTTCCGTATCCTTCATAGTTTCTGTTACCTTGGGGGTATTGCGCAAGCTTTCCAATGAACTGTTTGGAATCCATGCGGAAGTCTGGGTGCGGCACGAACTGTCCAGGTGGCGCGTTACCTCTGATGACGTAGGGGGGCATCGCGTTGGGCACGGCTTGCGGGTGCGGCGGGCCAGGCGCGGCGTTTGGAGGCGACGGTCTAGGATAATGGCCCAGTGGACTCGGATGCATACTCGATGGAGTGCCTGGCGTCGAAGACGGTGTCAAGTTGACTGATGAGAATTTTCCATTATCGGAAAGACCAACTACTGGGCCAAGTCCGTCTTTAGAGGAAGAGGGCGACACTTTACATGTGGCATCCAGTGAAGGCGACCGCTTCCTCGATTCTTGTTTGATTCTCTTGGTCAAGTTCCTAGGAGCGACGGTCATCGCTGTGAGGGGAGGGTGTCCGTCTCGTGAGTCGTCTTCGGCGAGTTTGTCCAGGGAGGACGAGGAAGCCACGCTGGAGGCTCCGTCGCTCGCAAAGCTATTGTTATTGGTAGCGCTCGGAGTATTATTATTCCGTGTGCGTGACGCTAGCTCTGGTAGATCATCAGCAGGAGAACAAAGTGCGCCGGGCGGTAACTCGCAACCCTGGCAACTCTTCTTACCGGATAGCGGACCGTCGTCGTCCAAAAATTTGTCTAGCCCAGTCTTAGAGCTCTTGCCACCTTCTGATGTGGTAGAGTCCTTGTCGTCACCATCTTCAGTCTTGCTGAGTGTTTGTCTCTTGTGCTTCATACGCCTATTTTGGAACCAGACCTTTACCTGTAACAAGTGTTAAAAATTATTACTTATCTAGATTCTTTATGCATGTCTTAAACGGGAGGCTGATTTGGGCAGTCAATATTAGAGGATGTTTCGGGTAAAATAAAAAAAACCCTTAAAATAAAAAAAATAAAAAAAAGACCAAAATAAACAATTGTGAAAGCAAAAAGCCAACGTCACGCGGTGTTCCCAGTAGGCGGTCACCCATCCAAGTATTGACCGCCCCATGTTGCTTAACTTCTGTGATCGGATGAGAAACAGTGTACCTATTGAACGTAGTCTGGACGTTGGCGATAGCACAGTATAAAGATCCTTTATACTGTGGCGATAGCTCATTTAAAATTACCAAACTATCAGAACTATACCTACGCATGACGTCATGATCTATCACCATTGCACAATGGCGGTGAACATTCGGTAAACTAAAAAAATTATAATTTGGATGTAGTATCTATTTTGCAAGTTTTGATGAGGTATGAATATTTTGTTGGAAGGTATGGATGACTGATGAGATTATATTCTTTGTATTTCTATAGGTATCTACCTGTCTCTCAGTAAGATCTAATGAAGCTGCGATCTCAATTCTTCTCGGTCGGCACAGGTACTTGTTGAAATGAAACTCTTTCTCCAATTCCAGCAATTGCGTGTTCGTGTAAGCAGTGCGTAGTCGTCGGGGCAGTCCATTCTCTGTAATAAAACGTACGAACTTAATCATTGCTTGAAAGTGTGCTTTAAATCTATCCCATTAGGTAGGTAATGGTTTACAGCTTTAACTTTGTTTTGTAAAATATGGACGGCCGATTTCAAATTAATGTTATAGAATGCTATTTAATTCCTGGAAGCTTTCAATAACATGGCTGTGAGGCGGGCCGGGCTCGCGGGTACGCTTTCCTTTAATGTAATAACTTGATCGCATGTCAGAACACCGCCCTTGACGCCATTGTGTCGAAACGGTGTTCTTTTTATTTTACCACAAAATACGAATTGGAATTCGAAATTCAAATTACAAAAGGGCGGCGAATAATGGGGCGATCGCGTTCGCGTGATGGCTCGGCCGCGGGGCTCGCGATGGCGATGTCATCTGTGCACTTGTTGTGGCTCTTATGTTCTAAGCGGTAGGGGTTATTATATGGTGTTGGTTTTGTTGATAAGGTGGGGTGGGTTCGTGTTTGATTGACGTGTTCGTCAGGTCTCGCCATTGCTATTGGACAAGGGCAGCTGTCAATCAAATGGTAACGCAGCCCCTGGTTCCGCTTGGTTGCACTGAAGTAAATGCTGCTTTTAATTTGTACAAAAAAAAAACTTACCCTTATTTACTTACCTACCTATGTACCTACTTAACAACAGTACCTACCTTATAGGTACAAGTAAAATTCTTAAGAATAATATAATAGGTGGTGTTATCAGTTTCTCTAAACTCAGTGCAAGTGTAATTAATTCACCTAACGTGCATAAGTTCGTATACTTGTTCAACATTCCAAAATTATCGGTTTACTGAACCCGAAACTCGATAGCCCTTGGTCATCCGACAAAATTATCATGTCTTAGTATAGAGGGGTACGAAAGTGTTTACCTGTGTTACATTAATGTGAAGTACTCTACTGAGATCATAACCATATACCCATCGCCTACGGTTTTTGTAAGTGCTACCTTGTGACTTTGTGACCATGCCATTTTTGGGTCTAAGTACTTAGTCAATGATATTGCAAACCAGAAGAGGTTTATCTTTGTTTTTTATTAGCCTTCTCTGTCCCATTCTTGGGCAAAGGTATCGCTCCTCTCCTTTATTTATTTGTAAAAAAATAAGAATAGGTACTTAGTTTTATATTGGGAATCTTTCAGTATACCTACCTACCTGTCATGATGAAAACTAGCTACCCATCATATAAACACACAGTCAATAGACACCATAATTAAAAAGAATCCCGACATCCAGTCATCAACTTGTGTGCACGCATATACCAGGATGAATGTGCGAAAGATGCAAGTTCGTAAGTTTTTGCTCCACGGCATAATAAGCACGATTATGCGGGCTCGAGAGTTCGTATAATGTTCGCATTATCTCCGTGTACACTTCCGAACCACTGAACAACCATTTTTGATGTGGTTGTGGTCTTCCCCTTATACGTTGCTATTCTGAATATGAATGAATATTTGGCAGAATTCAATCGTTGGTGTTAAATACATAGGTAGAAGATTGATTTTGGTCATCAAATTGTGTCTAAAGTGTACGGTATAGCGATGCATTTTTTTCAGAATTTTGATCGCTCCGGTTCACTTGTGACACCACCATCAACCCGCACTGGGCGCGCATGGTGGATTATGGCCCTCTCCCTCTTACAGAGTGGAGGCCCGTGTCCCAGCAGTGGTAACATTCTACGCTGATTATGCACATGTTCACTTGTAGGTAAGTGGCAAAAAGGATCGATCGTGTCTATTAGGTACTTCTTTTTATATATGCATATTCATAGCGTTACTATATTCCAAATTAATAAATATCTAAGCAAGAACATCAATAACAGGTAGCTCAATCAATCACGGTGAACTACTTCGATTTTATTTTCGCATACTCCCACGATCCCGTGCGGGCAATCTAAAAGGTCGGGCGGTATTAAATTATGAAGGAATGTAAATATTTCTTTATTGCACACCCCTGTCTTGTCTACAGCGTGTAGGTAACAAATGATTGCGAAGTAGGTTGTTTAACCCTCCGGCCGCGGACAGGGTATGTTGGTCCCAAGATTTACTGCGGATTAGGGGTCACTACATCGGTCAAGTCAAGAGTCCGCTTGTCCGCACTTAATTTGATAATATCTGTACCCTGTGTTGGAATTGAATTATTACTTTGTAATTGTGGTTTAACTTTTTATAAGGAACAGTAAAGCCGAAATTAACTAATTTTGGGATGACTTCTTTGTCTTAGCACTTTTGAGTAGGCATCATCCACTTTACCTTGATAACTCTACAAACGAATCTTAAGGGTCCTTGAAGTAAGAAGTACTCTGTAATTTATCTAAAACACAATAGGTTTTGGCAATCCAAAAACAGGTAGCCGTAAACCCAAGCATTTGATCCCCGACGTGTAAATGTAATGTAACAAGCAGTTGTAAACAATTTGCGGAGTAGCCGAGAGCACTCCCTCGGGCAACTTTAAATAATTAATCAAGAGCCGGTAAAGGATTAATGCGGTGGCCAGTTGGTGGTTGGATGCCATTAGAGATCGTTCGATGGCCCTGCGAGGGCCGGAGAGACTAAATGCTGCGGTCACATTATTTGTGTCAGAGGCGCGAGGAATCGAGGGTTGGAACTGCTTAATTGGTTTTCTTAACATGTGGATGTGACATGGAATTGCTGTAAAATATTTTAATAAGCTGGGTAAAGTTTTTATTGTGTTGCCATCGTTTGAGCTTACCTTGGTATAAGATTAGGTTTTTTGAAAATCGATTGAAATTAAATAGCAGAAACATCAAAATATCGATCCATCAGATTTTTGCGAGACTGTTCTCGTAGGTATTACAATGAAGTAAACACAAGTTTGACAATAAAGTGAGTGCAGACGCAAGTCGCGTGCCACACACTGGCGGTGATGATAAAGTGCCAAACATTTATTTTGAATGTTGCTGCTGCAACGGAAAAGTTCCACGAGGGGCTCCACGAATTATTACGTTATGAGGTGTGAAAGGCATAAATGTAAAAATTCAATATTTCAAACGAAAAAAAGCAAAATTCTCCCACAATTTTTTGCCAGTAACAATGTCGTTTGGTGCGTTATGGGGAGAAAGTGATCCGGTGTGATATTTTGTTTACTTGCAAGATTTAACATTCTGTATTGACACATAAAGTGCTCGAGTTTTACTTCGATGATTGACACTCACTTTTTTTAAAGAAACGAGCACGATCAATGTCGATGATACTTAGCTGGTATCGAATAAGTACTAATAAGATCTCAGCGCTTCAAAGTTTGTCTTCTGTCAAAATAAACGGTAAGCAATCGAGTCTGTTATTTTATACTTGAGTGTGTCAGTGTCGCAACAATCGATCATGTTGTGGCGGATTTGTATTTTTCCGATTAGCCGGCTATATCGGGTCCCTGTTTGACATTGTCGCATCAATTATAAGCGTGGATTACGCCGAGACAGATCTAAGACGGTTCAATTTCGTTTCAGTGCGGGGAAGAAGCGGGGGCTCCGTGAAGGGTGATATCAGGAAGTGACTCGAGATTGCCTTATCAAGGCTTGATGAAGGCCCGATGTTCCCCATTATGCATGCTTCGGAAAGATCCGCTCGTGTTTCTAGGTTCTGGGGGTTTTGCGATAAGTTTTTTTAAAGCTGTAGCGATTTTCCGAAGTTCTAACTAAATATCTAAGCAGGTAGATACGTTGAGAGGTGTCCAAATATGGAGTTATTGTATTCTGGTATGTCATGTATTTAAAAAGGCAAAGTCAAGGAGTTTTCAAGTTAAGGAACCAAGCAAAGTGGTCGTAGCAAATGTTTTGTCAATAAGTTAATTTATACCCTCTACGCCGTAGCGTGTAGCATAGTGCTACGCCGTACCTATTTCGGTAATTAAAGCGGTATTCACAAGCAGGTACTTCCACCCTTTTATGAAAGTTTTCGTTCACATTAAGTTTGTTGGAAACGTAACGAGTGTCGGATTGTGCTGGCTCCCAAATCCATTTGGGTGATACAGAAGGTTATTAAAAGTTGTCGCAGAGACAGGCGGCGCGAGTTTGGAGCACTTTGACAGCTCGTCTCCGGGGAATGCGGTTCGATTCCGACGACTAGGAAATTTCATTAATCCCTTTATTTAGAAGTTCTATTTTCCTAATCGTTTGTTTTAAGTTTTGAGACTGTTTGACGTACCTACCTAGCTAGGTATAAAGTTGTAGGTACTTCTACTTTGAAGTATTTTAGATTGGATTAATCAAACTTACCTACCTCCTAATGACCTATGTATTTATGATTTATCTACAACATTTCGCACGGTTGAAAAATGCTGCCCCCATAAAGACCAAACACAAACATCCTGCGACATTTTTCCGTGACTTACTGCGACATTTACTATCTTTATTAGCAGGTCGATAATAAACTCTACGGAATATGCAAAGCGTTTTAAGACTGGTGGTATTTAATTGCCCTTGAAAGGGGCGACAAAAAATAAACGATGGTGGGGTATAAATAACGGTGCACTTTTCATAATCGCAATTGTCGCCGGGAGAATATTTAGTGCGCCGTAAAACCGGGCCGATTGCGATCCGTGGGGATGCCAGGGGTAGGTTAATAGTTGAGGGGAAGAAGTACTGTAATGAGATGCAAGTGCAAGACCTTATCGACTCCTTAAAAATGACAGGTGGGTGGATGTCTTGTTAGATGGGGTGGCGAAGTGTTCGTGGACGGGATTTGATTGCAAACGTATTTAAAATGAGCGCAAAATTGACATTAGGTTTTGGTTTAGTGTAACTTAAATTGTCTACTTGTTACTTATATGGAATACAAAGTGCCAACACTGCCAGCCTTTTGGGTACTTTTCCTGTTGACAACGATGCGGAAGAATTTTTTGATGCCCTATGATTCTTTCCTTTTTATATACTTGTACCTATTAATATTATTATTTAAATTACTTATATTAAATGAAAGCAGTTCAAAAGAAAATTTGTCAATACCTATTTTACCTAGTCAAATCAACATAAGATGGCCGTAGATAAAGAAAACCCAGAAAAAGAAAAGCTCAATGCTTGAAATTATTCGTTTACGTTCTCACTTAATTCGTATTTTCCATAAACAGTTTAGAAACAAAGACAGCGGTTTATAGGAAGTTAAAACCCACAAAGAAGCGGGTAAGGCAGGCGGCGGGGAATAAATTTTATTTATCAAATAAAAAGGATGGTCCGCTCGTTTTTCACCGCGCTACAGACATTATCGCTTCTTTTAATTATTATCCCGCCGATATTTATGCGAAGTACACTATGCCTCCTCTTGTACTTGTGCCCGATGCGTAAAGCAAAAAATTAGGGTTCCGTAGTACCGTTATAAATCCCACCCTTAAATGGTGCGACTATTAAAAGTAGATTTTCGGCGGGAGCCCTCCATACGATTTTGGAAAATAATTTAAACGTAGTTTTGGTAGGTACTTGTTATGATTGATATTTTACCATACGGGCTGCAGATAAAGTGTATAATTTTAAATTAATTTGCATAACTTATTATGGAAATAAAATTCGATGGATAAAATAACAGATTGAGGGTACCTACCTAATAAAGTCAGGTTTTTATTAAATCCTTTCATCACAATCGATTGAAAATTGATTGCGAATAATTAAGGTCAGTACCTACCTACTTTGTTTTATATGCTGTAAGTTTACTATAAATGTTGCGTCATATCCAACTATTAAGTGCCTTATTGCATGTCTATATGTACCTACATATAATTATAAAAAAATAAATAAACGAACATTTTAATTCTGGTAGGGCGGCGGCGGCGCCCTAGCCACGCGGCCTTAAGGAAATGAAGGAAAAAAGCGGCGGAAGCTGCGGCACCCCGTCCCCTCCGCGCTTCCTTCGTTCCCCGCAGGCACCTTGCGGCTTTTTAAATGGAAATTTATTGTTAAACACTTCGTCAGACGGAGAGCCGAACGCTTAACAATACCTATGCGTAGTCGGCCTCGCTTCGTTCACAGCCCTTTGTTTGATTATGCTGACCTCACAGCAAAGTTAGCTTTTGATTCGCCGCGATACAACTATGTGGCTTATTTAGAAGTCATGTTTACAGGGAAAACTTGAAATATTCCGTGAATTTGGAAGTTTTGACTTGAGTAATTTTTTAACTTGAAAAGTACCTAAATGGGTTTTATCGCAGCAGGGTAAGTGAACTCGTTCAAAAGTCGCAACTCTTGGCGAGTTCATAAAATTCACTCCAACCGAAAAGCTGGTCGCGTTCCCCACAATTGAAAAGCGCGGGGGAGCTCCGGCGAGCAGATAGGGCACTTACTGTAAAAGTTAAAGCTAATTGCCCTTAAGACATATTTTTAATTTCATTGCCCATTCCTTCTTTCTTAGTGTTTGTCGGAGTTCACTAACTCTTGGTGCCGACGAGATTGCAAGGGTAGCTGTAATTGCCAGTTTTACGAGATAAGGTCACAACTTTGAATGTCGAACATTTTTTATGTTGCATTTTGGGTGGGTTTTCGACTCAAACGAAATATTTATATCACATTTAAGAATTTTAAAGCTAATTTTGAGGAGCAGTAATAAATAAATTCCTGCTAGATTGCTGGAATCAAAACGTAAATGATTTGGTTCTAGTCGTAACGTGTAAAAACTAGTTTTTAAAATTTGGTCCTTTGATCCTAGACAGACAAATTAGTTACCTACGACGATTACATCGATTTATATATGCGTCTCAGCCTGATACTTTATCCCAAAAAAAAAAACCTGCAAGAAGTCGAAAAGAAGTAGATTAATGGATTGCCAAAAGACAACCTCGTACAACTTCTTATGTCCACTATCTTTATACTGCTCACTTTTTCGTACTAGTTGCGAGTTCGACATGACATTCTAGAATCTAGAAGGACATCATATCACACTAATAAAGTTAAAATTTACAAAACAGAGCATGCATAGGAATTCTTTTGTAGAAAACTATTTATATTTTTTTTACTAGCAGTCTGGTCCTCAATTCCCAGAGGAGCAGTCCACAGGAGCACGTGGCATAATACCACAAAGCGGTGGCCAGTAGCCGCTCTCCTTTGTACCCGTCTTACCATTCATTCAATCTGTCATTCCATTTTCATAAATGAATCATTCTTCATTTGAATTTGGAGGTTTTTTCTTGGCCGCTGACCTGCCCACCGCGGGGGTCGCCGCAATGACTGATGATATTTTAATGGTTTATTTTTCTTTAACATTGTTATCACTAACTATTGTAGTTGGTAGCTAGCGGCGTATGTGGATCTACAGTGATTTTATTTTTGAATTTCAATTTTTGTCTTACTTCTTCGTTGGCGGGAGATGTTCTTTGTTATATGGACGGGTCTACAGATACAACTATCTTCGGATTCTCATTGATCTCATTAAAAAAAAATTCACGTTTCTCACGGCTTGAAATAAGCCTTAGCCTAAGGGTACGGTTTCCTAAAAGAGCGGTGACCGCCATAAGTGGCCGTAATGTCTAAATACCTACAGAGCGTTTTTTGACACCTTCATTTCAAATACTGGTTAAAATTATAGATTTTTATGACATCCGTAAAAAAAATACGGAATAAAATACGGACACGTTCTCTGGGAAACCGTAGCTTAAGCCTTAGTTGGTGAGTCTAATGAAAAGCACAGTATTATACCTAGTACCTCAGCACAATGTGCACTTTTATAATTTCTAACGTGACGTTTAGGTACGTCCGCGTCGCGGCATCACGATAACAGGGAAGTATATTGTATGGAAATATGTGAAGAATTGAAGACGCTATTAAATTTTCTATCCACGATAAAGTTATAACGTGCACGTATATCCATGCATTTTATGGATCTGGACGTCCACAATAATATCGTCAAAAATTATAAAATCGCAAATTCACAACAGACTACAAAATTAACATACAGAAAAAAGGCGCACACCTAAAGTTGGAAAGAAAAGAAAGAAAGAAAATACGTTTAGTTAGTTTGCATTAACTTTTTAGATTAAAATTAGTATCTATCTAACGGATTACCTACTCATCTTAAAGGGTTTTTAAAGAGACGTAACATTTCAATAAACAAAACAATGACTTGAACCGGTAGCGTGACACAGAAGCAACAGAAGTCAGCTGTCAATAGATGTCGCTGACAGGGCTGATGAATGAGCGCGACCGTTATGTGCGTCTGCGCAGTCGGGCCGGTCATCATTAGCTGTGCTTATACACTGTGGAGAAGAACAGAAGGTTCACACCTAACAACGACTAGTGTTTAATAGCTTGCAGTTAGCGGCGAATAAGAACTAACAAACGAACGAATCAAGATTGTTTTTATTTGGCAACTTTTACTACCAGAATCATGCTCACAAGTAATAGGTAGGGAGGTAATAGACATCATACAGGATATATGCAGCGATGCACCCGGTGGCCCCGGCGCCGTTGATTCAGCAATCAACGGGGCCACCAGGTGCAGCCCCTAAGCAGGACATCCGGCAAAATAGTTGACCCTCAACATTTGTCGGGGAAAGGAAAGCTCTAAGTTGTAAGCTGAATCTTTGGCTACGAGTGATCGAAATGGCTGGTTATGCGCTACTCATGCCTTGTCGACCTTCTGTGTTCTATCTGCTCTGTATTCAACAGAGGTAGAGATTAAAAGAAACAATCCGACCGCTGTCCGAGACAACGGAACGGAAGTCTACAAGCGTCGGCATTCAACGTTTTATCTACTTTTTTCCCTTATATTGTCTTTGTGGGTAATTGTTGAAAAATATTTTTAGTGGTTATGGCAAATTGTGCTATGGGGCATAGATAAAATTATGGTAATAAAGTCTTGACATTTCTTTAAAAGCGTGAGAATTTTCAAGATTCCGATTGCATTAGAGATTTGGAATCTATTGAGAACAACAGTAGACATTATGTTATGAGCATACAGTATACCTACACGATGCAGAAGACAGGTCCAAGTATTCTAGTGAAGCTTATAAGTATTGATAGTTGGACGCTGGAAATCATCCGAATAAGTTTTCAAATCTAATCATTTATTTTTGCCAACATTTTTAGTAGTTTTTAGTAGTCAGTATCTAAAAAGGAGGATTACCTTTAAGTGCCTAATATTTAGTTTTTTTGAACAAATGACTTTTATAATATAAATATTTTTAATTTTATATTAAGTACAACGCAATTTTGGCATTTAAGTAATTCAATTGACTATAATCCCAGCCAGTTTTTGGGCACTTTTCCTATTGACAGCGATGCGAACGAATTTTTGATGCCAAATGAACTCTTTTATTATACTACAAAATACAGTAGATACATACGATATATTTTAGTGTTAGCTTGTAAATTGTAATTAAGATATATAAATGAGTACCTACTAACTAAAATAAACATAGATAATTGTTCGAGTTTAAATTAAAAATTACAGGATATATTGAAATGTTTGCATGTCACAATAACTATGACTAAGTCTCACTGATCTCTTATATATCACTAATGTTAAGTCCAATACTGTACCAAGACTTACCTACAGCAAATAAATCGATTTTATTTGATAATCACCGATTTTAGTAGGTGTATAAACTAAAGCAAAAGCGCCACAAACACCCATAAACTCTGTATCTAACTAAAGTGTGCAGCGGTAAACTGTGGCGAACTAATGACAGGCATTGATTAATTGATTTTCATTATTTTACACTTTGTAACTAAATTATTAATCTTTACCGTTACATCTTCATTCATACGCCACACTGCCAACTGTCCACCGTTGAAGCCGAGTGAATAAAAATAACGCGAAATAAAATTATTTAATTTTAAACGCTTTGACATTTGTCTACACACAACAGAACTATATCCGATCTTTTGTTTTTTTCTAGACGGCGGCGGTTATTTTTGCGTCTGTCAAGCGAGTTGTCGATAGACGCGCCAGTGAGGACTTTCCGGACGACGAATTGTTCTGGCGCGGGCGCAGTGTCACCTACACATCAATGAATATTGTACGCATTAAATGTGTGTGGTGGTAATATTCGCAAGATACAGAGGTATCTTTATGATTCGGTATGATTTCAGAGTTGTGTTCCTCCTATCATACCAAAGGCCTTAGGGTCACGAAAGCTTACACCTTAGTGCTGGCGTAGGCGATTGATAGACAGATGGATAAACCTTTTGCAACATTTGTTTTCATTTAATGCAACTGACAATTCCAATGTCATGAATCATGATAGCTATTTGTGCCTTATCCTATACTTATCTACAGTCGACCCTGCTGGATCTCTACATTAAGAGTCCGATGGCGTGCCTTCTCGCATTACTTTAATAACGCATTCTCTCAATTGACACCTACGATTTACGCAGAAAACAGAAATTGTTTCATCGCCATTGGGTAATTTTTTTTCAACTCGGCCTATCGCAGTCCTCTGCTGGACGTAGGCCTCTAACAGGCTGCGCCACAACACTGTCCTCCGCCTTCCGTATCCAGTCAGGCCCAGCCACCTTTTTAAGGTCGTCGGTGCATCTGGCTGGGAGCCGACCCACACTAACACTAATTGTAGATGCGCGGTCTCCTGTCTAGAACTCGTCTGCTCAAGCGGCTAAGAATCGATCCTTTTAGGAACATAGCCAGCGCACTGCCACTTCAGCTTATTTACTCTGCAAGCTATGTCGGTAACTCCAGTTTTATTCCGTATAATTTCATTCCTGCTTATATCCTTTAAAGAAACTCCGAGCATAGCCCAATCCATAGCGCACTTTTTTACATTAGGGTACATCTATTTTAGAGAGCAGTGGTGCCCCAGTGGTACCGGCCGTGACTTATGAGTTGTAGGTCGGGGGTTCGGATTCAAGCAGGTACTTTGCGTAAATTATTCTCTTAGTGCGGTTAAAATTAGTGCTCTGAGTGGAATACCTCCTGCTCTCAAAACGGCGAAGGAAAACATCTGCATCGTCAGGAAGGCATGTTCTAGAACCAAAAATTCGAATACATGTGACATCTACCAACCCGCACTGGGCCCGCGTGGTGGATGCCCACTCCCACTCATGCACCGAGAGGAGGCCTGTGTCCCAGCAGTAAGAACATGATATTATGCTGATTATGATGACATCTATTTTTATAAATGTGTCCATGTTGTTAACACATGAACTTACAGACTGATATCGCAGTGACATATTGTTTTTATTTGTTTGGATGCGAAGGGCTAAAAACACACTCGGCACGACTTGTCTGCCATCGCAGGCGCAGTGTCGGACGGCCCGACGATTGATGCGCGGGCGACGCGTCCTGCTGTCACAAACATACACATAACACAATATTCCAACTTTCGAAAAACCAACATTTTATTCAATTCGATGGAAATACGTCGGATACGTCAGCGTTGCTACGACATTTTGTGTCAAAAATAACATGCGTTGTAGCAGTGTTTTGATCGTTTGACACTTTAGGCGGATTATCTGTTACCAACTGAACATGATATTCTGAAATTCTTACTGAAGGAAATTAAATGTTGATACATTTGATGGCAAGCGTTGTTGCGACATTTTCTGACAAAAATGAAGTGCGTTGTAGCAGTTTTTCTTGGCGTTTCATGTCTGTAAACGGTTGATAATTAGTAAGCATAAGCAAATTCATTAAAAGGATCTTAGACGAATATTATTTTATATTATCCGAAAACATAAGTAAACTTAGTGAAAGACTTACATACTTATCAATAATGTAATGATTTCCAACTACCATTGATATGCCAACATTGCCAACCACACATGTTGTAACAGTTGTAAGTAACTAAATGTGTTACATAACAGTGTTCAATATCTACTGCCTTTACAAACACGGAGGCCTACACACCTATACTTTATATAGCCCCAATGTGCTAAGATAACTTTTTATTGCAGCAAATAATAGGATTCGTATTCACAGTTCCGTCGTATTCGTAAAGTTTGGCGTGGTCGCGCCTGTGCGCAGTGACAAACTTTCCAACATTCGGTTATAATGCGACTAACTCGCGCTGTGAGGGCAGCATGTTTTGTTTCTACGTAGGTATATCGTTTGTAGATAACATTTCTCACTTCGGAATATCCATTACAATCCTACCTAAGATAAAGAAAAAATGTTGATGATATAGGTGTGTTACACGTTGGTTTAGGTACAGATAAAAGTAAGAGGCATAGGCAGTCCCACCAAATATTTTGATTAATTATGATTTAGTTACGATTTGTCCAGTCCTTGAACTTTTCACATTTACACTTAAAATATTAATAAGATTGTTTGATAGGTACTAAAATAGATAGCTCAACAAAGCTCTAAAAGTACCCACTATTTTACAAACTTATCACGTTATCGTAGTACAAAATCTGTAGTTTATAATGGCAAAAGTTAGGCAACTATTAAGTGGTGGCAGAACATTTAAGTGGCCATCAAACCGTGCTTAGATGGCAATAAGTTAGTATCAAACTTGTTTCGGGACAGGCTTCATTAAGGGGACAACGGAGCAATGCATGGCGTGACGTACGGTGGTCAAGTCGGCCCAACTCGGCCCGTTAGATGCAAGTGTCGCACATTGAGTGGACGCGGGCTAACTGGACCAACTTTCCTCTTGAATATTCCTCTCGCGCCGCCTCTACTTGTTTATGGAGGCAGTTTCGCCCCCGTTTTTGTGGTCTCGCAACTTAGTGCGAATGGCCAGTTGAGTGTCGTCCCGTAAAATTTAGATACCGAATTGTGGGATGAGGCTTAGTAGTCAGCTGATGATATCTATGTACTAATAATAATGCTGAAGAGTTTGTTTGTTAGAACGCGCTAATTAGAAAAAATCTTTTTACCTTTTTTGAGGAAGGCTTTAGGCTATTTAATATCACGCTAGCACCCTTAGGAGCCGAGCAAAAAGAAAAAAAGTCTGAAAGAACACTAAGCGGAAAACGAAGTAATAGTGCGGCAGGCGTTGCGATGAAATGAGGTGGATTGGGGAACAACAAAAAATTTCACGCAGGCGAAGTCGTAGACAGAAGCTAGTATTTTTATAAAACTTTAAATCCCACCAAAAACATTTTCATGTAAAATGTTGCCAAGACGAGACCACATATTATGGCTCGCACTGTCAAAAAGTCATCTCTTGGCTCTAATGTAGAGCCAAGCTCTAACTCTACATGCCCTAACTTCACAAACTCTTCACCTTAGTTAAATATGAGGCTTGGCCGTTTCGTTACTACAAGAACTATTGTATAACAGAAAAGTAATGAACAGTGAATACATTTTTCACCTAATGTGATGGTAGCGAAACGGGCTACATATTTTGACTAAAATGTAGAGTTTGTGAACTTAGGGCTTCTTTTTTGGGGTGATTTACAAAAAATCCTGAAATATGTATTTTATTATTTATAACAAGGAGTCCCTATATCAATTTTCAGACCTCTAGCATTAAAATTTGCGAAAGTCTCATACAAACTTCCATCCCCTAGTTTAAGGAATTGGGGGGTAAAGTTCCAAGTTTTTGAATTTTTTGTGGTTTGTTTACTAATACTAGCTTACATACCAAATTTCAAATTTCTAGGACTTCAGGAAGTAGGTATCCTAAGAGTTTTGATGATCATCAGTCAGTGACGAAATCGGGGTTTTTTAAATATCAATAAAATCTAAAGTATAAGAGCTATACAATTGAAATTTTATATGTTTAATAAGTTCACTATTGACATAATACTCCGAGAATTTCGTTTATCTGGTATAATCCAAACCCAAGTTATGAGGGTTCAAAAAAAAGAAACGCTTCGAGAAAAGGTAGGTAGTGCCCTTGCGCTTCGTTTGGCTCGTCTTGGCGGGAGCACTACTGTGCTCCCAGATTTGTAGGTATATTCTTTAAATAGCTTTTTTTTTGCTGATGGGAAATCATCAAATGACCCTTCCCGCTCTGGCTGGAGCGGAAGGGAGTGTCAGACTCTTACTGACTAAATAGCTAGAGTATGTTACTACCCATCATAAAATCGGAAATCCAGACAATGGTAAAACGTGTCGTGTACAAAAATGCCTTTAACTCTCAACAGTTAAGTAAACACCAATAAAAAACAACAATGCACTATATTTTTTCTCCCATCATTTATTCAATAATCGACGTCAAATCAACGGATTAACACATTATTGCCACACTTAACTAAGATTACGACGTGAGCTTTGTGTTTGTAAAGACAATATTTGTTAGGCAAACATTGGGGGTCGAAGGGCGCTAGTTGTCCATAACATCGAGCTGCGATGAGGGAGGTAAGTGCAAGTCACTCATATCAATATCAGGCCGCTCGGGGGCATTGGGGGCATCGCCTCGTTTTGTTTCACCACTTTTTGCGTAACTTGTGGAGTTGTGGCTCCGTTTTAAACTTCGTAACAAGAGTTATCGTTACAAACTGATGTGCTCTTCTGGGATAAGGGTAGTTTATTTTGGGTTTTAGTGGTCGAATTGTGACTGTGTATATGACTTTTGGAAGCAGTATTATTTTAACATAACTGGCGACATATGGGTTCACTATAAGTACAGACGCCAGCACATAAAGCTACCCGAAACTGTCAAATCCCAATCAACTTTGAACCGTATGCTTTACAGATAAAGTTGAAAATCTATTAAAGAAATTTGACAGATTGTAGTAGCTTGATGTGCAGCTGGCGTCTGTACCTAAACCTCTGCCTAACTCGGCCCTATAATTATAGGCGTCATGTTATCACACTAATATTATAAAGGCGAAAATTTGTGTGTGTTTATATGTTTGTTACTTCTTCACGCTCAAACGGCTGGACTAATTTTGATAAAATTTTTGTATGGAGGTTGCTGACACCCTGGATTAATATATATAGGCTACTTTTTATCCAGATATTCCCACGGGATCAAGACTTATGCGGGAGAAACCGCGGGGCGCAGCTAGTATTAGAAACAATTAAACCTATGTAGAAAATCAATTACCTAAAATATGTCCACTGGCGGAGTAGCAAGTTTAACTTCAAAGATTCATTTTCAGCCAGTAGGTACCTACCTAACAAATCTATTACTCAGTATAAGTCTCTAAAAAATTTCAACTAGCCAGGTACTCTCCTCAAACTTATACCTATCTACCGTGATTACAAAGAAAAAGATGTTTCACATCAACTTTCACCTCGATATTAGTGGAGTAATGACGTCGGATGGCATACAAACGGTACACAGCGCGGCCGGTGCAGCTCTCGAGTTTTTTCCTCTATTTGTCGTAATGGCGGGTAGGTGAGGACAGAGGGGGATGGGGGGACCTTCCTGCACTACTCCTACTTGTGTAAAGTTCCCGCTTTGACGGTAGGCATCCGATTGCGGTGACGGAGCACCGTTACATTTGCATTGCATCATTGCTGGTATGGTTGGCAAAAATGTTTGTGAGTGAGAGGAATAGTTTTTGTCAGTGATTCGGTGTAGGAATGTGTACTTTCTCTTGCTTTATTTAAAACGAGGATGTATTTTGGTATATTATTTAGTAATCAAGAGTTTCGGAACATACAAATTATAAATCAATTTTTTAATAATCTATCAATGATTTTATCACGCTAAAAACATTTGTCTGGAGAAAAACTAGTTACAAGGTACCTACTATAACGTTTACCAGTACGTGGAGTTTTCACTGTGTAGTACTATCTAAATAGCTGATGCCACTCGGACATTTCCGACAAATTATTTTCGAATCAGTCGGTTTTTGATTCTAATAGAAAAACTTTCAAAATAAATGTTACTGAACGCACGGCTTTCATTTTAAAAACTTCTAAAAAGTAATTTTATTACTTACTTTAATTTTTCATGCTGTCTTTACTTAGCCCACAGTGATTTGGCGCTTTTGACCCCAACCTACTCTAATGCTTCTGTCTGTTTGCAAAATAAAAATCAAACGTGGTCTTATTTCTCTGTATTGAATTATTATGGCGTCATGCCTACGAAATAATTATTTGGTAGAAGTTTAAATGTATGAAATGAAATAAAAGTTCATTTCATAAAAACAAAGTTACAATGGTATAATTAATGCGTACAATTTCAGTTAACATTTACTGCAGTTGTTAAAAATAACAAAAACAACAAATAGATTCCAAAATAAATCACCAGATTAACGTCTTCCATATTTTCTTTTTATGACTTATGTCTGCGAGTGCCAGCTTTTAATTTCGCCCAGTGAACGACTTCGATTTTCCTGCAGTTTAAAAAAGTAACTTATCAGTTAAGAAGAGCGGGACAGCTTTATTACGTATCTGAAGTAAGAAGGAGACGAAAGAGTGCACAAGAGGGAACGAAAAATAAAACAGGGGAAGAAAGTTAAGCGTCCGTGACTTTTCAAGATTTTTTCGGCGTTTATTTTTTAAACTTTACGCCCGGCGCAGCTCTGTAGCGAGTATATAAAAGCGAGCGTTTTCCGATTTGTCTTTTGTTTTCCTCTTTTTTATTTATTTCGTTCCATTTCTTTTTATAGACGCTACGGGAACTCGAGGAATGGGTTTGCTTTATGTAGGTATGTTTCGTACATTTCATTTCAGCGAAGAGAACGGTGATTACTGTACGGTCAGTGAAATGAAGAATTTTATAATTTAATATGGCGCTCCAAAACCCCTTTACCACCATGTCTTTCCTCTGACGTTCTCACGCTTAAAATAAAAAATAGTCCGACAGCAAATGAAATCTATATTAGAAACAGTAATAGGTTCATAAGCAATAATGAAAGTAAACTTCCGAACCCCCTAATTACTGTAGAAAGACCGAAGGTAAATAGTACGCAGGCGCTGTTCGATCATCCATCACTGATAGAGAGCCGCTCTTTGTGGCCACCGACCAATTACTGGCATGAAAATTAAATTCACGAAATCTAATTAAGAACAAATTGTTTTATTTATTATGATGCGTCGGGGTCATTTGTTCTTGTCGCGGTGTGCGCTGCGCGGCGCCCGGGGCGGGTCCAGGCTGTCCCGAGCGCCCATCAAACGAAGCCCGAGTTTTTTGGACGATCGAGTGATGCGCCGGAGACAGTCAACGCCACTGGGTGATGTAATGAAATGGCCTGGGACCTTGAACTCGCTGAAGTAAGACAAGTGTGTATGTGCGTTTTACGTAAGCAAAGTATCAGCCGTAAATGGTACATTGAGTGTCCGAAAAAGTTGGCTTTTTGTGGCTTGTCTTTGTCGTTTATATCTGTGTGACAGTGTGTTTCTAACGCTTGTGAGCAAGTACAGTATCAAAAAACAAAAACTGTAGGTAACTGTAAACATGATGATTTTAGACATGTTCTAGACCGTAGCATAGAAATAGTTTGAAAGTTAAAAAAAAATCTGCTGTTTAATAGACAAGTGATAGATATAGATAGGAAGAGATCTACGCGGTCAAAATGTATGGAACAGCTAGTATTTTTTTTTAATTTCCGACGAAAAATTTTAACGAAGGGGAGTTCAAAATCATGTACAGACGCCAGCACATCAAGCTACTACAAACTGTCAAATTTCTTTAATAGATTTTCAACTTTATCGCTAAAACATAAGGTTCAAAGTTGATTGGGAAAATTTGACAGTTTCGGGTAGCTTGATGTGCTTGGCGTCGTCTACGTTGGGCCACCAAGATACAGGCTGTGCCTAGTTTGGGGCCCACGGCTAGTTCTACATAAGCACTCTTTTAACAATCATGTTACTGTTTGTATGTTTATTAACTTGTGTGTGTCAATAAATTGATTATTATTATTATTATTACTTAATCCACGGTAACAAGTTGCGCGTCGATGTTTCTGCCACCCAGTATACAGTCGAAAATATGGCACATCGAGTACAAAAAGTTTGAATTCGTGAGTCTCTGCCAGTTATATATCTGTGATTAGTGTTGCCATCCGTCTGGATTTGTCCGAACATGTTCGAATATTTGTCTCCCCGTTCGGACTACTCAACTTAAGGGTTTTTTTTGTAAAGAAAATGCTAAATGATTTCTGAAAAAAAAAGAAGAATAAAAAGTAAAATTTCCGGACTCTTTTGCAAACGTGGGGCTCTTAGTTAGGGCTTTCAAGTTTCGAAATAGTAACCCTAACAATGACAATCTCTTTCTAATGCTCGCTGTGCCGTATGTACGGCCCTAGCAGTACTTAACTGCATCTACTTAGACATGAAAAGTCAAATTTTATTATCTATTATCATAATTCCGCACTTCCCTATGGGTCGGTATGCCGTATGTAGTGGCGGAGGTTCGGCCAGTAATGCCCTCATTTGTTATGTTTGTAAAATAGCCGTATTACTGCCCGTCCACAGCCGACACAAAGACTGACAACGTTTTATTGTGAGATTGCCTACAAATGGATCGTATATATTCTTTATTTGGCCCCGTGCGGCTACATCGTCTTTTCGTAACTTCTGAAATATTAATAGGTGTCCTTTGCTATTATAAGGTTTTATAGTCTGATTCCTTATTTGTTTTTAAGTGACTTTCCATTTATTTTTATGTCCAATTTTTTATATAAATTGTCCATTAATTTTAAACTTAAAAGACCATTTCATACTTATATTGTTTATTGATTGAAAGTGGTGCTTAGTCAAAGGCCTTGGTCAAGCTATTAAAAAAATCGGTAGTTTAAATATAGGTTTGTAATAAAACTTCGAAAGTGAATCTTTTCACATTCACTTTCGAAGTTTCGAATACCTAATAAAAAATGTTTTATCAAATTTAAAAAAAATCCATATTTTATAGTAAATCAACCTACTACAATCTGTCAAATTTCTTTAACTCAACTTTAATGCTAAAGCATAAGGTTCAAAATTGCGAAAATTTGACAGTTTCGGGAAGGTTGATGTGCTGGCGTCTCTACATAAAATAAAAGTTATCCGTTTTGATTGACCACTGTATTAATATGGCGCGGTAACAAAAAAGCATTCACTTTACAAATTTAATGCTTTCAAAAGAGCTTCGAAATCAGCAAACGGTGTTACACATCCACATGAGTTACTACAACAAACGCGATATCGCTCAGGTGATACATCATCCGCTCGGAAGTCCCGGGTCAGCACCGGCCCAGATTCTGAGATAACGCTGACCCACTGATCACCCTGTATGAACAAGGTCGTGGACCTAAGGGCCCCCGGTAACAAATGAATTACTTATTACGTAGAAGCATGTCATAAAAATGCTACTAGTAAAAACTGCCCCGTCCCATTACAATGACCTAATTCAGCATGAAATTATACTAAGATTGAAACAGTGGCCCCCCGGCCGATGTCGTATTCACGTTCTGCTCTGGACAGTTCATTTTTAATAATAAATGAGACGAAATCAAGACATGACGAATAAATGAATCCAGAACTTGACGAATAAATGAATATGGAATATGATAAATGGAAGGCTCGGATCCCTCGCGAAGATTTTTTCTTTGGCTCCGGCCGAACGGAAGACGCTGGCTTTTTCCTTTTGTAGCGGGACAAGTTAAGCGTTTTTTCGACGGCCGAGCCTGGCGGTGTGATATTTATCATTTGATATAAAAGTCGGATCTCCAATTGTGTTCTTACTTTGATTTCGGCCACTGGATTTCGAATTAAATAGTGAGTTGGCTCGATTAATCGTGTGTGGTTTGTCATGCGTTATTAAACTTATGAATGTAATATTTTAGTTTTGAAGTTGTGTCGAAAGCTGAAACATCGGCTGCAGACGCGTGATCCGAACGACCTCGTTGCTCGGCGACGGGAGACGTGTCGATTTAATCCGGCGCGCGTAATCCGCGACTGCACTAGTCACTGCCACGTGGTTCTATGATAAAGTACCCAAGCAGATTATGCAAATTCTTCAAATTCAATCTCTGTCCCTCTCTCACCCATATTATATGTATGTAGCTCTCCTTTTCTCGCGACGTTACATTCACCCCACTGACGCGCACGATGTCTGATGGATGATGCGTTATTCCAATAACAATTTTGATATCGTATGTTGAATATTTGAAAGTCGGAAATGTGTTTTATATGAATGGATACTGCTGTTCGGATGCACTTTCTACGTTTAATAATATATAACGTTGTTGAAGTTTAGCACTTTGTCAATGTACCTATGTGCATAGGTAAGGTATAAGCTGACAGTTTAAGAATAAAAAGAAAAGTGTAAAATTACTTGTAAATGTTGTAATACATGTTTACCATTATTCAACTTCAACAAATGCAATTTCCTCAGAATAGTGGATGTGGTGTGCAGTAATCAAGCATGGGCGATCGGTAAGTAGATGAGGTGAGCATGTTAGTTCTCAGTAATCGTGTGAGTCCGTGCGAACGGGCATTTTATACCTGTCACACATTCACTGCTAAATGAACAGTCGATGCTATCGGTTTTTATTATCTACAACTAATATTCACTCGCTTCCTTCAATCTTTTTACATGATTACTTTATCAAATAGATTACATTTCTTAATTGAATTTTGTACGAGCTTTACTTAGATGTTTTAGACTTTAGTGGGATGACGTAAGGAAATTTTACCTACTCACAATACATAATCAAAATATCTGTGTACCGAAAACATGATCAAATCTCTGATTAGTAAACTATCAAGCCTTACACTTGTGACTGCAGATCTAATTACTTTTCTCATGAACGGGGGAATAAAATGACCTGCTGTTCTAGTTACGTAAAATAGAAAACCCAAAGTCAGACCCACCCTTAACGAACTAAAACCAACGCTGTTGAGCGAACATGTAAAATTCAACACATGTGCTAAACACTGGGTTGACTGTCCATCGAGATTTGACACAGGGTCAGTGAGTCAGCATTACCACCGAGTTTGGGCCGCGAGTTCAACACATGCACGGAGCATGACTGGCAGGAAACTCTGACAGGCATTTTTTAATTGCTTGTAGCTTAGACAATTCAATGCTACTGGTAACGACTCAATTCGACGTGAGTTGTGTAGTTCTAATGTCGAAAACCACAAATCTTGTGTTTTTTCGAACACAAAAATCGTATTGAGTCATCGTTCTACGTAATTTTGGTCTTTATACTCATTGCTTGGCTCCGCATTCCAAATAAAATATAACTCTTATAAACCAGAATAATCATCCAAAGCCTCTGATATTAAAGTAAAACCTCAGCCATAAAAACAAAAAAATAAACCCCATTTTCCGAAAAAGCATTAGGCAGTTAAATAAAATCATCCTAATTAGGAATGTAACCGCTTTTCGTAATATTTCCCTAGCATGGGCTACCTTTGTTTTGCGAAAGCGTCGTGAACCCCGCAGCGGACCGCAAGAGTGGCGGTCAGAAAAGAAAATAGTGCACGTCGGAATAATAACTAAAAAAAAACAAACCTTGGTGGTTTGTCTGTGTGTGTAACAGGAGTGTGGGTAGGCAGCCTGCTAAACGCAATATAAAGTGTGGTTGTCGTGCCATGTGTAGGTATAGGTAGATATTCCCTCTCCCCGCGCGGTCATTAGTACCGCGGGCCCCGCGCCCGCCAGGAGAAAGTATGATTTTACTCCTATAAAGCCGTATTTCTACTCCATACAGGAATTCGAATACGCGTGGAGAAGTTCCCGGGTTCCGAGAAGGACATGTGGCGGTTGCTTGTACATAATATCCAAGTTTAAACAATCTCAATATGGCGGGTGTGCGTTAATTTTCTCGTTGTTTGATGTTAACTTACAGGCGGTGAATTCGAACAATGTTTTAAAACCATTTGCGTTGGGAAAATGTTTCATGAGATCTACCGTTTGTTTACACTGTAGATCTATGTACACGTGATTTTCACGACTATAATTGGCCGAATTTTCAGCCTTATCTCAGAGATACCTTAGGTGAACATTGTCATGTTCATATAAAAAGCACGAAAGCTTCTACTGGATTGTCAAAGCCCACAACAATAAAAAAAATAAATGGTAACATTCATTTAATTATGGGCCAGTAATTCATAGAGCGTCCTTCCCTTCGTAATTAGAAGCTATACCTATATGTTACAGTAATATATGAAATATATGTATTTATTTAAGTGGAAAACTCACATTTGGTGGTGTGGGTTGTCCCAGCTGTGCAATTAGTGGGACCACGTGTCCCGGGGGGAACAACCGCGTCTACGGAAAAAAGGTACGCAGTCGCTGACCAAATTGTTGTGAGGTCCCATTGTAGATTATAGGTTTCAACAACTGTACCATGTACACGATAATAACTGTAATAGTAGGTACCTACATTCAATTTTCGACATGTGGATAATAATATGTTAGATTGTAGTGTTTTAGTGTCGTTGTTTTGTGTAAAGGTTTTACTTGTGGTTTCTGCTGTGTGAGGTTCTCAAGGTTTTTAGTGAGTATGTGTCATCTCTTATTAGGAAATAATGAATCAGTCTTTCCAAACGACCGAAGTGGTTTTCCTAATTAATTTTGACCTACAAAAGCAGTCAAGACCTAAGTTAGTATAGATTTGTAAAATGGCCGCACTGTTGTAGCATTGGGTACCTGTACCTGTAATGATAGTTGTAAGGAAGATTTAAATAAATAAAATAATCCCAGTTCCACAAATCTTGTTTTTTAATTTTTAATTGCAAGATCATGTTTTTAAACAATTCACGATCAACCATTATTCCAAATTCATCTCGAATCATACACACTGACGTCACAGCCTTACACAACACGCCAGCCTAGCAATCGCTATCATAGAAGGCGAGAGGAGCGCGGGAGTCACCGAGAAACGAGGGTCGTTGCCATATCGATTCTCGATTTACACCCGCTGCACCCGAACTAGGTCAAGTGCTGAGGATCACGCTGATCTGATCCTGCACGCAGCTTCATGTATACTGTTTTATAGTATATTTGTATTGAAAGGCTATTGGTGGATAGTAATAGGGAAGTAAGAACGGGGCAAGGAAGATTTTGGTGAAGAAACAAGTGAAGGACATTTTTTTGGGATTTTTGCAGTTAAACTGGCAATTATTTATGAATAAGAACTAACTCAGGATTTAAGGTTATATTCTCAGACCTAATTAAAAAAGTAATAAATATTAAAATTGAATTAAGTTCATGAAAACTGAATACACTTTTCGTATCAAATCTTCACTTTAACTTGCTCTATCTACCTATAATGGTTAAATTATAGATAGAGGAACCATACAGATACAATTAGTTTGTTTATTCTTTGTTTGTTGTTACAAAACTCAAATTTATGATGCTACGCATGTGTATAACAGTTGATTTATCGAATAGAGTAATTAGTGATAAGATTTCGTTTGAGTTACACTTCGCGTGTGTCGGCGTAAATAGAAAAGTTATCGATACTGAAATGAGGAGTTTCCCAGTTTTCATTAGGGTGCGATCGGGGCAGTTAGAGCCCTTTTATTATCTGCTCGCCTCTAAATTGCCGAGAAGAAATTCCTCCCCAGGAAAAAAGGGGAACCGGGAACAAAACCTTGTCCTCAACTTGGCTACCAATGGCACACCGTTATTTAAAAATCGAACACGATAAGAGACGAAATGTTTTTATTTTTTTAAATGGAAAGAATTTATGTTCGCCTTAAAAGTAAATATTGCAATCGATGGCAGTTTACAATGGCGGAGCTTCGATAAGGAGTTTTTATTAGATTTAGGGACAGTTAGGTTTCGGACTGTGCGTGCCTAATGTAGCATTCGATTTTCGGTAATGGTCAGCTGATAAGCAAATGACGTCATTATTGAGTCGGCCTTAGTTGTATCGTTTGCGTTCCACTTCACTTTTGCAAAATGAGAGTCGTCTGGGACCAATAAAAATATCTCGTTATTGGTTGACTAAAAATAAAATTTTACTGTTTCTTTGGTAGTAAAGTGTGAATTTAATTAAATTTCATTGTTGTATCGAAAGAGATAATCAGATGGCTGTCATCGAGCTATACATTAGAGCGGCCGGGGGTAAATCCGACCCAGTGTGATACACCCCCGGCGCGCTGATAAAGAATTGAGGGTATTAAACGATTACAAATGCTTCGCGGTTCAATAAACAACCCACTGGAGGAAACCAGCGTCTTAGACGAATTACTTACTGGCTAACGTTTTCCGGACATCTTTAAAATAAGCGAGGATTTTTACTGTTTCTAGTGTCAATTTTGTGTCTACTATTTATCTTTATTATGTATGAGTTAACCGAGGGAAATAGTCAATTATGGCATTAGCAGACAATGGGTGTAGTTATGCAATATGGATAATTTTAATGCGTTATTGCTATGTCGACCTTAGTCGATAACATTATGCCATGAGCAAAACCATTCAGAAAACTATAATATAACAATGAACGACATCCTTGGAAAATAACATGACGAAAGGCCTTAATTCAATTAACCTGCAGATTGATTATTACTTAAGAGACATGATGAACATTCGCTTAATATGCGTAATATGCCTCTATTCAGAATATCAATTGTTAAGGATCACATCATCACACGTTTACAAGAAACACAACGGAAACCTTTCTAAGAAGGCGACACGGTAACTACCGCATTCAAAAGTAAGAAGTGAGGCGACAAAACTGTTCAGATAAGGGACACCTTCATCCACTCTTATTTATGTAGCCCAGCATCCGATTGAGAGCTCGACGAAAGAGGTCGGGCATTTACACGGGAACACTTATCTACCCTCCGACCCTACATTTATTTCCGTCGAACTTCCCACAGGCTGATTGTGCTTACCTTTGCCTAAGAACCTGGCTCTTTCAAAATAGCGAATAGTGTTCGAATTTTTGAAATTGCGAAAATAAATACGTTCTCGATTTCAAACTTTTTCAACTTTAATGTCTTTGGTAAATAAAATGAATGTATAAAAGAGGATAGAGAACAATAAAATCGAAACAGGGAAATATTTAAGGAGATATTTTTGAGCGGGAGTTCCGTAAAGTTAAATGAGTTTGTTGGCACCGGGTAATCGCGTCTTTGTTGGGTTACTGGATCTGATAAAAATTGTCGATACGCTCCGCTTGATTTTGATATTTATTTATTTTACTAATGTTAATTTTAGATACTTTAGTAAAGATAATACAGTAGGAACATTACGTATTTCCTATTGAAAATGGTGTTGAAACAACTAAACTCTACTGTACTTTTCTGCTATTGAATTTTAAGTACCTAGGTGTAAGTAATGTAAGAAAAGTCTTGTTTGAAACCACAATAAATTCCCCATCTCTGAACCATTTCAATGCAAAGAAAAGTAATACATCCCGAGAATCTAATAATCTTAAGTGTATTGTATGTTGAACATAACATTTGAAACCCCTAGCTTTTTTCACGACGATTTTTACACTTCCGTGTTTCCATAGATAAGCAAATACGGGGACGCGTGTGATGGATATTAAGGGCACACCTTACATCATTTGCGTTATTACCCACCGCTCGTCCCCCGTGCGGGACAGGGGGGGCGGAGGGGCCGCAAGACGCGCTCCTTATATCTAGATGTACACCCCCCTTAATATGCTAAAATCAAATTAGTTCCAAAGCGGAGTGATTCCCTCGCAATCGATCGACACTCTCAATATTATGAGCTGAGGGTGGTGGGCCCCGCATTATTTGAATAGCATGCGTGTTCCGCTTAATTAAACATTGCATTTTTTTAACTATAACGTGAGATGTAATAGTGCGATGTTATCGGGACGAGTTGGAGTTGGTTCAAAGCGTCAATTTCCTGCGGGATTCTTGTGAGCGTTTATCTTGGCGGGGATCGGCGCGTCAGCGGAAAGTCGCGGGTTTCATTAGCAGGGTCTTAGCAAATTAACACCCTCGTGACGAGACGGACGAGGCTCGGGTACCGCCGACGTCTCGCTCGTCCACTTACAGACTACCCTCACGTTAACGCCATACTTAATGGTTATTTTGGAACTATAGGTATCTTCATGGTGACATTTATCTTGGGTTCGTTTTCAATTGTATTTTGTACGATATTTTTTTTGGTCCTTTTGTGTTTTTGATAACTAGGTATTCCAAAAGGCCGGTATTGTTTGTAAACAAGGTCTGATAACGATTGCTAAACCAATGGAATTCTTATTAAGATCAAAATTAGTTGTTTAAGCTACTGAGAGATTTGGAATGATATTTAATTTTGGAAGTAACTATCATGCTCTATGATTACAGTAATACTTACTAGATTTTGAGCTCTAGCGAAAGACCGAAAACATTGATTGATAAAAGCAAACCGGACAGGTATTCCAGTAATTTGATCCAAGTCTATAGATATAGCCTTATTGTACCAAAGAATGCCACCTTCTACAACATACGTCGTACACTCACGAACAAAACTGTAACAGCAGCATACACAGCTACACTCGCCCCAAGAGATGTAGTTGTTTATGCAGCGACGCTCCTGCGGCTAAACGTAGCTCTGACGGTGAGTAATGACGGATGCACTAATAGTTGTGTCGCAGTCGCCAGCGCCAGCGCCATATATCATGCGAGGGTAATGGGGGGAAAACGTCCTATCACCCTCGGACGTGATAAGGTCAAGAATCGTTTGTCCTGACAGATATTTTAGCGGGTTTCTCCGAATTTTCGCTATAGTGACTGTGATGTGTGGGTGAAAACGTGAGTGTTTTTGTTGGGGACTGATGTTTGTTAGCAATTTTATCATGTTTGATAAAATAGCTAGTTTTATGAACTCATAAAAACTATTATTGGATATAAATTTGATAATTTCATTTAATACTTCCTGACAACAATCTATTATTCGGCATCATCATAAAAAGTAGTTCTCATTCAAAAATAATATCACATCCATCTTCACTTCATTTACACAGAGCGCATAGTGAACAAAATTGATGCAATAAAGTATTAAACACGAACAGCATTAAAATAACGACACGCATCATATAAATGACATTCGTGTCTAAACAAGTCAGCGGTCACATTAGCATTAGCATAAATAAAGCACTTTTGTGTGCGTTCATACTTCATGAATTTACCATACTAGAGAGCTTTTTTGAATATGAATGATAGGGATTTACTGCGTTGTCATGTCGGGATGTTCGTGAAGTGTCGTAGTGTGAGCGCGCACAGGGATCTCCCTCGGCTACGGCGTAGCGCCGCTACGAGCTACGTCTCAAGATTAATACATCGTAGAGGCCGTGTTAGTGGTGCAACAATTTGTCTCTATAAATGTTGACTCAGCGAGCGGTTGGCTTGCGGTCTCGTCGCGCGATTAGCCCCGCTAAATTTATTGTTTAATTTCAAAGGCGTTATTAATAACTCGCGAGGTGATTAAACGGATTTCGCGGCTTAGCTTTAAGATGTTCGCCTTTGATTTATACGTTAGAGCTTAATATGCTGTGTTGAGGCTTTGTGGCAGCGTGAATATTTTATATCGCAACTTGACGGCTAACTAATAATTTGCTGTCTAGCTGTACAGTTATTAAATTTAAGTACATATTTCATGTACGTGTATTTCTTGTAATAATAAATCTAAAAAGTCAGTCACACTTTGAATGTGACGAATTGGTATCGTGATTGTGCTTAGTTTAACCTGCCAAGCTCACAGCTTTCATTTATCATACGATACAGCGGTCTTGGTTCCAATTCGAGTTGTATGAACTTAGCTAGAGATGTATACAGTTACTGTTTTATCAATAAGCACTTATGCTATGGAGTACAGAAACTTAGTTAATTACCCGCGACCAAGCAAACTCGTGTCCGGAAACCGGACAACACGATACGTCGGGCGTCGCACCCTCGTCTCAGCCATGCTCCTGTTTGTCGACAGCCGCGTCGTGACCAACAAAACAACATCACACGACACACATGCCAATCTCAACCCTAAACTGAATACGAAGAGTTTAGTTTAGGAAGTCTGAGTAAACAGAGTTTCGGCGTTTTAAATTAGCGCACGAAGCAAAGATGATCTAGCAACGTTATCCAAATATGTGCTTCAAGTTTTAGTGCATATTGTCGAGAATGTTTTGTAGCCGGCAACAATAGTTGCCGACCGCGATACCACGGTTTATGCGTGTAAGATGATGCTTGTTTGGAACTCTCGCTGATATGATAAATCAGTTTAGAACCACCAAACAGCTCACTCGAGACTCATAGAGGGGTGCGAAATGCCAAACAATCTTGTGTTAAATGAACAAATTGATTATGCAGAATTGTTTACATTGTGGTGTGAATACCGGGTTGTAGGAAATCGTTATGTTTTAATCAACTTTGTGGATACATTTTTCATTGCGACTCCGATCAATATCTACGATATGTGTGGTCATTCACACGGTACGACGTTAAAGAGTAGAGTCGTATTAATTATTCGGCGCCTTGAACACGAAGCTTTATATCGAAACAAAACATTCGATTCAACAGAAAAAAGATGTTCATAGAAGCTTGAAATCCTCATCGAAAGCGAGGGTGAGAACAAATGAAGATCAAACAACATACAAGACGTAACCGGTCCAAAAACAACAATTTCATCGCAGTGTCCATTCAAAGTCTTACTATCAGAAAAGTGCTGAGCAATATCTCCGTCTTGCACCCACGACCGCCCACGCAGATCCTCTGTCTCTCTCACCAATCACCTAATAGGATTACAGTGGACCGTGGCAGGTAAGTGTCTCTAATTGCTGTAAAAATCGGCGCCGACAATACGCCACAAAGAGGCGCCCAGTGTGCGCCCGCCCTTAGTGAGAGTGATTTATTGATTGGCGCGTTCTTTATGTCGGCTTAGGATTATGTTTTATTTGTTTGTTTGTTAGTTACTCAGCGGCTCCCGTTTCATTTGCAGTCGGGTTTTTATTTGATATGCTGTAGATTTGATGTGGTGTTAATTGTACTGAAATGAAATATTGTGCCAGAATAATACAGTGTGGCAGAATTTTTCACAGCTATGAAAACGCTTTATAGAATTGTGAAACGCTCTGTATTTTTGAACAAACGAACATTAGCCAGAGCAAGAGTAACAGCATTATTTTACTAATTTTCTTGATAATTATCCTATTCTTGATAATACACTATCTCTGTTTACACAAAGATAATTTGACAGAATAGAGATAGAATGAGCTTTCGCTCCTTTGGTCTGCACCACGGAGGTCTAACCCACCTAAAGGACAGGGACCTTCGTGGTGCAGACAAGAACGTGGACTTCGTGGTGGCAGCTGCCTTTGAAGAGAACTTTTTGAAAAGCATCTTGTAAAGATAGGCTGAGAAAAGAGCCATCAGATTAAAAGAAGAAGAAGCAAGAAGATAATAAAAAAAAATCTGTTGAGAAATAATAATTAACCAGCACGTAAATCTATGAATCACTTAACCGCACAATTGAGGCCATCGATTTAACCGGTCAAATAAATCCTAAAACATATCGCATTAACGTTTTAACCTTCGGGTGTCGGGTGTATTATTTGGAATCGGCTATAAAGGCACAAAGGACCAGTTGTCGCCGCATTGATTTATGTCGCTGCGATGATAGCCGGTGGCAGCGAAAGTGTTACGGCCAGCGTAAATCATAGCCTCCCGTGTATTGACAGCCAATGAATACGGTTGTTATAGCCGAAATTATTGTATTTTTGTTTTAGTTTCACGCTTGGTTTAATGTTTATGATTTATTAATGGCTTATTAGTTTTTGAACGGTTGTATGGAGAAAAATTGTTTCGTAAAGAAAATGAGTAGGGCAACCTTGAACTGGGAACTTTGACTATGTTAAACGTAAATTATACACAAAGGGTTAAATTAATATTCACCGTGAGGCCTGGAAAACCTTTCGAATGTGAATGCACACATTTCTCTTTTCATATCTGCGAATCCGGCTTTTTAATACCTATTAAGATAACCTTTTATTATATTTACTGGTTCTTCTTTGATTATTTTAGAATTAGTAGGCACTCTGTACCGTGCTTGATATGTTTATAGTAAGTTATTTAAAGTACCTAACTGATGATAAAATTACACATAGAAACAAGCCACAAATGATTGCTGCTTAAGCGGCAACAATCATTTGGCTCTAAAGGATGACCTTAACCTAATAATAAGTAACTGGAACTTAATAAAACATAATAGGCGAGAGGTACCTTAAGTGGTGACCAAGAATGGCCGCCTTTCGGATATCATTCTAACCTAAAATTTACGATCATTTTTCACATAAATCAAAGCGGGCCGACCTAAAGATTTATTGCTATATTTGCGAGATGTGGTCAATTGTGCTAGATAAAGGACTACCTGAGTTTTGGCGTTTGTTCCGACCGTAGCTAATTTAAGACTTATTTGTGCATTGAAATTGAAAGTGGCGCTATTTTTGCACACCTTGCGCATTTGAGGGTTGAGGACCTGTTGTGTTGGAAAGTGGTTATAATGCAAGTACTTTCAATTATTTATGTGGAGTTCGTTTCTGTACAATAAAAAAATAATTTGATATTACCTACTGCCAGTCGATTCTGTAAAAATCTCACGGTGAAAACTTAGTTGTAGTGAGTTTGTTTTTGCTAGGAATTGACACTATTGACAGCTCACTCCACGCTCACTTCACCTAAGTTTTCACGGTGAGATTTTTACAGAATAGCACCGCTGGTCTATGAAAAAAATACCCCAAGCTTTAACAAAGTTTCGATTGAACTTTTTGGAATAAATGTTTGACTAATTTTATCGTATCTCTTCTGGCACATAATGAGCCTACTTTAAAAGATTGCACTTAAAAAATATTGTCTTGTTTGAATTTCCTGCATATCTAATTTAAAAAATAAAAATCAAGCCTAACAAAAAATGTTAGTTAGCGGTAAGCAGGCAGAATGACAAAGTTCCCATGCCATCATCATTACGTGTAATAGGTTCGTATTACAGTGAATATTTCAGCTGCTTATTTACAGAACGCGATACGTCGCACGCGATTCTGTTAGCGACCAAGTCTGTGTTTTTTATTTGCTGTTTTAGAACTTAGGTAAAGGTAGGTTGGGTTCTAGGTATAATAAAATATTTTGGATTTCGTTTTAGATTTTTTCCTAATCGGAAAGCTTCCAGAGTTAAAAACACAGAGTTAAATAGGTACTTACTTCTGAGACAATCTATTGAGATTGTCTCAGAAGTAAGTATAAGTGTCTTTGATATAAGCTAAGTTTTCAATTTTGTAACCAGCTTTCGACGCTATGTCATAATGTCACTTCACTTTTTGTAATCATATTTTTGTAGAGCTACCGTAGTCTTGACACTCACGATATTTCACGCATCTCGCGTCTTGATCTCATCCTTCACATTCCGCGAACCCTTCAAAAAACCTTGGTTACACTTAATAAAACCTTTTGTTACTCAAAAGTCATTACAGTGAACAAGGAACGTGAAATCGCGAGTGCCTCTCACGTCACTCACGATCGTCTGAACAAATTGAGACAGTGCAGAAATAACGCGGCATTGTATTAAAGAATTGGAATGATCGATCGTGTCAGGGCGTTCATTTTAATTTCGATCTCCGAGATCGGCCCGGGGCGTGGTTGTGCGAACAATTTGTTTCATGTCCCTAATACGTATATATCTCCAGATTCTATTGAGAATTGTCTTTTATTCAACGTGTTCGTGGTCGCTGGTTCGCAGTTCCGTTTATTTTTTTGCAAGACAACGTTGGTGAACAATAGAAATGTTTAAGTTTCTAGCAAAATCTTTTGTGTTTATAAATCCTTGAAATATTCGCCGCAAATAAGTAGGTTTCCAAAAATAATTACAGAATTTTCAGCGATGTTTTTTGTTGCTTCTTTATTGTCGCTGCGGTCGTTTTACATAACTTTTCTTTTGTGTCTAAATATATTCTCAGAGCAGTAAAGAAAAAAATCAGGAAACGGTATTGAAAATGCCGGATATGCGGCATTTGGAAATAGACGCGGAGTCGGGATGAGTCGAAGTTGGTGAAGGCAATATCTAAGTTTAGGCGCACGGCGCACAGGCGCGTTCGGTGGCGGCGCGGCGCGGCGCGGCGGTGCATCGCGCGGGCGTGCATCGCTCGATAGCGCTGACAGTGACGGATTACCCCGGTAGCGCCGGTTCACGGCCGGCTCTGCAGCCCTTGTGTGCTAGGGCTGCCGACAGATCTCGGTGTGACGAAAGATGTGACATTTTGGTCGGTACAGATATTTGGGAGTATTGATAATGAAATACGATTTTTGGTAAATTTTTCAAAAAATATTTAATTCTATTTCTTAATATACAAACAGAAAATGTAGATTTCTAATTTAAATCCTAAAATAAGAGCACAGTGAGGTAAGCCAAACAAGAAGTCAGTGCACGTAAGTTTGTAATTCGCAGCCAAGGTTGGGTCTCTTTTAGAGGATTAATAATGTAAGTGTTTTTCACATAACATTCGTATTCATCCTGTATTTCAAAGTTAGAGATGTGTGAGTAAAAGGTGGATATTAAAGTTGCAGACTTTGACAACCCTACATGTTTGTGCAAACTTATATTCGTAGTGGTATCATCAGGGTGCCTATAAGCAAGTTTGTGTATAATAATATCTGCAATAATATAACAGCGTACTATTTTACTTTGTTATTCTTGTTATATTTATATTATCTAGATAAGACTGCTAGAAATTTCATGCTCTTTTTTTTTCTATAATTTTTTGTAATGCGTGTTTTATTGGGGACTTTTTCTCTTTCTTCTTTTTCTTCGTTACTGATACAATAGGTATACACACATTACAATCTAGCCTATTCACCATACCATACCATAATCAGCCTATAATGATCCCACTGCTGGGACACAGGCCTCCTCTGGGTGAGAGGGTGTGGGCAGTAATCCACCACGCGGACCCAGTGCGGATTGGCAGATGTCACATGTCTTCGAATTTTTGGTTCTAGGACATGCCGGTTTCCTCACGATGTTTTCCTTCACCGTTTTGAGAGCAGTGGTGATGAAATAATTTACACAAAGTAAAGCGCCTGTCTGGGTTCGAACCTACGACCTACAACTCGTAAGTCGCGGCCGTTACCACTTGGCCACCACTGCTCTCAAGCTGCTAGCCTATTTGCTAATAATTAATTTAAATATAACTCAAACTGCGAAGTAACTATAACATTAAGAAATCGTCCAATAACATCTTTCTTATTCACTTTATATAAACGGGAAGACACTTTTTCTTCTCCTTTGTGATACGATTTTGGTGTAGGTATGAGCTGTTAACACTTGATTCCGATCTATTGGCAGAGGAAGACAAAAGTTTAAATATTGTAGTCTTGGTCAGGTGCCAGATTCCGATATATGTATCAAAGATCATTTGGCTCAGACACTATTGTGTAGCGATACTGGTTGAGCCGCATGGCTCACTCTACATTGCGTATTGGAAGACCAAGACTGTACCTACTTATACTTAAGGAGCAACATCCACCTCCTAAGACTCTCACGTGGACTGTTGATATCGCTAGGTGTGATGAAATATGGCACACGGTTAATAAGTAGGTACGGTCGGCTGCAAAAATGGATGGGCAGTTCAGATTCAAAATCCTATGAATCAAGAAATGACGGTGTTCTTTTTGTCTCTTCAAACATTCAAACAATTTATAATGAATAGTTTCTTTTAAAGAAAATTGTTCCTAATTATTAACCTATTATGTTAAAACTGAATATCAATTTATTAATAGGTAACCTACCTATTAATAAATTGATATTCACACTTGAACTTCAAAGTTTCACAGGAAAATAGACAATAGGGTACCCATGGACTTTTGCAGGTGACTGTACATAGTGAAAGTTTGGATACGGTCTAGTCATTATTACTGATACTTATAAATCCATTTAGACATCAATTAGGTACCTAGTACTTGACAAACAGCGTCGACCAAAAATATCAGAATCTGATCCTGACCGAAATCAAAAGCAAAGGCGCCGATTTCTTAACCGCTCTTTCGAACTAATTCCTCAAGAACCGCTTAGGAAAGAAGTAGCGTCCATAAAACGATGTTAACGCGTGCGTTTTGTCGGCGGGACCCCCCGTCGAGCCCCGCGGGAGATCGCTCCTGTACACCACGCGTTAATCGCCTCAAATATGAAAATATTATCTATTACACGATGTAAAACCGCTCAACTTTTATATAAATAGTCCACAAAAAACTGGGAAGGTCGCAAATGTGAACGACCGAGACGAAAGTGTAGAATCATCGCATCTGATTGGTCTTGTGATGTATAGAAAGGTGAACGGGTAATATCATCAGTTTATATTGCAACGGTTTCTAGAATTGGAGGTGTCGGTAACCAACACCAGTGGCTGTAAGCTGTAATCCTCTTTTTGTCCTGACAGACATAATTCCAAAGATTGAGTGTAAGTGGAAAAAAAAAAAAATGGCAATTTTTTGTCTCGAGGATTTACAATCTCGTGATTCGGATGCGGATTATGACATGATGAAGGCAATTTTTTGCAAGTTGGATATGCAATAAGTATTTAAAACTGCACGATATTGACTTGACCTTTTAAACGAGTATATACACCCTGATTCAAGTCTGTACATTTTTGCGGGTACATATCCATAAGAACTTGCATAAAAAATATACATATATTTTTTAACCGACTTCCAAAAAGGAAGAGGTTATTAAATATGTTGTAGTAATTCCTCGCTAATTGTATCAATATTTTCCCAAGCTAAAGTTCGGTTCAGATATGTCGCAATTTGTATCGCATCCTCATGATGTATCGCTCACCAGGTGAGGGTCGGTTCACACGACGGATGGTGATGGATCATCCACCGCTCATTGTTCTCCCTAACACGCGTTTTGTCCCAGAGACAAATTTGGGGTCAGTCCGTCTTTTATCTATCGTTTAATTGTACAAAAATAAACGTCTCTATCAGACTTGAACAAAAAATATGACGTATTTTGTTTTTCTGTCTAAAAAGCTTTTTGATCAATCTGTCGGATAATCCTATTCGCTGAAGTTTATTGGGATTGGATTTTTGGTAATAAAAGAATTGCAAGGCTAAGATACAGGATGACAGGGACATCGACACGTAACCTGCATCCTAATTGCGTAATACACTATCAATCGGAATCTGAATAATTTTGAAGCCAATTGCTAATCCATTGCTTCATAAGTTCGAAAAATTTGTCTGCTCAACACATAAATAACGCAATGAATGTTGTTGAACTGTCAAAATAAAAACCGATTCCGATTGATACCTATGTGTTACGCAATTGTCCCGCTGTTACCATGGATTCAGTAAATAATTCTGAAACACGTGCGTTGAAATTTTACGTAGGGTAAAAAAACAAAATTTACTGTAGGAATGTGGAATACCTACGCGGTCAAAGTGTATGCATTTTGACCGCGTGGGTATTCCACTTTTCTATGAAAGAGCTGATTTGTTTTTTGATAATCTACAAAAAATAATTTACTCTAATCATGTGCTGAATTCATAGTTACAGTTTGCGCATCGATGCTCCTCCCTGCCACCCTGTATACAGTATGTAGGTAGCTTAGGCTGACTGTCTGTGCGTTTTAGCGCAACCGCAGTGAGACCAATAATATCAGTGATGGTGACAGGTCCCCCCACTCTTTTCTTCGATATATTTACCTACAAGCTTGTCAGCACGGAAAAATTATGTTCTAAAATGTTCTCACTTATAATTTGTGGTTATAGTGCATGTCGGGTATTCCGTTCCGTTACACGGCATGTTGGAGCGGGTCGGTGGCTCGGATAATACGTCTGCCGACGCGTAGCGATACCACTCCCACACCACGACCAACTACAGTTACAAACACAAAACGTCGGCGTCGTCGCGCCACAAAATTCAATATATTTCGGAGTAATTTGATGTTCATTAAAGAAACTCTGGGACCGTGAACCAGAATACAATGGTTGAATAGCCATTTGTTGTTGCCGTTGAAAGGCACAATAATAATTCCGAAGTTGTTATTCACGCGGCAGTTAGGCGCACTTACGACACGAAAATGTCCGCGTTTGATGGAGGAGCTATTTTCTTATTGGTGGCCGCTACGTGATGGTGGGGCTTGATAAATGTTTTTGACCGCTATGCGCAGTTTCGAAAGCTTAATTCTGGTTGCCTACTTCTATTTCTACGGAAATGTTCACGTACCTTGTTGACTGCTTTTTCTTGTAGTTTTTTTCTCCTTCATCCAAGGGTACTCGGGCACGTTGAGGCCGCCTCCAGGGGAAGGCAGGTCTGGTGCGTAGCCAGGGGGAGTGTGTTGAGGACTGAGTTCTCCGCCTCCTAGTTGAGGTAGGGCCGTCATGAACTCAGCCATGGAAGGTTGGCTGTTGATGAAGCCAGTCTCGGTGCAGGTCTCGAGCATGGGGTGCGGTGCGCCGGCAGTGGTGACGGCGGCCAGCCAGAAGCCGTTGCCGCCGTGCTCCATGCGCGGGTGCTCCTGCCCCGGCGCCGGCCCCATCGGCGGCGTGTTCCTCGTCTTCACGGCGAAGTCCTCCTCCATCTCATCGCGCACCCCCATGCCAACTCTCGTGTGTTGCTTCCCTCTGATGGCGGGGAACTCTTCGCATTTTATCTTGCGCACCAGCGGGTTAGTGTCGAGCGGCAAGGCAGCGGTGTTGCATATCTCTTGCATCGCTGTGTGTGTGCCACGCTGCCCAACGCCTGATCATTCGCGTGACGTGTTCGGCTTACGTTTGGCCGCATGCGTCATTTTTTGTCACACATCAGGTTTATTTAAAACGGAGGTTCTTGTTTATGATTGCTGCACTGGATGTTGACAGTAGCAGCATGTTATCTGGAAAAGACGATTAATTGTTAAAATACCATTTATCATTATTGAAACCAGAAAGGTATAGGTATTCCTGCCTCCAGAATATGTTTTAGACAAGTATCTAACAGTCGGAGTCCTACAAACTAGAATCATTGTAAAGTCTACTTTTAACCGACTTCCAAAAAGGAGGAGGTTATATGTTCGACTTTATGTATGTTTTTTTTTGTAGAATACTGAGCAGTGGGTTAACAAAGATTTATGAGATTTTCCTTAGAGTGTTAAAAAGAAAAAGAAATGTAGAAAGGTTCACAAAACTCGATGCTCCCATAGACATATGATGCTCCAGTCAAAGCTATTTGTTCAATCAAGAGAACTAAGAACACAATAATCTACAGCGATGCCTCATCGTCCTCAATTTGACGCAAATAGAGAGGCGCCAAATTAAACGTTACGGGAGAAGGCTGTCTCGCGGTTATTTCGCAATTATCCGCGGACATTCGACATTACGCGCCTTTGTCGAATAATTTGTACGTAAAACCGTGATGAACCCGCGAATAATGAGCGAACCAAATTGTTTATTGTAATATAGAGGCCTCATGAACTGTAGCACGTGACCGACGACAATGAAGCTATTACATTTTTATGAACACCGCTGAAAATCATGAAAATATAATACCCAGATGTAGATAGAATGGAAATTATATAATCGTATATGTTTATTTATAGCGTAATTCGTAGCGGTGTCATTGATAATATGTTACCTAAGTAGGTATATGTTATTATTGTGCTGTTACATAACTCCAATAGAGTCAGTATCAAATGCGATACAGTAATTAATGTAGGATTCCACAAAGCACAGCTCAGTTTACCGTCATATCAAACGGCTAACAGATGATAAAAAGATCCTCTTTAGCACGTGTGAGATACTTGACGTCTTGACGTTCAAAAGATTAACAAGCGGTACTTTTACCTACGTGTAGCTACGCACCGCTATGGCACCGCTGAAGGGAGGTCGAGGTTGCGGACGTGTGGCGTCACTTTTATAGCGCACATGTTGTGGGCCACCACCAGCCCCAACCGAACGAGATGTAAACTCGAAAATGTTCGCAACGCCGATCGCGTTGTTGGCTCAACGTCAATTAAAATTCAAACCGCGTTCGAAATACGATTTTTTCCACTGGAATTTGCGGTGCGGCCCGGAGAAATGGCGGGAACGCGCCTTTTTGTTTTATTTTATTTTTTTTTGAAAATGGAACGGCTGGCGGTTAAACCTATTTTAATGCGTATGGGTTGCTGTGTGTTTTGAATTAAAAATTTTGTGTCTGTTCTCTGTGCGCGCGGATGGACAATGAAATGTAATTTCCTTTTCGAGAATGCTGTTTTTATTGGTACGTGTGTAGGAAATTGTACATGGTGGTGACTGTGCTACATATCTAGATTATTCTTTTGACACAGTTTTGTTTTAATTCACGTAAGGGTCTAAAGTTTTCACGTACCTAAGTTTAAGGACGTTTTTTTTAAACCCCGAAATAAACCACAAAAATGAAATCTATTTCTCTTCCTCTAAACTCAATTTACAATTCCCGCAACTAACTCTTTCACTAAACCAGGGCTTTTAAGAAGGCAAAGGAAATTTTAAAAGTCCCCTTTCCCCTTGTTTCCCAGCAGGGTTCCGCAGGTTTTACGCCGCGTTTCACTTTACCGGCACCCTCAAGGCCCCCCTTAAAAAAGCATAAAACGTGAACAGAGCCTACTTATGAATTTGTTTATAGCCCCATTTTTAGAAGACGTCGACTTCAAAATCTGGGAGCTTACGAAATAACAATATTCCTAATTTAATGCCTTTAAATCTTTATTGATACGAGCAGTTTATGTTGGTTATCAAAACAGGTGACTTTGGTAACCCCTTCTTGTGTGTTTGTTTTCACCTGGCTGTGCTGTGCTCTAATTTTCAGTCACGAACTAGGACTTAGCACTTGCTTTATAATCACTAATAGCTTATGATCAGTCACTTCCATTACATGATGCGTGCCGTAATATTTATTTGTATATAGAGTCTTTAACCTTTAGCATATCGTAGGGTATGTTTGATGAAAATTCAGTGATTGCTAGCCTTTTTAGGTATCGTAGCAAAGAAAAATTTAAGTACTGTCCAATTTAAAAACTCATCCAAAAGTACAATTTCTTATTAATTTAGGTACATCTAAAATGTAGGCTACAACAAAAAGCCATGTAATAAAAGTAAGGGATAAGTAGTTATTATCGTCAATTTAGTTATTTATACATGGTGTAGAGTAAATAAGCCAACATCTGCGTGTCGGCGACCAAACTAGTGGTTAGGGTCCAATTTGCTGGCCGTAACGATTTCCTCTTCGGGGAATCGAATGGCGTGCGTCCGCCCACCTACATACGTACAAACATACGTAGAAATGTGTATAGTACAGTAAGAGGCTTTCGATGTGGTTCAATGTACGGTATGCTTGAAGAAAGCTCCAATTATTGTTGGTTTAGCATGTTTGAGGTTGTGAAAGACGGTATGTATGTGTTGTGCAATGGAGTAAATAGGTTTGTTATCTAAGAGAAATCATTTAAAAAAGGAATGTGAGAGTAATAGTGATTGCAACGAAGATTTCGGTACAAGTATTATTTGACATGAACCAATGTTGTAGCAACCAGCAACCCGTAACAAGAAAAGGGAAGATATTAAAGAAGGTGCTTGTAGCGGTATCTACAACGCCACATTGCGAACAACTCGTCATACTGACGTCACGCAAAATCCTGCATCGCGCAAGCAGAGTTTACCGCGCAACTAGCATAGATACAACGGCCCGACATGAATCATCGGGCAGTTGCCCGCCAGACACAACACCCGTCTGGTTAGAGAATCCTCCCTTTTCTATAGAGTATGAGTGGGCTTTACACCCTGTTCCTCATACCTCTATATGCTCTCTATCATACAGCTCCTGAAACTGAAAAGGCAGTTAACATAATACAGAGTGGTAGGGACATCGAGGCGCAAACTGTAACTATTCCAGAATTCGTTTTCGGTATTTAGACACCAAAAAGTTACAATGTCTCTTTCGAAAATGAGTAATAATTACACATGGTGGAATCCCTTCCACTATGTATAATTATTGCTCATCGTCGAAGCGCAAATCGTTACCATGAATTAAGTACATGATTCTGAATGCCCCTGCGTTGAAATGTATCGCAGGTTATTAAACAAAAATTGCTGTTCCGTACATTTTGACCGCGTAGGCATTTATTACACTTTGAAACAACAGTTTCTTTTATAACCATACGATTTTTTTTTAAGCTAGTTGGTCTTTAAGTAGCGTTTGAAGCCTCCCACAAGGAAGACCGAAGACCTTGTGAAGGCCGCAGGAACCGGTTGGATTGGAGAAGCACAGAACCGGCCGAAGTGGAAGTGCTTGGGGGAGGCCAATGTCCAGCATTGTACTACTTTCAGCTGAAATGATGATGATGATTTCGAAAGAGACAACGTACCTTTGGGTCTCTGAATATCAAGAACGAATTCAGGCTAAGTTAGTGCATAGAATAGAATATTTATTTAGAATACACCATATAAATTACAGACATAATTATAGAAACTGTACAAAGGGTGACACAATGGGCGGTCTTGGGTGCATAGTAGGTAATATGAACAACATGTATCTTAATAAAATACAATAAAAACACAAACAAGCAAGAACGGCATCTCAACGATGTCCAGTACATCCATGGACAACAAAACAAGTACATGCGTCCGTTATTGCTCATTATTAGCTGGTTCTCAGGCAACACGCACGTATAATCAGCGGCAACAATTGACCGCCTGTTAGCTTATTTGTCAATCTGTATTATTGGTCGGTTCTGTCATTTGTACGTCTGTATAGCCTAGTAGGAATGCAGTCGGCCTCGGCTAAGTGGTTAGGGCTTGAGACAATTCAAGTTGAGAATAATTTAGTATGGTCGAAGCAATATTTTGTTCTTTTGTGATGGATTTTAGTATGAAACCCAAACCACTTGCCTCCTTATTATACTGTACCTCATAAGGTACCAAACCTACATTCAATAATCATCATGACATTAAAAGAAAACGAGCCTCTACGAGTAAGTTCTGGACTGTAAGCCTACTAAAAGGACAATATTTGTTTTGAAATTGACCTTTGAAGATGCTTTGGGCTAAGGTGCATGAGCTTTTTGCCTGGTTGCCAACTAACTTGTGACTAAAAACATAGCATAATCAGCCTATAATGTTCCTACTGCTAGGACACAGGCCTCTGTGTGAGAGGCAGTGTGCTAAGAATCCACGCAGGCCCAGTGCAGGTTAGTGGATGTGACATGTCTTCGATTTTTTGCTTTTAGATCATTGCATTTGCATTGCAGTGACTCGCATCGTAATGTTACTATATTTTTACACGTTCATGATTTTACCTAGGCTAGGAATTTTCCTAGCCTACTAATTTTGGCTAGGAGATCCGAAAAGGTTAAATCAAAACTTCGAAAGCAAACTCGACTCATGAGTTTGTTTGTAAAATCGCTTGAACCTAGCATGTGATAATAATTCTTATGTGGCTAGAATATAAAACATAAAAAAATAATCCGATGCAAAACAAACAGTGTTCGCTAATAAGCTAAAAAACATGTAATTTGCAAACGGAAGCTTCATAATTACAACGTCATTTAGACAAGCTATTATGTGTAGACGCAAAATTCTGTGAAGCATAGCGTTAACTATGATACTGGGAACAATGTGTGCAATGACTTGTTGTGTGCTTGTTGTGGACATGACATACAATGAGAATATTCAAGCATGTTTGGGAATGTACGAAGAAAATGAGTGCGTAGGTACTATTTGACAAATTATTTAGTAAAGAGGGAGAAATGTAGAGTTTTATTTCACAGAGGTGATCATGGCAGAACAATACCAAATAGACAAAGCAGAAACAGAGGGGTACAATGTGTGGAAATGACACTGGCTGTAACGCACGGACACTAACTAATGAAGTAATGAAGATGTCAGGGAGAAATAATGTGAGAAGGAGCGAGCAAAGAAGAACAATAAGTGCGAGAAGAATGCAAAGAATGATGACCGCGTATCTGCAAGCGTCACACTACGCTTGCCGATACACGGTCATCATTCTTTGGGATGCCCCCCAGCTAGAGGGACCGACCACCTTAAGAAGGTGACTGGGAAAGACTGGGTGTGGAAGGCGGAGATCAGCGTGTTATGGCGTAACCTGGGAGATGCCTATGTCAAGCAGTGGACTGCGATAGGCTGAGTTGATTGATGTACCGACCAAGCAAGCTCACACAGAAACTAGTTAAGGCAACTATTACTCTATAAAAATACCGTCATATCGTTGACACTCACTTCCAAGAAAAACATAGTAATTTAACATACGACACCAGGTGAAACTACGCATAAGAAAACTAAAAGGTAGTGGTACACCACCATTAGAAATTTACCTATTTCATGTAGTATTAACTTTCTATTTCCATCCGATCTGACCATGGCTAATAAGCAGGGGAATAATTATTTTTTTGTAGGCCCGCAAAGTATACTAGTTATGTACCTACTTGAGAGCGTAAGTTGAGGTACAAAAAGTAGTTGACATGAAAACCGACTTTACAACTGCAATTTCTTAGTAAATAGTCGCGTTTCCCTAGGTTGGGTCACAAATTATTGTGTGATGTAGCTGTCATTACAAAGTGAGACTGTAAGCTGGTAGGGTGTTTGTATTTTCGTCAACAAATGCGTGTTAAGCTTTTAATTTACTAAATGATAGGTGCATAGATAGGTGTCCTAAAGTACAGGTACAATAATTTAGTATTTACTTTACTTTATTAAGCGATGAATTTGAATGTATTTTAATTTAATTCTTGATTTTTAATTTAATTATTGATTTTTAATTTAATTTAATTTTTATAATTTAATTTAATTTGTAATTTTTAATCTTTCATTTTTAATTCTTAATTTAATCTTATATTATTTGTTTTAATTTTAAGTCGGACTATATGGAATTATGGATCAATTAGTTATCTGCAATAAATGAATTTTAATTTAATTTAGTTAAGTTAAATACATTGTAAGTGTCAAAGGACCAATTGGCATATATATTAGCATTTACCGTATCCCATTTATGTTACATTTAATTAAATTGATAAAAAAAACGGTCAAGTGCGAGTCGGAGTCGCGCACCGAGGGTTCAGTAGACATTTGTAGGTATTGTACAAGATTATTTTTTGTAATTTATCTAAAGATTTACGGGTTTTGGATTTTTTCCTTTACTTGTGCTACATGACATTACTTTTTGTCAAAGTTCATGATTGTAGGTCAACCGGAAGTACCCTATATGTTTTGATTCCCTTGCGAGTAGTTGCGAGTGTCAAAATATGCGACATAAACGGAACATTGACGCCCGTATCTTTTGATTGCGTTGACTTAGAAGTTTGATTTTTTTAACGGCTTCAAGGGATTGCAGCCCGAGTATTTGATATTTATTTCAACTTGATAACTCCACGCATTCCTAATAAAAAGGGTCTTGACAGACGAACAACGAAGTGATCTTATAAAGGTTCCGTTTTTCCTTTTGAGGTACGGAACCCTAAAAACGAAAAAGTATCTTACTACTTAATTAACTTTTTGCGTCAATAGAATCAGCACATTTTGTATCTCAAGTATCACTCCATAACGACTCACATAAGTACTTATAGCAGTATAACAGTTCAGTAGCAACAAACTAGATGCAAGTTCTTTGTTTTATAGGTTGGCATCGCAGCGTAGATAATCTATTAGAATGCACCTGCGTTAATTAACTAGTGCCCTAAGCGATAAATACAGAATTTCAAGGTTGACATTACATCTAAAATGACATTTTTTAGATACCTATTCTAACTGTATATTATATGAGCAATAAGAACAGTATCAATCGATTATATTAACATTAGATTATCATCTAATAACTAATTAATTGTGATTTTCATTGCGAAACTGACACTCATGCCTTTATGCTTTTGTTACAGTACCTACAAATATGTGGCATTTTTATAAGCTCGTTAGTCTGATTTTAGGATTAGATGATTGTAATATAATCCATGACTATATAATTCAGAAATAACTATTTAATGCAACCTGAAACACTTTAATCAATTGATATTAATCTGCTTATTTATTTATTTAAAATAAGTACACCAACAGCTCTGACACTTAAAATTCAAATAAATTGACATCTAAAATTCACATTTCAGTAACTATACAAATAACAGGTATGCAGGTATACCTACATTGACATATGGAAATTAACGACAAAGGAGAAAAACCCCATAGAGATCAAAATAAAAGGACCAAACCTGACCAACACAAAAAAAAAAGCCAAGAACAATGAAAAACTAGAAGGCTTTACTGCCAAACCCATGATCCCAATATTAGGTAATAAATAAAGTTTAACAAGGCCAATATGAGGGTGTATTGTGACAAAGTGTGTGGAGTTGGTGTGGCGGAAGGTATGCATCATAATTCTGCTCGTAAACGTCGGAGGAACATCAGCGGGACCGGGAGAGGCTGTGATTCGTGATGGATCGCGGGAGGGAAACTGTGATAGGTACATTGGAAAACTGCTGTGGGAAAATTATATGAGGTTGTGATTAATATTGTAGGTACAGGATACGGATGTTGGTTTGTCCAAATGTATGTTTGTTACTTAATCATGACGTAAGGACTAAACTGATTATATACACTACGGGTAGAAGTGATGTTCTAGAGAATGCTATATGCATTCTCTGTAGGTACAAAAATACCATTCGGAAAAATGGCAAACTTTTCATATTAGAACCTACATTCAAGCTTAAAGCTTGGATTTAGGTATATTGTTTTATTGGCATTGACATTAAATAAAAGCACCATTTTAACTGTTGTAATTATGTTTGTCTTCAAAATAACAATATAAGATGTACAAGTACTCTATTAAGGCTGCTTGAAACAATTAACTTTAATCATTTTTAACTGACATCTCTATTATAAGATTCTTTCAATAACATGACTAAACTAGAAGGAAGAAGATATCACAGGTCTTCAGAATTTAGCTTCGACTCCGAGGAATTTTGGGGTCGCCGTCGGCGGTCCTGATTTGCGTGATGGATCGTTCTCTTATACGAAATACTGTTGCCAGGTTGATCTTGGCATTGCTAAGGTATAATCAAAGTGACAAGTGTTAAGAATACTGTTATTTAGACATTGTAACGCTATTTGAATTGTCAAATGTCCATCGTCACGACGCTACTCAGAAGTAACCTGTGATCTTTTAATATGTCCTATCTGCGGATAACCTTATGTCTTATATATGTTGTAGTTCTTTATTATCCCTTAATAAATAAAATAAAAATAACCAGCTACAAATTCAAATCAACAATGAGTAGCAAGAATGTCACAGCACTAACATTTCAATGGCGGTCGGCACACGAGCAGGCCTAAGATTGGGATCAAGGTGGCCCAAGAAAAGAGTACTTGGAAGACTTTGGGGGAGGCCTTAACCCAGACTAACAAAAACCTTTTGAAGAATCGTAATTCAGATTAGTATTGAAATAGTTTACAATGGTAAATGAGTCTATATCTGGCGCCAGATGAAAATATTTTTAGAGATATATACGAGAATACTTGGTAGCGTTAAGGTCGATGTCCTTTTAATTATAGCGTACATAAGACGTTGAAAATTTAGGTACGTCATATATGTTAAGACTGTATTATATACTTACGTTTGTGGTGTAACGATTGTGTTTTACAAGCATAATAATTATGAAGTTTTCGTACGGTTTACCTAAATGAGCTTTTCAATGTAAGTAGGTATGTAGTAGGTAATGTTTCAGTAAAGAATACCTAAAAATAATGAATTAATTTTTTCATTGTAAGAAAAAGTACAATGAAAAAAAAATGTTTTTTTCATAAACATAAACAGAATAAACTATCTGCATAAAAACCGAATTCAGCCTAGGAGGAACACAATAAGTTCCAGGAGATGATTTCAACTAAAATGAAATTGTAGCTATTTTGGAACCATGGCGAAACACAAATGTAACGGAAGTATAATATACATTCCCAGACATATGACAAAATCTGTGCAACACAAAATCAAACTTTACTCAAAGATATTTGCTTCACAATTCTTTTTCACAGATAATTTTGTTTATGTGTGTGTATTTGCTCCAAACTATGCATAACATTATTAATATTTATAAAAATACCAACAAAACCAACTTTCCTTCTACATTAGATTACACTAAACTTTTGTATTACTCTCCTAATTATTTTAAGAGTTGTCGCAAGAGTTTCCATCGAGATGGAACCGGTGATGGATCACGGAAGGGGTGTGCGTCAACCCTCGGTTATTACTTAACACCGGTATACACTTACAAGTACTGTCTTTACTCTTTGTACTGTTGTGGGAAAGTGTGGTGGAGTCTATAGTGTGGGGAGTGATGTTTGGTTTTCTATTCACGAAGTTGGTAAAAATTGGTCAGAATTGAAAGGAATATTGTAGTTGACATTCATAGAATTATACAACGTGGAGGCGGCAATACGCCAATAAATTAAACTTCATATGTCTAATGACTTTCCCAGTCTGCAAACAAAAATTCAATCAAATATTATAGGTATATCCAGTGGTTTAGTCACTATAGCTGGTCGGCTGATCGGCAAAATCCATAGTTGGCCTATTACTACTGTTTGGTTTGTTCGATGAAACACTTTTTTAAATTATAATGTTAGGATTTATTTGTATTTTGTATTGCCATTGTTTGTTTGTTGTTTGTGTGTTTGTTTGTTTGTTGTTTGTTTGTTTGTGTGTTTGTTTTGTTTTTTGTTTTCATTTATGGTCGTCTGCACATTGTATAGTCCATTTGAAATGTAATATTTTGCATGGGGGTAAAAAAAGATAAGAAGAGACCGTCTTACTATTAAATATATTCTTTAACTAGTTTAATTGATTTCTGTACATCACACCATTCAATAAAAATCATGTAATTATCATTTGTCAGTCATGAACACATTTCGTCTAATAAAATCGTCACTTAATACTGAAAGCATAAATCCATACTATCTAAATACATAAATTGACACATGAGTGTCTTATCCTTAGCTTTATGAACTTACTTTACTTGTCTTGTAACTTGGTCCTTTATAAAATCATACCTACTCTCTAAGTAGTTTTATACTCATGTATAAAACTATTTAGAGAGATAAGACACTCATGTGTCTTATCCTTAATCCTATGAACAAACTTAACTGCCCTTAGTCCTTTATAAAATCATTGAGAAATATAAGCAACTCCACAATTTTCTTCAGTATAACAACACATGGTAGCTACTCCTGTTTATGTTTCAATATACATTCGGGGCACGCACTAACAGTTGGGAGGCTTGTTATGAACATTATATTAGCTGTTTTATTGAGGCTATGTCGTGAATATGACAACGATCTAAATAATTTGTTAGAATTGCCGGTTTTTTTAATGTAATAATATGTAGATATGGACAAGGTTTTAAGTAGGTATTGGTAAACTTTTACTATAATGGTAACCCCAAATAAATTTAGATGAATATGGACAAAACGAAGGTCATGTCAAATGCCCATGTAAATCCCTCATGAAGATGAGACTTTACACTTGAAGTCTTGTACAATTATGTTTACCTAGGACAAACTTCTTCGACAAATAGGTCAGTTGTCGAATCCGATTCGGCTGGGCAGCGTACGTAATATCTTCTCGTCTCATCTTCAGTGTCTCAAGACGAAACGTCTTTGACCAGTGCGTGTTGCCACCTATAGCACTGAAACGTGTTCGCTCACAATGGGCTTCATTAGAAGGCTGAATGTCACCCAAAGGGCATTGGATAGGGCTACGCTTGGAGTTTCCCTACGTGATCGAATCAGAAATGAAGATATCCGTAGTAGAACCAAGGTAACCGACATAGCCCGAAGATTTGCCAAACTTATGTGGCTCTGGCAGGGCACATTGCTCGCAGAACAGATGGCCGATGAGGCCGAAAGTTTCTGGAGTGGCGACCGTGTACCGGAAGACGTAGCGTAGGAAGGCCTCCCACAAGATGTACCGATGACCTAGTGAAGGCCACAGGAATCCTCTGGATGCGGAAACCACAGAACCGGTCGAAATGGCGGTGCTTGAGGGAAGCCTATGTCCAACAGTGGAGGTCTTTCGGCTGAAATGATGATGATGATAACCAAAAGGACCAAAATATGAATATCTATGCATCAACTTGTATGTTGTAATTATAGGTCCAGAGGCTTATCATCTATATGGTCCAGCAATGGACTGTAATATAATAATAAAGTTAATGTAGGCATTATGCTTTAAGGTCTATTAAGAACTCTGCGTTGTATGAAATGTAGGTAATCTTAAAGTTAAAACAATCAAATACAAAAGTCTATAACAAACGGGGGTTCAGAATCATGTACTAAATCCATAGTGACAAGTTGCGCCGATGTCCTGCCATCTTGCATACCAGGTTTACACTCATTGCCGTAAACATAAAAGTTTAACTGTAGTAAGTACCAAGAGAATATAATAAAATATGGTCTTTTGGTCCTTATGGATATTAACATGGAATACGCATTAAAACATAGGTACAAAGAGCAAAACAAAATAAGGTATCACAATATTTCTACGCTGGCTTTTACTACGACAAAGAAACCGGTGTGATATTTTCTAAAGGTCAAGTGGAACACAAATATCTGTACCAACTAAATAAATTCTAAGAAGGTAGTCGTTATTTTTTACTCACATTTTATCACAGCATAATACGTGAAAAACATATTCCCATTTGATCTTTTTGGTCCTAATGCTTTCAAAACCACACAAAGGACCAGACACAAAAATACACCACAAGTTAAATAAAACACACAATTCCTTACTAATCCCACGCTTGTATGCAGCTCACAAAACACATATATACTTCATAAAACTTGGAATATATTCACACGTCGTCGGCTGTGTAAGGCGTACCGAGTAGCGACGGCGGAGTGGGCGTGTCAGCACTACGACCGCCCAGAGGACCGCCCTATAGCATCACCTAGATACAAAGCCTTGGAATATCTTGCTGAATTATACCTAGGATAGGTAGAAATTAATTTTGAATATATTAGGTAAGCTATTGGTTTATAGGTTTTAAAAACTTATGAAAATAAAGATAGATTTGATTTTTATGTGCTTGCTTTCAATTGATATTAGTTGATGTATTTGATACCTAAGCTAAGACATAAATAAGCTTTATTACCAAGACAAAGAAAAAGACTATAATCACTTATATCGCGTGTGTAACATGGACGAATTCGTTATACCTCTAAGTATTGTATTCTTTAGAGAAGCTCCTTCGTCTTAAACGGAAACGGTGTATGTATACCAATATTTGAATCTTTCAGTTCTAAAATTTTTACAGCAATACTACCTCTTATAACTAGGTTTGTATGTGAAGACATATATGAACTCATTAAACCATTGTAGAGGAACATTAGAAGTAAACGAACTTGCTACACAAACAATTGGTACCTATGCAGGACCAAAACCAGGATGTCACAAGTGATTTTTCAACCTGATTACCTATATTCTCGGATTATCTAAGACCACTAACATAAGGGAAGGAAAATCCGTTAGGAAGCTTGAAATTTTGATAAGAAATCATTAAGACGCAGCGAGTAGGTAAGCACGATGATAAACAACTCATTTTATTTTCGTACGGCAAAAGGCTTTTGACTTTCAGTAAGTAAATTACAGTCTGCTAAAAGATAACGACATTTTCATGGAACAATAATATTAATTGTTAATGGGTTAACTGAAGGTACAAATCCTGACGTATTTACCCATTTATGTATAGTACACACATATCTATACAAAAATATTAAAAGAGTAAAATTTGCGAGTTTTTATATAGGTACGGGGTAATCTTCGGAACTACAATTACTAAAACTCTTTCACTAATGGGAAGCTGCAGTGTTGGCGAGTGTCATAGGGTATATTTTATGTTGAAACAATAATATTCACGCGGATGAAGTCGCGGAAAAAAAAGAAAACAAAGGACAAAAATGATGCGGCGAATGTTGATAAATCATAATACCTATTTTCCGAATCAATTGAATCCTACTACGGCGTAGACCTTTGCTACGAAAAAGCGTAGACGTCAATTAGGTACCAAGAAATAATTTATTACTTATTAAGTTGTTTATGCAAGTTTTATTAAAAATAATAAATTCAGTTACAAGTCCACGTTATTATTAGTCCGTAAAAACCCATTTATTTTTAATTTGATAACAATCTTAAAACTTTCTGAACATAATAAAAAAAGGGTTTATTTAATGTAAGTACAACTGGTGTGTTTGTATTAATCATAATATTCATTAATCAATTTATAAAGAAGCTAGTAATATTTTAATTATGGATATGATGTATTGAATAAATAAATAAATAAGTAGCTATAATATAAATTAGGTACACGATTGTCTTAAAATAATAATATGTCAGTATAAGTATATAAAAAGGTCGCGAAAGAATCATAGCATAGAGCATCATTAATATAAATAAACAAAATAATAAGAGTCATAAGAAACACCAAAACGAATTAAATATATATATATATATATATACATACCTTCATCATTCTTCAGTACTTCACACTAATATTACGTACGAGTATAATGGCGAAAGTTTGGGAGTGTGTTTGTATGTTTGTTACTTCTTCACGCACAAACGGCTGGACGGATTTGGATGAAATTTGGCACAGAGATAGTTTATAACCAGGATTAACATAAAGGATACTTAAAAAAAAAGAAAAAGTATGAAAAGTACTTATGCGGGAGAAACCGCGGGGCGCTGCTAGTATTTGAATAAATTAAAGGAAAAGGTAGACAGACAAAAATAATAACAGCCTTATCTAAGGTAGACGAACTTAACATACACTTAAAATAATGAATAAATTATGACGTCGTATATATCTAAGTACAACTTACATACATACATAAACTCACGCCATCTTCCCATGAGGGTAGGCAGAAACTACGAACGCCACCTGCTGCAATCCTTACATACTCCTTTTCCATTTGCTAAGTACATGTACAAGTAGACACTGAAAGCATGATTTCAGGTATCCACTGAAATACCTTAATACCTTCATACTAAGTGGCAACAACTTACTCTAATAACGCGTAGATTATTATAGGTAGGTAATTATCTATATGATACCTGTTCCGGTTTACATAGGTTTTTTAAACTATGGGTTGTTTTTCAGTACTAAGGTAACATAGGGAAAGTACTTTCATGCAAATTATTTACCAATAACTACATAATATGTAATATTAAAAGTTACTTACAGCTCAACACAACGTAAGACCACTAGGTACAGTCAACACAAAAATCTTAGTCATTATCCAACAAACACAAAACACAGCACTACACTTTAACTTGTGTATTATTATGTATTCACAGTACACAGTTCTCTTCGTCCATAAAACACTAGGCACGAACAGTCAGCAAAAAAATGATTCAGTAGAAAATTGTTATCAGCGTTACTATCGGAATGTCAGTGTGGCGTGGCGACTGTCAACTGTCTACTAAACGAATCGTCACTGCGTGCTCACCGCCATGCCCACTTCCATACAATATTCATTTACCATACAACTTGTATCACAAAACTACACAAACCAATTACTGTCTTATCCAGATGGCACAAGGCTTCAAATTCCTCTCCGCTCTTTCGTCTGTTACGTTAATATTGATAAGAAGCGCTTCTATAAAATATATTTGCTGTACTGCTCGCACTAGAGCTCAAAGTAATGTTTCGTCTCTATCATTCCATGTTTGGAATGTTAGTTTTAAAATAGAGCATTGTTTTTAATTTCTGGAATCATTTTCTGGGGTATTTCAGACAAAATATTTAGTTATCTAGCTTGTATGACACTTCGATTTTGGTTCTTGCGGGTAGAAATACGACTTTTGGAATGAATAAAAGTTGTTGTAGGAGCGCATCACCTACCGGCCGAGTAGCGCCATCTCATTTACTCTCATATTTCTTGTTTGTTTCACGTCCCGCGATTGGGCCAATAGCATTTACGGAGCAACCCACCTTACGGCATATAAACTAGCGCGGAATATTGTACTCTATCGCTTGTGAATAAAGTTTAACTTTTTACCATTTAATTCCGAGTTACCGGCGTTTGTCACGAAAGAGTTCTAATTTTAAATCAAGTGTAGGCGGAGCTCTCGTGTCGGAGCTTTTATATTGAAAAACAAAATGTCTTTAACGAAAACCTGTTTTGAGAAACTTAAGCCTTTTATGTACGGAAGTTTTAAGTTTAGCGTTGGGAGAGAGATAGAACCTTTTGGTCCGCGGCCGTGCGGAGCTAGTCCCGCTGAAATAAAGTAAAAAACTTTAGTAACCGGCTTGTCGGTATTTTCCTTTTGTTTGATTTTTGTTTTGTGAACGGGACATAGCATGAGAAATGCAATGCAACAATATGGCGTCGTATTCATCTTTACTGTACGAATGCAATTTTCATGGATTATTGAGCTTTGTGAAAGATGAATACAGATAACGATACTTACGTATTATTCCATATTCCGATGCAGTGTATATGAATATTGATTTCTCCTATTCTGTGATGCTCTGTATTGTCTTATCTTCATCCTCAGTGGCTGATATCTGGTGGGTGCAAGTAGTGGGAAGGCACAAGAGGTTCGTCTGGCGTCTGTTCGGCGGGTGAACTCATTACGGTTGTCGGTCAAGGCCTCGAGGTCGCAGCGGTGGGTGGCCGCCTTAATTACACCCTACGATTTAGGACTTCTTTCTCGTGCATTGTTGCTCGAATGTTCGTGGCCACTCGTACCTACCTACATACTTGTGGCTAGAGACGTGTGACTATCAAGATGGGCTTGTTTTTTTGAGTAATACAACTATAGGTATGTTTGAGCAATGTTCGTGAGGGAATATAATTTCTTGAGTAAGAAAAATGGGCTTTGACTTTGGAGTCTTTGGACTACGTTTTACTTTTCTTAGTCAAAATTCTAGAAGACTTTAAAGACCAAAGACTGACATTTGCTTGCCTCTAGTATACAGGTTGGCAGGGACATCGATGCGCAAACTATAGGTAACCATCGAATCAGTACATGATTCTGAACCCCCCTGCGTTGAAATCTTTTGCAGGTTATTAAAAAAAAATGCTGTTCCATACATTTTGGTAGGTATTGCACTTTTCTATGAAACAGTTTTTTTTTTTTTTTGGGTAACCGTCCAAACATTTCTACGTTAGGGGATCTAGTATCATGTCCTGAATTCATGGTTACCTACTGTTTACGCGTCGATGTCCCAGCCACTCTGAAGAATTCGTTAAGAATTATCCTCCTCCTAAACCCATTTTTCTAAAGTGAAGTAGGTGGACCAAAGGAGAGACGGACCGAAGGACCAATGTTTTGGTCCTTTGGTACGTAGCATATAAAACGCAGATGCACTCTTTTCCCATTTACTTAGGTACACATTTTTCTTTATTAACCCTCCCACAGCGCCATGTTTTATATGGTCGCTTACCATATAAAATTAATGTGTAGGTACTACATCCAGCAGGGCCTTCAGGCACTGGCTTTGTGTATCGTTGAATATTCACGAGGAGACTTAAAAGGAATAATTAAATGACGTTAAAACTTATTTAAATATTCCACGGAGCTACGATCGTGGTCATCAGCTATTCAAAACCTGTTTTACTCATTAGTTGTGGACGTATATTTGCTATTATTGCATTTAGTTATTATGAAGGAATATTTTTTACGGTAAGTATGACTATGACTGGGTACCTATCTACTATTTCCGTAAGTGGCTCATAAGGACTTCTCCAATAAAATTTTTTTTCATGAAAAATTCAAAGTCAAATCATTTATTTGAAATAGGCACATAATAATATGAGGCACTTTTGAACGTCAAAATATACTCATCATCATCATCTGTGTAGCCTTTTCCCAACTATGTTGGGGTCGGCTTCTAGTCTAACCGGATGCAGCTGAATACGTCAAAATAAAATTAAAATTAAATTTAATTTAATTAAATCTACTATACAAGAAAATAGAATTGATTCTACTCGCCCCATCCAATAGGTAGTTTCGTATGGAGAAGAATAAATATATTTGGTGTACCTACCTACCTATAATATTTGGATATTTGGAAATATATTTGAAGACGATGCACCTAGAATAAAATTATTATAGGTACAACGATAGTAAAAAGGATTAAAAATGAAGCAATGACAGATACATTAATTATGAGATAGATACATGCTGCTCACATATTTACAAACATTGTAAAAGTATAAAATTTTAACAAGCACTAAGTCATTGTGTAAGTTAAAGTAGGTAATCACTAAATGTAAATCAATGTCATAAAAATATTAAAAGACGCAATTCAATTAAAGTTTGTCTCGACCCTAGATGGTCCTATGGAGCAGGACCAGTATGTTTCCAAGCATTCTTATCTTGTATATAATCCTCTAATTATACAAAGTTTGTTTGCAAAGTTTACTTTTTTAAATTTAATTGCAATATAATCACAAGGTATTTTGTTGTAACATTTAACACGATACCCCATAAAAACGTATGTACTTCAGGTATCTGAAAAATGGTTGATCTATTTTATCTTTATTTCTAGTATTAAAATTAAGTCTATCACCTATTTTATAATAAAATTAAAAATAAAAACTAAAAAACAAACTTTAATATCGCGCTAAAAATTATAAAATAATTTAATTTAATTCAAAAACGTGGAACGCTTTTATGTCCTAAGTATTAATTTTAAGTGCGCTCCACGCTTTTTGAATTCAATTTAGGTAAGTCAATTTAATCATTTTAAACAGTAAATCGCCATACGATATAATACTGTGGAAGTAGCTAAAATAGACCAAATGTGCAGTTTCTACATCTGTCAGCTGTCCGATCTTTCTAACAGCATAAGTGGCCAGAGCTTAGCCACCTCGCAAAAGGAGTCTTGTAATTTCTCCTCTAGCGTGATTCCTAGGAATACCGTTTAATTAATAAATTCCATTTTTTTTCCATTCAATATGATGTAATTTCCGCTACTTCTAACATTAGACGATTTCAATCGAAGCTAAGGATCGCATTAAAATCTTCCGAGCAGTTCAAGTTCCATTGAACGTACAGTGAGAGACCAGTCAGACCCAAACAGCGAAACATTGAACTGTATTGAGAATATAAATATTACTGATAACCGTCAATACTTAATAGGTACACCAAGAAATCCACACCATAGAGTACAAACATTTTGTACCTACTAAGTAAGTGAAGCAAGAACACTGTACTTAAGTGAAAAAACGCATCAATAACGTAGAACGTTTATAGTAATTGTAAGTTAGTGTTAGATCGTGATCGGTGAGTGTCAATGATTGATGTGAGTATCGCGATACACGGTTAATTAGAGTGTATCAAACGTTAATATGCTGTAATTATAAACGTAATGTGGGATTGTGGAGAAGTGCTTTGGTAACAACAATAAGAAGCATTATGAGGAAAAAAAACTTAAACTATTCCTAAATATTTACACAACACACTAACAATAGGAATGGATTTAATTTTGAAAGTTCATCAACATTCATTGAGTTATTTACTTTGTTGAGCAGACAAATTTTTCGAATACATAATCCATAGCAATGGATTAGCAATAATGCTACAAAATGATTCAGATATTAATTGATAGTGTATTACGGAATTAGGGTGTAGTACCTATAAAGTTGGTAGAGAAAATTTCTTTGGACATAACATCGTATTTTGGGTTTGGCAAGCAGAACACTGTTCCTTACTGTGAACTAGAACATAATTTTTTCTCATTATGACTAAGTAAGTACTTACTACTGGATCGGGCTGTAAGGGCAAGTGGTGTTATTCACATCTATTATTGGAGAAGGAAAAGTTGTCTATTTTAACAGGTAACAAGATCACAAAAAAATATTGTGCGTCAAGTCTTAACTCCACCTTTCCCTAGTAAGATTCTGGTTTGATGTTTTGCATGATCTTTTCCTCATTCTTTCTCAGCATTTGCTCAATGCTTTTCAGGGAATTGGCACGGTGTAGGATTTGTTGTAAGTTCTTAGAAGCTACTATTATTAATAGTGCCGATGATAGGAGTATCTAAATTCTGGGAACATTTGTGTAGTTCCCATAAACACGATAAACAATTTCACACTCATAGACAACGGTTTACCCACTGATGCAAAAACAAAAATAGAAAATATCCAACCCGTCAAGTGATAAGGTATAATTTAGCCTCATATTACGTGACATGTGCACGGGAGGGTTGGCTGTCATTAGTGTCAGATGCTCTCGGTCGAGGCGACCGTCTGTCAAGCGTTGACGAGGCTACAGTCAACGGGTTACGTCTTGCTTGCACTGAGTCAAGGTGAACGGTTTCGTTGACATGAATTTCAGATAAGGGTTTGTTTTGATTTTGTTCAATTTCATGGGTTTATTTTGCCATCTTCTCTTTGGTGTGTTGATGGCCATTTAAATTGTGTAAACCTAGAACTTGGTTAAAGGAGTGGTTAGATATAAGTATAATTCGCCTCTATGCTCTACCTATTCTTATATTACGTATATCTAAGTATTGATAACACAAAATGGATAAATACGTTTAAAAAGTTAACATTAAAGAATGTTCCTCGTACACTAGTGCTATTTTCAAAGACAAAGCCAACACACAACGTCAAGTTCAAGTTCAAAGCCAATGTATTTGGGGTCGGCGCAACATGTTTTCTTCCAAAGATCAAAGTTAGAAAAGTAAAATCCGTTGTAACAATATTAAATACTAAATCACATCAACCATCCAACGAAATGTATTTTCTTAGCTTAAATCTATAAATTCACGCAAACATATATCTAAAACTAAACCTGAAATAACGGTACATTTATTAAATTCTCAGATCCGTTGTTTCTCCGTCTAATTAGTCCGGGTTTCCTGTACATTTGCTGCCACCTGTCGTGGCGTGCCACTGACGTACCTAGCGCCTACCTCTCGAATTAATTACCGCGATCGATTAATACCCGCCAAGCCAAAACTTAATTATGGGGAGAAATTATTTCGCGCGTTTTTGTGGTGCGTGAGCGGTTATTTTGGTGAATTTGAAATTAGAACAATAATTAAATAGTTGGTGATGATAATTTTTAGTTTTAGAAATAGTTCCGCTTTTATTAAATCAATTCCATGTTTAAATTCTAAAGGCAATTCTCGTAATTTAAAACGTTCAAAATCTAGTCGCAGTCTCATCTCGGCGACAAACAAATGTCAAAAAGTTGTCAAAAATTTTGAGACTGGGATCAAACTGTGAACGTTCTTAGAGTTTATTTTATTTTTTTATTGCTGAATGGGCCCGCTCTACGGGTTGAGTTACGAGAAGTCCTCCTCTGATTTCCCACCATCCACTTATAATGGCGTCTCCTTGCACTTTCATTATCATTATCCTTCTTAGCAGGTGTATGGGTATTTGTAGCACATCTACCTAATAATCACTGAATCGCCCGAACGCCCGAACCTGCACTGAACATCCGTTGCTGACAATAAATTCTATTTTGTTTCTTCTTTCCATCAGCGTCCTTAACTAATTGTCATCAAGCCTGTCCAACATTTAACACCAGTACTACAAGAGCCACACGTCTTTCCCAACATATTTCTTCGTTATTGTCAGATTTTAAATGGTTACAATGTATCAACAGTCTCCCGAGGCAGTTCAGTGCACCTCGCCACCGCTTTTTGTGGCGTCGAGCTCACCCGCTTATTTGCCATCATTAATCATTATTTCGGACCAGCGATGGACCGCCGTATGCTTCACAATTTGAGAAAATAACCCTTTTTTGTGTTTTAAGTAAGTTGGTTTGCAATAACATCGGGTCCTCAGAGCGTGGCGATCGCATGCCGTGCACATTATTTAAATTACGTACCGAGAAGGTTGGCTATATGGGTGTATCATGTGCTGTGTTATGGGTACACGTGTATTTTATATCCGACGTTACAGAATCAGTGCGAATTTTGTGTTTCCCAGTGCGAATTTGACTTAAGTTTGTAACATTTGTTGTATCAGCCCGTCGATTCTGTAAAAATCTCACCGTGAAAACTTAGGTGAAGTGAGTTTGTTTTGCTAGGGATTGACACTATTGACAGCTCACTCCACGCTCACTTCACCTAAGTTTTCACGGTGAGATTTTTACAGAATAGCACCGCTGGTCCTGTTTTTACTTCCGTTGTGTTGATTGAATTGCCCTGCCTTGAGCCGCTAATGGCTTGCATCCGTTTCATTGGTTCAAGGATGACATTAGTGAAACTCTCATCCGTCCGTTTTTGCATTGTTTTGTGAGAAGCAGGTAACTATAATAAGGTTTAGCTGGTGTTTCACTTTTGAGAGTATGTTGATGATGGGTACAAATTATTCATAATTGGTTAGGTACTTTGAAGTGCAGGCGAAATGTTAGCAATCTTTCACATTTGCCCATTTCTATGACGTAGATCTTTGAGCATGTTTAGCAGTACATTTTGACGGGTTCAAGAATGTTTGTTCATCTTGGATTTAGTTGGGGCAATGTCAATCGGGCCAGTGAACTTTCTTTGTAGAGCAATCTATCTCTCTCTCTGTAGTCGGTCCCTCATGTCTGAGGATCGTGGTCAGCTTCGGAGTTACATCTAGAGCAATAAGATTACAAAAAAGTCCGAACAAATATGACTTTTTAATGGACAAACTCTAAAAAAGTAGACGTAGTTTTAGTACCCATGCCTATGAAATTTCTTGAAAGTGTACCTGCTTTCATTGACGTAATATTTCATTGTGCATGCTACTGCGATGCGTGCGCGCAGATACGCTCATATTAGTTATTGTTCGTATGATAGTATCAATGTTGTTAGCCGCAATGTTCTCGTAGCGATTGCGTTCAGATACACAAATTGTTGTATATGCACAATTTTAATTAAAATCGCTGGATTTTTAAATACTTCACTTTAATTGAGTTGTGTTTGCTATGGTGGGTGCAGTTAAAAGTTATTCATTTTTAGTTTCACCGTCTTACTACCAATTGCTTCCTCTTGACAATATATTGTGTGGTAAAATACTAGCCGAGGCGGATAGGTAAAAAAAACGTTTATTTGGCCTTGGTCCGTAGGGTGCGGGACAGCGCCAACAGCATCCTGTCTATAATAGCAAGCAGGCTTGATTGTGCGTTTGTGAATCATTGCTGCAAGGTTTCGGCTGGGCCTGTCACCGTGCAGCAGTGATGTCACAATCTGTTTTCTGTATTTGGTTTTGTTTTTGTCTTTGTAAGTGTATTACTAACATAGTTTGTAAGTATATTGTTACTAACACTATGAGTCTTGTTGCTCGAAATAAAATTATTATTATTATTTGTCACTAGAATAAGGTTCAGTTATACAATTTATTATTTTTTTCTTTTTTTTAAAACGTTGCCCCACACTAGGAATTTCTCCTGTATTGTGGGTGCGTTTACAAACATTTAAAGTCACATACACAAACGGCCAGACCCGGAACAACTAGTTGTGGGTCATACAAATATTTGTTCCGTGCGCAAATCGAACCCGCGATACGCAGCGCAGCGGTCAATCGCTTAACCACTGCGCCAACCGTGCTCTTAATTGCCAGTTCAGCAGGTATAAAACATGAGTGGTTACATTGTGGCTTAAATATTTTGTCTTAAATTACCTTTTTCACTATCATTTCAAAGTTTGGCACTAAAGGAATACCTTACCCATAGCTTTCACGAATGTGATTATTTCGTTACTCAGATCCAAGTTTTCTTTTAGATGAAATTCATCTGAATCTGAAACATATTACTTATTCAAATACGATTTAAGTGTAGTCAAAACTGCACCCTAATTATGTTACACACTTTCAATCACAATCTGAGTCATTTTGAAGGATATTGCTAATCCATTGCTTCATATGTTCGAAACATTTGTCTGCTCAACAACGAAAATAACGCAATGAAAGTTGTTGAAATGTCAAAAATTAAAACCCATTCCTACTGTTATTGTGTTACGCAAATACCCCGCAGTTATCCGATGGATCAGTAAGAGAATTGTTATTTCTTTAGAAATCTAAAATAAACATACCCACCACTAAAAGAAGTTAATGCTACAGAAAATCAATTAAGATAAAGAAAGAAAGTAAAGCACTGCAGTTCACGCTTGCATTGCATTACGAATGTTTCTTCGAAATCGTAAAAGCAATCACACAATCTAGCCATATTGCTTTCAGTATCTGATGAATTCAAGCCACTGAATAGAAATAATGAATATGCAAATACACTATGAATCATTCGTATCTACTATACAAATCCGAACACCATAAGGCACAGTTTGCTCTTTGTATTATTACTAGTTTATTGAAGGAAGAAAATTCCCGAAAAAGACGCTAGGGGAAGTTACCGGAATAAAAAGGGAAGGGTTCAACATACGAGGATTTGATGGAATATCGTATGAGTAAGAACGTTGGGCTTTCATTTTAAGTACAATTTTATTATTTATCTAGCCGACGTATTCTGTAAAAATCTTAACCGGAAAACCAAGGTGAATTGAGCTGTCAATAGTGCCAAATTGTTAATCGTTAATCAGGTGGAATGACATTTGAAGCTCACTTTTTTTCGATTTTCCTGTGAGATAGATATTATAGAATAGACCAGCACCCCAATTGCGTAACACACTATCAATCGGAATCTGAATCATTTTGAAGCCAATTGCTAATCCATTGCTTCATAAGTTCGAAAAATTTGTCTGCTTGACAACGTAAATAACGCAATGAATCTTGTTGAACTGTCAAAATGAAAGGTGAAAGTGACAAAAACGAATCGCTGCAAAACCAACTCCACGTAGTCTTGTCTGCCCTACCCCTAGAGTGTAATTAAGTCCGCGTAGGCACGGATGGGTAAGGCCGCCCGCGAGCTGAGGACCAGAAGCTGCGGTGGTGAGCGTTAAAACCATCTGCGACCATATGCTCGCGTGGGACCGCAGGAGTCCCGCAGCGCCGGAGCCGCGAAAGAAACCATGCCTGGTGCATGTTGCATGCTCGCTTGCATGCATGGTGTATACCTACTTGTTTGCATGCTACATGCTTGCTGCGTAAGGGCAGACCCGTTTTTATCATATTAGACTAAAAGGTTTTATGACTTTGAGTGACATATCAAACGATTTTATATTCATTGTTTGTTATGCTTTTAGAAATTAGTTATTTTAAAATTATATCAATCGTTTATTATATCAACTGATCATTATATCAAATAAAATTATAGATTGAGTTGTTATATCTTGTAAATATTAGAAATTTTGTAATTATATCATTTATTACTTACCCTTTATGTACACACCACACATATTTTAAACAGACAAGAAAAATAGGTACAAAGGTGATGCTTATTTCTAAAGAAATCTCTTCCGGCATACCTGCGATAGGAAAGTAGATAAAAGAGATACTTAAGTATAGGTAGACAGCGTGTGAAAGAGTAAAAGAGAAAATAAAATACATGAAATAAAAAACAATACACTTAATAAAATAATATGAGAATATATTTACGTACATACAAAGAAACAATCTGCGTTCGCGATTTAATTGCCAAAAATGTAAACTAATGTGCAAATTAATGGAAAAATAACTTGAATTCCTACACAATAAAGTTCAGTTTACGCTAGAACTTCAAATATTTTTATAATTTTTTCAATAGTGCTAGTCACTCTGAAATCAACTTAATAAACATTGAAATAAAGTTGATTTTTGTTCAACTTCAATTAACATCAATTGCCAACATACCTAATTGGGAATAGACTTTTATCATATTTTTTAAACTAAATATCACTATTAACCTAAATATAACCTACCCTATTTCGCTACTATATTCTATTCTATTCTACGAAACTTGCGTGTACCGGTACCAAGTCGCAGTATAGGTATTTTCATAAAGATGCAGATGCGGCGCAGGTGCGATGTGTATGGAAACGAACAGCGTCTTTACGGCCCGTACATTTGGACAGCTCTTCGACTGACGCAATAAACTCGCGGTATTGCATGTACTACGAAGATGAAGTGTCTTCGGTGAATTTAATCTGGATGCTTGTCTGAGTGTTATTGAATAATCTTTTGTTTGACAGTTTTTTTTTTGTATTCGGCTATATTAATAAACTGCCTAGTGTAAACTGAAGGTTTTCAGCAGTTTATCTCAGTATTATCTTTTCGGCTATACTGGAAATGTTACGTAGTTGATCATTATTGTTTACAAAGGCAACTTTACGTTCTCTGAATTTCAAAACTCTGTTACCACAAAAAAAACGGACAATATCTTTGCTTTCTTCGTAAGACACAACCACGAAGGTCGCCACCTCGACTTTTGTTGTACAAATCTCGCAAGTCAAATGTGTGTACTTGACGACTTTACAGGGTCTGTAGTCATCCTATCAGTCGATAAGATGACTTTACAGGCTGTAGAGCCGGCAATTCTAAGAGATCCTTAGCTTTGATATAGTTATATACTACTGTATTGAAGATATCATCGCAAGATAAAGATACTCGAATCCTTAAACTATCCTCCACGTCTACCTCTATCGAACAAATCTCGAAGGTGTACAACACACGTATAGTTGCAGGGTGCTGCAGGCGTCGCGGCAGGCGCGGGGCGGGGGGCGCGCGGTAACAGATGCGCTGCATTGCCGCCGCGCCAACTCCTGACGGCGGGTAGGGACGGATTTGGGTTGGTAGCAATGATAATATAAAGGAAAGATACGCTACGTTCATACTGAGCGACGTTCTGTATTGTTGCGTTGTTGTTATTACAAAGTACTTACCTAAAGGTGTATTGTAGTTTTCAACTACGATTGCGATAGATAATGCGGAATGTATGACACAGAAAGAGATCTAGTCGTGTGTTGCTCGCTGCTATTAGCGTTCTAAATGAAACTACAACAATTGTCTGAATTTGTCTGCAACAATTTGCGCGCGCTAGTGCGATATCTACCTCTTTAATATAATATAATTGGTTGGTAGAATATATTATGCTATCTTAAAAAAGCAAGACAAGATACTCTAATTCCAAGTAGGTACAGGCTATGAATTTCAGAAGCTCAGTAAAGTAAGAACGCTGAACAATGATGATTTATGAAGACGTGTTAGTATCCCAGATAATGCTCTCATCCCTCATTCGTGCTCTGCAGTCTCTCCTGATCAGTTTGGGCGATTTTCCAGTCAAACAGTCTTATGTCAAAGGATCGTATGGTTAGCCAAACTTCAGTTTTGCTAAGTGTTTATAGCGTTTAACGTTTTCTGCAATGTCTGTAAGAACAAGGTAGCCATAAGGTACCGGTTCAGCAAATCAGCACACAAAATAAATAATATCATATTGATGCATGATTGCTCAGCATTCATAATAGGCCACGACACAAATTATCGTCTGATGATTATGATTTGATGATCATCAGAGGATGATTTGTGGAATTATTTAGGCCACGACACAAATAAACTTAAAAAAAAGTTAGTTTATAGTTAGTTGTATAATAATTTACTATTACATATTTAAATAATAACGAACATAGATTAACAAAATAAAAAAAATAATCACACGGGCAAAAACTTCTTGCATCCCAAATCCGTCCCTGCAACAAAACGCGAGGGAGCGTCGATGACAAAATACAAATTTTATTTTATTAAATTCAAAAAAAGCCTCCAATGATTGATAGGAGCGCGCCCTCTCCCGTTGCATAACTCTTGCTACTCAATAAAATGGATCATTGATTTCTCCGGAATACTCTCTTCTTTGACGTGTGTAGGTACTGTGTACTACTGGCATATGTCACAGTTCCGTATTGCGCAGTGTCGCGGAACTTGGGAAAGGTTGTGGTTTGCGAAACTGTCAAATTTTCCCAATCAACCTTGAACCTTATGCTGTAACGAAAAAGTCGAAAATTTATTAAAGAAATTTGACAGATTGTAGTAGCTTGATGTGCTGGCGTCTGTACCTAAGTATTTTCTGCAGTTTGCTGTGGATATAATATGTTGACTCTAAACGAAGGAAACGAAGTAAAAATGTTGCCAGGATTTCAATAATCAATTTCAAGCACTTTCTTATTCGCAAAAACCAGGAGATAAATTTAATAAATTTAGTCACCTTAATTGCGTAACACACTAATCAATCAATCACAATCTGAATAATTTTGAAGAATATTGCTAATACATTGCTTCATATATTCGAGAGTCTGCTCAACAACGTTAATAACGCAATGAATGTTGTTGAACTGTCAAAATGAGAGCCATTCTTAGTGCGCTTTCACATTTAGGCGACTTTAGCAGCGCGACTGACGCGCGACCGTCGCCCAGTAAGAATTTAATATTATAAACAGAAGCGTGCGTGAAGGTTTCTGCTTCTGCCGCGCTACTGTCGCGCTGCTAACGTTCTAATGTGAAAGCGGCCTTACTGTTAGTGGGTGACGCAATTACCCCCCTGGTTCTTATTATCTGCTGAGGTAGTTGCATTTCTGGAGTATTTTTTTTTGTATCCCCGCCAAGACGAGCCTAGCGAAGCGCAAGGGCACTACCTACCTTTTCTCGAAGCACTTCGTTGTATTTTTGAACCTTTATAACTTGGGTTTGGATTATACCAGATAAACAAAATTTTCGGGATATGATGTCCGTGGTTGATTTATTAAACCTATAAAGTTTCAATTGCATAGCTCTTATACTTTAGATTTTATTGATATCTATATCTAAAATACCCCGATTTCGTCACTGACTCACTTAGTGAGTCCGTGAGTCACCTAGTCAGTGAGTCAGTGAGCTGACTCACTGACTCACTGATGATCATCAATATTCTAAGGGTCTTCCGGAAGTCCTAGAAAGCTGAAATTTGGTATGTAAGCTAGTAATAGTACACAAACAACAAAAAAACTCTAAAACTTGGAACTTTTACCCTCCAACCCCTTAAAATAGGGGATGGAAGTTTGTACGAGACTTATACGCAAATTTTGATGCTAGAGTTCTGAAAATTGATATAGGGACTCCTTGTTATAAATAATAAAATACGTATTTCAGGATTTTCAGTAAATAACCCCCCAAAAAATTTTTTTTTTTTCATAAGCAATTTTCAAAAAGATGTGTGAAGCCGTTTCGCTACCATCACATGGGCGTAAGGTGAAAAATTTATTCACTGTTCATTACTTTTCTGTTATACAATATTTCTTGTAGTAACGAAACGGTCAAGCCTCATATTTTGACTAAGGTGTAGAGTTTGTGAAGTTAGGGCGTGTAGAGTCAGAAGCTTGGCTCTACATGAGATCTGATAACTTTTTGACAGTGCGAGCCATATGTGGTCTCGTCTTGGCAACATTTTACATGAAAATGTTTTTGGTGGGTTATGTTGACGCTAAACTAAAATTTGTGGAAACGAAGTAAAATATTGCAAGGATTTAAATAATCAGTCATTTTCTTATTCGCAAAAACCAGGAGATAAATTTAGTCACCTTAATTGCGTAACACACTAATAAATCAATCACAATCTGAATAATTTTGAAGAATATTGCTAATACATTGCTTCATATATTGGAGAGTCTGCTCAACAACGTTAATAACGCAATGAATGTTGTTGAACTGTCAAAATGAGAGCCATTTCTACTGTTAGTGGGTGACGCAATTACCCCGCTGGTTCTTATTATCTGCTGAGGTAGTTGAATTTCTGGAGTATTTTTTGTAGTCCTTTCTCAGCCTTCTATTTAATAAGGGCGAAGAGTGACGAGGCCGTTACCTAAAAAAAAAAAACTGGCCAAGTGCGAGTCAGACTCGTACACGAAGGGTTCCGCACCACAAACCATGAACGCCGAAAAAAACACGTTTGTTTTATCCTAAATATTTATTTTATTCTGTTTTTAGTATTTGTTTCAACTGTCTAGCTATCACGGTTCATGAGATACAGCCTGGTGACGGACGAACAGACGGACAGTGGAGCCTTAGTAATAGGGTCCCGTTTTTACCCTTTGGGTACGGAACCCTAACTATCTTAAGCTTCGATACTAAAGCTATTTTACACATGATTGATGATAAACTTATTTCGAAGCGAATAGCCAAGTTATTTCATACGCCATACGGCGAAGCTGCAGTAATTATTTATTTATTTACCGATTTGCGTACCCACTAATTTACGATACGGGCATAAATATCTTGGTAACCGGTATAAGGGCTGGTACACACTTGCGAAGAGACTTTAATACGGTGAGCGGAGATATATCAGAGACAAGTGGTCGCGAGCTGTTTACAAGAACGCGACATAATGGCCTTCGTGTAAAATATCGAAGTGTTCTATACGGGACCCTCGTGTCACCCCTTAGTCTTTTATGGGAGTAAGTATTTCGGTACTGCCTTTTACGAGTTTATGACATAGGTTTGAGATAAGATTTTTACGGTGGTTTTAGTGGGAGTTGATTCTTTCAGTTATTTCAGGAATAATGGATATGTGTGTGAGTAAAGTCTCATAAGTTAGGATTGTTTATCTAGCTTTACATGCCCAGTAAAAAAGTCACAGTTCCTAGCGTTTATCATGAGCGACGGGGTCTCCTTCATTCAGCTACACATTTGGTCCTTCAGATCTTTATCCTTTAAATATGCTTAACAACTTTTGAATCTAAGTTACTAGCTGGTCGTCGTTGTTAACGGTGTCCTTTACTAACACTATAATCTATAATAATATCAGTCTATAATGTTCTCACTGTTGGGACACAGGGCACCTCTCTGTGAGAGGGAGTGGGCTGTTACTCGTCCGTGCGGGCCCAGTGCGAGTTGGTAGATGTCACATGTCTTTGAATTTATGGTTCTAGGACATGCCGGTTTCTTCACGATGTTTTCCTTCACCGCTTTGAGTGCAGTGGTGATGAAATAATTTACACAAAGTACCTAAAACCCTGTCTGGTTTCGAACCTACGATCTACAACCCGTAAGTCGTGACCGTTACGTCTGGGCCACCACTGCTCACCTACTCCACTGCTACTCACGATGTTGCTGTTGTCTTTAACTTAGTTAATATTATTGGTATTTTGACTTAAAAGTGATTAAGCCTCAATATATTACAGGTCACAAGCAGAACAATACTCGCAGTCCGGGTCGGCGCCATGCTCCGGGGCAGCGGCCGCTTACCCAGGGTTGCTACACACAGTTAATTTAAAATTCTCACTCGGATAAATAAGGAGGGTAACGTTTGCGTTTTATAGCCTACAATGTGCGAATGCAATGTTTGTGACGCTCCTTTGCGGTTGTGGACGTATTTTAATATCGTTAATTAGGTGTTACGAGCGTCGAGTGCTCGTAAACGTTTTGTATTTTGGATAATGTGAACATGAAATTTTGGGTGTACGTGAAAAGATCTAATAGGAGTAAATCTGTTTAGAATTTTATGTTTTGTTAGAATTTTTAAATAAGTATGTTGTGCGGCTGTGTCTGATTAAAATTAGCTCGACAATTTTAAATACTTAGTACTTTTAAACCTTTCCTGATGAATAATCATTGAAGTTCCTGATAGAAGTAAGTACACGTCTATTATGAAAAAAGAAAAATCTGTTTTTAAATTGCAGGCGTTTCTTCAGCTACTTAAATTAAAGTGGGCAAGTACCGTAAGTTACGTTATTTAAATAATTCCAAGTTATGTCATTATAATGAAATGGCAAATGCCCAAACCAACATACTAGGGAAGGTTCTGTATGGAAAGGAATAATTACTTAATTCAACTTTCAATAGTAGGTACCTAGATGAATATCCCACTCATTTTCGTTGGGCAAGAATTATCCAATATTTTATTAAAATATGGTCAAACAACAATTATTATTTATTAACTTATCCTATCGCAGTCCACTGCTGGACATAGGTCTCTCCCAGGCTGCGCCACAACACCCTGTCTTCCGCCATCCGCATCCAGTCTGTACCAACCACCTTCGGTCCATCTAGCGTCTGGGCGTGCTACACAACAGTTCGCGTCAAATAACTTTGCCGCTCTGAAGTAGGCAAAAAGTCACTGCGCAGTAGTTAATCCTATGAATACAACAGCAGCGCGCACGGCGCGGATTGGCGGGGCTAGGAAAGAGCCTGCTTCAGAGCGGCAAAGTTATTTGACGCGAACTGTACGCTTGCCGATACGCGGTCTCCACTCCACTCACTCGTTTGCTCTACCGGCCGTCTCGGTCCTTCGACAAACATGGCCTGCCCACTGCCTCTTCAGCACCCTAACTCCCTATGGCCACTTAACGATTCCTTACTCGAAACCAGGTCAATTCTTTAGCTAATCTCGCGTTCATTTCGCGCGGTTTCGGTCATTGTGTCATAGAGAATAAGGCCCCAGCTTGCTAACATATGCTCAAATATGGTACAGACGCCAGCACATCAAGCTACCCGAAACTGTCAAATTTTTCCAATCAACTTTGAACCTTATGCTTTAGCGATAAAGTTGAAAATCTTTTAAAGAAATTTGACAGATTGTAGTAGCTTGATGGGCTGGCGTCTTTACCTATCTGAATGTATATGTACAACAGTAACTTCAAACTGAAAATGATACCTTAAAAACTTAGCCGAAGAAAAGATCTCATTCGTTCTAATTCTGGAAATAGCGATGTATCTAATTTACTTAGTACCTACAGAAAACAAAAATCCAAGACACGGCGGCAAACAAAGGCGGCGTTACGAAATGGAGCAAAACTTTCTTACTAATTAATTTAATCCCTTCGAGCCCTACCCCATTACCCTAATTGAACTGCGGTGTACATGTCAATTCTTTGCTCTTGTTCTAACAGACTAAACTTCTAATTACAACCTTAAAACTTAAGAAATAGAGTCCGTTTCAGATCGTGAAAGTCGCTGTAAAGTTAGCACCATGTTAATGATATGAGGGTCATACTTTGTAACGTTTTGCATAAGTGTCCAATTCCTATAAGCTTCTTAAAATATTGTCTTTCAAATGACACTTCTAAGGTCTTCTATACCGGTTTCCATTAAAGAAATCGATCACAAATTGAGTTATTTTCGACAGAAAATAAAGAAATAATAAAAGAAAATTATACACAAACTTCATTATCTGAGTAAAAGCAAATAAGAATGTAGGTGGAAAAGTGGCATAATTATGATAACTTATTTTTCAGGTTATTTACTCAAAGTTTTTTTATGACTAAATCATTATTTGTGTTTGTTTTACCTTTCTAATATAAGAATACACTTATCCATCCCTATATTTACCTACTTCGAAGAAAAGCAGAGTGCCATAATTACCTATTCGAAAATATTGAGTGTAATTCCGCCTTATGATGTTTCAATAAATATTTCAGGAAAAGAATAATAAAAATATTGTTACGGAGAAAAGGACGTAGCTGCTGGGGGCCTAAAAAGGCCACTTTGGAGAATCATAAAAGGAGCACTTTGGAGAATCATAACATTATGAATTATAATATGGTGAAGACAGTCCGTGTTTTTCTTTTTTTCGCTGCACTTTGTAGGTACAATCAATGAGATTGGGATTGGATTTGGATGGGATTGATTGGTATTTTAGCACAGACAAAAAAAAAATAACTGAAAAATGCTTCACCAATGGGATTTGATACGATTAACTTATCAGTTAACTGTCTATTATGTTATCATTTTATGATTCTGCCAAAGTGGCCTTTCTAGGTCCCCTGGAAGCGAGACTAAGAAGAAAATATTTAAAAGGAATTATCATATTTCACATTCTGAAGACTGCTTCATTAGGTAGGTAAGTATAAAAGGAGTTCTAGCATAATTTATTTATTAAAACTTTATGCACAAGTAAAAGAAATACTGTACAAAGGCGGACTTAATAATATTTCTAATTTTATGGTTTAATTGTATTTAGACAGTGAATTGAGTGATCAGCGTGCGTCAATAGCGGACCCCCTGTAAACACGCATTTTGTTCAAGGGGCCGCTGAAAGACAACTGACAGTAAGTCCAATCGACATTATATTATAAACGTAGAGTTAGTTTCACGAAAGAAGTCTCGCAGACGCGGCGCCACATGCATGTGACGGAATCATAAATCTTTATTTATTTATTTACCTAAACTTTATAATTTATTACAGACATTGATTAATAAAATGCAACATCTTAAATATAGAAAGTGTCAACGGAAGGATGGTTGTTGTAGGAATGTTCATCATCATCATCATCAGCCTATAGCAGTCCACTGCTGGACATAGGCCTCCCCTAATGAGCGCCATAGCGCCCTGTCTTCAGCTTGACGCATCCAGCATCTGCCTGCAGTCTTTCGCAGATCGTCATCCCACCTGGCCGGAGGGCGTCCCACACTACGTTTGCCGAGTCGCGGTCTCCACTCAAGAACTCGTTTACCCCAGCGGTTGTCGGTTCTTCGCGAGATATGGCCGGCCCACTGCCACTTCAGCTTGCTAATTCTTTGAGCTATGTCGATAACTTTCGTTCTCTGTCGGATGCATTCGTTACGGATCCTATCCTTCAGAGAGACTCCGAGCATAGCTCTTTCCATAGCTCGCTGAGCGACTTTGAACTGGTGGACCAGCCGTATCGTGAGTGTCCACGTTTCAGCCCCGTAGGTCATGACGGGTAGGACGCACTGATTGAATGTTGCTAACTATAAATTAATAATTAATTCCACTTATTGCTGCGGGACTTCTCTCATGAGACGAACTCTAGGCTGGCCTGCTTTATTTCAAAGTTATACAAATGAATCAGTGAAGTCTATACGCTAACGTTATGGAAATGTTATCGTCCTCATAATGACGTATATAATGGTATGTTAAGATTATCGATAATGGGTAAATACTGTATAGAGTGCACAGGCTAGTAGGATATGTCATTGTTGTTAGACGGCAAGTTCTTGTGTGACCAAACTCGAAAGTGTTATAAAACTTATTGTACTGATCCAAGCGTCTCCCATCCAGGTGTTTCCCGCGACTTTGTCGATAGCATCACCCCAACGTGCTTTTGGACGGCCCTGGTTGCTTTGGCCTGAACTGCACCGGCCATCTCCTCTTCTAACTAGATGTCCTACGATAATCCGCTTAGGGTTCATCGCCCTAGCATTCTTTTGCTTGAAAAAAAAGAAATACTCAATTTAATGTATTATTCCGAGACGTTTTTCGATGTCAGGGTCCAAATTAACCAGGCAACACTTCTTCTATTTAACTTTACAGTGGTATTATTGACAAACACGTCTGCTGACACGCACATCCTTTTCATAGCCACCGCCATTGCTGTACACAAAGGACCTTCTAAATTCGGTCGCTTAAACTTTAGACTATTCACTAAAGATATTGTGTAAGCGCTCTGTAGTGAATAATGTTATTATGCTAACAATTTTAAAAGCATTGGAAGTTTAAATAGCTGTAATGGTTAAGTTGCGACGAAGAGCTTTTAAATTAGGTCAGCCAGTGGATGCTTTTTAGGAGATTGTTTTTGACTAAACGTTTTCTTTGAATGTTAAAGGTTTTAACGCTATCAAAACCCTGTACGCTCTTAAGTGAGTTGAGTTACCATAAAGATAAGGTGCTGGACTCCTTTAATAAAGATTGGTCCTTGGCAGCTCTGGACAGAGAGAGGTATGAAGAGAGTAGTGAGGTCTTTGCCCAACAATGGGACATTGGCTAATTAAAAAAAAAAAATGGCTAATAAAAAAAAAATAAAGGTTAGGTTGGCTCTATGTGTATGTGTATGAGGTTGTCGTAAAATGCAGGAAATCAATAAAAGTTTACTTTACTTTTACAATTTACTTTAAAATCAAACCTTAATGATTCCTCCAATAAAAAGTTGTATAAGCACTACCTCTAAGAATTGTATGTTCCAGATACTCATTGTTTTCTTCCAGTCTTGATTACCTCGTATTTAATGTGTATAAACTAGGTTCAAACCTTCAATTAATTCGTTTCATATCGATTTTTTGTCCACAAATATTAATTTTATTGCTTTAATTACCAAGCGAAGTAGCGCTCCAAGGACCAATGAAATAACTGTGTTAAAATACCGTCAGATATAAGTTTGAACCATGACAAAAGTTCCGTGAAATGGGGTAAAACTAATTCGGGCCCGGTCAGTGCAAGCTTGCCATGTGTCCCGGGTTCGATTCCCGGGGGTGTTCGTCTGTAATGTCACGCCTATTATTCCCCGATATATCTTCCGCTCCCGTCAATATTTTCATTTTCGTGGATTTCTGTCCATTTGGGAGTTCATTACGTCCTTCTGTGTGCGTTTTGTACCGAACTTGTTTGTTCAACGAGGGCTTTTTGGTTGTCGTGTACCCACCTATGTGAACTTTTGTCATAAATCTAAGGAGTAACATGAGTCGTAACTTGTAGTGATAAAAGTGAATGTACCAAAGACATGGGAAGTATCAGATACACGTTCAACTCTTCATTAATTTCATGAGAATACCATGAGCTGGAATAATTATCATATTAAATCTACAAATAATCATACCAAATTACCAAGAATATTTTATGACCCTAACTAAACCAATCCGTACCCTACATCCCAGTATAAACCAACCCAATTTCCAGACTAACATGATTGAAGATATAGGTTATGGTTCCGTCATCGTCGATATTTGTAACAAGGCTGGGCCATGCATCACCAGCTTGGAGGGTATCCGACAATCTTATAAAGTACCCGGACCATCACACGTCAAGGTCCGTACTGACCGGCCATCCTTTATTCAAATAAACCCTATTTTTATGGAAAACCTGCCCTTTCCACATCAATATCAATTTCCCAGCGATTGTTGCAGAAATAAAGGGATGACCCTTCGGGGGCGCAGGTTATCTGCCCAACTATATTAGAGGAGCTTTTAAAAGGCAGTTTTTTTCCACTGTATTATGTTTTATCGGGGATTTTCGGTATCTTTTCTTCATTAAAATGTGTAGGTGACCGTAACCTTTAAACAGTTTGAGATAAAACAAAAACGTTGTTGTCGTATCAATAATCGATTTATAGGTACAGTGGGTTTTTACGCAGCGTATAATTTGTACACAAATGGACAACAAGGATAAAGGGAATGACAACAAATTTAAACATATTTGAATATATTAACATACCCAATATCTAATTAAATAATAACTGATAGAGCTGTAATATACGCTACTACAGAATCATAAACCTAAAACGTCATAACATATTACGACCTCCACCTATAAACATTTAATACCTCCTCATGAACCCGTAATTTACTACTCCTGATACATAATACCTACACATGATCGATGTGCTTTTATTTTAATACACATCAACCAATAAATACCACATAACAGCGAATGACGCGACCATTTACCAAATGATAGGTGAACAGGCCTGAGAACATGCAGCAGTTGTTCTCCACTGTGATTACAGACGATTACCCCGTCACCAAACTCGTATTCGGTCCCCACTTAATATAATAAGCATCGCTGAATCGAAATCGATGCTATTACATGTCTGGTCCCATTTATAATCAGTACACCGAGTCCCGAAGCGATCGTGCCGCCTTAGGGCCGCTGTAATCGGTCAATTATCTATAATCTTCTACCATCAGTCTTTACCCGAAGCGGGCTAGATTCCTGTCAGCCCTAGTGTAATGGTGCGTCCGGTTATCGATCTAATTGGTAAATTATGTATAGCCCCTCGGGAGACCAAGTGGAAATGCTCGGGAATATAAATAGAAAAAGACTAATCGCAGTTCTAATTCTGAATAAGTAGGTTTCCAAAGGACCAAGTTATGGTCACTAGGAATTAAAACAAACTGTCAAAATAGGTGAAAATATTTCTTCTAATATTAGTAGGTTCTTCTGAATTGGTAATGTTTAAATTTGCTCGTGCATGCTTTTCCAAAAACACATTTGCATGGACTTTGCATTCAGCTGCGCCTTAGTTATTTCACCACAATTTTTTTTATAAATATTATTCTAAAGTTTCGTATCTTTAAAAAAGTGTATTTTATGTATACTCGTTGTAACATGTAAAACAAAAACAGGTTATAGTTGAAACCGAGACGCGGTGAACATTCGATCCGCCCCCAGCGGCTGCATGCGGCCGCGTCGATTTTTTGTCTTTTTTTTTAAACCAACCATAATAAACTTTTTCCTATTGGCCGCAAGGAAATTATAAATTTTTTGTCTGAGACGAAATAAAATTTATAGCAGGTGGAATGCTAGTGATTATTTGTGTTATCGATTGGAATCGAGTATCGATCGCTGCGATTGGTCGACTCGAGTCCAATAGGGTTCGAGATCGATATGCGCGAGATAATTGATGTAATTATTCGAGTTGAATTGTAATTCTTACTCGGTTGTGGGGAGTTTCGTGTAGAACTAGTTTATCACGATATCTGAACAGTGGTTTTAGTTGGTAGGGATATATTTTAGGTTGTGCTGCCAAACGCGATCTCGCGTGACGGTAAGGCGTGGCATGCGATTACAATTAAAACATTGTTCGGTGCTTGGTCGTTCCAACCTCAGGAACGAACCTATCCGAAATTCGATCAAAAATCTTTGTTCATTACCTACATTTGCGTTTGCCATATTAAATGTATAGGTAAGGTTGGGAATTTCTTTTTTAAATCATTAAAAGTTGGTACTGTTACTGTTTAATTCCACTGCTACGGAACTTGATCATTATCAGTGTTGTTTGATCGAGAGATAACTTGTATAAGTGTTGGGGGATTTTTACGTTTTTTATATAGGTACCAGTTAAAATAAAGGAAAAAAATATGTACAAATAATCAGCTTTCCGGTTCACCCGTAACTTACATCATTGTTTTATCATATGCATACTATTTAGTTAATGTCCGAGCACAGATAAAGGACATCAAAGCCGTGCGCCGGTTTGTTAATTTCGTTAGAAACATATTAATGACGTCATTAGTATACGTCACCACAAATGGGATTCGTGACAAAATATTGACACGACACGACGACGGAACGGACGAGTATGTAATAAAAACATGAATTAAATGATATTGTAACAAAAAGGTGGACTGTCAAGCAACGCATTTGTCTAGAGACCGTCACTAATTTCATTAATACGCTGTGTAGAACTTTAGGGTTCTGTAGTTCTATTATAAACTCCGCTAAGATTACATCCGTGACATTTCTTATAAGAAACACCAATCGGTAACACACTGAATTATTTAATTTCGAAACCACGACGGCAAATAATCTACCATAGAATTTAATTTGTACAGTTTGTGCGGAACCAAGCACCTAAATATAATTTTTTTGGTAACACGGATGTATGGTCACGCCTGTATAAATTCGTTACGATTTCTTGTCCACCATTTATTTCGTAACGCGTTCAATAATAAATGTTATAGAACATGTTACATGACAAATCGAAACGATGAAACATTCGCATATAAATTAATTTTTCATGGCTTTTTTAATACAATGTGTGAAATATTTAGTGCCTCAAATAACTAATTCTTGAGTCGTTTAGATTTACCTTCAGGGATGTCACGTCAAACATTAGGCCCACCACGTAGTACCTAAGTATGTGTTAGTCTCCGATTGAGACCTAAACTTATCAAGTGTAATATCTCTTACATTATTAGCAATATGACATCCAGATTTTGAAGGCAGGTTATGACAGATTAAATCTAAAAATTCAACTCGAATAGAATGACAGTTAATTTTTCAGTATACAAGGTGTAAGTAGATGACAATATGTTCACAGTCTGCATACAAAAATTCAATCAAATAAATCCAATAGTTTAGTCAGTAGGTATAGTTAGTCGAAGATAGACAAAATCCAAAGTCAGCCCATTAATAAAGAATTTATTATTATCTCCTTTATTCAAATAAATTCTTATAAATTATATTTTTAAATATTAGTATAAAGAAATATAAAAACATTTAAAAATATAAAAAATAGTAGCCCACCGGTATCGGGAACAGGGTCCAAGCTACCGGCGGTCAGGGCTCCAGAGAGAGGAACCTCCTAACTATTCGGGCCGTGTCCAGAAGTACCGCTTTCTGGATCAAGCCCTTGATCCAGCTGCCCAACGAGAGCCTCCTCAGGTGTTGGTCGAGGCTCTTGGCTATTAGACCATTGGCTGTTACGACTATCGGCACAATGATCGCTGAGTCCACATCCCACATGTCGACAACCTCGCGAGCCAAGTCAAGATACTTGATTTGTTTATCTTTCTCGGCTTTCACGAGGTTCCCATCATGCGGGACGGTTATGTCAACAATCATTGCGCGCCGCTCTGATCGATCCACCACCACTATATCAGGCTTATTGGCAACAATAGTCCTGTCAGTGATGATGGATCGATCCCAATATAATGTGATATTACCATTTTCGAGAACTGGGTCGGGCACATACCTGTAGTACGGCACCTCCGATTCCACAAGGTTGTATTTCAGAGCAAGTTGCTGATGGATTATCCTGGCTACAAGGTTGTGTCTATGCAAGTATTCTTCGTTAGCTAGACGAGAACACCCGGAGATAATATGCCTGATTGATTCTCCCGGCCGGTGGCATGCCCGACAGATGTCAACCGTGCCGTCTTTCACAATAAATCTCCGGTAATTGTTCGTCATCATAACTTCGTCCATAATTGCACAGACAAAACCTTCGGTTTCCCCAAAGAGGTCACCGAAACGCAGCCAGGCTACGGACGCTAGTAGATCAACATCGGGTCCATGTAGGGCCCGGAAAAAGCGTCCGTGAAGCTCCTTACTATGCCATACCTCCATGCGATCAATTAGTGTCAAGCACTACTGGCTTGCGCCAGTTCTCTTTAGCCAAGGAGAGCGGGGTGATATTATTACAACTATTTAGTTTGTTTGAAAAACCACGTTTTCAATTTCGATGTTAGGATTTATTTGATAGTTTCAATTAAGTTTTCATTAAATAATTATATTTATATATCATAATTTTATTTCATTTATCGTTATTTTGCCATCCACGTTGTTTAAAAAATAGGAGAACTATGTAAACTTTACTCTGGTAATAACTATTCATTCAACTCAAACCCTGAAACAGTTCCTATATTCGAATCTTATTGGAACTTATAATGTTCGAGCCGACATCCGAGTGCCCACTTAGTTTTTCGAGACATTGCCAAGCGGTTTTGTCGACTCTTCATTACCAGAAGGCTGGTCTATTTTTTGGCCAAAGACAGCATTGCCATTAAACGTGGCAATGCTGACAACGAAGCAGACAAAATTTTTGATGCCCTATGATTCTATCCTTTTTATATAGTTGTACTTATTATTATTTTAACACGTTGACTGCCAGACCACAGACACAATAGAAAATCTATTGTTCGCTGTCACCGGTGACCGCGCTGGCAGTCAGTGCATTAAGACTGGTAGCTTTTAAATTACGTAATTTTTGTAGGATAGTCAAACATGATCTGCATCAAATTATGGTGCATAAAGTTTTTGCGGTTCCATTTAACTGATGAAAAAATCGACAGGTGAAATGCAAGTATAGCAAATTACGTTTTGATAAAGTGTTCCTATTTTAGCTGCGATAGATTACTGTTATAATTAGGTCAGGTGTAAACATGGGCAAATACGGGTATCATTTATTATCTTGTAAGTTTATATGAGACACTCCCCTATAACGTGCACATAGAAAGATGCGATATTAAAAACCTTTTGTTTTGGTTCCTAAATCTTATATTATTTCTTGTAGGTTTTACTTACAAAATTACATCAGTCACCTCACACATCAGGTCCAGTTGAAAACCAGCGTCAGGCACTAGTTGTCTGGCATTTTTGCTGAACTGGGCCTTTTTGGCGCAGCCGTGAGGCACACTTTCCTGCTAATTTCTTACATCGGACTTTGCACGTTTTATTTTTATCTTTATTTTTATCTGATGTACCTACGACTATTATCTGACTATCTGGTGTACTGTGTCTCTTAGTCTGTGCTAAATAAATGTATTTTCTTTCCTTTCGTTCTTTCTATCCAATAGTATCTTTTTGCTAAACAATAAGAATATCCTGGTCCCATCGCGCTCCTGCTATTTTTCAAATACACACTGGCACAACATTTTTCTGCCTATCGCCATCCTGCAGTGTCTAGAATCCCACCAATCCCACCTCAGTCTGAAGTCACACTATGTAGCTACAATCGTAAAGGGTGATACGATGACGTATGCCTCTCATCAATACGCGTCGCGCGTCGGAGCATTAACCCGCGCCTAATGAGGTCGGACAGCGTTTAATAGAATTAAACGCTAGCCGTGGAAGGGTTAGTATGCGACGGTGTGACCATTTGTTACTATAGTGCCCCGCGGTGAGGCTCGAGGTTGTGATGACGCTATTTCCTGTAGTGTGTGTTGCGTTAAATTTGACGTGTCATATGAAATTTTAGTCATCAATTTTACTTTATTCAAAACCAGCGCCTCGCAAGATTTTTACAAGTTGACCAAACATACAGATTTTTTATTGTAGGTAGATATGTATGTCAGTTTAATATTAATGTTTTAAGTACATAAACCTTACGGGAGAAATCCTCTAAATAATTATGAAAACCGCGTCAAAATCTGTTGCGTAGTTTAGAACAACAACGCAGTCACACAGACAGACACGAAAAGCAACTTTAACTTATAATATGTATAGATATAGATTATACCTACTACTCAGCTGACAAGTCCTTAAAGTTAGGTTATCTAGATCGAAAGCAGAGCGATGCTAGACACTTATTCTAGTTAGTGCAACGTTGCTACCTATTAAACCACCATATTTTCAGAGTAGAACGACATCAACGATATAAGGGAACTGCGTTCACATCTGCTTCCTGTAAGAATAGAAAATATAAGATTTTGAAGACTGAATTTCGAATAAACTATCTTTGACAAACACATGACGTGAGCTAAGGTTTAAAAGCCTTTCCTTTAAAAATCATAATTCACTTTCTATAAAGAACCCTATTCATGCTATTGTTATCAACTATCAATGACTACTAAAACAATTTGTTCGCCATTGTATCTCCCCAACCACCTTAAAAACCTCAACGCTTCATGCGTTTGTGCAATAACACTTAAGATTTCCCAGCTCACCTCTGGACTGTATTATTCGTGACTAGTGGAGTGGTCAGACGGGCGGGGGGGTGTTGAGGTCAGACGAGGCGCAAGGCTTTGTGGCCACTAAGTAAACATCGTCAGTAGATCCACCACCAAACCAAGACCTAAGTTGTCACTCGTGTTAATGAAATGTCAGATTAAAAACTGGACTTACTGCAATTGCATTTTAAAAGCGAAAAATTGGTCCTTTTGCCATCAATATATCTGTGGTCCTTTATACTTGTGAAGCAGGTCTTCTGCACCTAATTTATGTAGTGTAGTAGAGGACTAGGGGGGCAAGGGGGGGGAGGATGCATCTCTACGCGGGCGGTGCCGGGCTGTTCTCACGCCTCTGAGGTCACGCCTTACTTTGACCATCGCCGCGCAACATTACAAACCCAACGTGTACTAGCTTATGAGAATAATGGAATATCTTTAACGGTATTGAGGTTCTATGCAATATTTCATTCGACGCCCTTCTGCCTGTTTCACCGCGCATTTCATGGGAAATACTTTCTAAAATAGTTTGGAAGATGTCTTTATTATGTTACGATGTGAATATGTTGGGTATGGTAAGTGTTTGTGAGTGTTCAGTTTAAGTGTTACGCGAAACATAATTTTAACCAAGATATTCTTGTGCTTCGTTTGAGAACTGTAAACAGGCATGATACAAATACAGACTCGGTACTGCGGGAACATACTGGGATATAAAGGACATATAAAGTACGTGACAATTGTCATAGAAACGAATCCAAAAATTTATTCTGTGGTTGCTTCTGGATTTTACCATGTGAACATTCTCTAATACCATATTAGAGAATGTTCACGTGATCAAGTCCAGAAAGCAGACAGGCTTGCAACACCAGAAACACTCTGTTGCTCATCATTGCAAATAAACTCTATAGTAATCCTCCCACGTAACATCAGCATATGAAATCAACACAGCGTCACAAAACCGCGTAACCTGAGCGCCATCTTTGTGAGCCTAGTCGATTTATAAACAGTGGATACAGGAAACCGGCAATCTTTTTTCACTAGTGTCTTGGCTGCTTATGCTCACTATGGAGTACTTATATTGACTGGTATGATGAATTAATCTAGCGAGACTTATCTATGGCCAGCGAAGAACCTTGGAGAGCGTCTTTCAAGGGAGTGGCAGTGGTATGATTTTAACGCTTAAGGATGCGTATTTCACACCTTAAAAACAACTTTTTTCTTCTTAACTTACTGTTACGAAAACTAAACAAGATTTCCACATTGTACAAAAGCAAGTAAACTCCATTGTAATCCTCGCACGTAACAGCAGCATATGAAATCAACACAGCGTCACAAAGCCGCGTTATCCTACTTGAGCGGCGCCATTGTGCGCACAGATAAACGCGCGATACACAATGCGCTTAATATTGTAATCTATGAATATTTTCTATTGCGCGGTAAGTATGTGGAAAGTGTGATACAGACTGTGTTATGGAGTGGCTTTTTGTTCTGTATGTGATTCTAGACGAAGTGGGAGGTTCTTAGATAGGCAATTGTATAGGAGAATTATGAGGCGTTGTACTTCTACCTGCTTCTTTCTATACAGTTAATGAAAAGTAATAGTCTGTCAACTGCTTAGGTATAGAATCGCCTCATTAAATACATGTCACTCGCCATGAACTGATAAGAAAGCTCTCTAGTTGGTCTAGAGTTTGCTGCTCTCAACAAAACCGGGAACTTTATTTCTGTTGCGCAGGAATTTCAGCATAAATTTGCAAATGTTTGGTGTCGTGTGTCTACCCGCCCCTTTCCTCACACATGTTATTGAGTGAGAACTATGCATTAGCACAATTTTGTTGGTACAGATATCTTATCCACGGCCCGCCTCCGCCGCGCCTGGCTCGGCGGCGCCCGCTGCCGTGACGCAGCAAAACCCGCGAAATAACACCTTCCCGGCCCCAAATCACACCAAAGCCTCGTTGAAACGATTCAAATCAGAGATTTCAGGACGATACCCGATTGTATTATTCCGGTTTCGTAACCAAAAATCCAATTGTAGTCGGATCCCTTTCGGGAAAATTTTCGGAGTCCCGCTGAGATTGCCTGAATCGAACCGGCCTTCGTGGGAATGAATAACCGCGAATAATACGTTGTCATCCGCCATTATTATCTCACAATGATACAGTGCTTTTACGATAAAAATCTCGAATAACAATCGAGCAACTAGACTCTGTTATCCGCGTAATGTTATTTTAAATAAAAGAAGATATCATAATAATTTATGTAATAGTAGCCCATTAAAACAATTATTTCAATGTCTTTATTTATAATAAGCATGTAGGTTTTCATGTTGTGATGTCAGCCGTAAAAACATTAGCCAAAATGGCCGGATTTGAAAATAACTTCATACACGGTAGCGATGTGTGGGAGATAATAACTGAAATATGTATGTTATCTGCAATCATGTGTCTAAGTGCATAATAACAATCGGCGAGCTCGACGTCGATGTAGGTCTCTGTGAGACGATTTTTTAACAGCGGTAGACAAACCAGTTGATATCAGAAGCCCTGATAGAACAAGCAAAGGAAAAAAAATGTTTCAAAGTGCTTTTAGCTACGACGACTCTGTTTTCCGACTCTTTACTATGCTAGGCAAAATAGTATAAGTAAGGTAAACGCGGGTGTAGTCGACAGTGACCCAGAAGTCGTCAAATTGTCTAAAAACTTCAATATCTTTTTCTACTAAATATTGAACTGGCTGATTTTTATGGCAACATATTTTTGGTAACATATTGCACAATTAAAATAACAACACTGAGTTTTAACTGTAATGGTGGCTGAAATATCTTACTTGCAAAGTGTGTCCCACAATTTTTTAATTTTTTTGCAAGTTTAACTGCTAAATGTCAAACTCATCGCGCAGTTTTGTTTTTTGATTTACGAACCTTCAGTGGGGTCTACGGTAAGTTTGATCGTTTGATGAATTAGTTAAGTTAATTTGCTAATGATGTAACTTGAAGTTTAGAACAGTTTTATCATAAAAGTATTTATTTTCGAACGTGACATCTATTGGTACCTAAAAATTCCTACTTGACCCAAAACTCGTCATTTTAAGTGCTTTTTTGACAATTACTGGGACCCGCTCAATAGTTGTCGTTAAACTCGTCATTTGAACCTTATGCTTCAGTAATAAAGTTGAAAATCTATTAAATTAATTTGACAGATTGTAATAGCTTGATGTGCTTGGCGTCTGTACAAACATTATAAGGTTTGGCAATAAAACTGGGTTTCTCTTACACTGTTTTCGCTTCGCTCACTCATTGCTTGAGTAAACACGCTCTGCTTATTCGTGTCTAGAAAGGGCTCGCTTCGCTCGCTGTACCTGTCGTAATCATGCCCCACTCACACGGCCCGTAAAAAGTATACTCAGTTCTAACCTAAACTGCCCTATTGAGAAAGGTATAATAATAAGTTGTAATTAAGCTCTAGCTCATTGATGCTAGTTTTCCAACAGTAACTCACTCAGATTGAGCGCGGTTGGTACAGTTCCAATCAAATCCTCATCTATATCTTCTCTTTGTTTTTTCTTTCTATTCTTCTTTGTGACTGTGTCTTCTGCCGTTGAAACTTCCTAATGTTCTCGTAATCTTGACGCATGCACGCACTTGCACTATGACACGGTGCCGCCGATTAATAACTTGACGATTATCGATGAATTTTTTTAAGTTTTCAAGTATACTTGAATATTTTAAAAAGCAGCCCCCTAGCTTTTGATCTAGCTTATAATTAGATGTTTAGGCTTATTGTGTTACATACGACTTAAAGCTTTCTTTGGTTGGCTTTTTTATAATTTCGATCAGATTTACAGTCGATAAGAGGTGAATTACTTTTTACTCCAAGGATTTTGTAAAAAACAAAATATACGGTTTCCGATACTGCCTTAACCATTGTATTTGCCCGAGACTGGAGTTAGTTGCATTGCACTCCTTATAAAGCACCCTTTGACCGTATGTGATTATTTTCAGTTTTAAGCAGATTTACGGTCTATATGAGACGATATCTTTATCTTTTTTGCTACTTGCTGCAGATTTTCTTTCGTTTTTTGATTCTGCCGTAGCTTTTGTATTTGCTCGGCACTGGACTTTTGAGATTCGTTGCATTCCTTATAATGCAAGCTTACTTTGATTGAGATTTTTTTTCATTTCTGGCCAGATTTACGGCCGGTGTGAGACATTTGAAATTATTTTGCTATGGTAGGAGCCCAGATGGTTTTTGAGCAAGCATATGTAGGGCGAAAATTTGATAGCTGAGTGGGTACGGCATGACGAGATAACACCGAAAATATTTTTGGCAAAGTTTCTGAAAGTTTATAATCAAAAAAGGGCCAAATTAAAGTGATCTTCAGAGCCGTTGATTTTCGTATGATCATGTGCGGCCTAACCCATATCGACCTAAATAAACAAATCTGATGAATAAATTGTGGGCTTTCTCTAAATCTGACTTTAAAAACTCAGATTTAGACAATTTTTAATAAAAGTTATTCTGTGCAATAATGTTACATGTCCTGATAGTGAATATATAAATATCTCACGGATTGTTGGAGCCTTTTGGCAAATATGACGAAATTTCATTGATTCAAGCAATTCAGGGTAAGTCAACTAGCTCGGTAGACACAACTTTGAGAAAGAGGCCGACAGAAGGATCCAGTTGGGTTGGGCAGCATTTGGAAAACTTCGTCAAGTCTTCTCGTCGCCTATCCCGCAGGGTTTGAAGACTAATCAGTGCGCCCTGCCCGTCATGACCTACGGTGCTGAAACACGGACACTGACGGTCGGGCTGGTCCACAAATTTAAGGTAGTTCAGCGTGCTATTGAGCGAGCTATGCTCGGAGTCTCTTTGAATGATAAAATCAGGAATGAAATTATCCGGAAAAGAACCGGAGTTACCGACATAGCTTGCAGAGTAAGCAAACTGAAGTGGCTCTGGGCTGGCCATGTCTGTCGAAGGACCAATGGTCGGTGGAGCAGACGAGTCCTGGAGTGGAGACCGCGTATCGGCAAGCGTAGTGTGGAACGCCCCCCAGCTAGATGGACGGACGACCTAAAGAAGGTGACTGGGGTAGACTGGATGCGGAAGGCGGAGGACAAGGTGTTGTGGCGCAGTCTGGGAGAGTCCTATGTCCAGCAGTGGACTGCGATAGGCTGAGTTGAGTGATTGATTGACCATTGATTCACAAAGGCACCCAAAAGTGGTAGTAATTTTGCATTTATTTTTAAATTAACGAACCGAGTAGATTTCATTGCTATTTACATTTGAAGCTGACCCTTTTGTGAAGATTTGTGGGCATTCAGAAGTTGGAAATATCAAACACTTTAATTATTAAAAGATAATATGTAGCAACATTAAAGCGTCGTCGAAGTACACTATAAACAAACTCGATTATTTCAAAATGATACTATGACACTAATTGAAATTGCGACGCGTAGTGAAAAAGGAGGGTCGGGCGTATGCGCCTGCACTTGCGATGTGACGTCAAACGCAAATTATATTTTGCTTCAAAATTAGTACAAGTATGACCGATCTTTTGAATGCTCAATCATTACCCTAGCATTCAAATTCTCTTAGTTATTAACGGTTGAAATGTTACATGTTTTTGTCGGTCAAAAATGTTGAATGTACAGACGCCAGCACATTAACCTACTACAATCTGTCAAATTTATTTAATAGATTTTCAACTTTATCGCTGAAGCATAAGGTTCAAAGTTGATTGAGAAAATTTGACAGTTTCGGGTAGCTTGATGTGCTGGCGTCTGTACCTTCAATTTTACTAGATATCGATAATTTTTGCTTACTTGTACCAGAAACTGAAACAACGTTTTCACGTCAAAATATATTCTGATAAAAACCGATTCTGTGATTTTGATATCTTAATATTTTAAGCAAAAATATATTAGAATTTACCTACCTACTCTGCACCTCACAACCTTTAGTAATTTCTTGCGATTTGGTCTTCTACCTACCTTTTATTTCTTAGACTTGCCACTCATAATTATGAAAGACACACAATTTATTCTAATGTGTAATTATCTTGAACTCTATGTTAAAGGCCTGAGAGTTCATATTAGCATCAAAAATGGACGACTACTGGGTCCTTTTGATGATTAATAGTACAAATCTGGCGAGTACTGGTACAAATCGCCCTTTTTTCACATTTGCTTCAATAAGTATTTATTATCACTAAAAATTATAAACATTTAAACTTGTTTATAAAAACGGATAATTTTTCTATTTCGTCATGCAAAAAGTTTCGTTCTAAATTAAATACTTTTAACTCAGCAGTTCTTCAAAGTCAGTGAATTTCAAAACGCGACGAGTATTGGTACATTTACCTTATCTGCTTAGCAACCAAACGTTGCTGATTGGCTAAGCATGACATGAACTTGTACCTACACTAGAAATTAACGAACGCTGACTGACTGGGGTTTATTTGCACTACACCAACGTCCAACAACTATTTTAGGTAAACAACCCAGGTACTTACAAAAATATGGCATTTAAAAATAGTACCACTATGCGATACAAGTCTGCTAGGCCGTCGTGTGTCTGCCCGCCCTAAGGCACGGTGCTCATGATAAATGGCTTGCACTGCGCATGGGCACAGCCTGTGAGTTGGTACGGGTTCTGTAATAACTAGGTACAGTGCTGGCAGGGTGGTTATTGATCGAAAAGTATTGTCAAAGTCATTATTTTCTAAAACATGTTTTGAGCTGCTATTATTATTACAGAAATGCCCAGTACGTGAATTGGACATAAATATGTATATTGGACCAACATTATGGGACACTCACAATGTATAGTCACCCTCAAAAAGAATTCATCACATCAAAAAATTCATTTGATTGTTTACAATCTGGGTTCCATATTCTATACATATAATAAAATCTTAGCTAAGTCAAAACTATATAGACCAAGCACACAAGCACACAAGTCTAGTTACAAGTCTAGTTACAAGTCTAGTCAGTCACTAGGCTATAAACCATCACGCTATTTGCTATGGGGTAACAACAATATTACATTATGTTCGTATTCTTCTATAGTTTACCGCAAATTGTAAAAAGTCGAGCCAAACGGTTAGAATATTGTGGTAGCTACACATAGATAACATTTATTATAGAAAGAAGATGATAGACTATCAAAATTTTAACAACTAATTTAAATTCTTTAAGCACAAAGAAAACTTAAGACTTCATTATTTTTATTTGTTTCAAAATAACATTTAAAACCACCCCAATTACAAAATTTCACGATAAAGATAATAGTGGAATAGGCTATTTGACTGGTTTCTGATAAACATCTCAGATTATTTAATGGTGTCTAACGAGCCCACAAAAACCTATTACTTCAAATTGCATAATGTATTTCTTTTAGAAAATAGTAAATAAAAATGTACTGTTTAAATAAGCCGCCAAAACGCTATCTTTAACAATATGGCGTCGTGACGTCACAATACACGTAAACAAACGTTGAAACGGTCGAGATACTAGACAAAAGTCATCTGTTCTGTCAACGATAGACAGAAATTGACAATATCATGACGTCATCATAAGTTCAGCCAATCCAGACCGTTTTCGATTACGTGGCGCCAGATTTAAAAAGATGAAGTTTTTTCGGGATTTTTTTAATAAATAATACATTGTTTTGTAGTAAAATGAATGCAAATCGATTTTAAAAGCGATAATCTATACGAGTGTCAATAATTATGACCTTATTTTTTACATTGTCAAATAGCCTATTGTGATTGGTATGTCTACGTGTTGTACGCTGCACGGTGTACCATGATAAATGACTGCACAGTGTACGCTCCGTCGCTGTTCCTCGAGTCGGCGAGACGGGGCACTATAGTGCGGCTGAATCGAGTTGGCGTAGGACTTTTATTATTTTAATCTGTATTTTGAATGCTGCTTTTTTTTGTTTTGCTTGCAATGAATATTTTTTTTAAATTATATTCTCGAGTGTGTGTGTGTACTTTAGTGTAAAGTGCCTTTGACTGTAAGGTGCGCACTCACTCTCTTTTGCAGGTATAAAAAGGGTGATATTCAAAGATGGCCGGGCAGTGTACTTATTTCTGTTTGTTTCTCTTTTGACAAAATCAGCTGTATTTTGATCAAGAGCTTACGAACAAAATATATAATATTATTATGATTTGTCTGGCAAATAATTTTACTGAACACAAAACTCGCGCGCTACGCCGTAGTATAGCGTGTAGCGTACGCTACGTTGCGTAGCGTTTACTTAGTATACGCTACGCTGCGTAGCACACATCCTCGGTGCAACGCGGGTTTTTTCTTTTGATTTAAGTGGGATATTTTAAAAGGACATGGATTTTGTCTGGCCTAGTACGGACAAAAAGTTAATAATATTTAAAAAATAACTGATGCTAAGAAATCCCACTATATATTTCGTTACTTGGCAAATCTTTGCAGAAAATATTTAATAAAAATAAATATCTGGATGTTCTAAACGAATAAAAAATCCTACGTACACAGAGATAACTATGTACCTTACAAAGACATGCGCTAAAAACATAAGCTTTCTTGTCAGCCGGGTTTGATGCTTTCTATCATATTATTATTTATAACTCTGTGGTACCGCGTGTGACAGCATCATGAATGTTTTCTTTGTGATTTCTTGGACTACGGATTTTTGCATTGCAGTTTACCTCGGCTTCAATAATAATACCTATAACTCGCATCTTGGACAGCTCTGATTTTGCGTTCTATAAACTGGGGCATAGCAAATGAATCATTTGTGATACAGTCGTTAGATTTGAGTGAAATTCAATCTGTTGGAAGACAGTGGATTACTTCGTGATCGACAGCTTTGAATTTCATTTTTTTACAGGTCTGAAGTCTTCAGATTTGGGAAGGGTCTTATGGCCCTTCACCAAGTTTTACGACGAACAAAAATATACAGGGTTTTGAAACACTATTATTGCTTCATAATACATTTTGTTTTATTTGTGTCTATTTCTGGGCCAAGCTTGTATGGGAGCGGTATCCATCTCCTTTTATAAATAATAAAAAAAATGGCGGTATTGATAAAATTAATCACTTTTGCATTTCTTTAACTGGTTGAATAACATTTTCAATCTAGTGCCCACCTACTTGAATTCTTCCGAATGTTTGTGTGCACCATTATAATAATCTTATGACATTACGAGAACATATCCGTGGTTACTACGAAAGAAATAGTCCCCAAATATCATCGATAAATCACGTAATAAGCTCAATAAATCGTACCGTTTTTCAGCCAATTCTCCGCTCCCCCACTATACCCCAGCAAAGACACAAAACAATGTCAATCGAGCTCGACAGTGAGCAGTAAGATGATGACGTCACTAAACGTCACTCCCCACCGAGACAAAGATAACGAGCATCCACGAGCGCCCACGAGCACCAGATTTGTGTACGGAAATTTATGAATACCTCCACAATACTGATATTACGAGGAGACACGATGACGCGATGACGTAGCGGAATATTGAGTATCTTGTGAAAATTGTTTGAATGTTCATATCATCCTATAACTGGAATAATAAATTACGTGTGTAAAAGAGGTGCCTGTAGTGTGTGTTAGTAGTTTATAGAGGAGGAGGTCAAGAGCATCCCCATTTGGTAATAAAAAATATGAAATAATATCTTGTAAGACGGCCTAGTGATACAATAAGGGGTAAATAAAATCTATGAGACCACTGATATCCGATAACAAATCTCATGTTAAGTGATTTGTTTGGCTGTAATATTTTCATTCAGTTAATAGCGATTTTTTTTTTATTAGGAACCTAATCTTGAACTATTCACACTAGGTACTAAATTAAATGACTGACTAACTAAGTATACATATATAAATACAAAAATTATTTTGTTTTTGGTCTCTGGCGTCGAAGTACTCGTCCGCATTGGTGTCATCCGGAAATGTGCCCAGAAGACTGGCAACATTGCCACGTTGAATGGCAATGCTAATTCTATGACCAAAGAATCAGGAATCTAGTTGATTTTGTAAGGGGGTACAAGTTTGATATCAATGAAAGAAAGAAAAAGAAAGAAAATACATTTATTTAGCACAGACTAAAAGACACACAATACAGCAGGTAGTCAGATAATAGTCGTACATACATCAGAGAAAAACAGAAAATATAAAATTAAAAAGGGTAAAAAAAAAAAAAAAAATGCAACATCACACACACAAGTTGAGTCTTCGTCTCGGCTGAACTGGACAAGAGAAATATGAATACTGTTACTAGTTCATTCTACTCATCAACTCACATTATCTTGCTCAAACAGTAAAAATATTTATTGCCACGAAGATAGCATACCTATCAGTATGACTAAAATATTCCGTCTTCGTTTACATCAGATATAAAATACACAATATCTCCGGGCACTTCCTACGATTGGTCGAGGTCGAGGTGCAGAGCGGATGTGACGTCAGAGCTGCTATCTCCGCAGCTGATTGCTCATAAACCCGTCGTCGACTGATAACACGGTGTCGAACTTTGAGAATAGACCCTCGAGATATGAGCACGGAGGTTGTAGGTATGGAGGAATACCTTGTTATGATGTTATTAGCATAGATTACGAGGTATGTAGATTAGGTTACGTGGAAATTGAGGAAAATTCACTAGCCTTGAACTTTTTAGTAACAAAATGAGGGTTTTATTTTAAGCTTGTTTGACGAACGATCTAAGACTACAATGCTTGCTCATTGCTTGATCCTGGGGGTCTACCCTCAAATAACGAAATCCGTAGTTTCGCACGAAGTTTCGGTCGCTTTTCAATCCGTATCACCTTCAGACAAGATTAGTTTGGGGAACGCAATAAGAATGAATGATATCACGATTTGACAGTTGTCCTTACTCCCGATGTGTTTTTGCCCGTGAGAAAAAGTTAATTAATCGGGGTTCATTCCAGAGTATCCAACTACAATCGGACGGGCCCGTATCTTCATTGATGGACTTAGAGAGTAGCCCCCCGCCGTCATAGGTCCATGTACAGTCAGCAAAAGAGTTAGGTATGCAGGATCGTCGGATATAGTTGAAGTTTAGTAATAAATCGATGGATGTTGTCGAATAAAATTTAATTTTATTAATAGAAAACAAACAGCTCATTTATCAAATTAAATTTCAGTCGAACAACATCCATCGGTTTATTACTAAACTTCAACTATATCCGACGATCCTGCATACCTAACTCTTTTGCTGACTGTACATACACGAATTTCCAAGCTTCAATTAAAATAACATCACACCTTGTTTCTCGAAGAGTAAGGCAGAGGTAAGTGAGGTCGTACCTATAGTACTACCACACTTCGCCAGTTATATTTAAGTCCCATGTAATATGGGAATATATTCCCATGGGGGCGAGCCTATTGCCATCAACCGGACACAAATCCAACTCCGGACTGCTGCTGAGAAATTTCAGATGGAAAAACCGACATAGGAATCGAACCCAAAGTGCGAGGCTTATCGGTATACTAAATTCACCAGCTATAATAACTCTAGGGTATGAATGAGACCATATATCAAAAAATCAACTGGCATAATTATGAATTATTATTAAAGTATCATATTTTTTGTTTTAATTTTTCATACAAAATAATTCGACAAAGTCACGATTATTAATGTAAAACACCCTTACGTAAATATGACAACGTCGCATTTTCTTAACTATAAATAATTTAGTATGAATGATTGGTTTGAATGAAAATTAATGACTGGTACTCGTATTTATCAATGAAACTTAGATCTTATCTTCGAAACTATGCATTTTTGGCCCACATATTCTAGGACTTTTTGTATTATTTTTACTTATAGAATATAACCCTAGAGTTATGGGATATAAAAAAACACGTTGTATTTTCAAGGAATATTTCCCTCAGCACGCGTAGCATGACCACCAAAGAACGGAAAAATAGATAAAATGACAGACTTCTTTAGAAATCTGTCATTTTATCTGTTATTTTGTCTATTCTTCCGTCGAAAAAACACATTTCTAAGGTGTTACTAAGGCTACGCGTGCAGGATGAAGTTGCATGTCACAGCAAAAATTAAGAAAAACAAATAGACAATAAGGTGCAATAACCGTGTCTATAACAAGTTTTCCTGAAAGAACCAGCATGGCCATTCATCGCCCACAATGGTTGCGTGCCTCCCTATTCTCATTGTTTTAATTTCACTGCCATCACTAATTGCCAGGGAAGGGACGGCATTTTAAATATCCCCGCAAACGTTTTTAACAACCACCTCATTGCATTTTAAAAGAAAGGATTATAATTTCTTTTACTCCGGCCGAATCGGGGATCTTTTATTAATTCAAGCGAGTTGTTTAAAGATTTTTTTTTTGTTGGATTTTTTAAATTCACTTTTGCTCGTAAGTTTTGGTGGCCTTGCCTCGAAATTATGTTCTTAAGTTGCTTTTTTTCATCTTAATGTAAAACCTTATGAGATTACAAAAAGTATAGGGTAACTAAACTTTCTTGATACCTAATTGATTTTATTTAGAAACCTGTTTCTGGTTGAAACCCTTGTTTTAGTATCAGTGCATGCAGTAGGCAGTCTAAGTTTCTAGAAAAGCTTGCTGCTGCTGGCGCCTCACCTTTTAGTTACGTCTGAAATGTTACTAAATAAAAATATAAAAAAAAACATTACTTTTAAGGTACCTATATACCTAACTAAATTAGAAATCTTAATATTTCATAATGAAGGAATACGTGCAGTTGCCTGACAAATTAATCATTCGTGGTGAATGCGTGACACTTGAAGTATGCTCATCGCGCTTGTAATTCATGCCCAATATGACAGATGGCGCTACCGTCGACGGTTCTCATAGGTACTATAGAAGTTGTAGGGCTATGCTATGCCATGGCCATGGGCAATGAAGTTTTAATGTTGGTAAAAGTTTAATTCAAGCGATCATGGTTTTGCACCTGAAATCTCCTGAAAATTAACGAGTTGTAGAAAAAAAAATTGAATTGTTAAAACTTGCTTATTGTGTAAACAGTCTACTGATTTTAGGCTCAGAAGGCCTACTTTTCTTTCAATTTCAATTTCTAGCCAGCAAAAATGTAACATTATTTTCCCCAAACAAAACCAAAACGTCGTGTTTACGTAAACACGAATCACGAAACATGATATTCTCTTAAATATCACACGACTCATAGAAAATACAATACAGAACGCGCAGGCAAGGCAGGCGAAACGAAGGTGCGCAGGTTTTTGCGTCCAAATGGCGAAATAATGATAGGCGTACGTACCGCGTCGGGTTTTACCACGTCCTCCCCGCATGCTAATACTGCACGATGAATATTTATAAACGTGATCCGACACTATGGAAAAAATATCTATTGGATCAAGATTTTTTTTCGTACTTTTTTATTTAATGTGCTGTTTTTTTTGTTCTGGAAAATAATTATGGGTTTTTGGTTTTTCAGGTATAATTTTAATTTTATGGCGAAGAATGAAAACAATGAATGGTTTGCATGCAAAAGTTGCAAGAGTAAAATTGGTGAAATGTTATAATCATTGCTCAATTACGACATCACGTAAAAGGGTAAGATGATTTCTGTCAATATCATTGATGATTGTGGCATAAAACAGAAAAGTAATTTCATTATTTTTGACAAATGATATTTATTTCTGTAAATTTGTTCGAAACACTTTTGCACGTCAATTTTTTTTTTGTTTCGATACTAGATGAGGTCGGTGTTTCTTATCCTACTACTCTGAGAAGAAAGACCTAAATAAACTGAGAGTTTATAGTGAACTGAGATTTTACGGTTAGATAGAAGATATTTATTTCTCAAAAGAATTACAAATTCACATATAGAGAAACATACTTAGTTTTCAACAATATTGTACCAAGAAGGATAGGGTGGGTATCTTAAAACTAACTTTATATTAACACTTACTTTTTATCAAGCAAAAGAAATCAGAAGCAGGTAGTTCCACGCTTTTTAACTAACAGAAAGTTAAACAATTTGTTAGTTAAAAAGTGATGTGTATCACCGATTGTGTATCCATTAGAAAAGGGGAGGGTGGGCTTTCCTCGGATTTAAATTTAAATTGCAACGGTCTCTATCTAACGAGTGTCACTCATGTCGGAGCTTGATAGATCGATGATTGTATCGAGAGTCGGGAGAACATAATCCTTCATAAATAGATACGTGCAGATCTGGTTTACTTTTGGGTTTGCATTTTACATTTCTAAAGGGTTTTGGAAATAATTTAAATAGAAAAACTAAAATTAAACTTATAAAAAGTTTTTTTGCTTATGGTGTAAACAGTTTACAGTTAACTTGCTTATTGTGTAAACAGTTTACTGATAAAAAACTGAAAAATTAAACTTATAAAAAAAATTATCTTAGTTTTTCTTTATACAAGCTTAATTTAAAACCTCCTTGATTTTCTTTCTTTTATATAATTTGTCATTTCTATGCAGTTGTATTGTATATTTTTCAATTGGAACATTCTCCATGCACTTGTATTGCACCCATTCGGTCTCTAAAATGATCTCAAGCACTGTAATAATTATTGACCTGAATCAAATGTGTTTTGTAATTCATTCAGACATAATATTATTCAAAATCAAGGCAATGTTTGGTTTTATTGCATGTTTCGTATTGATATCATTTTAATATTTTATTTTAATCATGTAAATTGTTTAGTTTGAGGTATTTTTAATTTAGTTATGTATTCAGAGCATGTGTACTTGACAATGTGTAGGTAAGCTGTAGTTATTGTACCTGTAATTGAGTGTGCATTACAGGATAATGATTGTATACTATACAAGTTTTAATATTATAGAAGTTAATTGCAAACGTATCACGTTGGTAATCCTTATATAAAACATTTAATTTATTTAGACAGGTAAAAATAACAAAATTAAATTCTAACATAACTAAAACTATACAGAAACTAGAAAATAGCAAAAAAAAACTTATACACGTTTATATAAATAAATGTGTATAAGTTTATCTTGATAGATATCAAGGTCTTTATAAGATCTTTACAATTTTTTATAAAATTGTCACGTTAAAAAACTAACCTTGAACAAAGGAAAAAGTTTGTCGTTCAAACACAAAATAAAAACACAGTTATAAATGCACATAATTTGAACGGCAGGCCGCGAGATATATAACAGAAGGAAAATATTAAAGGGAAGTTTACCTACATTTTTAAAAGAAGTTTTCTTTATCCGACGAATAAATCGAAGGTGGGAGGGAGAAGTTACCCGGCGGAAGTAGAAATCTGTTGTTTTATTCATGAAAAAATAAAGAAGGGAAAAATGTGGAATGCCAAGCGGTTTGTTTGAGAAACTATGTTCAAGTATGCTGGCAACATGAAACCTAGAACTTTAGTGCTTACAATTGAAAGCAGGTGAACCATGACTACCTTTGTACTATGACATGAAAAATGTGGAGGAAAACCACAGATGCTTGAATTCTTGGATTGTTAAAACCTGTATTTTGTATCAATGTAATAATGTCAGCTATGGAACACAATTTCAGCTAAAAAGAAGCCTTCATTAAATTCAATTCATGGATTGTTAACCTGTATTTTGTTAATACAATAATGAAACATATATAGGTAGATCACTATTTCAGCTGTATCTATACCTTAAAAATAGTGAAGTAAAAAAATCTAACTTCTTGCATTTGACAGATTGAGACTCCCCACTTTATCGTATACTTGTCCACACAATTTTTGAGGCCAATAATCCATCTCGGCAAACTTCTATTTTATCAACAAAAGTCTCCAAAATATAGAGTCGTGTTCAAAACAAGTGAAGTTGTTGACAAATCCTCACGCACGGTATCCATTAAATAATGCAAATTTGTTGTAATCCCCACTCCGCGAACCGCCGGCTGGGAGAGAAATATTTAATTTTCATAAAGTATACATTAGAGGAGCAAGTCGGGGACTCAGTGCCTTGTTAACTGAACCGCAGAAACACTTATAATATACCTATTTTGAAGACGCTGGGTATTAATTAAAAAGCTGGCTTTTATGGCGCTTTAAATGTGATTTAGATTAAGTTTGTAATGGACCAGAAATCTACTGAAATATTGTAAATGCGAATGTAAGAAATGTAGGTCCTTTGTTTTCCTGAAGATTTTTTTTTACTTTGTTACTTTAGTGTGACAGTTCTCCCTTTGTTCCTCATATAAGATTTTAAGAGGGGTGGTTCGAATGATGGTATCAATATTGAGTTCTAATTAGCTTTTTAATTTAGTTCTTATACAAGATCTTCGTACAAAATATAGACACATATCCCTAGTTGCTCCTAAAGAAATACTGTCCCTAATAAACCCGATACTATGTCCAACTATTATAGGCACACAATCGTTGTCAGTTCGACGCGAGCCGACAGCAAATTTGCATATCACCAATATTATATCGTCACGCGAAAAACGTATCCCTTACGCCTGTGTACACATGAATGACGCGTGATGCTGCCGACCTCGCCTGACGTCATCCATCATTCGACGTGGCGCCTGCACCTAGACTCGTGACAGCGCGGGTGGAACTCGAAAACACAACCAATAATCAACTGTGTCTTCGAATGAATAAGGTTGGAAATGCCGCGTGGAGGAACAGTGAAAGGTGGCACTCCACCTCCCCGCGAGCGAGGGAGGATCCCTGTCAAACGCTGGCGAAGAGTTTGACAGACGCGGGGCGCGGAGTATTTGACATGAAGGGGCTTGTTTGATACGGGGGTGAGCTGACAGCGGGGAGGGGGGCAAATTCTGCCCGGTCATGAATAGGCAATGGGCTCGCTTTATTTATAAAGATTGTTAGCCCGAACACGGGCCCAGTGAACTTCTGTTGAAAATAAACACGTCGTTCCTATTGACGTATGTAGATAGTAGTCCCATTCGAATACTGTCCAATTTCCGATTAGCTTCGAAAATGGAAAATAAAGGGAAGTCTGATTGGAATGCAAATCTGGTATGAATGTGGGAGACTCGAATTGGGATCATTAGGAATAAATCTGACAGCTTGTACGAGGATTCTCTAAAATAGGAATATATAAATTGTCTATGTTTTCGGTTCTCTTTGCATCACCAAGATACTCTTCTGTACTTATAACGATATTCTTCCATGATTTAGAAACCGTAGCGAGGACAAGTTTAGGAATAAACAAAGGACTAACTTTGCAGCCCGACTCTGCCCGAATCTGCAAAGGGCACATCCGCGTTGATATTTCACTTCTCAACCAAAAGAGCACATAAGAGTTTATCAACGACGATTTAATTCAAGCAACCGCAACGCTACCCTCTAGCATCTTGTTAGGGGGAATAAAATCCATAAAAGACACGGCAGTGCAGAGGCAGCGTTGGGTACAAAATTTGATTATTCCGCGAGGTTGGCCTATCGCCAGCGTTTGACTATTTATCAAGAGCTTTCCGCACTCGACGGTTTACAAGGATACTAATCATCGATACGGGATCTGTATAGAGTTGTGTAACTGTGTTAAGTGGCATGCATGTGTGACAAATATTTTTTGTGACCTCTGGAATTTGTCAGTTGGAGGCCAGTGTCTGGATTTGTGCCCGGTTGATGGCAATAGGCTCGTTCCCTGTTACAAGGGACTGAAACATAACTGGCGACTGTGTGGGTAATGTGGGTATACTGTAGGTGCACCTCTGTCTAACGCTTCGGGAAATACATGCGTGAAGTTATGTTGTTTTATGACACCCTGGCAAATTAAGTTTTATCCTCCGTGGATATGTGTGAAGTCATGTAATGAGCGCCAATAATCAGTTGCGACTTCCTTACCGGCAGTTCAACATAATTATGATCACGGTCACCTCTTTTTGCTGTTAACAGCGCGCTTACATGGGTAACAAAGTTGTGCAATTCTAAAACGGTATAATGGGCACACTCAGACTATAGATTGAGCAAGTAAAGGGTATGAGGCGATGCATAATATTAATACATTTTCATGTGCTTGTGTTTAGGCTTAATAGGTCTGTGTCCGGCATCTGGATGCCTTTATAGAGTAGGTCATCTAAGATCTTGAGTCGTCATGCTTGTTGTTAATAAATCTGACAAAAAATATTTAGCATACAATCTGTTACCTCTGAAGAGCCTGCAGAAAATAACTTATTAAGTAAACTGCTTTTGATTTGCTCTTCATTAAATAGCTGTTAAAAACATAAACCAAAAATACTGAAGCTGACTCAAGTCACTAGAGAATATTATTTACGAGGTGGTGGTATTCTCTACTCTATATGACATCAAAGTTGTAAATTTTATCGAGTTGTTTTCTTATTGACATAACATTTACTTGCTATTGGTATTATTTTAAAATCCGGACTTATTTTTTAGGTTTCACTATCCATGTTTTTGTTAGAAGTAGGTTAACTTTGATTAATTCCTTGTATGGGTTGGTTCAGCATTGAAAATGCTTTTTCACTGGCTCCGGATATAGGCCCTCATTTTACGAAATAGTGAGATTTGGCTAGGGCTTCGTGAGTTTTAGGGCTACGTAAATGGTTGAAGTCTCAAAAAATGCGTATTGACAAGAGCTACAAGATAGTGAAAAAAATTGCAAAAGTCAAAAGCTTTTTTGGGAAAATGCAAAATTGTCTCTTACGGTCTAGGTGTTAAGGTGCCCTTTATGTAGCCGTATTTTGGGCAACTCGCGGAAGCCGCTAGGCGCGTGGGGGCCATGCGGCCCGCGGGCTGAGGAGCAGGAGGCTGCAAGCGAGCCGCCGCGGCTGAGGCTGGCCGGCACTGCCGGCCAGCAAGCCGAAGCTGCCTGACTGAGGGAATTTTGTGGTGGTGAGGTGGTGACTGAGGGAATTTTTTAATCTTGAACACAACCATCTATCGTTAGGGTAGATTTCGGATGATGGTCGTGCTCATGTGAGTAATTTCACAAATTTTTGAAAATTTGTTTATAAAAAATATATTTATATTTATTAAATTAATTTTCAATGTATCCTTTTTGCTTGGACGCCCACAATTTGCCTCATAATAATTAAGTAAGCAGTTATAATTTGTAATGATTTGAAAGTGCAAGCATATGACTAAATGATTTTTAATAATTTCTTATTTATTAATTGCTTTAAATTTAGTAACGTATTCGAACTAAATGCTGATGGATATTGGAAGTCACAGGTGATTAAAAAAAAAAAACTAGACTACTTAAAATTTGTTTAATGGAAGGACCATTATACAAATTGTAAGTAGTCGCATTATGTGAGTACCTACCTATCTAATGTACCTATTTCTTAATGTTCAAAAATATGTAACATATAAACGATCATGTCTGTAGGTAAGTAATTCTTTTCAATGAAAAACTCTAATAATTAACTTTATTGACCCTTAACTTATTACGTTTTTAAAATAGGCGTAAAACATTAAAAAAAAAAAGGATTTTCCTGCTTTTTTAAATACAGATTTTGAAACATCAAATTTTGCTACGTCATTGAAAATCAAATAGGTAATGTAATTTTTACACATATAAAAGTAATAAAGTTTAAATAAAGAAATAATGTATGTTGGTAACCTTATTCCTTGTAAACTCTGGTTTTTAATTTGCTAGACCAAAATGACAGCTAATAAATAATAATTATATACCTAATAAATAATGTCATTGTAACAAAAACAGGTCGATCGCAGCTGTCATTTTAGTCTAGAAAATAAAAAATCTGAATTTAATTATTTCTAGGTGAATAGTTTTCCATTATTGTTTTTAAGACCCAATTCTACAGCCTAAAAACACCGCATTATTAAAAATAATAATAAGAGATAAATATAACAGAGCATTAAAATGAACCCCTTGAGCGTTTGAGAATCGCGCTAGGGTTGCTTCCGTCCTCTATGATTTATGGCTCGCGAGATTTCGCCTCGGGCTCGCGTTTCCTTTTGTCGCTGGATCCGGCTTTGTGGCAACCCTCGGTGTAATAGACAGCCGATGATTCGATTCTGTAATGAATTCATGCTGCGTTCTCAAGGTTTATATAGTTGTTTTAGCTTAATTAATATGCCTAATAGAGTTTTATGTTTCAATTATATAGGTAGGTGCTTTGTTGGATGATGAGTTATTATGTTTGCGTGTTGTGTAGGTAGGTACTTGTTGCTTGTGGTAGTGTGATAACGTTGCCGCGTTGCAGTAAAAATGTACCTAGATTGCGGGTAGGCTGGTTTGATAAACTTATTGTATTCAATAATCGGGGTGACATATTCTTTACAGAAAAAACTGTACCTAAATAAAAAAGGATTTAAAAAATATATAAAAAAATTACCGACTGTAACTCATTTTGAGTTTAACTGTGTAACTTATTATCAGTCGTAGTCAGTAGCGGGTAGTCAGAAGCCCAAAAGTCTGACAAGCAGTCATACCGAGGGGTTTACCCAGTAACTGGGCTGTGAAGGTCAGATAGGCATTTGCTCCATGTAAAATACTGGTATTCAGCGGCATCTGGAACCGACCGACCCCGACATATTTGGGAAAAGGCAAGGCAGTTTGATTGCAATATGTACCGCTTTGTGAAGATCAATTGGGTTTTAATTAACAGGGTAGGTAGCATTATTTTTCCTAAATCCTTCAAAGATTCTCCTTAAACTGTTTACTAAAGTTATAAGAAAGAGCCACACGGCCCACCAAACAATCTTAGCTCATAATACTTACATGTTCGCATCATGTACCGTCATCCCTCATAACATCAATGGAGGGTGACTTTAATAAAACAAAAGACACAGCATGTCGACAGTGCGCGCCCGATCTGCCGTCTGTCAAATAATGATGCTCATTTGTCAAACGCAATCGGGAGATTGCGATGTTCTTTATTTGAGTTTACTGTGGTTATACTGTATAAGTTGTTCAATCAAATATACTGTGGTTTTGTGTAGGTATGCGAGGGATATTGTTTATGGGTTTTGTTTTGTTTGTGATGTGTTATAGTATTACCTACTTGGAACCTAAACGATCTTACACTGTGGACTTTACTGAAGTAAAGGCTCCTACAAACAGGCGCGACACGTGATATAATCGCGCGCGACACAAAGGCACCGCTCGTTGCGCGACTTGCGGTGCCTTTATGCCTGTTTGAAGGAGCCTTAAGGCTGTGGAATAGAGCGTGATTTGAGCTAAAACTGCTTTTCAAAAAAATACCTAAATACAAAAAATGGTAACTTAATGAAATCTGTAGCAGTTCCCATTTTTCATAATTATAATATATTTTGAAGAAACGAATACCTACAACGATGTAAACTATTTTATAAGTACAAATAGACACCTACATAAACACTCACACATACAAAGCATGAGGGATGCCCTTATAAAGACAAGGAATAACCAACGGATGGGAGGTTCGCGTCGATCCCATCATTTCTTTTATATTTTTTCATCAAAATCACACGTGACGCCTCAATGTCATTTTCATATGACGAAAAAAAATGTTTATTAAGACGAAGCGCGCAATATTACAATATTGTACTAGTGAAATATGGAAAGTGATTTTTTACGAGAATATAACAAGGTGTGTATACCTACTATGTGAGATTAAAAGCGAAGGGTTAGCCTTATTAATGTTTATGTTAGCTTGTAAGTTGGCTGTTTTATTAAATCTAGGTTTAAGGAGTAATGTTGCATGTTTTAAGAAATGTTTTGTTTTGTAGGTTTTGGGTGAAAGAAAAGTATTTCTGGAAGAGAAATGCTTTCATAATTTAACTAAGTACAGTCAACAAAGGAGTTAAGTATACAGGAGCGTCGGATATAGTTGAAGTTTACTAAGAAACCGATGGATGTTCTGGACTGAAATTTAATTTAATAAATGAGCTGTTTGTTTTCTATTAATAAACTAAAATTCTATTCGAGAATATCCATCGGTTTCTTAGTAAACTTCAACAATATCCGATGCTCCTGTATACTTAACTCCTTTGTTGACTGTACATAATTTAACTAGGTGAAATGAGAATCACACTGTGCTTTGGTCCCGATAACATCAATAGAAGATACGTTTGTTCTTGGCGATTCTGAATCTGGTAGACCCTGTGGGTAGACCAGTTTTCATGAATCGAAAAGTTTTTTAATGAAATATTTTGAATGATTAATTTAGATTTTTTTTTTTGTGCGTGTAGGTAAGTATAGTCATGATTTATGAACGTAGATATATATTATTATGAAGCAAACGAAGTAACTATAAGGAACGTAGCAGGTGGCATTCTGTAGTTTCAGCCTACGCTCATGGGAAAAAGGGCTTTATATGTAGGTACATATTTTCATGTTTGTAGGTTTTGTACAATAACTATGTATGCTTATCTCGACATAGCATCTAAAAGTTATTTTACGACACAATTAAGTATAGGTACTACAGCCGGGCGATTCTGTTAGATTCTCACCGTGAGAAGTAAGGTGAAGTGAGCTGTCAATCCATCTGATGCTAGGGATTAACACTAATGACAGCTCACTTTAAGCTCACTTCACCCAAATTATCACGGTGAGATTTTTACAGAATAGCACTGCAGAAGCACAATATACAAGGACAAAATATAGTCCTACAAGAACAAAATATTTTATAAGTATAGACACCAGCATATCAAGCTACCCGAAACTGTCAAATTTTCCCAATCTACTTTGAGCCTTATACTTTAGCGATAAAGTTGAAAATCTATTAAAGAAATTTGGCTGATTGTAGAAGCTAGCGTTTTCTGTGTCAAACAAAACTTTTAAGGTCTACCAACCTTTTTTGGTGCAGTAGGAAGAAAAAGATAAATATCGTCTTGGAGAAATAATGGAAAGAAAATGTATCAATTTGAAAGAAGCAAAATGTTATTTATGAGAAGCCGGCGTTTTCACTCTTCTGAATTATATTATTAAGTATACATCTATTATATAAATAAATAAATATAATTGAAGTGTTTGTTTGTAATGTCAAAATAACAGCTTTTCACCTTGCCTATGAAAGTATATACGGTAGGTAGTTATAACAAAAAACAATTGTTAACATGTTTGTCTGTCTGTGGCCGCAGGTAGCAGCTATTTATAAATATTTTAGATGTAAGTAGCTAATAATTATATCACAAAGTACCTAAACCGACACCTTTGATGATACGTATGAGGTAGGCCTACATTCCATACATTGTATTGTATAAGTATTTAAACCAATCTGTTAAGAACGTGGTACTACTAAGTATTTATAAGTTTGTAAATGTATTACTTTGTAAAAGGACCTAAATAAATAAATAATTATTATTTATTATTATTATTGTCCCCTAGTCATTCAATAATTAAATAAAGATTTAATATGACCCACTCTTAACTAGAACACTGCACCGTATAAGTACCGTAATCAACTGTATCAACGCTTCCCAAGTTTGTGCATATCTTACCGAAAATTACCGATGATTAACGGAGATTATCGAGCGGTACCGATGCAGAGCTGCACCGCGGCCGTGTCGACGCGGCGCGGTACGGTGCGAGCGTGGCAGATGTGTCGCCGGTTGTGATTGTCTTGCTGCGATGATTGATGATCTTTCGCGGCGGCTGCGGTGTAGGGCTGCGCGGAGTTAAGTTTTCGGGGAATATTTTTAGTTTTTATTTTATTTGGCATTAGTTTTAGATTTGATTATTAGAAGTAGAACATTTGAAACAAAATAAATTGTAAGCATTTAATCTCCTCAATAATAAATCGAAATATTAAACTCGCTTATCTACTATTTTTTTACGTGGAGTTAAGTTATGACAAACTTAGACCTAGAAGAATTTATGTAACTGAAGTAAGTAGGTACTGGTTCTAACTTTACTCCACGTAGAAACCAGTAAGGAGCTTAATGTTAATTACATCATAAAGAGAAATGAATAAATACTAATAATCATATTAATATTTCAATTAATGAACTCCTACCTAGTTGTTATTATGCTTGTTAATGTTTCATTAAACATTTATTTACCTCTTCTGTAGAAGATGAGTACGTTTACTACGTTTGTCCTCTTTCATACCGTCGGTTTCCTGTTGGTGTGAAGGGGACAACACTAAAGGGAAATCGAATAATTTATATTGTTTCTGATGTTACCTAATTCAAGTAAACCATTTTTATTTACGTAATAATGTAATATTTTTTATGTAGTCAGTTACATACATCAAAACAAAAAAAAAAAACAAAATCCTAATCAGTAGCAGGTAACAAAACAAAAATATCATATCAACTTCAGAACCTTTATCTCCTCAAAAGTAAACAACAAACAAATTAAGAGAAAAAATATCTTTAAATCACGTCAACAAAGTGATTAGTTAAGCATATCTATTGTTATTGACTCGGATAACTATTTAGGTAAATACTTCTGAATTTACGTAGTATGTAAGTAAACATATTTTAACAATGAAGGGATAATCCCCTTTGTCCCTTTGTGTTTTGTGATTGACAACTTTCAATCAGAAAGAGACAGAGAGATAAACTCATATCCCTGTCTCTTTTTAATCTTTTGCTGATGTGGACTCCGCCTACAATTTGTAGTGTGCAAAGTGCAAATAGGGAAACTGTGGAGAAGTATTCAAATTGTATACATAAATCAAGGGTTAGTGTTGTAGTATTTCTTGTAGATAAGTTGTAGGTAATATCTACTTTATTTTATTAACAGACGAGCTTCTTCCCGCGAGTTCATCTGCATATGTAATAATAATATCATTTAATGCAATACTGTAGCTTTCCCATTAGTGAAAGAATTTACAGAATCGGATCAGTAGTCCCGAAGATTACCCCTAGATAAAATTTGTAAGTTATAGTACTTACATACAAACTTACAAATTTTATCTCTTTCAAATACTATGTAATATGCTATTATTTTTTGATAAAAAATCTAAATATCGATACATTAATTTGTTTTTCGAATAAATACTAAATTGATAGAATTAGCTAATCGTTTGATTCACAGATTAAAAAAAAAATATATAAAAAAAAAACATTGAGGAGTGCCGACAGAAGTGCAAACTTGAAAAAGCATAGTTTTTTTACAAATATGTTTGAAGGTCATTCTTCCCAAAGAAAATGTATCACGCGTTGATGTCTTTATAAGGAGAAAAACTTAAAAAAACAGAGGTGTCGGTTACGGTAACAGTGTCGCGAGTTAAATGGTTTTTTTCCCTATCTCAAAAAATGCCCAGCGCACCTAAAGAAGTTTTCATTTCACTTCAAAATCGTATTAAAAATAAGTAGGTAAGAGAAGCGCGCGGCAACCCTAGTTGTCTATTCAACTCACGTTTATTCAATATAAGCAAACTCAGGCATAGGCCACAGTAAAAGTACTTTGGCGAAATATTCTACATTCGTCAAGCGTTACCGTTGCTACCATTCCGATGTACTTACTTAGGTATGCACATAATAATAATAATAATAATATTCCACAACTATCACACAACGCCGTCTAGTCTCAAGCTAAGCAGAGCTTGTGTTATGAGTACTAGACAACTGATAAACATACTTATATATTTCTAAATACATACATATATAGATAAATTACACCCAGACACAGAACAAATGATCATGCTCATCACACAAACATTTGTCCTGGGTGGGAATCGAACCCACGACCTCCGGCATAGCAGTCATAGTCACTGACCACTAGACCAACAGGCCAGTATAATAATATAAAACTATATACTAAGTAGGTATATGAGTCCTGAGTAATTTGGTAGGTGAACCTAACGTTAAGGGTATATTTTGGGCTTGTTATATATATATAGGTACTTATAAATACGGTATTTTCTTTGACATGGACGTTTATTTAGAACCGCAACTTCGCCTTCATGTCGGAAACAAAATTGGATTTCATCGGTTTTAATTGTTTTGCACGGAAGTCAAAATCGGTACCAACCTACAGCCGTTTCGTAGAATAACCGGAACAAACGAGTTAATAAAATAATAATTGTATGCATTTTATAATCCATACTTAATATTATAAATGCGAAAGTGTGTCTGTGTGTTACCTCTTCACGCTTAAACCGCTGAACCGATTTAGATGAAATTTGGTATAGGGATTTTTATCCCAATATTCCCACGGGATCGACACTTATACGGGTGAAACCGCGGGGCGTTGCTAGTAATAGAATATCTCAAGGTACAGAACAACCAGCCTTCGATTACAAATCATTTTGGTAGTATTATCTACCATTTTTACCATTTCTAATATATTGTACCCAATTATAATATTAAAAAGAAAAGCATAGTGAGTAAATAGTTTTGTAAATTATTATGGAGCATTAGTTTTTTAATTGTTATGGTTAGGCAGGGTTAAAAAATTGATAAGTACCCAATAATACAAAGATATTCAAAATATAAGAAAACAAAAGACAACGCACTCCGTTCCCTCCGTTCTGAAACGTTTCATTTCATAAAAATAACAGCCAGGAACTTTATGTCTACATAATGAGTTTTTCTACTTCGTCTCAGTTGATATTTTTTATTAGATTGCTACTAACTACGCCATCTGTATGTTTTCAGTAAGGTTAACTCGGGTGCTGGGGTCACTTAGACTAAAACCCGTTCAAAGTGACGCTTTTCCATTAATTTTACATAAGTTTTCACATAGTTTATTTTTACCTAATAAAACAGATTTCACACAATAGAAAAATAAAAGTGTTAAGTAATGCAATACAATAATCACAATATCAATACAAATCTAATACAATATCTGAAAGAAAAACCATACTTTTGAAAGGCTTGAAATTGTCCTTAAAATATTTCAACGCTCACGAGCTGAGACCAAACTTTGTCCTCTGAACCATGGGTATCTCGGTTGGCAAAGAAGCCTTGTTTCAAGTAACGGAGTCCGTAACTAGATGGCGCTGTTCCTATTTTTAGATTAGATATAACAAACAAAAACTAAATAATATTATTTCAGTGTAGGTATTGTATTTTTTACATATTAATCCTTAAAAGGATTTCAGCTGATCCATAACATAACATAACATAGCATAACTTGACATAAGATGGATCAACAGATTTTTTTTCACGATTTCAGTGTTGGTCCCGTAGTAAAAGTTGTTCATAATGATGAGTACAGTTAACGATCAAAATGTAAGGGGGTATAAGTAATTTTGATAAAATATTAATGAAACAAGTTTTCGGTTGCAGTAACAAGATATTATTTTAAATTATGACATAAATTAGGTATTACATAAATACGAGAACAGCATTATTAGGTAATTGTTGTTATTGATAAATATGGGAAACCCCTAGATAGTAGGTAGAAAGATAACAAGACAACACAATAGCAGATAACGTTCTGAGATCTGCTCCTAATTGAATGAAAGTCCATTATTGTTTTTTTGTATGCATAAGTACTTACCTACTAATATTTAAGTATATTTATCAGTATTTGAATTTTAAATAAGCTTCAGGATACTTAATATAAATCGACAGAGACCTTCATACCATAACACTTTACGGGACACTAAACGCCTCCAGATGTAATAACAAGAAAACTTCTACTGTCTCGTTCAATCTCCTTCAACCGATTAACCAGGTTATTTGATGATGATGATGGGACTCCCTTTTCCGCACTTAGACTCTCATTCGGTCCGTTGTGCGTGGGGATTTGGCAAACAGAGCCAGCCTAGCTCTGCCTAAAAGCACAGAAGCTTCCTGGGAGCTTCACAGGCTTCGCGGAGCGACCTCATTGTTCCGAGGATTTCTGCACGTTGAGAAGTCACGGCCTCGCATTCCAGGATGACGTGGGTGGCTGATTCCTCGACGTCAAGGCAGCCCCTGCAAAGGGGGCTGTCTGTGGCGCCTATGTTGAAAAGATGTTTGTTAAGGAGGTTGTGGCCTTTAATTGAACCTATTATTATTCTAAGGTTATTTGTACTCAGGCTGAGAAGTTTTTTGGTTAGTCGCGGGTGTATCATTGGTAAAGCCAATTTTGACTGTATACAGTCTGTTGCCCGTGACCATCTGTTGTTATGGAGTTCGGTCTATCTTTAGCGAGTCCACCCACGAAATTGTGAGAAAGGCAAAGGGAGAAGTAGGTACGGGCTTAGTACCCTCATATCAGAGCCTCTCTTCGCAAGTTCATCTGCAGCATCATTGCCCAAAGATCCACTATGCCCTTTGATCCACTGGAGAGTAATACTATTGGACGTCGATAAACTCTCCAGAGGTAGAAAACACTCAAATATTAGTTTGTTGTTAGTTTGTTTGCTTTCTAAAGCTTTGAGCACAGATAGGCTGTCCGATAGGAACTTAATGCCTTAGTTGCGGATGCCTAAGCGCTGTACTGCTGCAGCTTGTGTTAAGGCAACACATTCGCATTGAAAGATCGAGCTGTGTGTGCCTAGCGGTATGTGGAAGTTAATATTGAGGTCAAGGGAGTGTACGCCAGCACCTGAACCGTTTTGTGTTTTTGAGCAGTCTGTGCTCAAAGCTCAAAGCCTTTTCTAAACCAAAAAAAAATATTTAACTTGGTATAGTTACTACTGTCCCGGTGCCCCGTGGTAACGGCCGCGACTTACGAGTTGTAAGGTCGGTCGAACCCAGACAGACACTTTACTTGGTGTAAATTATTTAATCACCACTGCTCTCAAAACGGTGAAGGAAAACATCGTGAGGAAACCGGCATGTCAACCAAAAATTCACGTATTGTGACATTTTCCAACCCGCACTGGGCCCGCGAGCCGCCGCAGCGCCGTGGGAACATTAGGATGGTTATGTATTACTATCCCGTACTTACGAGGTCTCGACATAGACATTAATGAATTGTCAATCAAATGAGGCTACTTAACAAGCAGCAAATAAACTTATAGCATTTAATTATTCATTAGATTAGTGATTACATCTGGTATAAGAATTTGTGCTTCAGCTACATTTATTTAGTTCTGTAGAACCGAACACTGAGGGAATACCTAACGTAAATAAAGGTAAATAGGTAGGTAGGTACTATATGTAAAATGATAGTGAGATTGCTTTTTTGGGAAGACAGTTGTTTGAAGTTTGATAAAATAAGATTTTGTTTTCACCACCAGTACCTAATAAAGTCCTCCAGACCGTATTTCGGCCACGGCGGCCAATCTCAACGGAGACTGACTTTCAGCGCGGGAGATAATAAAGTGTACAAGTGTGGGCGCAGACACAGGTGCACTCCCTCTTCCCTCATTCTCATAGTCCGATGGGATAGCAGACCGACACGACCGGAGAGAGATCAGGCGCAGGACCAACGCCTTAATATGGCACCAGTAATAATAAGGTAGTGCAGAGCAGTGGTGGCCCAGTAGTAACGGCTTCGACTTACGAGTTGTACGTCGTGGGTTCAAACCCAGTCTGGTAAACCGCCTTGTGTAATTTATTTCTTCACCGCTGTTCTTAAAACGGTGAAGGAAACATCGTGAGGAAACCGGCATGTCCTAATCAAAAATTCATAGACATGTCACATCTAACAACCCGTACTAGGCTCGCGTGGTGGATTACGGCCCACTCCCTCTCAAAAGAGAGGAGGCCCGTGTCCAACACTGGGAACATTATAGGCTGATTAGGTTCATTATGTTACTTGAATTAAAATAATTTTATTTTATTTATTTTATGCTTTTCATATTACTATGTTTGTCTATCAAAATAGCATGTTTGAGAAGTGTGAAACTACTAAGCTAAAAAGTAGGTAAGGAGCTTTATGAGACATGGAAAGGTATGTACATACATACAGGGCAAAACAAAATAGTAGATAACAATCTAAAGGAAACCATTGCATCAGCAATTTTTGTTTTCTTCCAATGGGATTTGAAGAAAATAACTCCTGAAAAATCATAAGCTGGACAAGAAAAATATAGGAACTTTCACAAACAAGTAAATTTTAACATAAAACTACAGTCAAAAACTTTTAACAATAACAAATATCAACTTTGTTAACCTAATCACCTAATCGACAGGCACAGCTTTTACCTAATTTGTTAATTACCTCCTAGTATGGGTTTGTTGTGGATATATAAAAAGAGGCACAATCCGGACAGACATTATAATTGGCTGAGCTTTCGTTACGAACGTTACTTCCTCTTGTATTAATTTGGAATATTCCATAATGCCGGAATCTACGACTTCCAGTCCGTCTCAAACGCCAACCCTTTATAATGTTGGCAATGGTTTGGTTACATCCAGTGATGGTCGCTGGAATCAAGTTGATAGCACTAATATGTTGCAGAATACTACGGTAATTTGTTTTCCTAATTTTCAGTGTTCATTTACAGTATCTATCAATGTCCTATTAACTTACAGCAAATGTTTGAAATTCCTTACTCTCTTGTTAACTTTATAACCCCCTTTACATCTTAGGGTTTGTCCCTAAACAGTCATTCAAAAATACTATAATGAAAAGTAACAAATGTTTTTTTAAATTCTTTACAGCCTCCGGTGTGGAACGAGTTACAACCACACAGCGTTGCGTCAGTACCAGTGCCTACCACCAATGTTTCCAGTGAGTACCACGTCACCAGCAGCGTCAACAACATCAACGTACTCAGCAACCAGGTCGTGTATAACCCACCCAACTACATAAACACATCTTACCTAAGAAACGCAGTACCTAATGGATATACAACTTTAAACCCTACAAGAGGAATTAACCCGCAAATCATACACGGACCAAATCTTCAACGTACTGAAAATGGTCAGATTATTGGAGGGCCATGCTGGCCTAATCAATCGGCTCTCGGAAGATTCATTTCTCAATCACCTGCCTGGGCCAGCAACAAAACAACTGGAGTAGTGAAGAAACAAAAGCGCATCAGAACTGCGTTCACGAGCCAACAGATGATGGAGTTGGAACAGGAGTACGCTAGGACACGTTACTTAGATCGTGCTCGTAGGATTGAACTCGCAGACATTTTGCGTCTCAACGAACGCACCATCAAGATATGGTTCCAGAACCGCCGCATGAAGGAAAAGAAAGACCGAGCCGAGAGAATGGAAGACTCTGAAGAAGCTAGCACGTCTGTGTCATCTCCCGAAATGGGCAACATTCAAGTACCGATGCTTATGCATGAGCAGTATTCGGGTATAAAGAATGATGTCTACAACCAGGGAAACATTTACGTGGAACAGTATCCAGCAGTGTCCACACCAGTTGCAATGCCAGCAACGAGTCTACCAACCTCGGTGCCAGTCCAGAATTCGGTACAGAGTATGTATCCGACTTTCATGTTGGAGGAGGGATGTCAAGTGCAGTACCAGCAGGTACAAATGCAGGTGCAGCCTTACCAGCCTTCGTACCCTGAAGTCCAGCAGCTGTCTTCAGTTGTGGAACCAAAGACGGACTCGCCCACCCCAGGTGCTCCTAGTTCTATCATTGAGAAGAGCTGGGACTTGTCCTGGATCAGGACAAGTTTTCAGTGCGATGACGATTATTAGTGTTATAGTTTTAATTGTAAGGTTATGGTTGTAAATAGTCTTTGTTATTATTATTCTAAATAAACATGGTGGTCATAAATATTATTTTTAATTTGAAATAAGGCCTATGAATAAATCGGAAATCCACATAGAATCAATAAATTGTTAGAGATCCTGAAATAAAATAGTATTGCGCTTATGATTAGACTAGCCACTAGTGTCTCAATATCACTTGCTGCACATTACACAACTCAGAGGGACGTAAATGTAATGTAAAGATTTTTTAATCGAAAATACACTATCCAATTGTATTTTGGTTTAAATTATTACAAGCTCAATAGGCAACCATTATCCATAGACAATATGAATAAAACCTTCAAACTAAGTAAATGTTGTGTATGAAACTAGTATTTTAAATTTTAAAATCTTATTTTTAAATGTTATTATTTATGTACACACAGTAAAATCTTGTGGCTTAGTAATAACAGCCGCACGGGTTGATCAATTAGTTTAAGCTACGCTTGCCGCGGTTGGTCCGTGGATGGGTGCCCATCTTTACATACCAAGAACCCTCCGTGCACGTTAAGCCGTTGGTCCCGGCTGTCATTCGTGGATCTTTGACATCTTTTACTTGATCGTTACGGGTCTGACAACCAGTCTTACCAAGATGTGCGTGTGGTGTGAGGGCCACTTTGTTAAAACTCTTTGAAAATTTGCTTAGTATTTAGTGAACATTCCCAAAGAATTGTAAAAGTTGGACTGATTACAACTCGTCGCGTCGCGACTCGGTGTGAACTGACCCTAAGAATAAAATCAAACGTACGTACGAACTTATCGCAGCAATTGAATTCGTTCCTCCACCTTTCGCTGATAGTATTGGTCATTACAAATGTCATGTATTAATTAATAGTAATTTCAAATGCTATGACTATTATAAGCGAAAAATCGAAGAAAGTTTATTAAAACCTACATTTACTAATCTTTACTGCAATCTAAAAGAAATTGTGGTCCTTAAAGTAAAAGTATTCCTAATTCAGAGAATAAAAATAAAACTCGATTTTCTTATACATTAAATGGTCTTTTAATTTCTTTCTGGTATCGAATTTGTTGCACAATTTCTTTCAAAAAAAGAGACAATTTTGTATTTGTCTTATCTTTCATACGATATGCGTAATAAAACGAAAACAAAAGAAACGGAGGACTGAGGGCCCGAATTTTATCACGGTCATAACTTTAAAACAACAAAAAGTTGTGACCTGTTCTTGCTTTCACAAGTTTTCACAATTTATTTAGTAGCATATAGGATTTCAAACAGTAGCTGTAAGTTAATGATTTCATTTTATTTGCGTAACAAACTTTTACATGTATGACAATTGAGGGCCCATTGCATTTTATACGAAGTTACACAAAGTAGGACAGTGTTTTGCGATAATATCTTGTTTTCACAAATTTTGTTTGGCATTAGCTTAGATTTTGGCATAAAGACTTCTTCTGTAGTGTGCATAGTTTATCAGGTTCAGATGGGCCCTCAATCCTTTACAGTCCATAACTCGGTTATTTGACTTTCACAAACTCTGATTCCAACTTTCGCAATTTTTTGGTAATGTTCACTAAATCCTAAGCACATTTTCAAAGACTTTTAACAAAGTGGCCCTCACACCACACGCACATCTTACCAAGGGGTTTCGTATTGCTCAGTAAGTGGGTTGTGGAGGTCAGATAGGCAGTCCCTCCAAGTCCTCCATTCAGCTGCACCTGGTTGGACTGGAAGCCGACCCCAACATAGTTGTGAAAAGACTAGGCACATCTGCCTAGTCTTTAAAAAAAGCTGAGTGGTAGGTAATGTAGGATCATATATTATAGATACCTACATTACCTACCACTCAGCTTTTTTTAACCCACTGCCCATAAAACCTCTGGTCATACGTCTACAGTCGAACATTGCTGGTAAAAAGCTAAGTACTATGGTAACAGTGGGTACGTATATCTAAAGTTTCACCCGCGAAAGTTTCGATCCCGTGGGAATATCGGGATAAAAAGTCCTATCCTATGTGTTAATCCATGAAATGGTCTATCTATGTGCCAATTTTCATCAAAATCTGTTCAACGGTTTACGCGTGAGTGAGTAACAAATATTCAAACATCTTCACAAACATCACATTTATAATATTAGTAGGATATTAGGATAACATAACATCACGCGCCTACCATCAGAGATGTATAGTAGATACAGCCACATTTCGCTAGTTCTGCTTAAGTCCCATGTAATAGGGGGCGAGCCTATTGCCATGATCCGGGTACAAATCCACACTCCGGGCTGCTACTGCGAATTTCAAGATGGAAAAAAGTATTCTGGGACATTTGAAACGTGGTCATGTGAGTGGTGCGAGTACTAGCAACTGACCTTTCTGAAGAACATTGCAAATAAGGTTACTATAAATGTCCTCCAAAGGTGCCCCACTCACATCTGCCATGTACCTAAGTCACCAACAAAAGGTGACTGTGACTTACAGTTGCCTCTCAACATGACTCGGAAATAAACCACTTTTAAGAACCTTGTCTACATAGTGTAGACGCACATGGCACATTACTTATATTTTAAAGCATATTTACATTGCTGTTAAGATCATTACGAACCAAGTATCAATAGTGGTATCTAATGTAATAGAGTACATGATTAAAGCCACAAGAGACATTAAGAAAGAAAGAGAAATTCAAATAATAATTATACACATTATGATAATAGTTAAAAATTTGTTAATAGGGTATGATTTGGTCATATTGCCATTAAATAATGATTTTCCAAACATATCTATATATAGGACCCTATCAGTTTAGAATTCTTAGTCGCTTTGTATTGGTGGTGTCAGCATTTATTGATAATGAAATATCTGCGGTTGAATCAAAACAGTTTCAAAGATAGTATAAGTATGCAAGCTGGTGGTGACTTTATTGGAAGGGAATATCACATCAAAGTGGTAAGTGGCGTGCTGTGTTTATATTATAAAATAAATAACAGTGGTAACACTGATTTAATTTCGATTTAATTAATTGATAACACTAATAAAATTCATCATCATCTAGTCCACTGCTGGACAAAGGCCTCTCCAATTGCACACCTTTCATTAATTAATTAATTAACAGAGTCCTAAAATAAGAAGGTTGTGATAAAAATTACTTATTCATGAATTAAGAGTTTAAAGTAGGTATATACTATAAAATATATACTATCTTACTTTTCGTTGAAAATTCACCTTGCAAGTTAAAAAATATTGTGAAACAATTTTAATTACCTATATTTTATTTCAAACTAATCGATCATTTATGTTATTACTTCTTCAGATACATAATCTACAACACGATAGTCCAAAAAAGGTGAAAAGATTTCGAAGCGCTTTCACAACAGACCAAGTGAACTATTTGGAAAAGCAGTTCAAACAGTTTCCTTACATCGGCAATACTCATCGCAAGGAAGTAGCCGCAGCTTTGAACATCCCTGAAAGGGCTGTCAAAATATGGTTCCAAAATCGTCGAATGAAAGAAAAGAAAGAAAGTACTACTAAAGAAGTTGATGACGGTCAAGGCATTAGAGCCTCTTTGGAATTCACTAAAGATCAATTAAATAATGTTGTGCCATCAACTAATGAAAAACCGCGTTCATTACCATTACTAACTAATTTGAGTCAAGGAAACTGTCACAAAAATATGAACAAGGAAGGAAGGAACAAACAAGAAACAAAGCAAATGGTTCAAGGAGTTGAAATCAAAGATTCTGCAGCAAAAATTGTTGCACCTGTAACTGAAAATGTAGTTACTACAGCTAAAGTGATTCATCCACCATATGTTTTTGTGGAAGCTAGTCATTCACCTCTGGATTTCAAAAGATCTGCCGAAATCCCTATTGATTCGCGTAAGAAATACAAAACTGAATCTTTTGTAAAACCGTCTTATGTAGAACAACAGGCTTTGAAAAAGGAAGCTGAAGATCTAAAGAAAATTGAAGAGCCCAAGTATACAGGTGTCGTGGAACAGATGATGCCTGAAGATTTATCATCAAGTAGAAAGATGAATATTCCTACGATGGGTTCACCACAAACTCATCCAGGGAATGCTTCTCGTAATCCAGGATTTGTATCTCTGGTGCCAACTGTTTCACCTTTTTATACACAGCCTTACATATCTGCAAGTGGAGTTATTTGGAAGCCAGTGAGTGTCATGCCCGTTGTCACTTCTAGTTCATCACCTGTCACTGCTACGAGCCATCCACTGTTGAATATGTCTACAGTTCAAGAAAATACCAATAGACCATGTAATTGTGATTGTCATGTTAAGCATCCAGTTCCATACAGTTTTCCGCAGGAATCGCCAAGTCCTCAGTATATTATAACTGCTATGCCTTATCAAAAAGTTTTAAACAATTGATTGTGATTTTAGAGGTCCTTCTATATCCCTTCGTTTGTGTTACATTTTATGTAAACTTGTATATATATTTATTTTTTAGAATGTTTTCATTCTAGTCTTTAATAGAATAAGTGAAATTATGTTATATAATACGTTAATTGTTTGGAAGCAATATTTTTAAAAATGTTTTACAAAAAGCCTATTGCCTGTAAGTTTATGTACATATTAAAATAAGCTGATAATTTATTTTGTTTTGTTAAGTTGTAACTCTTTGCACATTATGTGATTAAAGAAACCAAATATGTACTTAGTTTTATTGATATTTTATTTGAAAAGTTTTCACACAGATGTAGTACACTTTTAATTTCTATAGCACTATTTATTTAATTATAACACAATTAATTTACAGTTAGCCAAAATGTTAGAATTAAAGATATTTTTAACATAGTTTCAAGATAAAACAGAAAAATAATAAGACGTAGAAAAGAAAGTACATATTAATAGTAAGTACTTACCTATCTATAAAATTATAAATACTGTAACTCGCAACGCAACCAACACCTCCACACAAAAGTTTAAACTTCAAATTATAAAAATAACAAAGTATTTTAGAATAAGTTAAAATAAAGTTTTGACATAAATAACTAAACAGTATTGTAACGAATAAAGAATAAGATATTAATTTTATTTATATTATAATAAAGATTTTATCCAAGCAAGTCACCTTACTTAAAAATGGCATAAGTCTAGGAAGTAACTACGTATCTAATACAAAACAGTATTTTACATTTTTTTTTAAATATCGCCACACCATAAATATTAAATATTTTAAACATTTATAAAGTATCAAATTTGAACAATAAATTATACCTATGTATGATAAAAAATATTAACTATTTACCTACCTTTGCTTAAAAAAATTAAATAATATAGCATTGCTTTAAAATATATCCGTATTTACATTAATTCAACGCTAAACAAGCAAAACCAATTAATTCACAATTTGCGAATTATACAATAAACGCAAAACAACTCTAACATGAAACTTTATCTACAAATACATAGAAATAGATAGATTTAATTACAATCTGAAATATTCATTATATTGCTAGAAACATCAAAAACATGGCAGTTGTGACCATGTTAAGAATACATAATATGTAATGAAGATATACCTAATCATAGGACAAGGCGATCGTATAAATAAGTAAATTATTAAAAACACACATCAAAATAAATTAGTTGAATTTCTATATTACATGCAAAACCATGTAAGTGACTTCTTGAAAGATTTTTATAAATAATAAAAAAAAATGGCTTGAATGACAATGATAGAATATAATTTAATTGGTTTTGGTTGCATAACGGCCTTATAGTGAAACTATTTGTTTTTAAAGTTCTCATATAAAAAAAAATCTAAATAGTCGAGTAATACGGATATTGATTCCCTGTCCAGTAGTTAGTTGTTTCACTGTTATACTGGTTGTACCCATTGCCTTCTCCATTCGAATAGTTAACATCATACGGATAATATTGAGTAGGATAAACGTTGTTTTCGTTATAAAAATATGTAGCGAAACCAGGTGGAGCCACATCTCCAAAGCTAGACTGAACTTGATCAGTATTATAGTAAGTGGGTAGTTGGTAGGAATTGTCAGTATAATGAGAAAACTTATTGAGCTGTTCAGTGGTAGGTTGATCAATAGCTACCTGCGATGTAGGTGAAGCAGGTACTGGTGGGGATTCAATACTAGTAGATTCGGTCGAAGAATCGTAGCTGGACTCAGATGATTCCCTCTTCTCCTTCATTCTCCTGTTTTGGAACCAGACTTTGATACATTTATCGCCGATTTTCAAGGTGTTGGCGAGCTCAGCACGTTTCACTGAATCAATGTACTTGTGGCGGGAGTATGTCTTTTCTAAAGCCTGCAGTTGGTCGGTTGAGAAGGCTGTCCGCACGCGTTTTGGTTTCTTTTTTATTGTTCTGGTTATATCTGAAATTACAGAATGCAAACTATAAAATTACTAGAAATAATATTTCAATCTCGTTAATAATTATATTATAGGAAGAAAACTGTAGGTAATAAGCCTTTATTAGGATTATTAGACACCTACAGTTTTCTTATTGAGCAAGCCTTTGCAATTATTTTAATAACAATTAACATGATATTTACAGGGTCAACGTATAGGTAATATAAAAACTACAAACCTCTTTTCTTCTGCTGTGTATTTTCTGGCCACACCGTCGTAAATGGCCGATTTTCCCAGCAGCTAATCTACAATGACAAAATTATATATTTTATCTTTTCATAATTAACAATAAAAAATAATATATCTATACTTTTATATAGTGAACACCTTTTGTTCTGGTTAGCATTTAAATACCTATCGTTTGCGAACATGGTAGCGAAGATTGTTCATGAAACAACAGAACTATTAAATCAAGGAATGTTTACATACCTCATTCTTGTTCTTCAAAGAAGTCGATAAAGTTAACAAAAAGTTTTGTAACATGATGATAAAAGAATATATTATAGAATAATTTTTATTGGTTTAGAAATCACTGGTCCACACAGCAAGCGATCACTTCTTATTATGATTGGACTCATGTTGTGGAGGTGGCATGATTTTTACAATACGGTAGCTCTTCCGATATACCCTCTTTTTATGAGAAGGTAAGGTCAATCGTCATTCAGCAGAATTATCTAAAACATAATAATCATAATATCAGGTTTATGGCTTTTGAAAGGTTAAGCAGACCTTCAGGTATTAGCAGAATCACGTTTGTGTTCTGCATTTGTAGATCTGCCGTATTATTCTTGTACATGTAACAAACTTTTGAAACGTTCCATTCTACGGCAAAATTACAAAATACCGCAGTTTGTTTTCAACAATTTTCATAATAATCTGCTTCGATATAGGTGGATAATGTTGTTGGTAGTATGATAAGTACTTTGTTTAATTAGTATTTAATTTTATAATATTTAATTGTACTCCTGTTTTTTATACCGAAATAAATAAATAAATAAATATCATCATCTGCCTAGCCTTTTGCCAACTATGTTGAGGCTTCCAGTCTTACCGGATGCAGCTAAATACCAGTATTTTACATGGAGCGACTGCCTATCTGACCTACACAACCCAGTTACTGGCCGGGTAATACGATACCCCTTGGTAAGACTGGTTGTCAGACTTTCGGGCTTCTGCCTACCCGTAACGACTGTCAAAGATCCACATATGACAATCAGGACCAACGGCTTAACATGCTTTCCGAGGCATGGAGGGGTCACGGTATGTAAAAATGGTCACCCATCCACAGACCAACCGCGGCAAGCGTAGCTTAACCTGATCGATCGACCTGTGCGGCTGTTATTATTTAGCCACGGGCCCCTCATCTGGACCTCATCTTCGATATATATATCAAATTACTTGGCTTTTTATCATTCTAGTTAGGGATGATTCCTGAGGATTGTATTGAATCACAGAAAATAAAATTCAGAAATTTAATTATAAGCATTTATTGTCACATAATTATCTTAAATTACGTAGATACATAAATAACTTAAAACTAAACATAAGCTACACTACAATTTAGACACAGGTTACAATAATGACATAGTTTGTAAATCTAAAAGTCTTTGCAGAGATTCTTTAGGTTCAGATGGTCTCCAACATGCAAAACCATCTTCTTCATTACTATCACTAATACTGGCTGGAGAAATAGGTTCATATACAGGACTGCTATTAATTTCTACAACTTCTTCAACAGGAATATCTACACTTTTGTTTGTCAAGCGGTCATCAATGACGTTAACCAGGTCTGCCATGACTCCATCATCAAGAGTGACAAAACCATATTCATCAGTCTTTTTACGTATTTGAGATTCTACTGAGTCCAGACGAGCAATGTCTGGAGAGCTTCGTTTTTCTACTAAATGGTCTGCACTAGAACAATCTTCTTGTTCCTCTAAGTCTTGGTCTTGCATCCTCTTGATTTTTAACCTGCGATTCTGGAACCATATTTTGACAGCTTTGTCATTGAGTTGCAATTTGTTCACGATCACCTGTCTCTCTTCACGACTGATGTATTGTTTTGTTTTGAAGATGTCTAATAAGGCTTCTACTTGTTCTGTAGTAAAGACGGTGCGCTTGCGCTTTCGTTTGACTACTTTCGCTTTGAAGGTTCCTTTAGATGATGGTAAATCTGAAAAAATAGAAAGAAGTATTTTAACAAAATGAACTTAAATTATGAGAAATGGTTTCAACAATAGAAATGGTTAAAGTGTCCAAAGAAAAAATGTTAATACTCACTTGTAATTTGAGCAAGATGTCTTTTTGCCATATAATTATTATTCAGGTGTGGTCTTGGCTCCAAGTGAAACACTGGATATGACACTGGCTCTGGTGTGAATGGAGTGTACTGAAAAAGACAAAAAGTACATTAAAACCTAGTTGTAAGTCACAGGTTAGGCTAGAGCCCCTTAGGGCCGAAGCCTGCCGGGTCAGCGGGATTGTCCGAAAGGGTTAACGCTGGCCCGGAACATAAAGGGCTAAGGAAGAAACACGGGTGGGTTTTAGTCAGTAAGAGTCTGACACTCCCTTCCGCTCCACCCAGAGCAGGAGGGGTCATTTGATGATTTCCCAACCGCAATAAAAAAAAAGTCACAGGCTAGTGCTAGTTGAATTTAAGATGATTTAATATGAATTACAAACGGATTCTTACCTGGTAATTAAACTGAGGTGCTGAAGAATGTTCATAAAAGTGACTGGTTTCATAAAGAGCTGGAATGCAAGTCATGCCATGTGGAGAAATTGTTGGATACAGTCCCTGTTTCTCATGACCCTCAGGAGAATAAACAACTCCATGCATCTGAAAACAAACAAAAATAAATAAATACATTATATCTAGAAACTACTGTACGTATTTTAGAATAACTTTTATGAATGACAATATTTACTTGATAATTAATAGGATTCCCGTTAAGAAATACATTTGGATCTGTACAATGTTTTAGATCCCTTTTAGGAATACCACAGTAATATTCACTAGTATTCTGGTATGAAGCCATGATTACTGTAACAAGTACTGGGATAAAATGATGTCTATTAGCAGTATGCAATTTATATTTATACTTGTCATATTCTTGGGTAATTAGTAATGAGCTACCCCTTCCACAGGTGGGGGTGTCTTTCCATTAATTATCTTTAATCCTTTTATTAGTGTCTAATTAAGGTTCAAAAATTGAAAACATGTTTACGTTTTATATTTTGGTTTTCTGTTTTTGCTTATGTAAAGGTTTTTTGTATATGTAAACATGTTATTTACCCTAAAACAGAACAGCAGTGGGAATATTATAGGCTGATTGCACAATCAGCCTATAATGTTCCCACTGCTGAGAGGAGGCCTGTGGCCTAGCCGTGGGCCCAGTGCGGGTTGGCGGATATCACTTGTCTTTGAATTTTTGGTTTTAGGACATGTCGGTTTCCTTACGATGTTTTCCTTCACCGTTTTGAGAGCAGTGGTAATGAAATAATTTACACAAAGTAAAGTGCCTGTTCAAACCCAGGATCTACAACCCGTCGCAGTCGTTATAAATGGGCCACCATTTATGCTTATATGTTTTCATACGTGCAATCTGGGATTCAACATTATAAAGGTAGTATGTATGCAATTTTTATTCTATTTGGAATATATTAGTAATTGGAATTAGTAGACCTGTATAAAATATTATAATTTTGAAACTAAGTAAGATGAGGATCTTTTCAAATAATTGGTTTGCTTAACGCCACGCCGTAGTAAAATTTTGAGATAATCGACTTTGTTTATTGTGTACTCCGACGACGCTTTAATTTTGCTACTTAACTTTTAATCATTACTATTAAATGTTTGATATTTTATAACTTCTGAATACCAACAAATCTTCACAAAAGGGTTAGGACATGTAACGCTATTGCACAGAATAACTTTTATTCGCCATGAATATCCTTTTAAAAATTGTCCAAATATGAGTTTACAAAATCGTCAGATTTAGGGAAGCCCACAATTTCTTCATCGGATTAGCCTAATAAAGTCATTATGGGTTTGGCCGCACACGATCATATCAAAATCAACGGTTCTGAAGATCACTTTATTTTTGGCCCTTTTTTGAAGAATCATATTTTTATCAACGTACAACTTAATACTGACCAGCAAATTGCAAAAAAACGTAAAAAAAATGGAATTTCCCGGGCTACCCTGGCGATTTCGCCTTAAATAAAAATGATTAAGTAATATTTGATTATACTTGTAGTAATATCTTAGATGTTATATTGCTAATTTAATATAATAAGGTGTTTCAAATGATTGGCACAATACTGTCAGTTGATGTTGATATTATTTTTAATGATGTCTAAGAAATACGAATCAACTCTTATTAAATTGCTGAATTACCGTATAATGTTTTAAAACGGTTTCACTAAATAATGAATGAATTAGTTAACTAACTTCATTTTAATTTACCGTTATGTTATAACCTTATTACATAATTAAGGATCAAAATCTTAATTTCTGTGTTCGCGAGCCCATTGTAAACGGGCCCTACGATTGCGGGTCGCTATAGGTGGAAATCGTCCTCCATGTCGCTCGGCCAACTGCCCGTGATACGATAGCGTGTCCAGAGGCGGCTCATGACGCTATGTCTAATGCCAAGAGCGACAGCCACAGTACGTTGCCTGGAATCAGCTTGCACCAATCCGACGGCTCTCATAATTTCTTTGACAGTTGATTTAAAGAAAATTCTTTATTCAAATAGTGAAATTAACTAAACAGAATCAATAACAATTTAAAAAAGTTAAAATAATAATCCTCAATTGCGGCGATACTCTAAAACGTACTTGATGCCTAGGTATACACTTTTGATGTGTGAATTTGTAACAATGAGGACAGTTTCAATTACATACAAATTGCCTAAATAGACATTTTTGCAAATGTAATCATGGTTGTGTGGTGTATTCATCACCCTCGTTGAACAAATTCATAGGCAATATAAGTCGCATGCCCAGACACGGAGTCGTCTGGCGCCCATGTGCTGGTCTGGTCCCTGGGGTGGTCACGGCGTGCTATGTGTTCTGGTGCGCCGCGGATGGGGAGTACAGTCACGAGCATAAGTATGTATACACTTGGCTTTATTCAAGGCAATTTTCTTCTTTATTTTTGAATGAAATTTTATGTTATTACAAACATAGTATTTTCGAACCCATACGTTTATGTAAAGTGTCGTATTTCAACGTTGCATTCGTTATTTCACGAAAAAATCGCAATTGAAAGTTACCGAGTGTTGACATATTAGTGCTCGTGACCACGGATAATGCTCGTGACCACGGATAATGCTCGTGACTGTACTCCCCAGTGGAGGGTGCGGTGACGGAGAGTCGCGGCAGGTTCACGGATGACACACGGCGTGGACACGGGCACGCATTAAGTCTCCTGCAAACAGGCGCGACGTGCGACGCGAATCGCGCTCGACACAAAGGCACCGTTCATTGCGCGACTTGCGGTGCCTTTGTGTCGCGCGCGATTTTATCGCGTGTCGCGCCTGTTTGAAGGAGCCTTTACTAACCCGTGCCCGCGTCCCCGTCATACGCAGCAGACGAGGACATCGTGGAGTTTTAGTGGGTTAGAGTCCCACATAACTGCACTATCTCCCCGTGGTAGTGCAGAATGCATGAGCATTTCTCCACGATAAAATAAAGACAATATAAATCCAAAGTAGAAAGATTAAAAACAAAAGTCAATAGAATAGGACTAGAATCGTGTATGCAATGGGTGTATCCAAGACAAACTATGTCAAGGAAGTTATGGAACCTTTCAGATATAATTATAATTATCACCCATTAGAAATTACCTAAAGCCTTAAGTAGCTTACATAACTTAATTATTGAAGCAGGTGCTACTAATAGTTTAATTATTATGATTAAAAATGAAACAGCAAGTCATAATATAGAAAACAATTTCAAAAGAAAACCTCTCATTGTCATAAAATATATTGAAATTAAATCTGGTAATACATAATTATTGCAGATGTAAAATTTATAAACATCAATTAAAAATACGAACTTAACAACTAAGTAGCAACATTATGAGGAGTTAAGTATAAATAACTATTTACACTATATGCAAATCATTTGGTAAAATACGAAATATTATTAGCGCACACTTTTCACACATATACATACTGTAAGCCAAATAAAAGAATTGATGATTACAATTTCAATAACACGAAAAAAACATATGCAAATTTAAGAGAAAGTTAATGTTATAAAGATATATACGACGATGAGTACTTGCTTGTAGCAGAAGAAGAATGCTGAGTAGCAGGATCTGAAGGTGACAAGTACGAGAAGTAAGGATCCTGCGGCAATCCCAAGTTAGACGTCCTAGCGTGGAGACTATTATCATCATACGTAGGCATCGTAGTAGATGGCATAGATGTACCAAATCCATAGCTGTCAGTTGTAGTCGGAGGCATAACTACACCACTCGTCAATGGATTGTAATAAGTCGACCCAGCACTAAATCTCACCAAATCATCATTTAATTTCAAATTAGCTCCGTTCGGCACGTAGCTATCAGATGTCAACGAAGGCAGAGTGTTAGAATTCGGTGGCAGTGACTCATCGTTGCTGTACCGATAAACCTCGGACATCGGTGAGTAAGCGGCCCTGCTTGAACCCGTCGTGTAGTACGATGAATAAGACAAGTTCGGCGTGTACGAGGGTAGCTCTATTGTACTCTGTGGTCCTTTTATCACAGATTTCAATGGATTGATTGAGGAGTATTCTGGGGGTCTTGACATATTGTCGTTCGGTTGAAGATATATTTTATGATGAGCTGCATGATTGTCAGAGAGGAGGCGTCTGTGCCTGTCGTGCCCACCGCAGCTTCGTCCGTGACTCATCTTGTGGTCTTGACTCGGTGACATCTCCTTAGAGCTCGAGGGACTACTGTCGTCTACGGATGAAGACGGCTTGTTGTGTTTGTTATCCTTCTTATACTTCATCCTTCTGTTCTGGAACCATATTTTTATTTGTCGCTCTGAAAGTTGTAAGTAGTTGGCGAGTTCGATACGTCTCGGGCGACAAAGGTAACGATTTTGGTGGAACTCATTTTCCAACTCAACAAGCTGAGAGCTGGTGTAGGCAGTGCGAGCTCGCTTCGTAAATCCTTTTTGATATGTTGACTCGGTTGACATTTCTGTAAAATTAAAATGTGATGTGAGCACTTTCGTAAAAAATTAAATGTTGCGTCAGGAACCTCCTCCTCAAAGAGAGTATTAAGGGTTTGATTATCACCGATCTCTAATCATTGCTCTAAATAATAAATTAAAAACATGTGTCACACAACGGGAAAGATTAAATTAAGTTTAGTGGCAATACGCTAAAATATGTATATAAAATAGACTTACCAGTAGCTGACAGAGAAGAAGAAGCTCGAATAGGAGTGCTTGATGCAGACTTGTTATTCCATGAAGGATTCTGAAATAGAATTAATCACCACTTAAATAATACGTCTAACTTTGACAATGTGCACTATAACAATAAGGTGAGTTCGACCTAATTCCTAATTGCTACTATCTACCAGAAAATTAAAAGGCAATTAGGAATCCGGTTGTTCTGCGGTAAATCACGATCGTCACTGTCTCGTTTTGATGCATGCCAAAAATAGAAGTTTCCTTCTGCTAGCTGATTCAATAAAGCTTATTTTTCTATAGCATTTACCTGACTGGGAAAACTAGAATCGTGCTCGTCGTTGATTTCTCTTGCAGGATCCTTTGCGACATCGCTGCCCAGACCACTTCTTTCATGATATCGCACAAGTTCATTAGCGGTATAGCTTCTATTGTAAATAACTTGATTTCCAATATGCGTGGTGGTCGCGCTAAAGATGTTGTCACTTTTGTCGATGCAATCTTCGGTAATCACTTCTTCCGTTCCAGAACCGTAATTATTGGAGTTGTTGCTGATGTTTTCGTAATTCGGCATTTGATACTCGTATCTTGGTTCTAAGTCATCTTGAGAATTAGCCGCATTATATGATTGATGCAAACCAAGGATGTCTTGAATGCTAAATCCAGTTGAGTCTCTTGAGTTGTAATCTTGCACGAAAGAGTTAGGTATTGAAGATAGCACAGAAGGTTTACAATCGGCGAATACATTGTCATTGACACCATCTGATAATATATCTTCTACCCCGTGTGAAGTTACTGCATTCATTTTGCAATCATTTCTCTGAGAAAGTTCAATGGGGTCATATTTTGGTATACCAGGATTTGAGAACTCGGATGACGTTGTGTCTCGAGAGTCATTTGGATCTGAGTCTAGGCTCCGTGGCGACGGGGTGGGCGTAGACATGTTATGATTTCTTTCACGGATGGCGTTTTCACTATTGCATACTGTATTTCAATTATGATTAGTGGTATTGTCAGCACATAAAATTATTCAATCACTAAGCACTTAGGCGACCGTACGGAATGAGGCTTGTTTACAAAATGCTTTTTCGTCACCTGTACGTGGTTAATTTGGTAATGACTTTGTTTGTTTGTGTGTATAATTTTTAAAGGGCTAGTGCATCTGTGTGCAGCCGATAAGCGGAACATACCGGGTCTCCGATAGTGTGCATTCAATAGATAAAAGTTTGAAATCTGTTTCGGTAGCCAACCCGCCTGTCACTACTATTTATTCTAAATAGTTTTGTAAGTTGTTGTTTCTACTGGACTTAGGTATGTGTCGTATCGTCTTCCTCCCAATATTACCTATTACGGGTCGAACATGATGTTGTTCTTCGACTGCCTCGTTGTTCTAGTGGTCGCAAGAGCAACTTCAGTGGGTTTTTGAGTTTGATGGAGATATTACGTTTTGCTTTAGGAAGGCCTCAGTAGCAGCCTGTTTTGTGCCCAATTAGTGGTACCTATGCTCGTCCCCTAATAAAAGAGATTTATGATGTTACTGGCTTCGCTTCAAGCTCTGCTTAGCTTGAGACTAGACGGCGTTGTGTGATAGTTGTGGAATATTATATTATATTATACATGACTCCAAATTCACTATAGGGTTGATTTTAATTTGGGAAATTGGTAGTAGGTGTGGTTTTACCAATATTATTGATTCCGTGACCTGTCAATTAGGCTATCCACATGAGTCAATAGATATTGAAACCACAAGTTTTTACGTAGACTATTTAGGTTCCTACCTACTTGTGCCTACTGATACTAAACCCATTAAGATAGAAGCGAATCCCACAAACGTTGACAGTCTAAAAGAGACATAATATTCAAAAGAAAAGTTGTATTATTAAAGTGTGAATATAATGATGGTATAGATTTCGCTAATCCAATAAGTGGTTTGGAAATTAAAATGGATTATAATGGTCATACCAATTATGGTAACGTGCTAGGCAATATAGTTTAAAATGTTTCTCGTTCAGACAATCAGAAACCTATTGAGTTTGTATCAGATACTTAGCGCGTTGGTTGGCACGTATAACTTCAATTTGCAAAAAATAAAATTTACAACATGGTGTGGTTTTGGATGAAATGAGAGAAATCAATAAGGACTAAAACCCACAAATTAAATTAGCTAGCGAAACTCCGCAGACGTGATGGGTACATAATCAGCCTATAATGTTCCCACTGCTGGGACAGAGGCCTCCTCTCGGTGAGAGGGAGCGGGCCGTAATCCACCAAGCGGGCCCAGTGCGGGTTGGCAGAAGCCACATGTCTTAAAATTTTTGGTTCTAGGACATGCCGGTTTCCTCACGATGTTTTCCTTCACCGTTTTGAGAGCAGTGGTGATGAAATAATTTACACAAAGTAAAGCGCCTGTCTGGGTTAGAACCTACGACCTACAACTCGTAAGTCGCGGCCGTTACCACTGGGCCACTACTGCTCTACTGGACGTGATGGGTATCGGTATCTAAACATGAGAAAATAAAAATCAAAAAGGATTGATGATTATTTCTTTGAGCCAGCGATAGCTGGTGGTGTTGATATTGGTACTTCAAATATGTGTTAAGAAAATCTGTTTTTCACACTACCTGCGGCGGTTGTAGTCCCCGAAAAAAAAACTCTTCAAATTAATTAATTTTTTGATTGATCATGTTTTGATACCCAATTAGTCATCACGTCTACGGAGTTTCGCTAGCTTATTTAATTTGACCCTGTATAATAGAAATGAACTAAAGTTAGTCATTCATAATCGCGAACAGTTAGCTTTGATTAAAATGACGAAATACCTAACTAAACAGTCTAAGCATCAAGAAGCAAGTAAGTGGTTACAACAAAAACAACTGTCTAAAAAAAGTAATTTAAAAAAATTAAACCGACTTCAAAAAGAAATTAACTCAAAATTATGAAATAACTTTAATTTCGGAAGTCGGTGTCTTGGGATCTGTATTTGAGTTTTATGCCACCGACTTCCGAAATTAAAGTTATTTCATAATTTTGAGTTAATTTCTTTTTGAAGTCGGTTTAATTTTTTTAAATTACTTTTTATTTCGTAATTTTAAGTTTTTGCACTAGTATTTGACCAAGGTTTTGAGATGTTTTCCCTTTGACACTACACCCGTAGCTCTTATCAATAAGCCAGGCCGTCACACTTACACGTATTAGTCCATATCTTGAAAATTACTGAATCGATCTTGATGAAATTTGCACTGTTCCCTAAGTTGAAGAAAATGTAAGCCAATAAAAAAAAATGGTCACGATCCGATTAATAGTTCCGGAGATATGCGTGGACAAACATACATACATACATACATACATGCATACATACATACATACATACATACATACATACATACGTCTATGAAATTTTGTATATTTGTTTGGAAGCCCTAATAGATCATCATATGTGAATATAATGCAATCCCAATAATATTACATACATACGTATCGAATTGATAACCTCCTTTTTTTTGAAGTCGGTAAAAATACTATTTACAATATTTAAAAACTGTAACTAAAATTATCATAAAAAAAACATGATTGAGGTGTAAAAGTGTTTGTACAAACTTACTTACAAAAATAAAATCATTTATCAATTTTTAGTTTTTAGTCATCCCTAAAAATAACACAAACGAAATCCTGCACAGTAACTAAAAATCCTAGTTTATGACCTTCACAACAATAGCAATATAGCGGCTATAGCATTCGATTGTACAGAATCAGCTGCTCCGGCATCGAACGCCGACCCTGGCCATTGTCTCGAATGATGGATGAGCCCCATCCGTGAGGGATCGAAGCTCTCGCAGCTTACGTTTGTTCCGATCCTCAGTAGACAGATTATGACCTCATAAATTCGTATTATGTGTCATTGGGAATATTAGATGTGGAAGTAGTGAGTTTGATAGAATTGATATGGTTTCTTTATTACTGGAATGGGAATAGTAGCAACTGTAGGGAAGTAAAGCATCAGCAATAATTTGATTGGAAGGATTCTGAAAACATTCAATTCAATTTATTCAAAAACAATTTACATTGTGTTTGAAATCTTTCCATAGGATAGAAATAATAAAAAAATAACATCCATAATACAATTACCTAACACATTTAAAAATTAACAACATAACTCACAACATAATCATCAAAATTAACATCATGATAAAAACAAAAAAATACCTTCAATAAAATTTTCAATGTCAACTCAATAAAGTTATAGTCTTTTAAGATTAGAAATAGAAATCATTTAAAAATAATTATAATAAAAAAAATAGTTCAATGTCAATTTTCTTCCTTCAATGTTTTATTTGCATATTCTGGCAAGGAAAATAAAATGTCAATTTAATTAACAACATAAACATGAGTCAATTTGATTGAAATTATACCCAGAGGAATAATTGCAACTACCTACGTAATACACTATCAGTAGGAATGGCTTTCATTTTAACGGTTCAAGAACATTCACGGCGATAATAATGTTGTTGAGCAGACACATTTTTCGAACATAATTATGAAGTAATGGTTAAGAGCGTAGACGGGCTGCATTTTTTCCATACAAACGTATTCCCCTATTCTCTTCCTGGATAATGCCTCAAGAGTAATCATTTTTATTTATAAAAATCTAGGTCTATTGAAGGCATGCCCCTGTTATTTTTTTTTTTCAAAAAAATTATTACAAAAGTAAATATGATTTTCTGAAAACCTAAAAAAATGCCCGTTTTTACCTACGTAATCAGACGACTACCAAAGAAAAATGAAATGTTTTTAAGATAAAAACAAATGATAGGGGCATAGATCTATTCTTCCTTTAAATTTTGATACCAAAAATATTTTAATCGGCTTAGGTTTTGAGGAGAAAACAAGGGAATACGAAACGTCGATCGGTCATGGTTTTTTCTAGGTAAAATCGTTCTGAGCTGCAGTTGTCCCTATCGCACTCTACGGGGGGAGACTAGAGGGAGAGAGACAGCAATAGTTTCTTCAAATACCTATTTCTCAATTCTCGCGCAGCCCGTCTACGCTCTTAAGCAATATCCTTCAAAATGATTCCGATTGTGATTGATAGTGTGTTACGCAATTAGGGTGCAGGTGCAACAGTCATGTAATTTTATGGGAACTTTTTTCTGATTCAGAACTTGTCCAAAATTCGCTTGAATCGCATAGAAACCGTTAGCTCCAATAAAATTTACTGCTTCTGGACAAAGCGGACTCGTTCGGACGAAGACCCCTGGCTCGTAACGTCAAAGCGATGATATATTACGATTTGCTCAAAGGGGACCCTTTTTTGTTCTCGCCGTAATGGTTTTACTTTAATCGACACCGGTGAAGTACGGAGATAGGAGGTCCTGCGAGTGCGAGAAGGATGGAGAATAAGCGTATCTGTTCCCGCCAAAGAGGAAAGTGATTCAAGCTGAGCTGGTGTGGTTCACTATCAACAGTTTGCATTAGGCTTCTGGAAGTGATGTTTGTGGCAATATTAATAAAAATACTTTTAGTGATGATTGCAGTTCATGTGTGGAAACGTCATCATGAAGTGACGGTCTATAAAAGAGTTTGTGTTTTGAAAACAATATATCGACGACGCCTATCTACGCCTTTGAGAAATATGAATCGTTCCAAAGATATCAAGGAGGTTAGTGTGTATTTTTTTTATTTGTATTTACATACTACATATTTCAAACATACTGCCATCTTCAACATTGAAATCAACTTTCCTGAAATGTGGCCCAGTTAACTGAAGGTTCATGTGGACTGGAGGTTTCATGTTATTAAGGCTTCAGAGGAGTGTCGCCACATTGATTGTGAAGATGGCGTTAGTAGTAGCATCATCGTTTTTAGCTATAATAATAATAGTAAAAATATTTCCTACTGTTTCTATGTTTGAAATTTTAAAGTAGAATTCGTTAAACTTCATAAAAGCGTATATTTTTACGCAAAATTCTGAATGGCTTATAATGGCGCCATCTTTCGAGAATTTTAGTTACTACGTAGGTAGTGCTTATGTTGCGTTTATAGAATATGGTGCTCCACATTTTCTACTGTAAGTACTTTAAAATATTTTATGAAGGTACATAATTATATGTGAGTTATAACTTCATTTTGTTAGTACTCCATAGTTAATTTTGGTTATGTTATTGTCTTGCATTAGTCGTATCCGTAAGTAAATACTTTTGTTTATTTGATAAGGCTTTCTTCATTTGCTGAGTTTTTTGTATGTTTTTGCAATAAATGGCTCGGGTTACCCAACGCCTTGAAATGAGAACTTAGGATAGGTAGGTAGAAGGTTTCAACTGCTTATTAGACATAGTAATCTTTGAAAGACATAGTAATGTTTGGACATCAGTCGATTCTCAATCTTCCGCATTAGGTAAGCCTGTCGCAGCTACCTCATTTTATACTTTTATTTTTTATTATTGCAATCATTGTTTACTTTTATTATTAGCCTACGCTGTCCCACTCCTGGGCAAAGGCCTCCCACCACTCCTTCCATCTTTCGCTAGCCCACGCGTCCTTCCAGTTTTGACGGAACCTTATATCCAGCTAATCCCGCCATCTTTTACGTGGTCTGCCGCGATCCCACCTCACTGTCTCAGGGAGTCAGTTCTGAGCTATTTGCGCCTACAGTTAGTGCGGCAGACATAGCCTGCCCAGTCTGTTTAATTTTTTTTTTTGTTTTTCTGATGGCAAGTCATCAAATGACCGCTCTGGGTGGAGCGGAAGGGAGTGTCAGACTCTTAATGACTAAAACCCACCCATGTTCCTTCCTTAGCCCTTTATGTTCCGGGCCAGCGGTAACCCTTTCGGACAATCCCGCTGACCCGGCAGGCTTCGGCCCTATGGGGCCCCTCCTCGATGCTGACATCTCTTTGAGGCGCGCGTGGAACACGTACTTACCTAACCTAAATAATTCAACAAACACCATCAAATCTGATAATTCCAGACATACCTATACCCATCCAATCTTCTGTCTGTAGCTTTTTTATACTCAAAAAAGCTGGAACGGGAAATGTAGGGCTCTTCTACTACTGTAGAAGAGCCCGTTCCATCTCACTGAACGCGGAAGTAAACGTTCCTTAAGTATGCAGTTACTTAACATCATGTTATCATATAATAGGACTAAGTGCTTCGCCTGCGGACGATACGAATCGTTGCACAGCTCTTTACGTTAACTTCATACTTGGCTCGGGGATGTGATGGTTTTTGCTGACTAGGTGCTGAGATTGCAGAAAAATTGTATGAGAATGCGGTTGTTTGTTTACCTGGTGAAGGTATGCTGCTGGTATTAACACCGTCGGAATCATGATATAAACAGCCTACAAGTGGTTATTGCCGAGTTTGGAACTGCTACTGCCTTATTTATAAACGTTGCTTAACCATACATTTTTGACTTTTCAACGTCTCTTGTCTCTAACATTAACCAACGTTTATAAATAAGAGGTTAATAATTGATGCTATGAATTCATTTGTCAAAATCATCACTCATGCTAAAGGAAGTGGTGATTGCAGTCATGTTTAGTAATCATAAGAAGCTGCATATTGTTTTGACTGACCAAGTTAAGTGACATTTTAAAACAATTTTATAGCCCTTGCACCTAGCACCTCGATAACGCAAGAGCAACTACTTCGCGTGCCAAAAATCGCACCAGCTTACGTGCAAAATCGTAAGCCGTCACTTTCGCGCTCAGTCCTATGTACAGCTGTGCTATTCTGTAAAAATCTCACCGTGGAAACTTAGGTGAAGTGAGCGTGGAGTGAGCTGTCAATAGAGTCAATTACTAGCAAAAACTAACTCACTTCACCTAAGTTTTCACTTTGAGATTTTTACAGAATTGACCGGCTGTTGGCTGGGTGAGCACTGGGACAAGACGGGTGCCGCACGCGGCGGCGTCTTTGAATCGCTTGCGACGTCATATTAGGTAGTTAAAAAAATGGCACGCTTGGTTTTCATACAGTTCGTGATACTTGCGTTATCTAGGTCTATCTATATCTAAAGAAAGAAACAAAGAAAGAAAATACATTTATTCTGTTGTAGTGACAATAATTCACCTACTGGCAACCACACATCAGTGGTAACAATTTGATATTAACAGCAGCTTTACGTCGTAGCAGTAAGGGTGATTTTTTTAGTAGTGCAAGTATTATCGCTGATTTGCGGTGACTTTACCAACTTGTATTTCGATTTTGTTTTATAAACCCTTCTCATAATCCAGCATTGAGTTCATTTCTTATGAACCCATTAGCTGCACAACAACAACGTTATGGACACATTAGGCAGGTATATAGATGCATACATAGCCATAGACTGACTGCGACTAGCTAAATCGACGTGCTATACCGACTATTAGGTACGACTAGGTATGTTCGCCAAAATGGCTTCCGTCTGGCTGCCTTTGTCACGCCGTGTTCAGTCTTAATGAAATTCAAATTACCTTCAGTAGAACATCACCACTTCTATTAAGTAGTAACTTATAGTAATAATATTTTTATTCAGTTTCAAACACAGTTAACTCTGATTTTTAATTTGCTAGACCAAAATGACGGCTAATATATTATATTAATTATGTAGCGTCATACTACGTCACGCAAATCCTACATCGCGCAAGCAGAGTTTACCGCGCAATTAGCATAGATACAACGGCCCCGACATAAATCATTGGGCAGTTGCCCGCCAGACACAACACCCGTCTGGTCGGAGGACCCACCCTTTTCTATGGAGGTTGAGTGAACTTTACACCCTGTTCCTCATACCTCTATAACTACATTATTTTTGTTACTAACACCACATCTACTCATGTGCTAACACTGTGAGTCTTGTTGCTCGAAATAAAATGATTATTATTATTTTTAATTTTTATTTTACATATCTTGGGACCATGGGGTCCCGGTCTTTTGGAAGGCGTACGAGGGGCTGAAGCCAACTCGCAGAGGCCCCTTAGGAAATTTTAATGAAATGCGGCACCAACCGAAGATTATCCCTGTATGCACTATGCAAGTGCACCCAAGGATAACCCCCGGTTGGTGTAGGACTATTGCAGGATATGGAAAAATAAAAAGTCGAACTATTGGTTTTGGTGGCTAAACTGGGCTGGTTACCAGGAACTGTGGAAGAACCGAGGGTTTAACAGCAGTATGGCGATTTCTGAATATGATAAATAAAAGAAAACAAACAAGCATTCATGTCGTTGACCCCAAAAAAACATCAAATCGTTTTTATTTTATCATATTTCGAGAGCAGTGGTGGCCCAGTGGTAACAGTCGCGACTTACGAGGTGTAGGTCGTAGGTTCGAACCCAGACAGGCGCTTTACTTTGTGTAAATTATTCCATCACCACTGCTCTCAAAACGGCGAAGGAAAACATCGTGAGGAAACCGGCATGTCCTGGAACCAAAAATTCGAAGAGATGTGACTTCTACCAACCCGCACTGGGCCCGCGTGGTGGATTACAGCCCACTCCCTCTCACTGAGAGGAGGCCTATGTCCCAGCAGTGGGAACGTTATAGGCTGATTATGTATGTATGTTATGTATATTTCGATACCCATCACGTCGAAGTGTTTCGCCAGCTAATTTAATTCCACCCTGTATATATGTCATTTTTCTACGTACAGTCCTGCAAGTATGGCTGCAGTTCAAGATTTGCGAGTTGGCACAGTAATTGTACAAGTTGGTCCATTCTCGCTATACATAAATCGCGAAAGAAATTTTCAAGTGCTCGGTAAAACCGCTGGCGTCTGAATTAATTTTGTTCTAGCGAATTTACAATGTTCGAGTTGCGTTAAGTTTCTAGGAGAAGTTTGAATGGTCCTTCAACGCTTATATGGGTTTAAAGTTGGGTTGTTTACTGGAGGTATGTCTGGCTGGACTTTGGCTGTGGGATTGCGTTGGCTAATTGGACAGGAGGTGGTATAGGTGTGGTTTGCGTGTACGTTGTTAACATTGTGTAATCACTCCCACGTACCTACATAGATAGATTAAATGCTTTTCCAGTAGCAAAATGTCATTAGATAAGTTTCTCCAAGATTCTAAAGCAGCTGATGAAGTTGGAATTGCAAAAGCAAGTTAGATTTAAAAAGTTCTTTCTATCTCAGATTTAACACCACCGCTACTTTAAATTAAAATATATTTCATATACTTACCTAATTCGTGTCACAAGTTTTAAGTTATGTGTAGTCCCGACGAATTCTAGAGCTATGTTAACAGTTGATAGTAATTTTATATATAGATAGCTATAACAAAGAACCGGCCAAGTGCGTGTTGGACCACGCACAATGAAGGGTTCCGTAGTTGGGATGACTTTATCCCAAAACCAAACATATCATAATAGATGAAAAATAAAACAACCGACTTCCAAAAAAGGTACTACAAAGTCAAAAATAACTTTAATTTCGGAAATCGGTGTCGTTGGGTTCGCATTTTCGTTGTTTGCCACCGACTTCCGAAATTAAAGTTATTTTTGACTTTGTAGTGACTTTTTTGGAAGTCGGTTGTTTTCTTTTTTGTGAAAAGTTTTTTTTTTACTTTTAAGTGGTACCCCACACAGATTCGTATAACACTACTTGCTATGTAATTATATAAGTGACAGGAAGTTATTATAACATCTTCAATAAAAACAAAGTGGCAAAAATACGTATATTATTGAAGCTAACTCAAAAACTACGAAGTTAATTTAACTTATATGGGACCACCCCTGATGCATACCATACATAATTTTTAAATGGATTTATAAATATCACGTAACGAAGTCGGTTAAAAATATTTTCTTCCATACATTTATGTTCTCCAACTGCAAATGTAAGTTTGTGATTGCAAAAAGTTTTTGGACTTTTTCCTTTACTTGTGCATGAGCATGAGCCCTTGCTTTTTGCCAAATTTCATGATTCTAGGTCAACGGGAAGACCCTATAGGTTTTGATTTATTTGCAAGTATCAAAATACATATGTCACATATTTGGCCGTATGTTTTTATTGCTTTGATAGGTCAAAAAGGTTAGGAGCTCTAAAAAAAATAAAGCTTCTAGGGAAGTTTTATTTTTTTTAGAGCTCCAAGGGACCGTAGACTTATTTATTAGATATTAATTTGAACTTGGTACCTCCATGCGGTTCTCAAAAAAGGGTTTTGACAGACTGATACACAGACAGACAGACGGACAACGAAGTGATCCTATAAGGCTTCCGTTTTTCCTTTTGAGGTACGAAACCCTAAAAACATGCTACCACCATCACATCATTACGCCAGTTGGTGTGCAAACTACACACACATACACGCAGACACAGAAGGCTTTATATTAAAAAGGTTTGCGCCTCTCGCACAGACAGATGCTGTGAATGTGCCAGTTAACGCCCAGTTCTGAACTCATGCCAGCGCCTGATACGAGATGGGCCATCGTTGCCACTTTTATTATAATAATTTTGGACATAAGCCTAGAAATTGGAAAGGGTTAGTGTGCTGGAAATCGGGTGGAAACTAGCTTAAGGCGTAAAATTAATTTGGCATAAAATAAATTATTAAGTATAAAAAGGCATTATCTAATCGGTATAGGTAATTCTGTAACTATGTATAAAAGTATTCTTCAACACCATAAAGAAACTGCTTAGTTAGCAAAATCTTGTTTTAGGGTACCATTCGGGGACCAGCACCATAATTGCGTTAACCACTATCAATCAAAATCTGAATCATTTTGTAGGATATTGCTAATCCATTGCTTCATCATAATATGTTCGTTTTATCTGCTCAACAATGTAAATAACGCAATGAATGTTGTTGAACTGTCAAAATGAAAGCCATTGTTACTGATAGTGTGTTACGCAATTAACATCACTGGAAAGCTTAGAAACTTCGTTAAAGTCATACTTCTTTAAATCGATTCAGTGGTTCTTGAGATAAGCAGAAGCATGCTTAAGAGCCTTTAGGTACACCGTACGGCATTTCATACAACATTTCAAGCCCTTGTTTTTCGAAATGAATTAACCGATTTTATTGAAACTTCATACGCATAAGCAGAATACAAAGGTCTAAAAAGTTACTTAAGAACATTTTCGATAAATAGTGTTACAGCCAAATTAGACCGATTTTAAATTTCCCATAGAAACAGAGATTTCCAGTTATCTTTTTTTAAATAAGATATTTCGAAAATGTTCTTAAGTAACTTTTTAGACATTTGTATCCTGCTTAAGCGTATGAAGGTTTATTAAAATCGGTTCATTCATTTCGAAAAACAAGGGCTTGAAAGTTTGTATGAAATGCCGTACGGTATAAACGCTCTTAATATTAATTTTGTTTATGGTACTGACGATGTACCTACCATCAAAAGCTGCATTCATTATGTCTTAAACAAATACTTTCAGAAGCTGTTAACACTGTCTCATGGTAATTTTACGACAGCTGTAAAATTTACCATCCAATTATACGATGGATGATTCATTTTTTATGGCGGGGACTAACCGAAGTTAATGGTAGGTACCTAAATAAAATATAATGATTTATTGACATCTTAAATTGCTTCTGGTTTTGTAGATATTTTGTTAAATAGAAATAGAAATATTTATTGTCCAGGTAATACAGCATGCAGGTTCACTGAGTAACAGCAAGTTGAGTCGACATGAGTTGTTTATAATACTACCTTATATATGCTTAGTACCTACAGCTAGGTTACAATATATTATTTGCTAGTTAGATTTAACATTGATCAGATCAACAGATCAGCAATTAAAAACCAAAAACGAAAAATTTGCATTATTTTGATCCTTATTACCAGCTTACCATAATACCTTGTGGTCCTATTTCACATACCCAGTAGTCGCTTTACAAATTACAAAGATGGTTTCCATAACACAAGGTGCTTACTAAATACCCTTACCATATTTTCGGGTCATTGTTCCCATTGACGGTGACAATTATCCGAGGGTCTCATCCCTAGCCAATGTAGGATCTATCTCACCAGCAGACAAAGACCTTCCCTGCTGCCCTATAACAATAAATTTCCATGCAAAATTAGGGGGACCAACCAGCTTCACAGGTCAAGTTAAAATGGCCGCTCCTGTTAGGACAACGGTTCAAACCTTTATACCTTTTTTAGTGTTTGTACTCAACGATCTGAAACGAAACTTCCGCAAATAGTGTTAGTTATGCTTGTTTTTAGTTCAACTGTAATTATTGGCACGTTTCCCTACGTAAAGGTTTGTGCTGTGAAACAAGCTGTGAAATGAAATATCGCGGGTGTTGTCAGGAACTAAAGATATAAATTATTATGGGTTAAGGTTTGAAAATATTTATTCTCAAAAAAGACACAAAGTCATGAAAATAATGTTTCTAAGCTAAGTTAGTCACAATCGTCAGTGCATCAGATAAGACAGGATTTTAGGAGAATAAAGGTAATGCCAACTTTTTATACAAATTAATACGAGTAGCATTATTAACATGTATATCAAAACGAACCTGCACTGGAACCCGCGTGGTGGATTACGGCCCGCTCCCTCTCAAAGAGAGGAGGCCTATTATATTTACCAGCAGTGGGAAGATTCGATTATGCTGATTATGCTTATGTAAATTAAGCACAATAAATTAATATGTAAGTATCAATACTAACAAAAAAAAGATTTCTGATTTGAAAATGATGGATGGATTTGAATGGCTCATATTTTAGCTGGAAAACAGAAATATTAATACTCAAATACGTCCATTGCTCTCTAGAAATACATTGCTCTCGCTACCAACTTTTCTTGGCTAATCCTATTCAGCCATGGCATGAGCTATTCACTAGTATATCACATGCAGACACAAGAGAAGACGTCGAATGGATGGAAAATGATGAAGATGGATGAATCTGACGATTTATATTTTTGAAAAGAATTTCAAGACCTAAATTACAGTTTTGATAACCAGATGGTTATACACTATTGCGTTTATTTATAAACTTTGGTGAAAGTTAAGTAATGATTAGTGACTGTTTATACATTTTTGACGTTTTTAAACGTTTCCAATAAATGGGTATATTTTATTATCTGTAATGTTAGCCGTTAGGTTCTAAACATAACTAAGATGCTTACAAATTAGTAGCAATAACATCAATTGCACCAATTAAATTGAATTATGTTAGTTCGTTACCGTTAATAGCTGGAATTGGACATTTCCTATTTACGTCACGTTTGGTTCTATCGCAGTATCGACGTTATGTTTATTATTCGCGCTAAATCACGACTAATTGTCGCAACTGCTGGCGAAACTATCCCGCTGGAAATTGGAAACTGCCTAATATCGGCTCTTTATATATAATATTCTGTAATAACATTTTAGTGGCTATCTCATTGTATACTACAATAACCCTGTCAGTCATGGTTGGTTGTTAGAATTCGGTGATTTCTAATCATGCATTAGTTAATTTTCATTTAGAATTGATGCCGAATGGAATTGCTGGTCATGATTTCAATTACGGATCGACATAATTAATTAGACACGTAAGATGTAACTAATTAATTGACATGTAGATTTTACGACAATGAGGTAATGATAACCGAATGCTTACTAATGCGTCAGGACGCTTTCCAATTAGTTTTAAGCATAATGTTTTCAAATAGATAATACCATTTGCAGTTCTTAATAGATGCAGGCAGAAATTAATCCTGTATAGCAAGCAAGTCTTCACAGCTTTCTTAACAATATTTTGATAAACACGACTACCTTATCACAAGGGCGTAAGGTCTAAAATCGTCTCTCGGTAGCATTTTTAAGAGTATTAGTACAATATGGTAGCTATTTCTTTGAACCCGGTGTTAGCAGCGATGAAATCTCGCTTAATAACCCTCTTAGGAGATAAATATTCGGATATTTCCGAGTGTTTCCGACACAGCGTAACAATTAAACTGAATTATGTTGGTCTATGAAGAATGATAGGTATACGAAAATACCATTTTTATTATGCTAATGATCAATTTCTCTAAAGAGAATCTTGTTTTCACAGCAAATATTGAACAGTTTTTATTTATTACTAGACACAGACAAGAGTATGAATGAGCGCAGCAATTTACCGTCGAAAATAAATCAAAATACAAATTTTAAAATATCTCCGTTTCCGCGCAACAAAGAACAGAGTTCAGTCAATATATTTTTCCATTCCATTTCCGAACGTGATTAATGTTAAGGCTGTTTTTAAACAAAAATTGCATAGAATTTTCATAAATTTCGACACTGTAGACACCTTTTCGAGTTTACGAATGTAAAATTGCTTATATCCATGGTGAGACCACCCTTGGGACGAGGTCGGTGTTACCGGTTTAATATTGGCATTATTTTTTATTAACCCCAGTTTATTCGAGCCCGTCCGATATCAGTATTAAAGTATATAATATAATTCTTCACGTTTGCAATGTTAAGTGTAATTGATTTTCGGTGTTGTGTTAAAAGTTGGTGGTTTAATGGTAGGTCAGTATATTTAGGTAGATATGTATTTGCATATTTGTTATGACTTGTCGTATTTTATTTGGTAAATGAAGTTATGATTACTTAGTTATGTCAGAAATGAAAGTTTCTGCCTTCCAATCTTTACCAAAAGGCGTAAGTAAACCTAAAGTTATGTAAATTCGGTCAGTACCTAGTAGGTACGCCACAAAACCTGACGAGGCTTCATTTTCACGGCATCAAAAATGCTAATTTTTGTACATCAAATTCTACCTTCATTCTCGTTTTTGTGGAATATTTCATTAAACACAAAATGACAGGCGAATAAAAGGTTTTCTCTTTTTTTTTTCAGCGCGCCGAGCGCTGGTATACATGTGACGCCCGAAGCGAAAATGGCACGGTCTAAAATGGCGGGTGAAAGATCAATATGACCTACCAAAAGGTGAGACTGTCCCCGTCGCACTCACTAGCTTTATACGTCTGTCTCTGTCAGTCGGAGTGGCGTATCACAGTTTCGATATGTCGTATGACGGTACAGATTTCAGTTGCGAATTTTCACAGAGCTCCTCGACGTGTGGGACTTTTAGAGTTCTAGACGAGCGCGTCATGTTTGTAAAGCGATTAGCGATTTGCGGTGAATGTCATTACGTTGGGCCTAGAGATAATGCTTGATTATGAAAATTCGAGCGTTTAAAATTATTTTACGGAGTGTAAACATTTAATTGGCAATTTTGTTAATTGAACTTCTGCTTCGTTCTCCTCGGAATTAGAATAACAAAGTAGAAGATTTAACCAAAGCTATCAAAAATTAAAGATAAACTCGTTCCTGCTTATCCCTTTAATACAGCCGCGACGTGGAAAAACATACCTACTTTATTAAAGGTTCTTAAAACTTATTTAGACATGGCTTGCGAAAAAATCGTGTTGTAAAAGTAAAAACTCCAGGAAATATTAGCGTTGATTTAAAGGCGTACCGAAAATTTGTAGGTAGCCTGTCTGCCATGTTTTGTAAGCATGGTTAGAGCTGATATTAAGTGAATTAATGCGCAACAGTAAAACATAAAGTAAGCACATGTTCTTTATGTTTTCAGATTTAAGAGAAGCTACATATATACATAACATACATAAATGCTAGTAATGTTCACAGCGTCGTAAGCTTTGATATAACTAAATTTTTAGTCGCGCGTCGCAGGAAATAGGGGAGCGGACGTTCTTGAGGTTGTTTATCGCAAATTGTTTAATCTAATCCTTGGCGGTACGTCAGGAAAATACAAAACATACTGTTATTGTACACAGAGCAAGAGCGAGCTGAAAAAACGGTCCGCAGTTTGTGCAGACGCACGATAAAAAGTAACATTTTATTACAAAATGGAGTTTTTGTCCCTTACGAGACGAAAATATAAGACGTTTCTGTAGCTCCGTGCTGTGAAATAGTTTAATGGAGGTATTTTCAGATCGCTTGGCTTATTTGTATTGTTGAATTATATAGATGTAGTGAATGACTATCATTATCATGTGCATACGTACCTACTAGAATATTAAGCACGTGCTTTAAATAATATTATGGGTATGTAAGTACTTACTAAAATCCATACCATAAATATAACTAAACTCTGATATCTCTACTATCATGACAAGAACTCTGATAACAGAAGGCCAATTCTCGTAATTTAAAACGTTTAAAATCCAGTCGCAGTCTCATCTCGGCGACAAACAAATGACAAAATCTTGTCAAAATGTAGGGAAATTACGAGGTATTTTTGACAGATCTAGAACAGACTGTGAACGTTTTTAAAATTACGAGAATTGCCCATCTGATATCTCTATAGTATCTTTTGATACTCTGACTCTGCATTTGCTAGACTAAAACTCCATCTGCGATCGAACTTTTTTTGTCAGCTTTTTTATTTAATACTAGCAGCGCCCCGCGGTTTCACTCGCATAAGTGTTAATCCCGTGGGAACATCTGGATAAAAACTATCCTATGTCCTTTCCCGGGACTCAAACTATCTCTATACCAAATTTCATCTAAATCGTTGCAGCGGTTTAAGCGTGAAGAGGTAACTGTCAGACACACTTTCGCATTTATAATATTAAAGTAGGTATGTATTAGTGTGGATCTATTAGCTGTCATTTTGCTCTTCAATGAGACGTGATAAACCAAAATAAATAACATTGTTTTACCATCCCTTTCAGTAACAAAAGTGATTTTACGATCGCCACCGTTTTTTATAACTTTATTGTACGTATTTACTATAATGACGTGTGTATCTCTTGACAATTTATATTGCTCTAGTCCACGACCAAGAATCGAATCCGAGTTTATATGTTCATTAAAGCTTTACATTAGGGTCGTTCGCGGGTCGCTAGTAATCGAAGAGTTAGTGCGGGCACGGAGCTGCCCGATTTATTGCCCTCTCCCATCGATTCTGATGGCTACAGTTCCGTAACAAAAACGAAAAAATCCCTCTATACCTAGATACAGATACTTCTGTACAGAACTGAAAGTAGTCGGTACATATTAGTCTTTCTTCTTCGCTCGTACCTTAATGTCCCCTGGAATTTCCCAATCGCTACAAATCTATTTTAAATATATTACCAATTCAATAGGCAACTTAAATTAAATTCAAATGAAACATCTACCAGTTTTTCCAAAAACATTACGGAGCAAGGATATTTTCCCGTTCCGTCATTCCGTACTGGCTGAACACTTAACAAAAGCTCTTCGAATCCCACCGCAGAAGTAAAAACAAGGAATCTGCACTCGTCACTTTTCAAATATATATTTTACCTTATCAACAAAGGAATTTCTCCTCTAAACGACCAAAATTAGAGTTTACTTTTCAATACTGAGGCACTAATGGTTACGTCGCTTGACAAGCGATACGGCTCATCCCTTGAGGAGGTAAAAAACTGAATAATTCGCGTACATATCTCGTGACATGGTACGCGTCTTGGGAGTGGCAACAATTTCCTATTTGGTCGATCCGACAGACATTGCTATAAAATACGCTATTTGCAAGAAGGAATACGTTGACATGTCGGCAAAACATGGGGTTATACCGCCAATGATAACTGACTGAGATATATCGCGACATATTTGTTATTTGAATACTCAAATAACATTATGGTTGAAAGAAAACCGCTCAAAAATGTTACCCAAACTTATCGAGATCTGATTGTGTATACTTTATCGAATACGTTAGTCTAGAAAAGAGAATGATATTTTATTTGCATTAGAATGTATTGCATATTTGATAGAAGAACGGGTTATTTACTTGGGAATGATTTTACGAAGACGTTCGTTTCAGATATTTGTGTTTTATATAACTATGAATATATTTACCGTCGCAAAGTTTGTGAAAAATAGCGCGGTAAAAGGTTTTTGGGCGGAGTGAGAGACCAGACGTGGAACACGGAATGAAAATGACGAGTTTTATTTTAAAAGGGGTTGATTTTTGTATAGCTTTTACTATTGATCATTATTCGGTCTACTGCTTTTGGCTTATTCATAAATCGTGTAGATACTGGTTATCTTGAAAATATTATGTAACAATATTAAAGGGTGGGATCGAAGCGATGATTCCTGAGAAACTTTGTGAGGGTCGAGCGGGCTCAGATAAAAAGGGTGCGAGCAGAGTGGGGCAATAATGCGGGGCTATGGCACAGGCGTCCTTCGACGCTCACGGTTTCACTGTCTTTTAACTGAGTGCATATTTAGATATGATATAAATACTGTATGGTGCGAACCACGTTTTATATTTCGGTTGTTTGTTCTGTAGAAGTTACGGGTTCTGGAGCCTGAAGTTTTTTTGGGGTTATTTATTTCTTTCATTACTTTTGAGAGAGTTTCATGCTGGGTAAAGTTAAAGCATGCTGCAAGTACCAAAATTCAAGGGGTCTGAAGTTTTAAAATGTATTAATCAATTTGTATTAAATTGAATAATACATTTTAAAATTTTAATTAAATGCTTTGATTTGAATGACTAATTATGATATTTTCCATAAACGAATTCAGTAAGCTGTGATCATTATTATAGCCTTCGGTTAAGGTTACTAGTCAAATCTTGGAAATCAAAATACAACCCTAAACTATCTAAATAAAATTATGCCTCAAGTACATTTAACACACAACGCGATGAATTATTTACAATATGATAAGTTTAATACTCCAGTGCTCCGAGAATATGAAAGGACAAGAATCCCGATGCCGATGTTATTTACATGAGTGGCCCGATAAATGTAAGGAGGGCAGCCGGCTATTTACCCGTACTAGCCTATAGCCTATGATACGCGTAATCTTTCGGAAAAGGGTTCCGTAGCCGACACAGCTAAAGTGACAGCTACCAACGTATTCCGATTCTACACGCTGTGTAATTGATGCTGTCTTTTTTGAAAACGGTTGGAGTGAACGAGATGGCGGATCGGTTTTGATTGTAGCGTGAATTGATACGAAAGTATGAATAGCTATTGGAATTCTCAATCTTCGTCGTATTGATTTCCAATAATTTAACGTCAATTCATTGTTTTAAAATGAATGTGGAAAGTAATAATTCTATGAATATAAAACCTCTCTTGGGGTAGTATATCAACGATGAGTACTTTATTATTCAAGCATTGATACTTATTTAAGTGGTAGGTTACACAGGTACCTTCTACAAGTAATTTTTTATCTAGTATTTTTTTTATATACTATCTTTTTGTATGCACGTGTTTCTGTGACAAATAAACCTATTTATCTTTCTTTCTTTTAAGTATGAAAAAATTTCATTACTTCTTTAACTATTGTATAAAAATATTTATTTGTTTACTAACATGTTTAAGCGCACTTGTGCAAAATGTGCCAAAATAATACAAGAAATCCGACACATTTCACATTTCACGCTTAAAACTTAGGTACATGACATGGGCCACCTGAAATTCAAATCCTCGAAAACAAACACAGATTAAACCGTTGTTTGTCAACACATCAATTAATTATATTATTTGGCCAAAGCCATGCGTCGAATATTATCAGACACCTCTGTTTGTTACCCTTATGGCATGGCTACAAATGGCCGATGTATAATTATTATCGCACTGATTTATAGCCGAGGTACCGTTAGCAGAATATAAACGGTAACATTATGGCTACGTTCCGCATAAAGGCTTGATTATGAGCGTCGTAATTGTGTTTGGCGTTTACTTAGATGTTTGTGGTAGAGGTGTGTGAGAATTGTGTGAATTGTGTAGATAAAACGATGTATACCTACCCGCAGAACATTACATGAACAAAAAACATACATTTCTGGATCCTGAGGAGCATTGAATTTTCACCTTGAATCTCGAAAATGTGTAGTATTAATTCGGTACCTACTACAGTTATACCATTTTCATGTTGTATTTTTTTTTAAGATTTAGCAGTAAAATTGCTCTTTTGCTTCTAGTAGGTATTCATGTGTCCTACCCCTTACCTTACATGAAAGAGCTGGACCATGAACATTAAATTAATTTCCCCAAGCATTTTTCCACTGTCGGAAAAGCCTGAAAAAACTGACCATTTTCAGAAAAGTTACTACTACAAAAACACATAAAAATCTCTAATAACAATTTTTATTACCTTCCGAAACTTCAGCAATATTATTCTGCTGACCGTCCTTGATGTTTGGCGCTGCACTATTTCTGCATCAATTTAATGACGTCATAAATTCTCAATTACATTCAGGCTGCATGTGCCTTGGCCAGATATAAACAGTAATATAGCGACATAAAACTAATTAGTAGAATAGTTATTAGCTTTTCTTGTGATTTATTCTTGTTTCTCCATTTAATTTAAGCAGTTTAAATTTTACTGTTAATTTTGCTGAGTACAATAGCTTTTGTTTTTTTTTTCAGGTACTTCGAGAGACTGGAGGAGATTGGAAGACTCATAGAATGCAGGTCGTGTTTCGTGCTCGGAGTAAATGAATGTCGTTGCATTAGTATTCGAGACTTCCTTTGGACGTCTTTCTTCTTTGGATGGAACTGATTTTCAGTTCAGAGGTATTTATTTTGTTTTATGTTTAGAACGTGATAAGTTATAAATACAGTAAGTTTGGCTTGTTGAAGAAAAATAAAGACCAAACATTGAATACAGTTTTATAAAACCTGAAAAATATAATGTAAATGCAGCTTTTATAGATTTTTCTGAAAGCAAGAGATTAGAAAAACTTGAATCTACCTAAATTCATCAACTTCGGTGTTAGAGGTCAACAATATTAAGGCAGGTAGGCATTAAATCCGTCCTTGTACAGTATCTTTTTACTTGTGCATAAAGTTATAAAATAAATAAATAAATATTTAACGGACATGATGTAGCAGTATCTACAACGCCACATGCGGACAACGCGTCATACTGACATCACGCAAAATCCTGTATCTCGCAAGCAGAGTTTACCGCGCAACTAGTATAGATATGTATATATACAACGGCCTGACATGAATCATCGGGTAGTTGCCCGCCAGACATAACATCCGTCTGGTCGGAGGATCCTATTTCTATATCTAGAGTATGAGTGACTTTACACCCTGTTCCTCATACTTTTATAAGTGCATAAAGACTTCAACCATAAACCGAGTCCCTTAAACTCCCAAATTGAATTCCACCGAACTCTTCAGTAGTTCCAATAAATTCCATGACGGTACCTTAATGCAGGCTTATTTGGCAAAGAGTTTCCATATCGCAAAATTCGCAAAGAGCTTGCAGCTGCGTTCTGAACTTCTGATTGCTTCGAAACTTTGTGCTCCCAACTGATTGCGGAATGAAAAGATACGTGGTACGAATGTTTTACTGGCGTTTGATATGAGATTTATAATAAAGTTTGGAGGTTTACCTACGATTTTTTGTGGTAGTTTTATGATGATCAGGTTAGTGTTAAGGTGGTTATCTACTCGTATAATAAAACAAAGTCGGGTTAGTGACACCATTTATAACTCAAGAGCTGCTGGACCGATTTTTTTTATCTTTGATTTGTTAGATATGTCTCCGCACCGAATAGTAGAATAACTATTAAAACACGAGAAAACCACGAAAAAAATGAAGATTGATTCTGAGGCTGTACAAAGTTCGCCTGGTGGAAGGGTGTCAATAGTGTCAAATAAAGTCGTGATCACCTCCACCTAGTCGTTTTTTCAAATAGTAGTTCACAGTTGGATTGGCTTCCAGCCGGTCGATTTTGTAAAAATCTCACCGTGAAAACTTAGGTGAAGTGAGTTTGTTTTTGCTAGGAATTGACACTATTGACAGCTCACTCCACGCTCACTTCACCTAAGTTTTCACGGTGAGATTTTTACAGAATAGCACCGCAGTCGTTGGTACTTTCATCATGTGCCTAACTTTTTCCCAACTAAGTTGGGATTTTTACGTTTATTGTATCCTGAAATGCAAGTAACGATAATTACTAATTTTTTACGCATTTGGCCCAAGTTAAATACAATAAACAAACACACAAACTACAAATATTATATATCTGTTATTTTTAAACAATATACAAATATTAACTCTAATATTTCCCTATTTTCTACTACAACAATACATCGATCCCAGTTCAGCAATATTTTATAAAAACGCTAAAGTCTTTTAAAACAATATGCACGATATGTGCAATATAAAAGCGAATGAATAAAAGTTGTACAATATGCGCAGTTTGCGAGCTACGAAAGTTAGGAGCGTGTTCCTAATAACTTTGCTATCGGCGAGATTTGCCCGTGAAATATGTGTAACATTCTGGCACATAGGTAGTTACCGGTATAGTGTTTTGTGCTTTTAGTTCCGTGTGTTTTATGAGGAGGTTGGTTTAGTTACTCTCTGTTTCAGAAGCCACGTTCTCAGGTTTAGCAGAGAGTGGCCTGATAGAAAATAGAATAGAATATAAGTTAGACAATATATTTCACGAAAATTCCGGTCTAATTTTGTTTTAGAAACTGACTAAATCAAGCTAAGTTAACAGTTCTACGGGATGAAATAAAATTATGAAAAACACAATGCTTAGCATAAATGCCTGATTACCCTTACCGTCTGAATTATACAGCAACAAACTCTAAAAATCCAAATCTAACGAAAAACAATATGGTATAAGTACACAGAAATGCACCACAATGTACAGACGCAACACAAAACAGAAACCCATTTCGTATTTCGAAAGACAAAAGCAAATACTCCCCGAGTACAAAACATTACGAATATCTCCGATACCAAGTTCCCAACAAACGGTTAAAGGAAAAACTACACGACGACGCTTGTATTACTTTGTAAGTTGGTACTTACGCTCTTGGCGACAGTTAACAACTTATTATGAGACGAGGTCGCTGCCACTAACCTCGTTACTGTTATAACAAAAACTTCCTCTGTTTCCGAAGATTCCATATAATCTTGTACGATGTGGAATATGTATGTTGGGTTGGTTTGGTTTTCTTGTCTTTGTGTGTAGGTATTTGTGGGGTAACAACGGTAGGTATGACATCTGGTTGATTTCTTTTGTTTTGGGTGTCAACGGGTTCCGGAGCCTTAATTGAGAAGACGTAAGGAGAGGTAATGGGTTGGCTAATAATTGTCTATTGTAGCTTGCTTACATTATAAACTGTATTGAAAATAATGATAATTATTGCAATAATATTTACGTGTGGACTAATTCGATTACAAGTAGACGCAAAGGTTTTAACAAAGTCAAACTCTAAATCAAGAGTGTGAGACCAAGCAGAGTAAATAAAGAACTATCACATAATAGTAAGAATATAAAGATAAAAATACCCAAAGACAGAATTTTGTGTAAATTATTTAATCACCACTGCTCTCAAAACGGTGAAGGAAAACATCGTGAGGAAACCGGCATGTCCTAGAACGAAAAATTCGAAGACGTGACATCTGCCGACCCACACTGGGCCCGCGTGGTGGAGTGGGGACCACTCCCTCTCACCGAGAGGAGGCCTGTGTCCCAGCAGTGGGAACATTATAGGCAGATTATGTATGTATGTTAAGACAGAACATTGGACAAAAATATCAATTCAACCTGCAATGCAAACCTGAAACGTAATCGATTAGTAAGCGTTGATTGTTTGCATCACAGAAATCCAACCGCAAGCTTTATATACGACCTGTCAGAAGCAACTGCATGTACGTCCCGTACGTTACGTAAAATTAAAGCATTTAAGTGCCGGATGCCGCTCCAACTTCCATTGACAGTGGGTGACCTCATTTGCAGCAAGCCTATTCTGTGAACGAAAATATTTTGGCAGTCCAGATTGAGTAATAGTTTTCGTAAGCTATTCAATTTGGACGAAGTGGTTAATATGGAACTAGGATTTCATTGATTGATCAAAATTCTTTGGCTTATCTTCAGTCTTCAACTCTCAAATTGTGACCATCTGCTACGGATCGTGATTTTCATACTTTTAAATCTTGAGCTGTCCTCATTTCTACTGTTCCCTGAGTTTCAAGGGGTGGGTTGTCACATCATCTCGTTTGTTATCATCTTTGATCATTTCATATCCGGCCTTGGCAGTGACGGTTCCTGAAATTAAAGATATAGGTACAATACAAAGTAAACATCAACTCATCAGCTATTTCGCCATTTCATTCAATCTATTTTAGACAGAAGAGAGCGATGTATAATTGAGGGTTAATACGTGTCAAATGCTTGCCACTCGATCATTCAGCGATTACAACGTTCCGAACGGTTTATTCAATTCATTGCGTAATGAAAACCGACGTACAATTTCGACAGCGGAATGAAACTACGTGGGATGTGAGTTTCCGTAAATGTGATTGTTAAAATGTTTCTTTATTGGATGTTGATTTTCATCGTCATCGAGTTATTTCAAATGTTCTTATAGATTGAAGAGTTGGAGTAAAAGTTTAACTGTTTCACATTTGTCTTGTCACATAAATGCATAACTTTACTTTATTGATTTGTTAAATTCTCGGTGTAAATTCTGGTTGCAAATTCTCATGCTTATAAATGACTACTTTTATTTATGAATGAAGAAACAAATCACTATCGGCCATCCTTGTAGGACGAGTTGAATTACTCATCTCAACCCACATCGAAAAAAGTCTTTATTGATCTTAGAACTTATCTAAATGGGATCTTTTACACATAATAGAATAGGTCCGCCTTCCAGCCATTTGGCCGGGCACCAAGCGAGTGCCTTCGGGTCCAATTAACATGTTGATAATAAAACTAACGGCTGGTTTTTGTAAGTACATTGAGCAGTATCCACATTGAGTCTCGTTGCCAACGTTAGGGTGCAATGTTTGTGTAATTACACAGTTTGGGGACACTTGAACGTGAGGTTTTTCTTATTGGAGATTATTTTGGAACGGTCGTGGAGGGAATGGAAATTATCTTGGGTATTTTGATTTTTTCCTTGTCGAAAAATTCAATACAGAAATATTTAAGATAGAATTTTTAGTTCCTTCTAATTCTTTTTGTTGAACATTTTAATTAAAACAATTAATGAGGACATTTTCGACGCGGTTCTTTTATACTTTCACGAAACAAAATGTAAGCTTCAATTTCTTATATGAGTTCAACAAAGATTACTGTAGTTTATCCTTCTTTATTATGTTTTTATTTTATGTGTACTATCGATATTTTAGTATTGCTGTAAGTGGTGTAACATAGATTGTGAAGGGCAGCTGTCCATGCTACGTTTTACGGTCCAAAAATAGTAGGAGGAGTGTAAGTCGATGCTTTATAAGCTAATAACATAAAATGTATTGTCTTCCCTGTTTACACGGTGATTTTATTATATTTTTTATTGTATTATTGTGAGGATTATTGAAATGAGAGTACCTACCCTCATTTAAATAAACCTCTAAAAAAAAGACATAAGTACCTATGTCTTTTCTATTATACTCTAAATCCATGGTCAATGTAGACATACAGAAAATATTAAGGACCAATAGAATAACACTACTACTGTTCCGTAAAATCACGTAGAATTTGGTGATTATATACTGTGTAATGTTCTCAAACATCGTCTACCCTTCTACACGACGATTCATAACTCTCCCTACTACACGAACATGGCGACCCAGCCAGGTTACAACTCCCAATACATTGTTACTGTGCACAACCATAATTTCTATTCAACATCGGATTAAAGCGCATTCGTGCCAAGCAATACATTAAATTGGCTGAAGCCCAAGCGCATCGCATTTGTGCTCAATTAATGGGCCTTTACATATAGCGAGCCTACTATTTGAAATGCTGCTTATTTAGGTATGGCATCGTCTTTCATAATGTCTGTGTTTGTTTAATGTTCCAATAGATCTATTTCTTCATTTATATCTGAAGTTATGTTGAAGTTCGTAGAATTTATTGTTATTGCTCTGATTAACTGCTATTTTGTTTTTTCAGTAATGTCGACGTCTGATAATATGATTTGTTAAACAGTAATCCAATACTTACCTATATTTTTGTCATCTTTATTAAAAGTACCTACTAACAAAAACGTTTAGTCACAAGAAGGAAACAATGTAGACATACATATATACTTATATAAGTATACTAATAGCTCGCAATACTCTAGTATCACTGAAGACACTCAACCAAAGTGGTTTGGACGACGAAAGTTTTTAATTTTTTATACGTTGTATAACGTTGGCCAGCTGCCATTATCTAAAGATACAATGCAACGCAAGTCATCTTTACATAACCGACTAGATCAATCTAAAACTCGTTGAATCCATAAGACATGAACATAAAACAAACATCCAAGTGGTATGTATTGGCATCCGCCCAGTGCACACGCTGCACGGCTGGCTGAGAGGTGTTGTGAGATATCTTGGGATTCCACACGACCTACCCGTCTGGACAATGCACGGATTTACTTACTACACTGAATTTTAGGGTTGAACGTACTTTGTACTTGTGTGATAGCGATAGATTTATCATCGGCCTTTGTTACACACGATCAATACACGCTTGAATAGGAAGCACTTTAGTAACTACTTAATATAGACTTAGTTGTTAAGACACTTTTCAAAGTATAGTTTTGTGGAATAAATTATAATGTTGTTTGCGCGATATTGGAAAGTTATTAGTTCGAAACGATAAGAAGGTTCAGGAGCGAAAGTTTTGAAAATTGTTTTCTAGTTAACAGTGATCGACTATTTTCTCTTGCAATTTAATGGTGTTCAACAAAATGTCTTTAGTAATTAAAGTGACGAAACAGCGAGTTTGTCTCAATCCATTGCGGCGAAGCCAAGAAATAGGTTGACAAATTGATAGCGGGAGCAGAAACATTGCAAGCACCGCTATTTTAGTTCACGTGAGTGTTGTCGCGAGTAAAACTGTTATCGTGGTATCAAAATCTTGCTTCCTTCTGAAATATTTCATTTTGAATTTTAGATAGTAAATTATTACTTTACATAATCCCTAAAAATAGATTTTTATCAATATAGTGGAGTATTAACAATGGCCCAATTATCATGCCTTGCGGCACGCCATGGCTACAGAACTGTATCATTCTGTATGTAAATATTTTAAAGATTTTTTTTGGAACATTTTACAATGAAAATCTACGCCATCGGAATAGAGTAAAAGTAGTGAAAAAATACAACTGTAAGCGATATTTTCGTACCTAAAACGGAAACGGTAGTCTGGCGCAGAGAATGTTTTGTGAATGCTTGGTGTAGCATCGTGATGTATTTCTCATTGTGCTGATTCACTTGCACCATTTTTCTAGCCTTTGTGAATATGATTGTATAAAAGTTCTGTAAAATCGTTTTAGTGAATTAACATTTAACTTAATATTTTTTTTTTTATAAAAGATACGATCCGTTCAACACTCGGTGTGATTAACTGTCTACCTCGAATTTCTCGTATTTACGAGCCTATTCTTTTCATGTTTTTCAGTACCATGTAGTATTTGTAAGGTGGTACCATTGGGTACATTGGCAAAGGTCAATGTTGGCATGTTAGGGTTTAAGTTGCAAAGTCACGACTTTGTCCCAAGCCCCATACTCCAGCGTTCTCTCTGTAACTTATTTAGTTTGGAATGTTCAAGTCTTATTGTTTGTTCGCCATTATATGGCAACTTACAATATTGTGTATTTCTATTGTATTCAACCCTACGAACATCTTGCAGAGCTACTATCATTACCAAAAATCTCAGTACTCCAAAAGCTTTTTTAGCAAATGTAGTATTCCTGATTTTTTTCTTTTATACTTTTGCGTATGGAATACTGTAAGTATTCCTGTCTGGTACAAAATACTTGAATAAATTCTCCGAGTAAAACATCTTGCTTCGCAGATAATGTAATGAGAGAGAATTCAATTACCGTATCTCTTTGTTTTTCCCTCGCCAAAGCAAGGGCTTGGTAAAGTGCACATTCGTTGCTCAGTGTACATTGGCGATTTGTACCGCGGAGCGTGGTTCCGACACAACAGCGTTACCCGCGTCCCCCGCGCGCCTCGATTCCCCCCCGCCGCGGGAAAGAGCTGGAGATGTCTATTCAAATATCCCCTGTCTGTTCACACCCCTCCTCACCCGCCAGCGCCTCGCAGTCTCGTTCATATTTCGTGTTCCTATTTTGCGCAGCATCCCCGGGTACCCAAATGCATTCCGCAGACTCCAAAATGGCTGAAGCTTACGGTTTCATTTTCGAAATTCAACCTTATTCTTCGGAGCATAGAGCTTCGTATTGATTGACTTAAATGGTTTCGTTTACGACCTAAAGCACACAGGCGTGCTCGCCTCCCGAAGTCCGGAATAGGGGTAGAGATTCAGTACAAGTAGCGTGTAGGGGCGCGGCTCGCCGCAAAGTTAGACGCAACTGAGCTCCTGCCGATAACGACACTTCATGTTACATTCAGTTCAGAATTTAAAATTAAATATTTTATAAATTGTAGAAGAAAACTGGAAAATCTGAGGTATGTATTTGTGAATATTCTTCTGTGTCCAGTACGTGTAACGTTTGAGGGGTGAAGTTTTCGTATAATTTGATTGCGTCAAACGCTCCCTTAATGCGATTTGGTGCCCTCACCTTTTCCCCGCGTGAGTCGTGACGCGGACAAGTGTTGTTGACTTGTTGTTTCTATTTTGTTTTGAGTTGGATTCTAACTGGCATTTATCTGCACCTTTTTTGTTCTTCAAACTTTTTGGTCCTTTTCTTCAGTGCGGTCGTAGTGAATGTGTCTTTTGTTATTTCAGATCTCGGGTCGGGTGGCGGATGTCGTGCTGTCTACTATATGAGGTAACGTATAAATTGATTATTTCTTTTTATGTTTTCATTTCATTATGATTTTATAAAAATATTAATAATAATTTAATCAGCTTATTTATTTATTTTTAATATTACATTCTTACACAACTATATAGTTTACTTTACGTTACTTATATATTTATTACGTTGTATAGATTTATGCATGCGCACTTTTTTACGTTATGTTAATTTTCCTAGGTATTAGTAATTTTACCGTCGCGAAATTTCGGTCGCCCGCTGCTAAGCTACACTTGAGGTTTGGGATTAAAACTTTTTGCCACACTTCCTAACTAATAGCCATTAACAGGATAAAATCGAATCAAAACAGATTTCCCTTTGACCTTTTTTTTTGTCAAATTTAGTTAAAATTATTCTGATAAAATGATATTCATTGGAGCGTCTTATTGTAGACTCAAATAAAGAATAAAAAAACCCTTTGAATATAATACGATAATAACAATCGATTTTCATAACTGAATAAAATGAACTTAGAAAATTATAACGTTGATCCTCATTTAAAATCGTACTCTTTTAACAATATTTGCTAGAGTCCTAGACGTCTAGTCTATTCACAAGCAAAACCATATTATTATCTGAAAGCGAAATCACAAACATTCTCGGAACGTTCCGGTTTGTTATTATCCGATCCGTAATTACCGACATTATACCAACGTATCAAAGGACCAAAATATAAGGAAAGCGTAAATAGGTATTCCTCCGTTTTCATATCATAGCGACTGTAGCAAACGGCCCCGGGAGGCCCATATTTATGAAGGCGGAGCAGAATGTAATAACAAAAGCAAATAAGGATTTTGCGACTACGGACTTCTGTAAACCGAGTATTATACTAGCGACTTTAGGTGAGAATTCTTTTCCCTGTAGGGTATTTAATTAGGTTTCTCTTTTTATTAATAATCTATATGCTAATTTTGGGCAAGGACGTGGAATATTTTAGATAAGAGGGAAGGATCTAATCGTTGACATATCGGAAGTCACGTCTGCGTCTATATCGCTAGAATTTTGATCGTCAATGATTGTAGCTGTCAAAAGTTTTTCGTCATCACTCACCAGTTACTCGAGTTTTCTTTGAACTTTTCCTGTTGGAGGCATCACGCTACCTATATCGATTCCATTGACGATTATCTATAATGGATGATCATCGATTTCTAAACTTTCTTTTTGGAAATATCACTGAATGCAGCACATGCTGCTTATGAAATCTTATTTAAAAAGCATCAATTTCAACACAATCTGAACTGATCATAATTATTAGATATTTTTTTCAAAAACCCAAAAGAAACTGTTATTATTTAAATCGCTTCGCATATAAATAAAATTAATAGGGCGTATCATGCAACTTGTAAGCAAGTTTTAATAAAATATTTTCTACCACATACGAGAAAGGGAAAGAGGAGAGAAGGGGATAATGTACGAGCATATAAAGAATAGTTTTCAACGGTACAAAGAGGTTATTTGGGCGCGATTTCGCAACTATCCATTATAGTGCCCCGCCGGGAAGTGGCCGAGATTAATACACACTTTCAAGATTGCTCACAATCGGGGTGAGACTCGAAATACCGGATAACGATGCTATTGAGCGTGGTTGAAAAAGCGTATTACTATGGTCTTAGGTCTATCAGAAGTAATAAAGATGTTGCGTTTAAATATGCGGTCGATTTGGTAGATTTCTTATTTGGGAATTTCGAAGGAATGGAAATTAATTTTGTTAAGAATCAATTTGTATCTTCTATTGAATATTCTAATAAGCGTCTTTATAATACCTACTTAAGATATTTTCAATACCGATATTCTTTAATTCTGCTAAACAAGTTTCGGGAGCGGGACCAAAAAGAGTCCGGACAACGGCATTGCTCTGGTTATAACCTTAAATAAGGCTAAAAAGAAGTCATAATTTTGAAATTGAAAATAGGTTTTCTCTTAAGAATAACTAAGACTAAAATTCAATTCAGAAGATTGTTTTGTTCATTTTATTTCGATAAAAACCCAATTCTCGCAATACAAGCTCAGCACAAAAATTTTACAACCACCAACAACGAATTATATCGTATCTTTATTGCCGAAATACCGCTGTGTCCCATCCTACTGGTAATGTTGCAACCCTGTACTTAATCCTCCGGTGGCCGGCAATATGGCCGAAACAATTTGGTATACGCACTGCGTTTATAAGACTCGGTGGATTCCTTTTGTTTACCGAGAGAAGAATGAGGGGAATTTACAATACTAACAAGGTTTTACGTCTCTCTTGGTGGATCTTTGTGGCTGTAGTGGAGAATTGTAACGAGTTAAGCGGCCGGCAATGATTTTGCGGAGGCGTTTTTGTAGTTAGTTGTTCTCTGTTAGGTTTGCGTGTTGTTGTTAGCGACGAAATTAATCCAATTATTCGACTGTTAGTCCAGAAGATTTTTGGTCTTTTGAGGCAAAATAGATTTTTCTTCCGTCCGTTATTGCTACGACGCAATATAGTAGGCACATCTTGTTTTACAGAACTAAAAGGTTCCTACGCTATACAAAAAATATTCGTTAAATATATAAATCATTACTGTGAGTTTAAAATATACAAAGCATTTTAGTACTATTCCTATTGAGTTTATATTCGGGATAACTGCAAGTTACGAGGTCTAATACAGAGCGGGTAGATACACTTATCTTCAATCTTGACCAGGGTTTTACTACCCAAGATCTGATTTCCTTTAGGAAATTTATAGTATCGTTTATACGAGCTCATTTTCCGGCCAGGAGATCAGCTGCGCTCTTATAGTAGTTCACATGGCGCTATCTTTATGATTATACTAAAATTTTATCACTTCACTGGCGTAAAACGCAAGACGTATAACAGCTATATCTATGAAAATTAAAATGAATACCTAATGATGCTGCTCAACAAGTCTTAGAAAGGGATCTTTTATTACGGGGCCAGCGTAAATTCATTTTATCTTGCTCTTATCCCATTCTAAACAGTTCCAGACTTTTATTTTAATCTGAGAACTAAATGAGTTCGCCGTTTATATTACAGAATTTAAATATTAATTTTGTAATTTTTTCGGCTGACAACCATTAAACTAGCATAAATTGCCCTCATGATGTCCCCAGGCGGCGTTAAAGCAATTTTTATGTCTTCTTTTGTTTGACCTTTCGACTTTGCATAATAAAATAGTTTTCGAAAAGTCATTGCTCAGTGAAGTTGGTGGACATTTGACAGTAATGTCTGTCTCTCAACATATCGATCATTAATAAAAACTTGCGTTTTTATCTCATTTGAAGTCCTGCACTAAATTTTTTTAGGCCTTTGGACTCTTTTGAACCTATCTTTTCTTTTTCGCAAGGTCTTTTGCCTTCAACCCTTAGTATTTTGCGTAACATTGCAAAGACATATCGTATCTTCTTATTTATGTAAATTTCTGACATCAAACACATCTTCAAAAAGAAAGATTTGCTTTTGATAAAGTTAAAGACGTTATTAGCAAATGGCATGTAAAAGTAATTGGACCCGTCTTCGCGTGTCGTTCGCATGCCTCGCTAACGAGTGCCAATAAAGGCCTACTAATGGATTGACTCAGCCTGATTTTGAGATGTCTTAAATTCCCATGTTATCGTAGAATTTGATTTAGTTATTCATCTGCCTGGTTATTACCACTTCATAAATTAAGACCAAATGACAGTGTAGGTACTATGAAGGGGTATTTTTATTACAAGGGTTTTCAGCTTTCATTCATTTTTTATCGGTAAATCAATTTCGGAGCACCAATTTTACTCTCATCTTCGGACAGCTTTCGTTTGAAGAAACCTTTTGCTACTGGCTTGACACCAGTTGTATTAGGAGTGGTGTTGATTGAAACAGCCAATGCTTACTGTGGTCTGTTCGGAAATATGTTTTAAAAAGTAACTTTAATATAGGTACTAGTATCTTTCAATATCTAGAAACTTTTAGTTTTATTTCTTCGCAAAAATCCCAGATAGGTAGGTACTCAGATTTGTGCCTATGTACAATCGTGCACGGAATTTGTCCTCGCCCGTGGCTCGTGCAATCTAATACGTATGCTAATTTATGATAGCTCTCTGGAATTATAGATGTCGCCCCGGGCGCGAAATTACGATCCCCTTTCCCCCTGCTCCCGCCATTCGGTGGCGGCCATCTTGCCATTTGATTCGACGCGCGGGCACAATTAAAATGCAGTAAACCACCTACACTAGTGTGCTAATGTCCTTTTTTAGTGGTATGTAGAAATTCTGCCTGCAGCATCCAGTAGGCTTAAGTTTCGTCCGTATTTTCCACCATTTTAATTTTAGGGGTTTTTGTTTTATATCTGTCTATGGCCTTTGTTTTATATGGTAAATGCAGTATAATACATGTTTCACTGTTGGAATGGGCAGTATAAGAACGGTCGATATGTTGTGTAGATCCAAACCATTGATAACAATTAGTTATGCTCTCATATATTCACATGTTTTACATGTAAATGGAATCGCAAAAACTGAATGCCATTCTTAATGTATACCTAACTTTTATGTGTTCCTATTAAAAATGATTATTTTATAGGTACTGATGTTTTAGTAATGTGCGACCCGAATTTTACCTAATACCGTTCGAGAGGTCGTAGACCTTCAAATGGAACCTTTACTGAATTTAATACTAATTTGCAAGGATACGCAGCTTAGTCTACCCTTTACATTACCGAATTGGCAGGGAAAGGGCCGCGTAAATTCTGATATTACTTAACCGGTTTAGCCCAAGGCCGCCTTTCTGCTTTAACAAAAAATAAATTCTTTGGGGAAGATTATCATGTAAATTAGCTAACAGTCCCTAAATTAACATTGCTAAAATGACTCATACCTTTTAGTTCACCCTTTTCACTTTATTTTAATCTGAAAATATATTCTCGTTGTTATATTATTCAGGTTTTCTGGCAGCGGTGTTGTGGTAGGATCAAGACTCTTGGGTGTCATAGAAGGGCTTGACTTGTGAATTTTTCATTTTGGTTGTAGTCTCGTTTCTGGTGGTGGCGTAGATAAAAATGTTTGAAACACGAGACGAATGCTCTGACGGACCGTTTTGAGACTGAATTTCGTGGTTTTTGTATTCTGTCATCCGAGATCTTGTTCGTTTTCGTCGAGATTCTTTTCTATTACCGCATGGGGACTTTGCCGCTCACAAGTCTTGTTTTTGTAGGTGGCTATATTTATGAATAAAGTAAATTAGGTGACAATTTTTCTCGCTATTTAAATCACTTTCTAATGCATTACGAAATCTTCTTTGTTCTATCGTACGTGCACTTGTATTACAGAGTGTGTAGACCAGGGATTTGAAACACGATTGATAATTTGCACGTTCCACCAGGATCGTAACAAAGTTAATTCCTTGGCTATATATAACGATACTGACAAACGGAACGAAATCTTAAACTGTTCAATAACAATATTATCAATATATCGTTATTAGTATAACGATATAATAACGTTATTCATTTCGATACTCAACTTTGCCAGCTTTATGACTTATAAGATGACGAAAAAGTATGAAGAATAACGTTACAAATGAATCTGTAACGTTATTACAAGCGGATAAGCATAATCTTACTGATACCTATAACGCTTATAATATTGTTCTACGAAAACGACATTCTATAACGCTTTCTTTTGTAACGTTATTGATGTTTTTAGGTTTTAGTATCATTACAAATTTTGGAACGTTTTACGATAACATTAGTGGTAACGGAACGAAATTCATTTCGTTTTCAAGTCCCTGGTGTAGACGTCTGCAATGAACCATCACGTAGCTCTGCTATTATCCATAATACCTACTCCTACTCATTAACGGATCGAACCTCAAGTATCTCGTCTAGTAGTTCGCACGTTACAAAATTTTGTTTCAGTGCAGTTAGTGGAAGTACTTAGGTGCGGTTCGGGCAAGTGCGGTTGAAATCCGTGCTCTGAGTAGAATACCTCAGTCTTAATACTATAGACGCTTATTTGTCACGTATTTCATCTTCATCTCAAGTAATTTTATTTTATCGATCTCTTCAACAGATGATCGATGAATTTTATAACACGTCTCCATTTAAGAAATTACTAATCCCACGATCAAACTTCTGCGATATATTCACATTTGGACGATCTTTCAGTTCTGCCACCGTATAGATTCTCGGTCATCTATCACGTTTCACGTCAACAGAAAGCTGTACAATTTCTTCAAATAAAGCTGTGTATACAACCTGGAAAAACAGGGAAAAAGAAAAATATGAAAACGTGCGAAAGCAGTAAATTATTTCACTTGTAGCTGTATTATTTCAACTTTACATGGTCGCCGTCTCGCATTAATTTTGCTGGCGCTCAGAAACTTGCATAAATATGAATAACGGGTTTCTCAACTCGACTACTAATGTAAAGTAATATCTTTCTCACTATTTATTTCCATGATTATAGAATATGATGTTTAAATAGAAATGTACAGATCATATCTTTGTTATGAGTTGGCTTTGTTAATCTTTGGGAAGAGACTTTTAGTGAAATATAGTTTTTCGTCTTTGAGTTTAGTCGATGTTTCGTGTGAATATGCTGGTTGGGACATTCATTAATATATTTAAAAACATTTTACAGCCGCTTCCGTAATAAGTTTATATCTTTCAAACGTTTTTAAATCTTAAAGCTATCACGTACCTTTTACTTTCCCAAAGCAAAATGAAAACTGTTACGTGTGAATTTAAACATTTCCATCATTGCATCTAAATTTCAACCAATATAGCATCGAAACTAAACAAACCAACTAGTACAAACAAACAACAGTATTGAAATAAAATAAAGACTAACTTTCTAGGAATGGTGTTATATATTTTTAATGTATTCCAATTCGCGCTACACACCACGGTCCGTGCGTTATGCAAATGCAATTTGGAGTAACAGTACTAGCGTGCTTAGAATAAAGCTAGGGTTGTTCTTGCGTCCGCTGCTTTATGAAGGGGCTGTAATCTAGTTGTGCTAGGGGGTGTGTGTCAGAATTCTCTTATTTACTTGATATTTATATTCAATTAAGCTTTCGAGAGTTGCTGCTTTACAACAGCCGAATTTTTACTACGACTTGAGCAATTTTTTTTTATTGCTGAATTGGCCTTCTTTTGACCTCGATCACGCCTGATGGAAAATGATGGCTGTGGTCTGATTTTCTATAATTTGTGCCGATAAAAAAGCAGAAAACAAGATGCTTGAAATAAAACTAACATGCCTCTTGTGGTAGATGATATGATAACATCCTACCAACATAACTAGGTTTATTAGTCGGTTTCATAAATATTAAAACTTACATTTTATACTTTTGTAGACCATGTTTTTTTATATTTTGTAGCATTAGGGTGCAGGTGCTTAGAATATACCTTAAAATGCGTTAGTTAACACTCGCTTATGAGGGTTTCTTATTTTGCCTTTCGTCTTGGTGAAGTTAACCATCTCATTTACGTTATTTTATTTTTAATTAATGGTTTTGACACATTTGTTTTGAAAAATAATTTTAAAATCACGAAAAACATCCTTGACGTAACAGCACTGAATTTTACTTCAATATAGCCGAGTTCCGCAATATTTCAACTTGAATTCTTTGATCTAGAGACAGACGTTTCATTCAGCATCCGCTGGCATGAATTTAATCAAGTTGCATTACGTCATGAAGCAGTCTTGGTGAAGTTATTTCGTTTACGTGTTTAATTTGTATTGTGTCAGCTGTATATACCTACTTATAGAGCTCAAGCGTGCTTAGAATAAAGCTAGGTTTTCATAGTCTTCGTTATAATCTACGACTCCTACGAGTAGTTGCAGTCTAGGTTATGAGATGGTGGTTCTTATTTATAACCACTTTGTCTTGATAGTCATTTGTTTTAATGAAATGGAACTAATTTGGTATCGTATTATTTGTGGAGCTTTCCAATCTTTAGAACGCTTCTGAGCGTTAAAGTTTGTTTAGGATTAGAACAAAGATTTTCACTAATTAAACTGTAATACTACCGACCACATAATGGAATATTCATTCTACTGTTATTTAAAACTTTAAACTTGCTATTTCAAACAGGCTAATACACTCGCACAAGTTTTAGTTAGGTTTATTAAGTATACGTTAAAATACAGCTGGAAACATACCTAAAATTGAGAATAATGCCACCAAATAAATGAAACACACATCTCAGGATATTATTACCCGTTAATTTCCCAGGCTTAGTCTGACTGAAATATACAGGTAGCTCTAATACCTTAGGCCTGTACACAGCCAAGTTTGCGACAGCGCAAACGTCCCCAGCTTAAACTGGGTTAGTTCAGTTATGCAGATAAACCGACTGCATTTGGAAACTAAATTAAGTTCCAACAATTGTAGATATGTAGTGAGATTGTTCTGGAAGTTAGGCTTGAGTTATGTCGCCGCTTTGTACGGCTTTAAGTGCGAATAATAGTGTTTATTCAAGTTAATGCAACGGTTAATGTTCATTGCTATTGTTCGGGGTTTTAGTTGCAATGCGGGCGTTGTTTTATGGATAATTGTCGGATGTTGCACAAATAAAGATAGTTTTGTTAGTTGTGTAACAGTATCTACAACGCCACATGCGAACAACGCGTCATACTGACGTCACGCAAAAATCCTGCATCTCGCAAACAGAGTTTACCGCGCAACTAGTATAGATACAATGGCCCGACATTAATCATCGGGCAGTTGCCCGCCAGACACAACACCCGTCTGGTGGGAGGATGCTCCCTTTTCTATGGAGGTTGAGTGAACTTTACACCCTGTTCCTCATACCTCTATTTAGTTGTCTGAGCTTTGTTTAACAAATTATGGTCAACAAAGCAAAAAAAATGGTTAATAAATTATGGTTAATAAACAAAATATTTATTTATTTATATTTATTATACCAACCTTCTAAAATTATTAGCATTATTATTAGCAAAGCTATAGACCATCACCACTGCTCTCAAAACGGTGAAGGAAAACATCGTGAGGAAGCTGGCATTTCCTAGAACCAAAAATCGAAGACTTGTGACATATATCCATCCGCATTGGTCCCGCGTGGTAGATTACAGCCCACTCTCTCTCGAAGAGAGGAGGCCTGTCTCCCAACAGTGGGAATATTATAGACTGGTTATGCTATGCTACAGACATCCTTGAAATTAATCACTTATCTTGACTAAGTTTGGGAGAGTTTAGTCAACAGTAGGTAAAAATCATGCCAAATTGGTTGTCTACTTTTAGCCAAATTAATAACAAAGTACAAATCGATCAACCTATATTAACTTTAATTAGCAAGCAAGAACACCAGCTGTATACTTTCATGTGCCATTGAAATTGCAAACAGACATAACAGCTATCGATACGACACAGCACTCATGTGGCAGCAACATGCACCTGTGTCTGCCGACACGTTCCTCTGACATCACTAATTCCTCTGCCATTTTTTATTTTAATTTTATAAATGGCATCTCGTGGTTCAACCGATGAGGTTGTCGTCTGCTTAACCGAGCTTGCCTTTGGATGCCTAAATAAATTAAAGCCTCTTTCTAACCAGGGCTTAAAAAACTTAAAAACTAAGCGACTACACGCTAAGGGCACCCCCCCTATGGAGTACAGACCTCGGCTTAGGGCGTTGCTGGGAGAGGGTAGCAAGGACAGGCTGGATCGGAATTATTTAGGGACGAATTTAAAACTACAGGCTCAGCGGCGCGGGCTGGCTCGAGCAAGGGTCGGAGTGGACATGAATTCCCCTGCCCCCATCCCCTTCGATCGTTTGTGGTCGCTGTCTATACGGGAAGCACCCCATAACACGAGCTCCTGTGCATTTTGCGAACTATTAGTAGACATTACATTTACTACTATCCTTCCAACTTGCACCTGCTAAAAAGCAATTAAAATAACCTCTTCTAGGAGAACGTATATTAAAGTCCTCGAGATAATAACAGTTAAAAACAATGTAATTGCTTCCAATTAGTTTTGCAATCAAAAAACCTTAAAGTTCGGACTTTAGAGCAATGTTATCCGACAAAAAGTCCTACGCTCCGGTGGACTTTTATTTTATTTCAAGCCACCTTTAATTTCCTTGGCATCGTCTCCCTTTGTTTGTGCTTAAAAGAAAAACAATTTGAAAGTTCCACTAGTAGCTGTCGCTTTTTTTCCGGATTGAATTTTGCTCTTCGCTTCTTTCCGTAAAAAACGGACTCGCGATGTTTAAAATGTTCCGTGTAACTTCGCTGTAATTCCGGCCGGTGTATATCGGAAGAATAAATTAGAAGTTTTTAAAGGTTTTCGTTCGCTGTTGACATCTTCTGTTTTTACGAAAGTATTTGAAATGAAAATAGTTTCGAAGATACAAAATTCAGAATCGGTAGGTGGTGGGACTGTTCTTTGAAAATACTACGAAATGCTAGATTATTTCAACGAAAATTCCGGTAATTGTGGTAGCATTTTTAATTCCTTTTTTACGCTGGAGGAAATTCATATATTATGCAAGGCACACACAATTTAAATTTAAACATTAACAGCGAGCACCTATATAAGCTTACAGTGTAAATGAACAGCATTTTACTGCTCGCTGTATTTTACGCCGGGCATTTCCACAGCAGAGCCCGAAAACGCAGTAAAATATTCATCTGGCGCGCGCGACTTGGCTCCATACACCCATCCCATATGATAGGCATATCGATCGCGGGTATATGGAAATATGTTTGCAAATATAAATCTGTAGCGGTCGGCTGGCCCCGAGCCAAGCCCAGCCCTCGGTTCTTGATTTAAGTGATGGTTAATCAGGGCACAGTTGCGCCATGTTGCTAATTTTGGCAGCGTAAGCCTATCTGCGAGTATGAAATAATTCGGTTTTAATTTTATGTATTGCAGTTATGTATCCGGAATTTGGGTTGTTGAAATTATTTACAAAGCTACACAATCTATATTCGTTCGAGGATTGCCAGGTAGTAGATTATAAAGGCAATAAATAGCTGATCACATAACGGTAATTCTTCCGACGTACGCTCTTTCAACATGATTAGTATGGAAAACAACTTTGAATGAAACATGATACGTGTTTCAACGAGCAAACCGTTCGGTCTAGACTCCCCTCAGTCTACTGACGGACGTCTAAGTGCGTCAGCATACTTAACTTTATGTACCACTAACTAAGAGATATAGCTACTCTATTTTATTCCTTCCCTCACACCTCTATTTCATTTCAAATGTGCACTATAAACTTTAGTGCTGACATTACTCGACAAATTTTAAAACTTAATGTCAAAAGGGCGTATGTCCGAAGTTAACTCGTTAGGTGGAATATTAAGAGCAAAGTTTTTGTTTAATGGGATCAAGTTTAATGTAGGAGTCGCTGATGCTGGGTCGCGTGCGCTGACGTAATGGATTGTTCGCTTTAACTAAGTAATTTAACTTAATTTGTAATTATAATTATATTGTAAGTAAGAGAGTTATCATGCCAATCATTTACATGCTAGATTTAATTGGCCTTTGTTGCGAAGATTTTTCGTCGTATTTCAAATAAAAACTTATTTTATCTTTCATTTTATTTAAACTTTATTGTATACCACAAAAATACATAACAAAAAAATACATGAAACACTACAAAATATACAATGGGCGGCCTATCGCTTTCTGCGATATCTTCCAGGCAATCTTGGATTGGACAGCGATTTTTAAAAAAATAATATATTATAATATGTATAAATATAGAATAAACATGTTGTGACTGGCCGGCCTGAGTGCGCGATTTATCTGTCGCCGTGCGCGCGGGACCATACAATTCTATACGCTGCAGTTTACTTTCACGATAATCGCGTCGCGAGCAAACGCAGCAAAGTGTGACAAATCACAATTTTAAAATCGCTGCGATGTATTACTCGAATGTACTAACTCATACGTTGCATTCCTGCGACAAAATTATCGCACGATAAAAAATCGTGGTGCGCGCTTAGCCTAATTCTATACTAATAACATATTCTATACTAATAGAGAACATGATTGTACAGACGCCAGCACATCAAGCTACTACAATCTGTCAAATTTCTATAATATATTTTCAGCTTTATCGCTAAAGCATAAGGTTCAAAGTTGATTGGGAAAATTAGACAGTTTCGGGTAGCTTGATGTGCTGGCGTCTGTACCTACTACAGGGAACAGGAAAAACTAAGTCTTTATGCGACATTAGCATTTGAAAGGCAAAACCGAGTCTAGACGGATACATATTTTAAGCTTTTTGTTGAACTCAAGTACATTTTTATGTTCACTCCACACTCGACATTATCATAATATTATGCAAAACTTTTGTAATTATACAGAGGAAAATTATAAAGTCCGTTTTTATTACAAGAATTTTCTTTTTCAACATAACATTTCGCTGTACCTAATCCCGGAAGGTTGTAGCGGTACCTATAACATATCCTTATATTTTTGCCAGTTTTTTTCTCATAAGGAAATATGTAACATATGTGTATTTTATTACCACTAGTTTGAAAATATTAAAAAAAAGGTTATTGTAATTTCAGCAAAGGTTCTGTGTTGTCCGGTAACAGAAATAACCTGAACAATATAGGGCCATTCGCTTTTATGTCTGTATCTCCGTTAAAAATTTACACGTACGCATTTTTGGCGTACCTACCTATAAAGGGGGAACGAGCTTTGCACTACATATTGACCGTGTCAAAAGCACGTAAATGAACTGCTGTCCGTTTTAAATTTTTTTTTGTTTGTGAAGAGTAAATTGTTATGTTTTAAACGTCGGAAAAAGCTAATTTTTTTTTTTGTATATTCTAGTGTACCTATTTACTAACATTTCTGGCTGGGGTATTGAGAATGTTTTCATACTTTGGTAAAAAATTCTGTTAGTTAGCTAGATTGTAAGCGTGCCTAAATGCCAGGAAGCGCAAACTTTCTTTTAAAATCATTAGTCGCAAAGGGTGCTAACATCATTCACCAATTTATTAGGTACCTATAATTCTCTCTAAAAAAGGATGGTTTATCTAAAGAGGCTGGTTAGTTACCTAATAAATTTACGAGTTGCCAGCACAAATAAAAGCCGAAGTTCACATTTTTCATTGGTGGCTTTTAGATTCTTAGCTAAATTATTGATCACCCTTTTATGTTATCTCTCCATAAATAAAATTTATGCTCAACCAGTTACAATCCGATTCTTCATAGGTACAGCATTATATTATGTTTATGGCTCTCAACAAAATATCCCGAACACAAATATGAAATTATGTGCTCAGACTTATGAAGACGTATTGCTTTCAAATAAAACACTTTGAAAGGGGTGAAGTAAAAGTTAGGCTGTTTTAGTCAGCTTATTGAAATGTAACATTTGGGATTGAATGTTTCAGGCGGTGCTCGGGGGAAAACAAGCTGATATGAGAAAAGCTTGGAACAAACAATGGCTGGTACGTTCTATTTTAACTTGTACTTATCGCCACGTTGGAAACATATTTGGATGACTGCTGAGTTTGGCTGTTTTGTTTTGCAGTTTGAAAAGATCATTTCGAAGATTGTTCTAAGTTTGAAAGGGCATCACTGACTAATGTAACAATAGCGATGTTCATTTGTTCAAATTTTTGTTTTTGGATTTATTTTTAATATCCATTTATTTCAGGCATCAAGGCCCATACAAACACATACAAAATATAACTTAAAAATACTATAAATACATACAACATTATAGTTACACTAAAAAACTAACAAACAAACGCACGTGAAGTGTCTGCGTCATGTTTCGCTGTCTGGTGTCATGTAGCCGGCCACGAAACCGGCGGTACATGACACCCTTCGGTCAGAACTCTTCCTTGAAGAACTTCTCGAGATGATGTGTCGGAACACGCACCATGAACGACTTGAAGTTCGTGTTGTGATGACCAATTTCTCGACCCTCAAAGTCCAGTTGGCCTTCACACGCATGTACTCTACGATCTCCTCAACCTTCGTGGAGTGGTGCACTCTGGACACGTACAGCTGCGTCATCGGTATTGCTGGATGCAGTTGCGTATGTCGTATGTTTATGTTTGTGATGAGATACTTATTGTTACTGTTAGCCTGCATCATCCCACTGCTGGGCAAAGGCCTCTCCCTATGACTTCCAGCTCTTTCGATCCAGGTCTAAAGTGGACCACTGGTCGTCTGCTTTCTCCAGCTCGTCCCGCCATCTTCTACAGGGATACTTCGAGAACGAAGATTTTTCAGTACCTTTGTAGGCAAGTATATACTGAAAAATGTTCGTTCTCGACGTATCCCTGCCTCACACCCTGAGTTTGTACTCAGGGTGTGAGGCTTATGGTAGTATGAATCTACTGATTGATTGGAGCGCACGGCACATACTAAAATTAAAAGAAAAATGAAAATATCTGTGGTATAAAGGAAAATACTAATCAAATATCTATAGGGCGCCCTGTACCAAACGAAAAAAGTCCGCTGTCACAACCGAACCTAGTGTATTTGGCGGAGAATTTAATGTCCTTCCTATATTGCTAAGTATTTTTTATATGGATGCCCGCAATTCGTATTTATTTGCCATTTACCTACTTAATATTTTGAGGTTACGTTCGAGAAAATGATGAGATGACGATGAATGATGGAGGCATCGCTAAAGATTATCACACAAATATTACGTTATCGAAATGCACCTGAACATTTTAGTTAATAAGGATTTTAATTATATTTCAATAGTTCAGATGAAACCAATATTGAAAGTACTTAACGTCAAACGTGACGGCGCAACTTGGGTGCAACAGAACAAAAATGCAATACGTCACAATAAAAACGGTTTCATTTTTTTTAAATCGGTCCTCTTTTCTTTAAATGCTTAAAATGTATTGCAAAATAGTAATTTAAAAAAATACGACGCAAAGCGTGACCTAAAAATTTTTTGACACACTTAAAAATATACCTAATATTATAAGTAAATAGTAAATTGGTGTCGGTATGTACCTACTTACGAATTATCTTCTTCATTTAAATGTTTGTTGGCAGGTACCTATATATTTTACGTACCTAGTAGCAACATTCGGAAATGAAATGCAACGGCAGTGACATAAGAGAAACTACGTACAAAAGTAAATAAAAATATTTTTATTTTTGTTCGACATCAAGAAATCTCTTTCATAACTAAAACGTAAATCTAATTAAAAAAAAATATAGGAGTAATTTTATGAACTACATTTGGTTCTGACACGCTCCCTCGCAAGTTGGTACGGTCCCACGGCCACCTACTTATTAAAAGTAATAATTTCTGATCAATAATTGAGTCGGTAAAGGACAATTACCGACTCAATTATTGATCAGAAATTATTACTTTTAATAAGTAGGTACACAGTGCGTAGGTCATTATTTGCCGAGCCTTTTCCCAACTATTTTCGGGCCGGCTTCCAGTCAAACCGGATGCAGCTGAATACCAGTTTTTTACGTAGAGCGACTGCCTATCTGACCTCCACAACCCAGTTACTGGGCAACACATATACCTACCCCTCGGGAAGACTCGTTGTCAGATTGTAACGACTGACAAAAATCCACGATTGCCAGCCGGGATCAACAGCTTAACGTGCTTTCCGAGGCACGGAGGGTCTTGGTATATTAAGATGATCACCCATCAACGGACCGACCGCAGCAAGCGTAGCTTAACCTGATCGATCGACCCGTGCGGCTGTTATTACTTAGCCATGAGCCTCTCGTACAGTGCGTAGGTGTGTGCTGAAAAATATATATCCATTTTCGTTCACAAAAAGTACCTATATCAGCTACCCCTCGGTCTTTAGATAAAGGAATATCGTCTTCAATACGCTCCGATATGAATCTAAAGCGAAATCTTTCAGCTGAATATTTCCATGAACTCGGCCCGAGATAGGGATTCCATTAGCAAACGAATTTGTATCGATGAGTCGAGAATTAAGAAGACTGATCGCTCCAATTTGTAAGGATTTTTCTCCAAAGATATTCGTATAACCTTTAAATGTCCCTGCTGTCATTTATAGCCGTAGGTGTTAGAGCTCTACGTAAAATATCGTAAAAAATATTAGCTTTCTGGATAAAATTTATATTAATTTTCGAATTTGCAAAGTTTTATCTATATCAGAAAACAAATCATAAAATGATGCCCGTATTAATAAACAAAATGAATAAATATTTTATTAGCAACCTTTAAAATTAACTGCCATTAAATTCTGTTGAAGGCAAATTTCTCGGGGTTGTATCTAAAATCCAATTAATTAAACGCCGTCGCTGGGTCGAGAGGCCTCTAGGCAGTTATCGCTCATATCTACGATAGTTTACTTACATTATCGACACGGTACAGCTCTAAAGTTGCTCTTGTGGAGGACTGTTTGCTGAGCGGCAAGATTAATGATGGCGGGACGACATTGCGCAGACCGGGGGGAACTTAGGGGGAACCTAAGTTCCCCGGTCCCACCTACGGGGGATTTTGTCCCCCAAACGTTGTAATACGTTAGTTCTATTTGAACTAATTGCTTGTAGATATTTACGTGAGCCACCTATACTCTTAGTTAGTTGGAGATTTATAAATGAGGTTCGATTAAGCTCAGTCGACGCGCCTCGTTAGACCCGATAGTTAATATAGTCCAATTGCCGTGTTTTCCTCGTGTTTGCTCGGTTAATTTGTGTAATGGTTCTATTATTAGGCTTTTGTACTGGGCTTTATGTGGAGTTGAGTTATTAATTTGTCAATCAAGGTAAAGTATAGTTCAATTTGCGAATTGAGCCACTTAGAAATTGATTTACATGAAATGTACCGCATTTGTTGTTAACTAGCTTATGCCCGCGACTTCGCCCGCGGGAATTTCTCGTTCTCCCGACTCACCCTGTCGCATCGCATCGCCTGAACGCGCTATTACTTCGTTTTCGCTTAGCGTTCTTTCTGATTTTTGTTCTTTTTACTCGGCTCCTAAGGGGTCCTAGCGTAAGTTAAATAACCTATAGCCTTCCTCAAAAATTGGGCTACAAAACGCAAAAAGATTTTTTAAATCTGACTGGTAGTTACAATGATTAGCGCGTTCAAACAAACAAACTCTTCAGCTTTATTATTAGTATAGATCATGCAAGAATCTGAACTAAAATGCTGACATTTTTTTATTTTCTTTTTTATTCTGATTATTAAATTAACCTCTTCACTGTTCTCATAAAAAACTAAACCAACATTATTATAATTTTCCCAAAAACGCGCAAGAACTTTCCCAAAACTTCAAATCTGCCATCTCACCACGTGGAACATCCGTAGTTCCGTACGTGTCTTACGTCTATTCGTATTAGCGCAATCTAAGACTCAAACGTTTACGTCAATCTGGGGAAATTGATGAGTCAGCCGATCGGGTGAGCTCGTACAAAGGCCTCGCGGGAAACAAAAGCCGTTCGCCTCGCCTTTCAGCGTTCTTCCCTCGTGCAATTAAGTGAACCTTTTTGTTAGGCCCGCTTTCCTCAACTACATTATCGACTATACAATGGTCACAATGATTTGCGGAAACACGACGAGATTATTTTTTTGTGGCGTATCCCGCGATGTTTCGATGCTGATTCCTCTGATTTGTGATCCCTCGTCATGCTATCAGAGTAGGGTGAAAGTGTTGTATTGTTGAGCGTAAATTGAATTCTGGAAGGCGCTGAGATTTTTGTCGGGGTAGAATTTGGTAACGTTTTCTGCGTCTTATTTAATCAAACGTTCAGTTTGTTTTACTATGGAACACCCTGCTTTTTTAATGTTTAGGTAGGTAACACTCTGCTTCAGGCTTAGTGGATTATACTAAGCCTGAAAAACTCGCCAACGACACTCTAATTTTCTTACGATTCAAATGATTGACGTGTAAAAGTGTTTGTTCAAACCTAGTTTACTTCTGGGAATATTTTTCAAACTATCCAATACTATCCGTACGCAAAAAACGCGGTTTAGCGTGGAGTTGCGGACACCAGCCCGTATTACCGATTACCTAATTCATAATATGATGTATAACATACATTTTGACCCTAAATTACCACACTAAACACTACCCGATCAATCGTAAACACCCGTAAACACGTACCCTAATGAAAATTTCTCGTCGTACGCAACCGTTTTAATCCGCATTTTCCCAAGTAATAAATGATAGGTAACGTGTGTTGTGTATAACGAGATTTCCATATTAAACGGATGCTGGCGGCTGTCGTGTTAATTAGACGTTTAGTCTATATCATATATAGCTTCTGTTAAAAGTGACGCATGGGGTTATTTTGTTGCCCGCTCGGGGGTGGGAGGTATTGTTGCTGTTTTAACGTGCTTTAATTAAGTCGCTTTTTATTATATAGGGTTTTATTAATTTTCGTTGAGTTTTGGGTTGTTTTAATAATGTGCTATTGTTGAAGAATATAATTAAACCCCCACTAGGACATAATATTAGGTAGTGGTGATAGTGTATAAAAGCAATTTGATGCATTATGCAGAATTTAGATTTTGTGAGAAATCCGTTTCTGAAGTTTTCCTTTGTTAAAGACACTCCATGAATATTAATAGCTGTGCTCCAACTTTATTACTTATTAACTTTATTATAACCAAAAACTTCTAAAAGAACAAAATTTTATTCATAACAAATTTTATGAACGCCGAGAACAAGAAAGAAAATATAAAACAAAAAATAAACGTTTCAAAGTTTCAGATCGCGGACGACAGCTGTAACCGAAAACTTCGTCCAAAACTTGAAACTTACCATTAAAACCCGAAACCCACTGAAACTCGAATCCTACTGAAACTCGAATCCTACCACTGAAACTAGAAGAACTCGAAGGTTATATGGCACATTCGTGATCTACCCTGTAGATCCGGGCTTTTGTAGTTTAGTTCACATCAGAAGCTCGTCTCTACAGGTATCTCACGGCTGGAAGACCACGCTACGGAACGCCGACGAGTTCGAAGATCGAAGACCTGTGGTAGGGGTTTCTGAAGACGGCAGGGAGAAAAACGGACACCTGTGGTAGGGGTTTCTGAAGATGGGAAGGAAAAATGGAAGATGGTTGGAAGAACATTATGCTGACTTGTTCATTTCCTAATATGACTTGCGTCAACTTGTTTTTTTTTTCGTATAAAGATTTCTCGAAGATAAGTGAGATAGGTTATGAAAACAAACGGGTTTTCAGTGAATTTTAGAGAAAGCTTTTTAGTTTAATTGTTTCCACAAGATGTTACTTTCAGTTTTCTTATTCTGCTATGAAATTAGTTCGCTACATGGCCGCTTTCTCATTTTTTGAAAGTTAAAAGCAGTCTTAATGAGCTTTTGACATTAATTCATCTTTTCGAATATTTTTTCAATATTTTACAAAATATTTTAATGGTTGTTAGTTGAATTATTACGAAGAGATCGTGAATTTGTCTTATGAGGATTTTGCAATACAGTTAGAGCGCTAACACACTGAGACGCCATGGCGACGTGTCGCCGGCTACGTATCCAAACGATTCGTATTTAAATGTATGGCTACGGTCTGACGATGTCGCCAATTTGGAAGAGTAGCCACGACTGACCCTGACGTGGAGACTGGATACTCAGGCGACCTGGCGACTTGTAGCCGAGTCGCCAGTATTTTGTATACAAGTAAGTTACCCCTTCCTCACTCAGTGGCTAACTGATCACCAGAACTGAGAGTCAGTAGCGACTGGCTACATATTTGGCAACATCATTTGGCTACAGTAGGTAGCCAGCGAGAGCAGTAGTGGCCAAGTGGTAATGTCCGCGACTCGGTCGTAGGTTCGAACCCAGACAGGCGCTTTACTTTGTGTAAATTATTTCATCACCACTGCTCTCAAAACGGTGAAGGAAAACATCGTGAGGAAACCGGCATGTCCTAGAACCAAAAATTCGAAGACATGTGACATCTGCCAATCCGCAATGGGCCCGCGTGGTGGATTACGGCCCACTACCTCTCACAGAGAGAAGACCTGTGTCCCAGCAGTGGGAACATTATAGGCTGATTATGATATGATGATAATGAAGAAGCCAGCGTCGTCGCCATGGCGTCCCAGTGTGTTAGCGCTCTGACATTATATTTGGCAAGAACAAGAACACAAAATAGCAGTACCTACCTTACCACAAACAATACCTTCTCCCAGCTACAGCACTGCATTTCTTTTAGCTACAATGTAAGATTCTGTCTTCCTATCATGTTTTAGTCACAAAAATCCCATTATACTCGTACTACATTTTATTCTCGAATCCACTCTTTCATACCCTAGTCACAACCACTAGATATATAACATTCTCTGGTTATGCCCTATAAAGAGACAATGTGTTATCAATGCAGTAGCTATGTCAATGGTTTATTGCCCCGTATTGCGCTATTGCGGTACTAAAGTAAAAGCTTTGGGTCAATTTATGTCGCGTAGATATGCACTTGATTGCTTTTAGTAGTACTCTGTTATAGCTTGTCGATTCGCGGACAATTTTTCAAGAAGTAGTGGGAATATTGGCTTGAAACATTTTTGTAGCAGAAAGAGAGATTTTGTGGCGGTTTTACGATTTTTCGACTATAGTTGATTTGTGGATCTGGCAATAAAAGTAAGTTTTATGTCGGAGTGAATTTTTTGTTTGTCGATTTGGCACAGTTTATTCTACAATGTATAGATGTCTCTCATACTAACGTAACAATCTATAAATCACGGTGGATGACTCGATATTATTTCATTATTGATAAGTTAATGACTTTGCATAAGTGTAGATATTGATAATTAATCAGTAATTAACGACGTTTATAATAGAATCTATTACATTGTCAGAAAATGAAATGAAATTTATTTGCAAGAATTGTAGTACATTACAAATGGTAGGGTTTTTTTAACAGTTTCTAAAACAATTCGCTGAAACTAACAAAACATTTAAGTACCGAAAGTCTAAAACAGATAATAATAACGAATTAATTTATTAGTTCTGGAGATTAGGAAGTTATCGTAGATACTTACATATATGATGGACAAGCCAGATATTTAAATTAATGCAACGTAATAGTATCTTAACGTGAGTAGTAGGTTAATGAAATAAAAATAAAAACAGATAATGAAATAAAAATAAAAACAGATAATGAAATAAGAAATACTGTTTGTAAGTCATAGTTAAGTATTCGATTCATATTAATTTTGGTACCTAATAGATACCTATCTAGGATTGAAATTAGGTTTCATAAAGGAAAATATTTAATTAAACTTAAAAGTTAGAATTGATCTTCTAATGATTGACTCTTCTTTGTTTCGGTTATTTAAGGGGTTTACAGGACCAAAAACGTAAAAAACGCAAGTTTTAGAAACAATAAAAGTATACGATCGACTACAGTAAACAAAATCAGAAAAATATGATATTCTTCAGGATATATTCTAGGTTGATAGTGTATTGAAAACATAATACTACTAATTTGATACGATAGAAAATAAACATGAAGATACCTCTAAAAACTTTCTTTTTACAATAAAAACCATACTAATATTCATACAATCATTCTGATTTTTTGTCAGATTATTCTACAAGCAACATACTAAAAAACTAGTGTTTTAATTTTTTAGTCCACACAATAGATTTTTTGTAATTAAATAATTGCTTCATATTTTGCACTAAATTACCAGCGTTGTGTGATCGCGCTTCTCTTTCTTTTCTATGCAGTCCGACAGTGACCGCGCTTTAGGTCATGTAAGGCCCTTAAGAAGTATTTTTGGGCCCTCAAATTATAAATTATTTGAGGTTCGAAAAAAAGCGCAATCATTATATTAGAGTGTTCAACAATATTTACAGGAAAGCAAAATGGGAATGATTATTAATTATATGCCTTTTTTGCCATAATTGTGCATTGTGTGTGTTTCCTAAAATTCTATGTTTCAGATTTGTCATCAACCTTTCACCGGTAAGATGGAAGGTTGTGGCCGAGGATCGAGCTCAGTGGCGTGCAATTGGAGAGGCCTATGGCCAGCAGCCGAAGCACCACCCGTTGGATGCGAGAAGCACAGAACCGGTCGAAGTGGAAGTGCTTGGGGGAGGCCTATGTCCAGCAGTGGACGTCTTTCGGCTGAAATGAAGATGATGGTGGCCAGCAGTGGACTGCTACGGGCTGATGATTCAGTAATAAATTGGACCTTGCAGTTTTAATAACAAGAGAGCCTCTTAAATAAAAATGTTAATTCACTTGTTTAGCTGAATTTATTTTCCTCAATTGTCCACCCAGTCTCACAAGAAATTAAATTTGTAGGTAGGTATTTAATAGTCACTATCTCCTTTTTAAATACTTATATCCATCAGAGTCAAAATGGCGGGTGTACCTTAACTAATCGAAACCTTCCATTTACCAAAAAAAATTACCTAAATTGTACTATTTAGTACCTAGGTTTAAAAAAATTGTACCTTCTTCAGAACGAAATTGTATTAAAATTAAGGAAAACCCGCCATATTGATGTACATCAGAACGTTCAGCCTACCGAGGTTACATTGTCACACTATTTCAGTCGCTAACCGCCAATTTGAGACAGAACGACACAAATTATTTGGCTGGCTTCTTCATGCGTCACAAAATCGTCACTAAAAACTGGAGTAGCAGCCAGCTCCCTACCTCGGTAGGCTGAACGTTCTGATGTACATCAATATGGCGGGTGTACCTTAATTTTAATACAATTTCATTCTGAAGAAGGTACAATTGTTTTAAACCTAGATACTAAATAGTACATTTTAGGTAATTTTTTTTGGTGTAATTATATTTTATGAGTAATGGTTAAATCATAAAATACTATAGAACACTCGCCATCTTGACGTCAATATGGCGGGTGTACCTTAATTTCGAAATAATTTCGTTCTGAAGAAGGTAAAATTTTTTTTAACCTAGGTAACGCCATTTTGACTCTCACATTTGAAATCCAACTGAAAATTTCAGTTTGAATGCAGTTCTATTGTAGTTGACATAACTGCATTAAAACAACTAACTGACTGCAAGAGAACTGCACGCTAAGTGCAGTAGTACAATTAGCTTGCACCTCATATTCAGCCTATAATGTTCCCACTGCTGGGACACAGGCCTCCTCTCTGTGAGAGGGAGCGGGCCGTAATCCACCACGCGGGCCCAGTGTGGATTGGCAGATGTCATATGGCTTCGAATTTTTGGTTCTAGGACATGCCGGTTTCCTCACGATGTTTTCCTTCACCGTTTTGAGAGTAGTGGTGATGAAATAATGTACACAAAGTAAAGCGTCTGTCTGGGTTCGAACCTACGACCTACAATTCGTAAGTCGCGGCCGTTACCACTTGGCCACCATTGCTCCTGCTGAGCTTGCACCTAGTACTTTTCAAAATTGAAGTTTTTTGCAGTTGCACAGACTAGATATCTAATTCTTTAGATAAATATTAATAATTGAATTAAATTATTAAATAATAATATTGATTAATATTAACAATAATAATTTATTTATTTACTTGACAACATAGGTCTAATAGTTAGCACAACAATAAATCAATAATTATCAAGTAAGGGTTAGTATATTAATTAATAAACATTATTCATCCCTGCCGCACGAGCAACCGGACAGAGTGAGTGGTGTGGTGGTGGTGGTGAGTGGTGGTGGTGAGTGTAGGGGTGTGTGTGTGTGTGAGTAATTGAATATAGCAAGACCGTGCCAAAGGTACACAATGACTCTGGCTCAAGATATGGCAAAATGAAACGAAGAGGCTTTGATAAGCTAGATGCAGAAACCTAGGTAGGTACCTGCCTACTTGGTACCTCGTGGCTGTTGCGGAAGGATCGTACGTTCCCGCAACCCCCCGACGTAGGTGCGAGATGGAACACCGGGGTGGTTTTTAGTCAGTAATTTTCTGACAAACCCCTCCGCCCACCCCAGGGCGGCGGACATCCATTAACATTTTCCACCCCAGAAACAAAAAAAAAAGGTACCTGGTAGCTAAGTACCTGGTACTTGTTGACAGGCCTACGCTGTCCTCCCCTACCTACTGTAATTTGAAAACATTATAAAAGCAATTTTTTTTTTAAAGTAACCGTGGAGTTTTTGCCGGCTCTTCTCCATAGGAAACGACCAATTGGAACCGCACACCTAGCTTCTGACGTTTCATAAGTGCCCATGTAGGTTTATGTGAAATAAAATCATTATTTTGATTTTTAGGGCTAGCGTTAGTCACCCATGTACAGTCAACAAAGGAGTATACAGGAGCGTCGGATATAGTTGAAGTTTAGTAAGAAACCGATGGTTGTTCTCGAATAAAATTTTATTTTATTATTAGAAACCAAACAGCTCATTTATCAAATTAAATTTCAGTCGTCAACAATCATCGGTTTCTTACTAAACTTCAACTATATCCGACGATCCTGCATACTTGACTCTTTTGTTGACTTTACCTAAGGCTGAGCTATTTAAACGCTATTTCACACACCATTTATCATTTTTCGTTGCGATGATATAGGAAAATGGGCAGTATTTTTCCTTTGATTGTTTGTCACAACATAAAGCATTGCTTGTCACTCCGCAGTCCAAATATAAATAATAACATCAGGAAATATCTTCAGAATGGTCATTGCGATACCCATGCAAGCTTTAGTAACGGGGTGATTATTTTGACGATAGGTAGTACAATAATTTATCCATTAATTAAGTTATTCATACATGCCAAACATATTAAAAATAAAACTCAATTATAAAAGCTTTTTAATATTTTGCATCATACTAATTTAATTTTGGCATATTTGCTATGACTAACAACTTATACATATAATCCTCCTAGCTAGAATCTATAATAATATGGAATGAATCATAATGGACAGTTAGGTAACTGTTAAGTTAATCGTATCAAATCCCATTGGTGAAGAGTTTTTCAGTATTTTTTTTTGTTTGCGCTAAAATACCAATCAATCCAATCCAAATTCAATCCCAATACCTCTGATTATTACCTACGTATTGCAGCGAAAAAAAGAAAAACACGGACTGTCTTCGCCATAGTATAATTATTCATAATGTTATCCTTTTATGATGGCCCCTGTAGACGGGTAGGTAGTCTCAGGCCAGACCTATACATGGTTTATGAAAACAACAATATGTTCTTTTCATAAACTATTTATAGATTTCTATGTAACTACCTGACGGATGCTACTCGACGGTAGATGGCAGTAACTACCAATTATATCTCCATGTAGCATAGCGTTACGTTGCGTAGGCATTGGCTACGACGCGCGTAGCGGCCAGCGCACTGGGTATTTACTTCTATTTTGTTAACAATAGGTGGCGTTGCGTAGCTGAATTCTGCCGACTATGTGCGATGTGTTTTCTTTGATCGTCTTACTTTTTAGGGTTCCGTAGTTCCTACAAGGAACCCTTATAGTTTCATCATGTCCGTCCGTCGGTCTGTCTGTCTGTCCGAGGTTTTGTTAAGAGACCGTTAGTACTAGAAAGCTGTAATTTTGTAGGAGTGTGTATATCAATTACGTTGATAAAGTGGTAAAATAAAATTTTGGAAAATATTTTTTTAGGGTAGCTTCCCTACATGTGAAGTGGGGGTGAATATTTTTTCCGTCACCTACCCCATCGTGTGGGGTATCGTTGAATAGGTCTTCTAAAATGACTTCGGGGTTGCTAAAATTATTTTTCCATTTAATGCGCCATTTACGAAATATTAAACTTTAAAGTGCAAATTTTTGTTCCAGTCCCCAATTAACCCCCCGGCCTTTAAAATCTAAACTGCTGGCTTGAAAAATCTGGAAAATTCTCGATGATAGTGCATTTCATGAACTTTAAAGGAAAACTATAGCAGTTAAAAGATAACTTTATTAGTTTAGCAGTAATAGTCGTTGAACTTGGGTGATGGATAATTTTGTACCACATACAAAATCCTTAGCATTAATCCTTTAATAATAATAATAATAATAATAATACCTTTATTTTCAGGCTACTATGGCCCATAGATAAATACCTTACAGACTAACATATATATTATAATAATACAATGTGTGTTAGTGACCAAGATGAAGTAGTTGCTTGTTTATAACGGGTAAATACTTGCATTGAAAAACAAAATATGAAATGAAAAAACTAAAAAAAACCATAATAAATTATCATAAGTTTCACAATACTGCCGCTAGATGGCGCTGTACCAACGGATTATGTTTTCATTCGAGTATATTCGAGTGATCGACATCCGCGCACGGCTTAGAAATGATAATTCAAATTTAAAGTCGATTTTTGTTATTATAACCATTAACTCCTAATATCTTTACCACGGATATCGTAAAGATCGGTTATCTATGATACCTTTACCATTACTTATATTCAAAATAAAGAACAACAGAATCGTACTATATCGACCACGATCACGATCACGAAGCCTCCTTGCCGGACTGCCGCCATGGGATCTGGAGGCGATAGCCCTCGCGCGCCTGTATGACTGGCGCGCGGAGGCACTACACCGATCCGCTTCCGCGGCAAATCGGGACGGAGCGGACGGATCTCCGGCGCGATCTTATGGCGGCATGGAAAGAGGGACTGTCGCAACCCAGCGCAGGGCACGCCGCGATAGCGGCGATAAGACCTCTCTTTGAGGAGTGACTAGAGCCTACCGCCTGACGCAGGTCCTCACCGGACACGGAAGTTTCGGGAGGTTCCTGCACATCATCAGGCGGGAGGAAACGCCCGGGTGTCATTATTGCCAGGATCGCCCAGAGGACACGGTGGAGCACACGGTGGAGGTCTGCCCCGCTTGGGCGGAGCACCGCCGTGTCCTCGTAGAGGCGATCGGCAGTGGGAGGCAGTCACCTCCTTCTGCGAAGCAGTCATGCTAGAAAACAAGGTGGCGGGACGGCTCAGGGAGAGAGCCTCCCGTCCCAGCCACCGCGGGGGCGCTCCGGGCGTCGGGAGCCGCGTGACGACTCCCGGCCACCGTAGGCGCGGGCCTGCGTGCGGAGATTATTGGGTAGCTCACCGTCCGATCAGGACCAGGCCCGTCCCGGACGGCGCGTACATGATCCACGCGCGCCTCAAAGAGATGTCAGCATCGAGGAGGGGCCCCCTTAGGGCTGAAACCTGCCGGGTCAGCGGGATTGTCCGAAAGGGTTACCGCTGGCCCGGAACATAAAGGGCCAAGTAAGGAACACGGTTTTATTAAAAAAAATGGGGGAGTAAGGTGCTGGAAGATATTACCTTTTTAATCACCTTTGCTTTGATATTTATACTCTATGTATACTAAGAACATGACTTTACTGCTTGATCAATTCCTCATTAGTCCAACCTCAGGGCTTGCTGTGCTCAGATCTTGGAGCATGTTGTAATTCGGCAGCAGTCGGATAAGATGATATCATCAGCGTAACGGAAGTTGGTGAGTTTTTCACCACCGACTGTTACCTTTATGCCACGGTCTGTTCGTGGATAAGTGACCATCCATTAGTAGAGGTCGAGACCCCTCCGTGCCTCGAATCACGTAAAGCCGTTGGTCCTGCGCCTGATCTCTCTCCGGTCTGGTCGGATTTTCGTCCCATCGAACTATCAGAGGTTTTTTTTTGCCGAATGGGCTCCTCTTCACTTCGATCACGCCTGTTGAACCAGCGTGCCCAGAAGATGCCTAAGGCACTGAAACTCCCACGCATCGACGAAACACAGCAGGCTGCTTGACGCCGGACTCCGGTGGGAGGGTAGTCGTAAATCAGGCGGGCGTTAGCCCTACCACCGCAAGGGATGAATTTTCCAGTCAAATAAGGTGTCGGGTGTGACTGTGCAGGATGCTTCGGGCGCTCGGTTCAGTTAAGTAAAGCGGAACACACTGCGCTACACGAGGAGGCTTCTTCATGCCCTTTTTTGCTCGATATCAATAATGGCAACAGGTAGGCACTTGACTTTGTTTTTATTAAAAAAAAAAGACAAAATACTCAGTTGTATTTTTACTTTAATAAGAAATAATAAAATTTAAATAAAATAAATATTTAAGGGGGGCTCCCATACAACAAACGTGTTTTTATCGGCGTTTTTGCCTTGTGGTACGGACTCGCACTTAGCCAGTTTTTATATTCAGATTTGCTGTCTGTGTATAAGAAGGCATAGAAAGAACTACGGAAAAAAGAGTATTCTATATGATGGGGCCCAACACTACAACGAATTACCTAAAAATATAAAAGAAGCAAAATAGCAGAGTTATATTTAAAAAAATATTAAGAAGCCACATTTCAAAGGATTTTTCATTAATAAGTTCAGTGGTACCAATTACTAATTTATATTGTAACACACATAGGTACAAGTCAAAATATATCTTATTAGACAATTAGTCATATATGAATTATTTTAATCTTATGTTTAAATAAATATATCTACAACTAACAATATTTTAAATATTTTAACATAGACCCGTATTTGACACTACTTACTAACTTTTATACCTATATATAATAGAATAATACATAAATAAACTCAAGCAATCATAATAAATAAATTCTATGTAGTTATTATCATCATAACATAACAGTGATAATTTAAAAAGTTATGAACACAATAATAACAAAAATCTAAGTATTTTTATAACACAGTGAAACAATCACTATGTCATGGGCCTTAACAAACATGTATTGTATCCCCCCCCAACTCATGCACACCTACCCGCAGTGGCGATTTACTGGCGATACGCATACGACGTCGTGCACTTATTTTCTACAACTACCCTTTTACTAAAACTGTTACGAAATCCTAATGTAATTTTGTCATAGTACTAACCCGCTACGCCAATCGGCTTTATGTATTTTTAAGTTATAATATTGTATTTTCTCTGTGATTGTGTACAGTGGCGTGCCTAGGGGTCAAAATTAGGGCAAGCCCACAGATTTTCAAGGTATAAAAAAAACGCCCAACTGAGGGATTGGCTGATTTTCTTGTTGTTAATGGTTGTTAGTAGTACTAACATCATTATTATAATTTTGGTAAGAAAAACTTATTTCAAGCATCAGTACGTAATTGTCATAAGCGCCATCTATACTAATGAATGCGTAAAATAAATGAACCACAACGCTTAGCCGGACCTTTTTTCATTTTGCTTGTCACTTGCAAAATTTGTTCAATCAAAATGCACTAGATGGCCTCCAAATATTATCGATTTATTGTTATTTTCTCGTACGCATTATTTTATGAATTAGGTACTTAAATTTTTAAAGTCAATTGATAATTTTAACATGAGCCACTACATAGGTTTGTCATATCATATTCATACCTAATAAACGATCGAACGAGTAGGTACCTATTTTATTTATTCTGTCTTCTTGACTGACAAAAATACTTGTTTTTATTTCCGAGAAGTACCGACAGTCCGACAGTAATTTAAGATTGGCTACGGTGAAGTAAAGAGTTATTTATTGGCAGAAAATTGCAGAAAACTCAATGTATTTACGTACCTTTTCGATGACAGATTCCGAACACATAATGATAAAAGAACACTATATTCATTAACCATTTACAAAATCATAGGGAATGACATCACCAATCACCACAATCAATATTTTTTTCAAATAATAAAACTAATTCTCAAAGTAAGTATTCAAAACTTCAAAACAATAACAATTTGTTTGAGTCGCGTCGTGTCATCGACTCATCGCGCCCGCCACACGTGCTTTCGCAACTAACTTTACGCGGGTCAACGCAACGCGCGGATAGTGCATTTGCGCGAACTTCATGCCTCTCAAAAGCCTGGCTTTTCATTTCATAGAACTCTGTGTATAAGTACTTACCAATATATCAACAAATGTAAACGTTTCTATAGCAATTTGTATGCGAAAACTGCGAGACAGAGAAAGGAAAGGCAAGCCAGGTAAAAAGCCAGACTAAGTGTGAGCGAGATGGCGCATTTGAACGCATTGTATAGCGTTTAGAGCCGAATTCCGAATTTGGCGCGAACCTATCCCAAAGTTAGCGCTAGTTCGGATTTCGAAATTGTATTATATGTCATGAATGTTTGAGTTCGAGTTAATTGACTGGAATTTTTTGAATATATTTTTTATTGATTTTGTTGTTGTGAATTATGATTTTATTAGGGCAAGCCGGGCTTTTCTGCTTCTATGAAGGTACCGCCACTGATTGTGTAAATCTTTTGAGAAAATAAATATCTAAAACCGTAAAACCGTAGATATAAAAGTAGTATTTTATCAAAATACTGGCTAGGATGTTTATGGAAAATGCGAACTTGTCGCAGTGAACTAATTGTTTGCAGCAAATCTCTCTTGCAAAACATATCTACTATTACTACCATATCTACCATTACTACCATATCTACCATTACTACCATTACTACCATATCTACCATTACTACCATATCTACCATTACTACCATATCTACCATTACTGAAAATTAACAAAGTAAGGGACATTGTGACATTTGAATGAATGTTAACTTGATATTAAATAGAATATCAAATTAAATTATATTTGATTGGAATATTCAATACGGTCAAGATAAAATTGAATTTTAATTGCCCTTTTGACATTGATAAGTTAGGTAATTTAATTATTTATCCATTAGAATTTAACCTTGACTTAGAGCTCATAAAATACGTAATCTATTTAAACTAGATTCATTCTGTATTCACCTTATTAATGCCGAGGACGAAACGTGATTATTAAACCTAGACATTAAAGTTAACACACTTTTGCGAAAACTAGATTTTATTTACAAAGAAAATAAAGGTTGTATTCGCACACATTGTAGAAAGAATCTACAACATAAGGAAGGCACTCACAAATAAACAATAAGTAAAAAAAACTAGCCAACACACGAAGGGTTCCATACCACAACGCCGAAAAAAACACGTTTGTTGTATGGGAGCCCCCTTAAATATTTATGTTATTTTGTTTTTAGTATATTTTGTTGATATAGCGGCAACAGAAATACATCATCTGTGAAAATTTCAACTGTCTAGCTATCACGGTTCATGAGATACAGCCTGGTGACAGACAGACAGACAGTGGAGTCTTAGTAATAGGGCCCCGTTTTCACCCTTTGGGTACGGGACCCTAAAAATAAAAACTGTTTCAAATACTAATTGTAAGCTACTTGTGTTCTATACTTTTCTTGTAAAAGGAACAACGACATCTACACCATATGTAGTGAACTTGTTGCTGTATCCGGTCGTTCGTCCATTCTCACAGCAACAGAGGATTCTTTTCTTTTACTAGAAACCGTTCGATATTGAATATTCTTCCGAAGGTATATATTTCCAGGTCTTGAAACATAACCCCTAGTAGTATCTGTTATGAAAGTAGAAATCGAAGGATATTTAACATATTGTGACTACGAACTAATCTAAAAATCAAAGTTGTACGAGTACCTAGTACCGATTCACTTTATACGATCGTACCTACACAGAAAATCATAATATGATGTTCTGATAACACTATTGCCCATTGTCCATTGAACGTTGTCAATACACTATCGCCCATCGCTAATATAAAACGACCAGAATCGATGACCTTCCCCACCCCTCGCTTCCATACAAAACATAGATGTAAGAGGGAATCGTAGAGGCAAAGGAGGGGTCAGGCTAAACTGGTTCAGTTAGTCTTTCAATCGCATTCGGACTTATGAAATAAATTACCTTACAACTTAGACCGCCCATTTTGAGCAGCCTTATCGAACATTGATTAATAGCGTTTGACAGGGTTATTTTTAATAGTTGCTTAAAACTGTCCCTGATCTGGAGTCGTGCTACTGTAAGAAAAACAACGAGTCGATGTGTCGTTATTTCTTGGACAAAGTCAAATCATTTATTTTCAAATAGGACTTTTCGAATTAAAATGCCATTAATAAAGTCTGGGCTTACTTCAATATCGACCCATTTCTGAAGTGTCGGGGTAACTCTGTCTAGGAGTTCGATAAGGAGTCCTTCAAATCCAATTTCAAGGGCTGGATACCAACGATTCATGACCCGTGACCTTCATCTGAGTGCGTAAAGCGCAAGACGGGTCGTTGTAGCGATGCTTGGAGAAACCTATTTAGCATTGGAGGTCTTTAGGCGAAGATGACGCGTCATGATGATAGATGATCTTACCTATTACCTATCAAATGGTATCTACTACTATTTACTACTTCCTACTGAGCACAACTTTTAGACCATAGAAACCATTTAAACTATCAATACAATTTTATAAGTACCTATACAAAAGGCTTGGTACGTGACGATGGAATGAGGCCAGACGGCATGACGTTGTTGCCTTGGAAGGTGGGTAGGCCTCTGGTGTAGGACGCAATCTGTGTCGATACCCTTGCGCCATCTCATGTTCCAATCACGGCGGGCTGTGCTGGTTCCGCTGCTGCGGCTGCTGAGACCCTCAAGCGGCGCAAATACTGTAACCTTATGGGTAACTACAACTTTGAGCCATTTGGGGTAGAAACGCTCGGGTCATGAAGTCCGAGTGCGTGTTTCCTTTTTAAGGAAATTTCTCGCTTTCTGATCGACATTTCATGTGACCGGAGGGTCGAGTCGTTCTTTGGCCAAATAGCTTTTTGTTTTTGTATTTATTTATATAGTTAGTTAATCTTTTAATTTATTACCTAGTGTAAATAGTTAAGAGATTATAAAAATAAATTCTGGGTAGTCAATTTGTTTATATTTTAAACTAATTAGTAGACTATGCACTAAGATCTCTGGAGGTTTTACCGTATTCCATTAAAGTATGATAGTTCCATCCACTAGTATCCAATAACTTTAAATCCATTGGAACAAAACAAACATGTCTATAGATTGTCGGAAGTGTCCACTGCCCCGGTGTCCACAGTAGTCAGTCAGTCGGTCGTCCAGCAGATAACACATTATTGATGAGAATACCTTCTGCAACTCTCGTAGACTTCAGATAGGTTTAAGGCCTAATTCGTAACAGGGCAGAGACATATGTAGCACAACCATAAGCTCATTCTAACCATTATAAATACATTTTTGCACATTGTAGTCACAAACAATCAAAGGGCTCTTTAGATCCTGGTCATTCGGATCAATATTTTTACCGACTTCAAAAAAAGGAGGTTATCAATTCGATACGTATGTATGTAATATTATTGGAATTGCATTATATTCACATATGACAATCTATTAGGGCTTCCAAACAAATATACAAAATTTTATAGACGTATATGTATGTTTTATGTATGTTTGTCCACGCATATCTCCGTAACTATTAATCGGATCGTGACCATTCTTTTTTTATTGGCTTAAATTTACTTCAACTTAGGGAACAGTACAAGTTTCATCAAAATCGATTCAGTAAATTTCAAGATATGGACTAAGACGTGAAAGTGTGACGGCCTGGCTTATTGATACGAGCTACGGGTGTAGTGTCAAAGCGAAAACATCTCAAAACCTTGGTCAAATTCTAGTGCAACAACTAAAAATTACCAAATAAAAAGTAATTAAAAAAAATTAAACCGACTTCAAAAAGAAATGAACTCAAAATTATGAAATAACTTTAATTTCGGAAGTCGGTGGCAAAAAACTAAAACTACTATACAGATCCCAAGACACCGACTTCCGAAATTAAAGTTATTTCATAATTTTGAGTTCATTTCTTTTTGAAGTCGGTTTAATTTTTTAAAATTACTTTTTTGAATCTCTGGAAGATCTTCGTCTCAGGCATTAAGTTCGCCTTTGTACGGTATGTTTTTACCTATGCACAAAGCTTTAATTAATAAATGAATCTTCGACACTAAATAATCCAACTTGCCTATAACTGCCCAGAAGCATCCAACAGCTTTAAATTCACAGCAACGCTACAAACATCTCTATAGATTCCTGTAGAAGTGTCCACTGCCACCGTGTCCACAGTAGCCCGTCGTCAGTCGTCCGGCAGATAACACATTATTGATGAGGACACCTTCCGTAACCCTCGTGGACACAAGATGGGTATCACACCTAATTCGTCTTATCTTACGTGTTTGATTAGTATACATTGAGGGTTTGAATATTTATCTAATTTTATATGGATTTTCGGCCGAGGAATAAGTTTTGAGCCGAAGTGACTCGTTCGTAGAAGCCATACCGCTAAGTCGGTCTACCACACGTGACTGTTCTTCTTTGACTTTCGGTATTTAACATATTTATTTTCAAAGCCATTAAGTGTTAATTATTACTTTTAATCTAAATTATAATAAGGTTGAAATGGAAACAATGGATAGACAGAATCGATATTCTTACCATTAATTTTATTTCCTCCACATGAATGCAATTTTATCTTCTTAACTAGTTTCACCCCTCTTCAAAACAATCGCCCTGCCGTCAGCTCGGATCTTCGATCCACTTTGGAATCAACGTTTCACTTAAAAGTTTCTACGAAATGTACCTACTGAAGAAACAATATCAAATCAGGGTGGAGAAGCTGGGAAATATATTAATCTGATTGCTTTATTTGCTTGATTGATATGTCGAGGTTATTTATGCCAGAAGCAAATCTTAGTAGTCTTAAACATGAGTGCCTGGGTTAACTCTTAAGGTTAAGGTCTTAATTTAGCGATCAAACACCTTAAACGCATAAGGCATCCATCGTCGTGTCGTATGATAATAATACGTATACCTACTTACATTATTGTCACTCTACATCATCCCACTGCTGGACAAATACCTCTCCCCCGACTTCCAGTTATTTCGGCTCAAAGTTAATAAAGGACACATTTAAAAAAACTTAAAATCATCATACCTGAACCTCAAATATTTGACTTAAAAGTTACCATCATCATCTGCCTAGCCTTTTCCCAACTATGTTGGGGTCGGCTTCCAGTCTAATCGGATGCAGCTGAATACCAGTATTTTACATGGAGCCACTGCCTATCTGACCTTCACAACTCAGTTACTGGGTAATACGATACCCCTTGGTAAAACTGGTTGTCACACTTACGGGCTACTGACGACCCGTAACGACTGTCAAAGATCCACGAATGACAGCCGGGACCAACGGCTTATCGTGCTTTCCGAGGCATGATCACGATAAGTAAAGATGGTCACCCATCCACAGATCAACCGCGGCAAGCGTAGCTTAACCTGATCGATCGACCTGTGCGGCTGTTATTATTTAGCCACGGGCCATTGCATAATTAAATCCCGTTAAAACAATAAACATAAAACAAAACACCTCGTTTCGTAAATACACACTGCATCTCGCCAAAATTGTAGCCTTCTTCAACCACAGATAATACAGAATACAACGCACTCGATCATTTTTATCGTTTAAAACAAGTCGAGTCTTACTCCACGATAAGTTGCCGGGTGAAAATTTGCAACACTTATTCTTCTGATTGATGTTATTCATTTATCACTCCCCTCGTTGCTTCGGTACGTATAAAACTTTTAAAATGGGTCACAGGGTTTCGCCTGATTGCCTCACTGTTAGAGTAATTAAAATTTCAAGATCGATATGCAATTTCTTTGGGTCCGTTTGATGGAATTAGGGGTGGAATTGGATTGTGCTTTCTTTGGCAGTGTTTTGTTTTATTATGGGAGCTGGATGTGCCAATTTTGTGAATGGCGTTCTTAAATGTACCTAGTATTTGCACTATTTAATATAATAACACTGTATTGGACAATCAACTCTTAAAAAGCTGATTCTGGTGTACCTGGTATTACGTAATTTAAAGTTGTAATTAGGTACTTCTTAATAATTACCTGAAGTATTGTCTTACACATCAGTTTAATTAGGGATTTTCTAAAAGAAATCAAACAACCCAAGAAGTCTGCCAAATGAACTTAGGTAACTCGCAAAATAAGACTAAAACATCACATACCCGTTTCTCCATATCTAAAGAACACCTACCTAAAGGTACATACTGTGGTATCCATACTTAGGTACTGAATCCCACGTCAAAACATTGACGGGAGATCAGGTCTCGACGTCACACCGGCTGTCTGGAGATGTTATCATCTGATGATGCGGAGGCAAGCGCCCCCGCGTTAACTAACCTACCTCGAAACCTTCCAATACTTCGACATCTTAAATGATCGTTATACATTGCGTATTAACAACAGCAGTCCGATAAACGACATTTAACAAAACATGCAATGGATGGTGTATAAAGAGTTTGTTTCGCTGTTGTCGCGAGTGATATCATTTCGTGTTCTCGTGGTAGTCAGTGAGATTGAAATGATAAGTCAATCAAGGTGCTATCCAGGTCGTGTGGTGGGATAGTCGGTGTTTCATGAATTGTATGCATGCTGATTGAAGTGAATGGTTGGAGAAAATGACTGCGTGTACACTTAGGTATATATATTTATTTATATTTAATAACAAGTAACAAAGGACTCAAATATGTTAGTAACAATACCTATTTCTTAACAACTAAGTTAGTAAATTAAACCTACACATCTAACCTAACACTGCAATATAGATCATGCGAAACCCTGCTACAAGCTCAACACCGACGTGGAATGTTTGCAGCAGCGATTCACATACAAGCAGTTCAGTCTGGTCGCGATACACCGCAATATAATGTTGGGGCTGGCCTGCACCCGGCGCACCAGGGAGGCGCATCTTTTTCGCATCGTACACGACCTTCAGCAAACATCCCTGAAACGCTATATAAGCCGAACCTTTGAACGCGAAATATTGAATGCGAATGGCGCTGTACGATTTGCTGTAGGTAACTACTTATGTGTAAGCTTGAAAATGAAAACTAGAAAAACAAAGTATTCTATTCTGTTTTAAAGACGTAGGTAATGTTTTTTTTTTGGAAATATCTAGATTAACTAAGCTACCTATGTTTTAGTTTATTATTATGATAAAAAAAAACATTTCATACCTACCTACAAACGAGATGAAGGAAAAGCTTTTCTACTATAAGAACTTTCAAGTTACTTCACACTGAAATAAAGCTCTGTTCCAGTCCTATTCTATAGTGAAATGCATGTTTAAATTACGAGAATTCAAAAATTATATATTTGAAAAATCATTATAACCTCTTCCACCTTCCGTCAAACAAAAAATTACGACATATCCTTCGCTTTTTGTCTCTAACTATTGTGTACCAAAACTCTTCTTGAATAGATACGAACAGTTTTTCTGTCAATTACCTCGTCTGAACAGAAATGGCTAGGACAAGGAAACTAACAAATCGCACGTACTGAGGTGGAACTATGGAAGAGTATTCAACTGTGCCCTAGTAGCTGCCACCGATATCATTAATTTTGATTTTTTCTCGCTTAAATGTGTCTTTACAACACAGTGTCAGTTGACGTACCAACCTGGGGTGTATGGTCCGCAAAAGCAGTCGCTTTACGATGGCTGTAAGTTGGTTTGTAACTTAAAAAAAAAAAAAAATATTTACAGACTACATAGGCCCACATTGTGTTAGTGACTAAAATTAACTTATAAACTATGTTAGTATATATATATAATATTAAAACAGAAAAAGGTGAAAAATAATAAAAATAAAAACGACCACAGATAGTTTCATCAAGCCCCATGTAATACATGAAGCTTGATAAACCTACCCATGGTAGGCCCCTCCAGCCTTTCAGCAAACACCCTCAGGATACTGTTGATGCTTCCTCCCGCTCTGTAAATTAGCACCGTACTTTGATATTAATATTTTCATGCCAAAATAAGGCGAAATGTTTCATCGCAGAATAAGATTTTACCATCTTTTGTACTACGCATATAAAGCAAATACATTACTTTGACTTTGGGTACGTAGGCACCTACAGTGGCCTTCAAAATTAAGTTGACATTTTTCCACTTCAGCTACCACACCACGCTGATGTGATGCCACATTATGATTTAAAATAAAAAAAATAATCAAGTTATCATGAGGGATTACTTGATTATTTTTTATGATAAGTCATTGAATTAGTCAATAAAAAAGTTGAAGAACGAACGTTCAAACATTAAATAGTCAGCCTATAATGTTCCCACTGCTGGGATACAGGCCTCTTCTCGGTGAGAGGGAGTGGGCCGTAATCCACCACGCGGGCCCAGTGCGGGTTGGCAGATGTCACATGTCTTCGAATTTTTGGTTCTAGGACATGCCGGTTTTCTCACGATGCCGATGTTTCCTTCACCATTTTGAGAGCAGTGGTGATGACATAACATACACAAAGTACAGCGCCTGTCTGGGTTCGAACCTACGATCTACAACTCGTAAATCGAGGCCGTTACCACTTGGCCACCACTGCTCGTCAAGCATTTGGAATTACAATTTTAAATCTTAATGTGGTGTGAATGTCAACTAACTTTTGTAAGCCACCGTATAGGACAAATGGGTAAGTTCAAATATAAGTTACAGCAATTAAAGCGGGCTGGTAACTAAATGGAAAATTATTTAACCAGTCACGTGACAATCTCCGAGATTATGCATTGTGTGCAATTCATCAATCGGACGTCGGCCAGATCTGGCTATTGAAAAATTAACACTTTTCCATAAAAGATTGGTGGTTGGCGGTAGAAATCTAACTTAGAAAGATATATTAATGATCCTAATGATTATAATTCTCTAAATATGTACCTGTTATTGTCGCAAATCATATTTTGATCAAGATATAATCTGACACTGACCTGCAAATTGCAAAAAACGTAAGAAAATTTGAATTTCGCGGTCTACCACTATCCATTCACCCTAACGACGACCTTTTTACTTGACAGGCTCTGATTTCAAACTAAACCGTATCGTTACTACCGTACCGTTTACTTAAGTAGGTTTACTTGCGGTGGTAGTTCGATATTCCTTAGTTACTTACATAAACCAACTAAGTAATATAGAACTTTACACCGCAAGTAAAAACCTTTGTGTTATTTATGGTGTAAAGTCCGAAGCAAGAATAACATTAATTTATGTATATGCTATACATACATTAGGTATAATGTAAAGTTAGGAAAACTCATAGTTAAGCAAAGTGACTAAGTACTAACTTAAATTGTCCGTATGTTCAAATCACAACTGTCATCGACATAGGTTGTCAATATGCAGACTGTACTTAATTATTAATGTCCACATAATTACATTGTACTTGTATAGGAATGTGAGATCATCTATCAACAATTTTCCGTTTCAGAGAACTTGGTTATTTACCTACCTTTTAATTTGCCACGGTATCTAAATATTGATGACAAGTAAATTGTCTGTCGGTTATAACTATAAGTCTATTTATAATATAAGGTTTCTCAGAATGTGGTAAATATTTTATTCTAATGACAAGTTAATTTGTATCTTCTTAGTACCTATTAAAGTCTATATTATTTAAAAATTCATCGCAAGTTTTCAGGGTTCCGTAGCCAAAGGGTAAAAAAGGGACCCTATTACTAAGACTTCGCTGTCTGTCCGTCCGTCTGTCCGTCCGTCTGCCCGTCCGTCTGTCAGTCCGTCCGTCTGTCTGTCACCAGGCTGTATCTCAAGAACCGCGATAGCTAGACAGTTGAAATTTTCACAAATTATGTATTTCTGTTGCCGCTATAACAACAAATACTAAAAACAAAATAAAATAAATATTTAAGGGGGGCTCCCATACAACAAACGTATTTTTTTCGGCGTTTTTGCTTTGTGGTACGGAACCCTTCGTTTGCGAGTCCGACTCGCACTTGGCCAGTTTTTCTTCTTCGTGTAGCCGCTGGCACGACTGTATTTCAAATCTTTTTGGCCGTTTGGCCGTTGGCCCAAAACTTCGCCACTTCCACGGTGGCGTCGTCGTCAGTGGCAGCGCAGAGGTCACTTTCAAAGTTTTTTAATTCCATGTATTAGTTGTTTTTTTTTTAACATTATTTGCTTGAATGTTAAAGCAAACAACAGGAACGTAAATCAGCTATGTGTCCATAATCAGCCTACAATGTTCCCACTGCTGGGACACAGGCCTCCTCTCGGTGAGAGGGAGTGGGCCGTAATCCACCACGCGGGCCCAGTGCGGATTGGCAGATGTCACATGTCTTCGAGTTTTTGGTTCTAGGACATGCCGGTTTCCTCACGATGTTTTCCTTCACCGTTTTGAGAGCAGTGGTGATGAAATAATTTACACAAAGTAAAGCGCGCCTGTCTGGGTTCGAACCTACGACCTACAACTCGTAAGTCGCGGCCGTTTCCACTTGGCCACCACTGCTATGTGTAATTCCAAAAAAATATCTAAAATAAAGAAGAGTATTTGTATGTTGCTATAACAAAAATGCTAAACAATTATTAAACTTACTGTATTAATTAAATGAGACCTTATTAAATATTTAATAAACAGCCCTTAATTTTAATTTGCCAACCGTACCAGTAACGTACAATAATTACCGACTCCAGTTCCGTGCAATGTCGCGAGCGGCTGTATCGAAAAACTTTTAATTTAGCCAAGTCCCCATTGTGAGCCTTTTAAAAAGCTCCAAGTATTGTATGCATTTAACAAGGCAACTGTGACAGTTATTAATGGTTTTTCTACTATTTTTCTTGGCTGGTGCAAAAGGATCGGCTTATACCTACCTACCTACCGTACTAGTCATTGTGTGAATTTGATTTGGAGCTGGATTTTTGTTCAGGTTTCAGCTGTTGTGTGATGACTTGATTGTTGATGTGACTGGTTTGTCGCTTTTGAGATTTAGTTGACAGGTGGTGAACATAGGTGAATAAAATAACAATAACAACAACAATTTATCAACGAGGTGATCCGGCAGAGAACCTGCAAAGTTGTCGACATTGCTTACTGAACTAGCTTATTCTGAAGTGGTAATGAGCCGGTCATATTAGCCGTAGAACCGATGACGTATTCTTCAGTGGAGACCGCGAATCGGCAAACCTAAGGTGGGACGTCCTCAGGCCTCAGGCTAGGTGGAGCGACGATATTCGCAGAGTTGCTGGTAGCAGTTGGATGAGAGTTGCCGAAAATCGACTTGCATGGCTTGCAATAGCATAGGACTATGTCCAGCAGTGAACTGCTGTAGGCTGACGATGATGATGTAACACCAAGTAACGATTAATATTTGAATAAAATTTTTGATACTTGCATAACTGTACATTAACTCGGTGTTCGGGCTATAATTTTCTTTAACATCTCGTTTCAAGAGTTGTCTGATAGGTATTAGATAAAGACATCTACTATAATCTAGCTACTAAAAGTAATTGGCAACATGCCCTGAAGATCATTAAAAGCAACAATCAACGAGGAATAAGAAGACTTAGGCTCTATCTCTATCTATACTCATATCTATATATCTATCTATACTCACATATCTTGTATAAACTTATTATTACAACAGTTTGATCTCATAGAGATCTTACAGTGTTCCTGTTTGAAACAATTACTCTTAACTCCAAAGCAACTTCTACAAAAAATCTAACTTTATCTAAAAAAAAAAAAAACAGTTTTTCGAAAAATCCGCGGCACCTTTGAACATTTTACCCAATTATACGTATTTCAATCGTCATTGTCTACGGTACGAGTGCGAGGTATTTTTCGGAATCCGCACTGCACAGTCCACAGCATCATTAGTCATTCTGAGGTAGTGGCGAGAGACGCTTTTTGCGGATGTATACTGATGCAACGAAACAACGTGCATTGGGGAGACAGGGTTTTGTTCGACAGTTTGGTTTAAGTGGATACGTCTAAGAGAAAGTAGCCTCCAGGTTCTTTTATGGTAGTGAATAAGATTAAAATACTCTCTGATCTCGGTTTAAACACCACAATTTAACATATTGTAGGTTAATCGCATAATTATGAAGTATTTTCTGAATTTGTTTGGAATCCGCATTGCTCGGCATCATTAGTCATTCGGAGGCAGTATGGCGAGAGACGCCGCTTTTTGCGGATGTATATAGTATAGTAGGAACTGATGCAACGAAACAACGTGAGAGAGACAGTAGCGTTTGGATACTGCTAAGGTTTCAGATATTCGGTGGAATCACTTGCTGGCAGCAGACGAGATTGAAATACATGCTTATGTTGAAATGGTTTAACTAAAACCACGGTAGTGTAACGTATTTTTGTAAATCCGTTCTCTATCTCGCAAGATACCAAATTATTGATATATTTTTTTTATACGTTTCCAACCTATGCAAAAAATTAAAAAGAAATTGAACAAAATTTAAGGCAAGAATAAATTCCAACTATATCTTGGTGTATCTTTGAAAAGAACTTGAATTTCGTAAACTGCTAAAAAAATGCCTTTACAATGCACTTGGGATCTCTAAACAATAGTAGGTAGTCTCTAGCTCTAAGTAATACCTCAATACAAGGAGCCCGTATAGCTTTTAACTTTCCCGCCGCCAATCTTATCGAACTCCCAAGCGACGAGTTGTCTCTAAACTCACCATTGTATAGCACAAGCGAATCGCTACTGTTCGGACTCCGAGCGCTTCGTCCAACACCCCTGAGACCGATCTATCAAACGTCTACAGATATTAAGTTTTCTAACATTCCCCTCAGATACGAAAGCGATTGTTTCGTCATACGATTCTTCGATGTCAAAATATTTACGTCGAATCAGTACGATTTTCCGGGCGATCGATCATTAGAAAGTAAGATGTACGCGTGAAATTTTAGTTTATTTAAGTTTAATGTAACAGTCAGTGTTTGATCGATCGGTATTACAGGCAGATTCGTTTTTGATATTTGCTTGTTATGAATATTTATAGTGTCATGATTCTGTGATATTGCATTGTTGGTTCCATTATTATATTTGATTTACTAGAACAGTCTTTAGAAAACCGACTTTCTCTTGTGCAGAAGTCTCTGATTGTAAAAATTACTGTCTTTATTCCTCCAAAATGACTAAAGGATAGCATTGTCTTCAGCATTCTTATATTACTTGTCCTATCCTTGTTTTCATCCTTGACTTCAAAAGCTAATCTTGTTTTTGCAGGTTGCATCCAGCTAATTGGCCAACGCAGTCTTGACGAAAGAAAGACAGCGAGTTAATCAACCAATTTGCCAGAACCGAATACTTAAAGGCCCTGATGAGAAGTCAGTATTGTTAACGTTACAGGCCCTCGGGCAATGCCTCAATTGTCAAAAGCCGAACGTCCTGTACCTAGTACTGGACTTGCTTCTACTAAAGAAGAAAATGCAATTTTTTTTTTCAATAGGAGTTGGCTATCAATTTAAGCTGAGTGCTCAAGTTAAAATAATTTCCAACGATCAACTGACTTATGTGCTTACCGAGATCCACATAGCACCCATACATAACATCAAAATGCAGTAACAAAAGCACCCCTATTCACGGAGGAATAATTCCGAGAGTGCACCCAGAGGGGAGGAGATAGCAATACCTACTTATACGGGGTGAGCGTGTGTCGGATAAATTTATGCATTGAAATGCAAATTGCTTTTGCTTTTAGATAAAGTTGAAGAGGGTTAAAAGATTCGGGCTTAGGATCTCGTTGAGTTGATTTTGAACATGAAATTAATGTTTTTGATTTTTTCTTTTAGACGACTGCTCAAGCGAATAAGCAAAGGAGAAGATCTCGATTCAAATTGAACAAAACTTGTCATATTTTAGCTATGTTTATCTACCCTATCGACAACCGGCGCCCTAAGACTAGACGAAATATGCTACGAGCAAACAAAAACAAGAGGAAGGAAATTATGAATTATTATCTGTCTTAGCACATAAAATAATAAGTAATAGATACATACACTATTGATAAGCGACCACCCAGTCTCTGCCAAGTTTCCCAGGAAATCGTGTCCAATATCCAATCTAAGGGCGCAAGAGGAAAAAAATTGAACCGCGACGCCAGCGCTGCTGCACTGTCGCGACTGTTCGCTGATTAATGAAACATCTGCTCACTCAGCTGGAAAACATCGCAAACGCCAGAGAAGAAACAGAGTAAAGTGGTATTTATCCAACAGTAGCTAAGGTTGTAAGTCGACTGTAGGAAGTAAGAAGTTATGGTGTAGGGCTCAGTCTTGTCAGGAATACCAAACGTTCCCCCTCGACGCTGTAACATTTGACGTTTTTGTGAGGCATACATACACATAAAATGGCAAAATATGAACTTTGGCTGTGGTAGAAAATGCCATATAAATCTTGGGAATACACGTTCCAACGAAAATATTGGGACAAGAATTTTGGTTGAGATATTAATTTATTTCTTATTGACAAATGCTTCGTTAGTTAAGATATTAATCCTAATCTTGTACCTATCTCATAGAATACATTGATGCCTATCGTATCTGGTAAACTGATAGAACTATAATAACGATAGCGCATTTCTGCTTTAATCCAGTAATTTGGAGTTCGAACTAAAAAATTCAAAACTCAACTCAGTCTATCGCAGTTCATTGCTGGACATATGCCTCTCCCAGGCTTCGCCACAACACCCTGTCCTCCGCCTTCCGCATCCAGTCTGTCCCAGCCACCTCTTAAGGTCGTCGGTCCATCTAGCTGGGATACAAAATTCATTATTAATTAAATATGATGAAGTTTGTGGATGGAGCAGTCGTCCGTCTCTATAAAAAGTTATACAAACTTCAGATTCCAAATCTTTCTAGACAAAGAGATCTAGATGATCCAGATTCCCTTTGATGGGTGACGTCATTTAAGGGGGCGTGGGAGGTGGCAGGGAGGCAAGAGTGGTGTCGGCTGTCAAACGTCTGACATACGATGACGTACCCGCGTCAGAAACTTGTGCGTGGCTTTGAAGAGCTCGCTCCGAAGTAGATGCGTACACAATGTATGTAGGTGTGTATTGACATTGTTAATATAAAATTATAAAGGCGTGACATGAGAATGTATCTAGATGATTGTTTATGTAAAAATCATAAGACTGTAAATGACATTGAAGAGCTTTAAGAGACTGTAACTGTCTTAGATTCCACATAATTAGTAGAAATTCCAACAAAAAACTAAAAAGTATATAGGTTCGTACATGTGTACCCCATAAAATTCATCGAAGCCAGCCCTCGGCATGGGAGGGGCGAGACTTTGCAAAAAACGTCGGCACTCGGCCCAACAAAGATAGGAAACGCAACCCGCCATTACAGAAAATTGGCTATACGATCCCCTTCACAACATGTGATTGGGAACAGGACTGCGAAATTTTAAATTGTATTTTTTGCTCTCAACTTTAATGATACAGTCCCATTTAAATGGCCCGAAAACGAAAACAAAATATTTTCGAAATCCTATCAGAATTAAACTGTATTTGTATCAAATCTGAATATTATAAATGACCTTGTAGAAATCTTAATAAGATCCAGTTCAAATAAACTCTCATTATTCCGACACTGTATCTAAAAGGCAAAATAAGAAACAAATAATACGATCAAAGTCAGCTAAATAGGTTTTTCTCCAGCTGGGAATTTGAAAGGTAAAACAACCTATCTTCATTGAAGCGCACAGATGAATTTAAACTCGAGGCTGCACTTTTTAAAGTTGGAAATCGTCTGAAGGCAAAGTTAGGAAGTCCAAAGTTTGATTAAGGGCCTGTCGTATTGTTCATTAAACTTGGATTAAGTTTGCGCTGGATAGAACGAGCTGGCAGGCAGTTAGCGTCACGGGAAAAAACACAACGGGAGTGAGCAAGTTTGTTGAAGAAACTTTGCTCCGATAAGGATGTCTTCAATGGGGGACATTTACCTATCTTTCATAAGCAAATATTTTAATTTAAAAGTTTGGGAGTCTATCAAAATGCTATTGGAATTATGGCTTCTTGCTGTTGAACATTAACTTGGTATAATTTTGTTTTTGTTTTGCTAGCATAGCATAGCTTACCATATTATTATTATTATTAGAATTAAAATACATACCAGCATGGCCAGGGTTGAGCATAAGCAAACCAAAAAATAAAGAAATAAGGCATTCGTATGTGATTAAAACACTTTATTGCTTGTCAAGATCAGCGATAGCACAGACTGACAGACATATCGACACATTGCACAGTGATTATACACGATCTAGAGTAGGAGTATGTTTCAACGCTTGACGGTTTCCTTGTATTATGTAATACATGTACCAGTTCGCTACTTGTAGTAGCTATGTAATTATCATTGTCATCATCAGCTTGTTTATGCAAAGGTAACAACAAATCATCGGGGATCCCCCGTAGATAATTGTAATTTACGGTCATGGGGACAACAACAAATCATTATCGTCATGCTTGGTGATGGACTTTAAAACCCTACGGTTCCAAAGTCTATCGTCGACTATAATGACATAAAACACTCTGCAGGTTCACTATATTGTTATTAATAAATATAGGTACTTATTATTCCATATTGTTCTTTAGCATCTTGTAGCAAACCTTATTTTGTTTTTCGCGATAAAGAAAAGTCAGTTATTATATCTTAAGAGCAGCAGAAGCTTTCTTACAAAATATTAGTCAGCTGCCTTTTATAACGTTCAAAGTTTCAAACTTTTGAAGAAGAGTAAAATTGGTATCTACATAATTATAGATAGTCTATAGAAACATGTTCTGATTTTAAACAAAATTATCAAAAGGTATTCTCAGACATCAGTCAGGTTCTTCTTGGCCAAAACCTAGGATTTATTCTAAAGAAAATAAAGATGAGACTCAAAAGAGAGTTGATCTGAATTGAAGAAATGACACTCCTGAAGTATTTTTAGCATAGGAATTAAATATAATAAAACAAGACAACAACACAAGACGTAATAACGAAGATCATATCCTCGTTCTAGAACTAAAATTATTTACGAACTTACTCCCTTTGACTACAAACTCCCGCGGGAGGCACACGAAGCAGCTGAACCTTTATCCCAGCAACACACAACAGAATCAGTATCAAAAAAGGCCGTGCCGGACTAGATACACGTCTATTTATTGATCAAACATCCATTGATCGGGTGTTACCACCTTTTGTGGTCGGCTCGGGAGCTGAGGTGACTCAGCAGAACTTCACCGTGGTCCATTGTGATCATCTAATTCAATAAAATCACCATTTTTGTTTATTTGGTGTCCAAGTCGGCTCTCTTGTCGGGTCTTAGTGTAGTATTAGCGGCTTAGACGGTATCATAGTACCGTGACTAGTGATTGCTTTTGTTTTTGTTGGAGAGTAAGGACTGATCGGATTTGTCGTGTGATTTTTGTGATAGATATCTTGGTTACCGTGATGTGTTTTGTTATTGTCTTGTGTCTCTGTATTGTTTTTTATAATTATTCTTTGGTTTGACTTATTTTAGTCCTAAGATCCGAGTCACGATTATGAAATTGGCAGTTTGCTCTATTCATCTTCATAGTGTTAATATATTTTTATATATGGATTTGGATTTTTGGCCCGTGGCTCAATAATAACAGCCGCACAGGTCGATCGATCAGGTTAAGCTACGCTTGCCGCGGTTGGTGTGTGGATGGGTGACCATCTTTACATACCGAGACCCCTCCGTGCCTCGGAAAGCACGTTAAGCCGTTGGTCCCAGCTGTCATTCGTGGATCTTTGACAGTCGTTACTGGTAGTCAGAAGCCCGAAAGTCTGACAACCAGTCTTACCAAGGGGTATCGTATTACCCAGTAACTGGGTTGTGGAGGTCAGATAGGCAGTCGCACCATGTAAAATACTGGTATTCAGCTGCATCCGGTTAGACTGGAAGCCGACCCCAACATAGTTGGAAAAGGCTAGGCAGATGATGATATGGATTCTATAAAGTTTTGTGCTTACCTATCAGCTCATAGGCAGGAATGTTTAAACGACCATAATGAGGCATTTATTCTTGTACTATGACTAAAATAAATATAAGTATATTTAGTAAAATCTTTAAGAAAATGTCATGGTCGATGGATAGTCATTAATTGAATTTGGTTAAAATAATCTAATACAAAGACATTATTCTGTTTGATATATTGAATAAATTAAAAAGTGAGTACCTAGGTACTTAACTAAATAAAGCTTTACGCAAATTTTATCACAAAACATAATGTAAACGTAATTAATGAGTGATAAGTAAACCGAAACTACAAATCATTAATATTGCGTTGACCATGAGTGACGGATACTAAAATGCAAATGACCGTATGATGGCCGTACCTACACGGTTTGTATCAAAACTATTAATTTTTACCTAATTATATCTCACTTGTCGTCCATTAAAATAATGAACAGTATAACAATGAAAAATAAAGGAAATTGCATATTAAATATTTAAAACCCGCCGCAGTGTCGCTACGAACAGAGACCATGTTCGTTCTGTATTATTATTAAACAGCTTCTTAATCTCTTCTATAGTAAAGCCCGCTCTAAACTTTGTTCTCATTTGCTCTAATCTAAAACTTTACCTGATAGAATGAGACAGCACGATGAGGTTGGTTACTGCGTCGACGAACGATTTATGCGTCTATTTCTTTCGCACGCATTCGTATGTTTACAAGCGGGAAGGGGAAAAGCGTGGTTGCAGCTTATTGCTTTGAACTAAGGCTGTAAACAAAATGAGTGCTTATTGTACAGGCTGAGGGTTGAAAGTTCATTGTTGGCTACTGAGCAAGTAGCAAGAAGAACAGCTCCGCCTTAAAAATGGAAGGTGGTATGTAAAAATTGATGAACATGTATAGGAGTCCTTAAAGTGACAGAGTGTGCTGGCGTGTTGGGCAGTGTATATTGTCTCAAAATGTTGCAGGACAGCGCGCCTCCAGCACCATTGTTTATTATCAAAAAGTGATAAATCAAATGACTTTGCAATAATGCTGTTCTAAAACTTTTGCGATCAAAACTGTGAAATGAACTGACTGGTTTGTGATAGTGTTTAGTGGACAAACGCTGTAGATTGTGAATATAATAGTGTTAATAAATGTGATAATTTTAACAACAGATGATTAGAAAAACTGAGTATTGACTGTAAGGTTTGTGGACGTTTCAAACGAGTTAATAATATTTTGGACTACCTACTCATTTTAGATTTCAAGGTGGATGAAAAGCTGTGAACAAACATTTTGTACCTACACATAAATTTGTAAAATATCTAGTGTGCAGTAGTTAAGTCATTGAAAGTGTACATCAGTTATTGAAGAAGAGCCTTGATGTACTTTCTGTGATGATTACTAGATTGACTTGAGAAGAATCAATATTTGGTGTTAAACTTCTTATGCAGTTTTAATATTGGGATATTCGGATCCACATCCTTTTTAAATAATCTCACTGAACACACAATAGAGGTGAGAATTGTACTCTACCTTTGCTTTTGCAAAAGAGTTCCTAGAAAGGGAATATTTCACATTTGTACCTACCAATGACCATAGATAGCCCTTATAACAAAAAAAAACTTTGAAAAAAAACAGTCGTTAAATTGAATGGCGGCCATATTAGCAGGCGTGTTGTGTGCGAGGTGATGCGCGGAGAGGACCACGCCCACCATGAGCTCATTCCTCACCAACGGTGGGTACCAACCGCAGCCAGACCCCAAATTCCCGCCCTCAGAGGAATACAGCCAAGCAGACTACATACCACCAGGGGAGTACTATCAACACCAACATTTACAGTATGGTTACCAGCACCAATATGCTCCCGTTCAGATTGGTACAGGTTATGGGTATGGGGGGTATTATCATCCTTTGCCGCAGCACCCACCTGTCGCCCCGCCACCAAGGCCTCCTGAGCCTTCTCATCCATCCGATGCAGACCACGGATACCCTTCTCACAATCCTGAGACTGCCCCAGGTTTAGCAGAACTTGGTTTAAGGCTAGAGAGACATATTGAAGAGGCAGCGCCAGCAGGAAGAAAGCTCCATGCACTAGGACGAGAAGGCTCCCCAGGATCAGAGCTAGATGACGAGAGGCTTCTGCTAGATTCTCCACCAGTAGAAGACGATGATTCATCGATATGTTCAGACAATACTGACAGGGTAATTTATCCATGGATGAAGAAGATACATGTTGCTGGCGTCTGTAAGTATGATTTTGTTTTTATGTTTTTCACTAAACCCAAAGAGACGCTACCCAAACGACTGTTTACATGTTGTTTATCCCAATGGACACAATATTAAGATACATATATAAAAGGCGAGTTCAAACCCAATCAAGCGACCTTTGACTATGTTTGATATTTTAGTAACTTAAAGAATAGAGGAAAGTCGCGATCAATTCTTCACTAAGGTGATCAACATAGCTGTAAATCTGGAAATCATGTAGGAAGTTCAGGATCTTCGCACTATTTTGAGAAATAATATAGACTCGAAGGACTATAGAGACACATACAGTAATGATTAGCATTTAAGGAATCTAAATATAAGATTTGCAGTGCTGGTCTTGCTAGTAAGGAAAATGAGGGTATTCCTAGGACCTACTGAGATAAATGAGTAGCGTCGTGTTCTTGACAGCCGGAAACTATAATAAATGTTAGAACATAATTCCTAGGCAGGTAAAATCGCTTCGCTAATTCATAGATTTATTTTAAAATTCATAAGTTCGGTCATTGCTGTGAAAAATATATAAATAGCTAGGTTTATTTTGAGATAATTAATTACATCTTCCTATATTTATATACCTACAGTTGTAGTAAACATACCACATGTTATGCTAGCAATATGCAAGTCGCTTCAAACAAATGTAATCAAACTGGCTGATAGATAAATACTTTTGCAGGAAAACATATTAATGTGGTTGAAATAAAAAAAATAATAATATACATAGTGATTTTAAGCTCAAACATAAAGTTGACTGCAAAAGTTGCTCAGTTACCTACTTTGCAAACTACGTTTACAAAATAGTCAAATCTATACACTTGCAGAAAAGAAGAAATAAAAATATATGGTAAATTACTTTGAACACTAACTGTACCTATCTAATATACTGCACACTCAGTATCGTTTGCCAAGTTTCCAACATGATGTTTGAAACATGATTCAATGTTTACTTACTCATGCCACCGTGCATGCCACAGAGTGTTGAAATATATATCACATTTCAACAGAAAGAATACAAGCAAACAAAAGCATGAAATTAAATTACACAGAATGGAAATTGAGACATTGTTGAAAGATAAAGACAGTTTGCAGATAGCAAACGGTCTATTTTACACTTATTCTTCCATTCTTATTGAACCTTCTTTCTATAGCACTTAGACCCTAAAGGAAGACTGTTCTGGTGGACTGTTCTGTTGTGTGTGACTGTTGTTGTTGTGTTCTGTGACTTTTCTGACTGAGTGTTGTATGTGTGTTGTTGTTCTGTGTTGTGTTTGTTGTTCTGTTCCTGTTGTTCTGTTCTCTTCCTTTTTGCAAACCTTCACCCTGTGCCACTAAAGGTACGGTTTCCTAGACTAGCGTTTTCGTCATGTTTATAACAGACGTCTTGAAAATCTGCCATTTTCACCAGTATTTGACATTAAGGTGTCAACAAACCCTCTGTGTTTGGACATTACGGCTGCATGTGACGGTCACCACTTTTTTAGGAAACTGTAGCTTTACAGGTGAGCATTACGTACTCTTCATTATCATCACCATTTAATGCTTCCAATTTTGGTTTGAGTTTGGATTTGTTCAAAGTTAAGCTTCTCTTATGACTATAAGACCTATAAGTAGTTCTGAATCGGGTTCTATAAATAACATTTCTAATTATTTGAATTTTTAAAAGAAACAAGATGAAATTAAGTACAACATTCCTAAAAATAAATTCAGCAATATATACCTATACCTTAAATATATTCCGCAATAGATATATATTCCGTTTCCAAATATTGTTTTGATGCTACCTTTTGAACCTTTGCAATTCGTCACTTGAGCAATCTGTCGGGAGTTTCTCATTTCTTGAATGCAACCTAAATAAATCAAGTTAACACGAAAATAACATGCACGTGAGTGTGCTTAAAAATAAAAAAAAGCCTTTATAAACCATTTCAAATATTGAAGACTAAGAAAAAAACCACAATGCACCCAAATCACAAGTTAAAGCCGCCTAATGGCTTACAAATGAATATAAAATGTACATTTCTCCAAGATTAATACCCACACATTAATTCTACCATTGTGTACAATCAATGCGAAAACTTTTAAATATATTAAACGTTCGCGGTGCGTACATGAAAGAATTAACAAATCACCTCCAATTAATAACCCTCAAATGTTTACTTCAACCACTCGTCTTCGAGTGTGTCCTTTCTGTTTTGACATTTTACTAATGCGATGTCATTAAAGTGGTTCTGTAAGACGCCAGGATCATTGTTGCGCTACAAAGGACCAAACACTCATGTTAATGAGTGTCATTTATTTTTATAGCTTTTAAATAGCTGTTTGTGGTTCTACATTTGGCTTGGAGATTATCGACATCTAGTTTTTTGCGTGTTGCCTCCCTTTTATCATCTTTAGCTTTGTTGTGGTTTGGTTCAGGTGTTCTTAATTTTATACGATACCTTAACCTTTGCAATTTGTCACTTAAGTGAGGTCGGGCAAGTAATTAGTTTTTTATTGCTTAATAACGCGTAAGAAACTGGGTAATATTCTGGATATATGGATAATATACTGGATGGGACGTCACGTAAATTAAACTTCGTATATCTAACTACCGACGTTCCCAATCTATAAACAAACTACTACTCGGCCCATCACTAGATAGGTACTATTTAGATTGTTTAAAAAAATGATTTGGATTCAGGTTATTATTTCACGGTTGCAACATACCTATGGTTGTATAATACACAATATAGCCAGTGTTTTAATTTATTGTCCCCACATGGTAGGCTATTCTAAAGTCTACGAAGTTCTGAAAAATAAGAAATTCTGTCACGTTCACTTCATAATATAGCTCTTTTCTCTAGTTTGGCTCTGGGTTAGGCTCTGGAGATTGGTAAAAGACTGAGTCTTCGCAATTCTTTTAATTCTTTCTTCTTTTTCAATATTATACTTTAACTGTCTTACACAGCAGAGCAAAATATTCTGCTACCAAAGTAAAAATTTGCATTGAGCAAAGCCGAATCTGCTATTAAAGTAAAAATTTGCATTGAGCAAAGCCTAATCTGCTGCCGTTGTAAATGTTTTTCTGCACTGTAATTATAATTGAAAGTTTGATTAGGCTTTTTGCAAGTTTTATTTAAGTTTTAGTAAGTACCTTCCTACGTGTGTTTTTTCGAATTTATTGTAGGTCAATTAAAATCTGAATTTTAAACTTTTTCATAAATCAAACACGGTTAAGTGGTGTATGTATGATTATTTGATGCCAACTTTTGAAATGAGTGGATAGGTATCATGTTCGAAGTTTCTTTTATTTTTTACTTGAAATAATGAATGTGTGTTTAAATATTGTTTAATGCAATTTATTTCTCTAATATAATTTCTGAAAGTCTTTTCAAACGATTGAGTAGAACCGTTGAGTTGTTCTTTTGTATACTAAATCTTTGAATATAATTAAAGAATCTGAGCACCGTACATGTCTTGGCTTTCGACTATTACATTGACTAGACAAATTATCCTTTGCAAAGTACCTAGTGTTTTTTTACAAAAAAAAAAAAACAGCTAATCAAAATGAGTAAAATGACATGCATTAAATTTGATATTATAAATTTCTTTCAAACACATCACAGGCAAAATTATACCGTTAGGTTGTAATAGCTCTATGAGTCTATGCCGTAGACATTTTCATTAAGTTAACTGGGACGAAAAATATAGGAAAGTAGGTAGGATTTACCTTAAAATTGTAGGTACGAACAAAATTTAAATAATCCTATCAAACATGTAATTAAATTGATAAAGTGAAGTAAATTAAAAGTTTAAAAAATGTGTATGCAAAGAAACAAGAAAATATTTTACATGAAAAGGCTGAAGTAGTGTAATGATCTTATAAATAATAATCTTTTTTAATAGGTTATCATAGAATAGATATAATAATAATAATAATCATTTTATTATCAGGCAACTAAGGCCCATAGGTAAAATACACAAATAATCTTAAACAATAATAAACTAACACATATTAAAAACCTTAAAACTATGACTATACCTACACGTAACATTGTCGGTTGGTTGTTGGTTACATTCATATTTATAATCATAGAATAAGTAAATTGTATGACTGCCATACACACCGAACAAACTATACTATCTAAATATTCTAGTGCGAACATCAGAACATCTATCATAGATCATGATCATGATCATTGCTTAGGTACTTGTCCAAGCTTGCATTGCTTACAATCAAACGTTAATAATATTTCTATACAGGGTGGCAGGGCCTCCGACGGGCAAAATAAAACCATGAATTCAGCACATTATGAACCCCTAGACCCTAGCGTAGAAATTTTTCGCCGATTATTTAAAGCGACTACATGACCTAAAGCGCGGTCTTTGTCGGATTGCATAGAAAAGAAAGAGAAGAGCGATGACACAACGCTGGTAATTTATTGTAAAATATGAAGCAATTATCTATTTACAAAAAATTTATAGTTTGGACAAAATAATTAAAACACTTGTACTATAATATGTTGCTTGTAGAATAATCTGACAAAAATCAGAATGATTGTATGTACCTATATTAGTATGATTTTTATTGTAAAAAGAAAGTTTTTAGAGGTATCTTCATGATTTTTTTCTATCGTACCAAATTAGTTTTCAACACACTTTCTGCCTAGCATATATCCTGAAGAAAATCATATATTTTTCTGGTTTTGTTTACTGTAGTCGATCATATACTTTTATTGTTTTTAAAACTTGCATTTTTTGTGTTTAGGTTCTGTAAGCCCCTTAAAAAAAATTACGGTTGTGTACGCTGTGCACGCTATGGAGTCTAGAATCATATGCTGAATTCATGGTTTCAGCAAATTTGTTGTATTATGTTTTCAACACACTATCTACCTAGCATACATCCCGAAGAATATCATTATTATTATACATATTACTTGCTGCGCCCCACGGTTGCAAACGAGTAAGTTTCGATTTCAAAAAAAATCGGTAGAGGGCCACCCTTATCACCTAGGGGTATAAAAAATAGCCTACGATCTATTCGCAGACCTACCAAATATACACAAAAAAAAATCATAAAAATCGGTCAAGCCGTTTCGGAGGAGTTCGATAAGAAACACTGTGACACGAGATTTTTATATATAAGAAGATTATATGTAAGTTTTTGTATTAAATACAAATAAGCCTTCAGGAACAAATTCTCTGGATGATGGTGAAAACTGCATTTAAATCTGTTGCGTAGTTAAGAAGGACAACGCGGTCACACAAACAGACAGAATCTATATACATACATTAAAGTCACTTTTCATATCTATCACAATAATATTATAAAGGCGAAAGTTTGTGAGTGTGTTCGTATGTTTGTTACTTCTTCACGCTTCAGGATTAACACATAGAATACTTTTTATCCCGATTTTCCCACGGGATCGACACTTATGCGGGTGAAACCGTGAGGCGCTGCTAGTGTTACATATAATAAAATAGTAACGAAACACCTAGAAAGACATAGCGTACTTTTAATCCCGGTGGTACAGACACACACCCGAAACTGTCAAATTTTCCCAATCAACTTTGAACCTTATGCTTCAGCGATAAAGTTGAAAATCTATTAAATAAATTTGACAGATTGTAGTAGCTAGATGTGATGTCGTCTGTACCTACCTACGTTTCCGTGGGATATTTTCCGAGTTCAACGAGGGCTAAGCCGTGGGCAAAAGCTATTTGAAAATATGTTTAGATATAGATATCTAAACATATTTTCAAATAGCTTTTTGGCAGAATAAAGTACCTATGTAGACATAGGTACTTTATTCTGCCACGTAACATAACCATATGTCATTATAACACTAGCGACCTTTACTTGTTATCTCATGAACCCGCTGTCGACACCTTTTTCTATGCATGACATTAAATTATGCATATTGTATTCACTTGCAGCAAAAACTTGGATGTGTACCTATGTTGATATTTTTGTCTGTATTTGAATTAAGAATTTGAGATAATTTAAACCGAATGTCATACTTAAAAAAGTTCAAATTCCATTGCAACCAAAAACTTATTAGGACCTTTTTGTTACAAATGATCTTAAAAATCAACTTAGAATACATTTCACTAAAGTAGATAACTGATTAAGTGGCGATGGAATGTAAATTATCCGAGATTATGAACACTGCTATAGCGTCAGTCTTTGGGTTCCGTACCGTTCCGATATGAAGTATCGTATATTCTTCTTCTTTTCGTGTCGATGGTACAGTCAACAGCAAAAGTAGATGATCAAAGTCAGAAATTCAATACTAATGAACGGAGTTCGCGTCAGAACTGTGTGGCGTCGAAGTGATTTAAAAGTATTCTACGTAGTAAGTATTCTAAGTAGTAGTACTTCGACGCCACACAGTTCTGACGCGAACTCCGGTCATTAGTATTGAATTTCTGATTTTGATCATCTACTTTTGCTGTTGACTGTACCTACTCTTCTCCCTCCGGCAGAGAGGCCTGTGTCCCAGCAGTGGGAACGTTAGATACAGGCTGACAATGCTGCATGGTACTATTCTTTGTTTTGTTCATATTGTTTGAGCCCAGCCTAGCTAAAAAGGCCACTTTCGCAGAATCATAAAAGGATAACATAATGGACAGTTAACCGTTAAGTTAATCGTATCAAATCCCATTGGTGAAGCATTTTTCAGTATTTTTTTTTGTCTGTACTAAAATACCAATCAATCCGATCCAAGTCCAATCCCAATCTCTTTGATTATCCCTGCAGCGAAAAAAAGAAAAACACGGACTGTCTTCGCCATATTACGATTCATAATGTTATCCTTTTATGATTCTTCAAAGTGGCCTTTTTAGGCCCCCTGTAGGTGGCCACGTTGATTGGGGCATGTAAAACACACAGTGGCATTAAAACAAAATAAAAGTGATTTTCTCATAAATTCAAGTAGGTAACCATTTCTTTTATCATGTGTAAAATTTTCTTTATATTTATTTGCAGGATATTATTTCCATCAGCATGTCCATTTTGTTACTTTGGTATATTATTATAATTTATATTATCTGAAAAAAGGTTATGAAAAAATCATTGTTGTGGGTCAAAGAATCCTGAAATAATTAGATAAAAAGGCATTTTTGCTCCTCCATTTTCTAAAGAAATATTTGGAGATACTATTAGCAAATGCACAGCCAGGTTCCCTCGACGATGATGCAGCAAATTTGTTGAAACTCATCCCTTACGTCGAGAAAAGACAGGGTGCGTGATGATGTGAATTTTATATTTCTCGTCGCCAGCCTTTTAGAGACTGTTTCAATAACGGCCGGATCAAAAGCAATTCTTGGTCGCATGATTGTCAAAAATAAAATGAACTTCGGATTCGTGCGTCTGAATGAATCTTGCTCTGATACTTAATTCAATTTTGCTTAGTTCTTATTAGAGTGTTATTAAAAACCATTTTTGATAGCAAAACCAATAATCACTCTTCTCCCTTTCCCTCTCGCACCCTGACAATGGTACAGGCATCGCTCGTTGCGCGACTTACGGTGCCTTTCTGTCGCGCGCGATTTTATCGCGTGTCGCGCCTATTTGAATTAGCCTTTAAAAAGCATAACTGACGAAAAGTTTCGTGTACTATAGTTACACCTCTGTCTAACCCTTCGGAGAATAAAGGCGTGACGATATGGGTAGTTACTCAACTTTTTCGATCCGTACCAATAGGGTGCCAATAGGACCCTATTATTAAGGCACTGCTGTCCGTTCGTCTGTCTGTCACAGGGCTGTGTCTTATGAACCGTATTAGGTAGACACTTGAAATTTTCACAGAGTGTGCATTATTACAGCCGCTATAACATCAAATAATAAAATAAAGGGGTTCCCCATACAAGAAAAGTTTTAAATAAGTATGTTGTGTTAATTATAGGTACCTATTGCAAGTACAAGTGGGACGGAACCCTTCGTGTGTAAACTTGCATGGTATGGCTTTTCATTACTTGTTCAAATAGAACCATTCTTGTCATAAAATAATTGGTTATCATCTCTAAAAACAAACAACCTCGATAAACCGCCAAACAAAGTTAGGTACATCAAAATTAAAATCCTTCACGATTAAAATGACAAACATCAAAGGAATCCTCATCCATTGTAACATCATTAATGAACCGGTCTCATTGATTGATCGGCAAAGGAATTGCTAGTCTCACATTCGCGCATTATATTCCGAATTTTAAAAGAGAGACTTGGCTTATCGACACCTGTCATTGGACTAACATTTTTCATGGTACACAATAGTGGGACAAAGAGGCTTTAGATCCATCGTAAGTTGGACGTAATGAGGCGGGACCACCTCGAGGGGCCGATAGCGCATGCGTCGTAAGATCGACTCGAGATTAACAGATGGACCACACGTTGGTCGCAGGTAGCTCGTAATTCAATTGAGATTGTCATCGTCTCGATGACGTGATAGTGGCTAACGAAGCGAAGATCGAGCACCGGTAGCGAGTAGCGGTTTGCGATGATGATTAAAATAATGAGTTGTTGGTTCTCTGTGGCAGGTGATACAAGCTTTTAAAAGGATATTAAAATGATATCGCTGTAAAGTTTTATTATGTTGTAACATTGATCCACTGTTTTGGGATGCGTTGTCATCTCTAACATCGAGTTACTTTGTGATTGAATATATTAATCTATCTTATTTTTAATACACACTGCATACTTTTTTTTTGTTCAACATGCTAAATAATGTTACCACTGGGCCACCATTGCTCTCCGCGACTTACGAGTTGTAGGTCGTAGGTCCAAATCCCCCATTTAGTCGCTTTACTTTGTGTTAATTATTTCATCACCACTGCTCTCAAAACGGTGAAGGAAAACATCGTGAGGAAACCGGAATGTCCTAGAATAGAAGACATTTGACATCTACCAACCCGCACCGAGCCCGCGTGGTGAATTACAACACACTCACAGAGAGGAGGCCTGAGTCCCAGTTGTGGGAACATTATAGGCTGATTCTGCGAGTAATGTTAATGGAATATTGTTTTTAAACATGCCAAACTGATACTTTGCAACCTGAAAATTTACTTATTTGGAATTAGGTTACAGTCGATTATTCTGCGTAGGAGTAGGTACTAGGTATTTGCAATACCAATATTTGTACATATATTTTTAAAGCTCTGATTAATTAGTTCAAATTTACGTTTGCGTTACAATAGGACAAACAATACACACTCTAATAGTTTTCACGGCTAATCAGTCAACAAAGTCTGTTTGTCGCCACAGACGTTTAAATAATTTGTCGGTAATTGATTACCTACGGCTTCGTGGACAAATAGTAACCTTTAGTAACGTGTTTGAATTGGCTACTGGTCTTCTAAAATTAAGATCTGTTTGTTTGAAATAAACAGGAATTATAAACGTTGGCAGTTTAAAAGATTCATGATCATTTCTTTAGAGATAACCAATGATGATAGTCAGAAGCCCGAAAGTCTGACAATCAGTCTTACCAAGGGGTATCGTATTGCCCAGTACCTACGTTGTGGAGGTCAGATTGGCAGTCGCTTCGTATAAAATACTGGTACACGGTTGCATCCGTTTAGACTGGAAGCCGGCCCTAACATAGTTGGCAAAAGGCTAGGCAGATGATGATGATGAATCACTCTCAAATTGTCTCAAGGAAAACTTGTTATGAACTCGGATTTTTTAAAACTCCATCTTCAGGTGTTACTTACAGCTCATCGCTATGTTTTGTTTTATCAATACGGTGAGATTGAGAAAGTTCTCACCGTATTAAATTGTTCGCACTTACTCATTCAACACAAAAAATATGAGCATAGAAGATTGTATCACTAACTCTACATATTATTCTTCTTGGTATAAAAAAATCTGTTGATAGAAAAATGACCCTAAATTAGCCATTACAACTTCACTAACAGATGAAACTGCTTTCACTAATACTGAATCAGTGAAAGCAAAATCCGAAACAAAAAGTATGATTACAGAACATCTACACACAGCATATATGACAAAAAAAGACACGCCTCCTATTTCTCTCGTTTTCCTTGTATCGGGAACGAAACATACCGAAAACTAGCCGACTATATCTCCATATTTATTTGGTGCGATCCCTGGACCCTGCTCAATGTAGACTTGTCAGTGGTCAGCGGGAATCTCGGCTCAACCCGGCGACCGCACATACCAGGACCGCGGAGATTCAAAGAAATACCACTACGAACCCCACAGAAATGTTTCTATCCCTCTCTCGCTAAGGTTCTTATGTGTAGATTAGTGATTTGTGATCTCGTTCCAGATTATCTTTTTGTTTTATCGAAATAAATAAAAGGAAGTTCGGTTGGATGTGTGTGCGCTATGTTATAACTATTGGGTCATTTCTACGCATGGAGATTCTTGTTATCGATTTCATTTTTTCTTTTTTTAGGATAAAGATGAATAGTTTAAAAGATTTTCTGATACAAGTGGGTAGGTGTAGGTAATGCTGAAAAAGGTAGCGTAGCAAATTGTAAATTAAATATTCCAGCTACAAAAATAAAATTATAACTTGTTTACATCCGTTAGTGAGAAAATGTTAATTGAGATAATTACTGTAGATACTGAGAATCTAGATTACTTTTTGCTATTCAAAATTTTAAATGTTTTAGTAGTCGAAAAAATTTAAAATAAGTATGTTCTACGTAAGAAAGGATGTAAATTGCGTCATTTTTTTTAAGGTAAATAACATAGGTATATCAAAAAGTCATAGTTATTTTGAATTTGCGATGTTATCGGGTTTATTTTATCGGATTCTGCCATGTCATTGAACTAAAAAAAAATATAAAAAAGCTAATGAATTCCAACATTTTCCATTCTATTCCATAAATAAAAAAAGACGTTACATTGACAAAGCCCCTTTGACATCAAATATAAAGGCAATTTCCTCGAAAGGAAATTACAAAATTACGAGGACTTGGGTGACAATGAAACTATTCTGTCAGGAGTATTAGCCCCAATGAACATTCAAGTTAGCTTTAATACTAGGCTTTTGAAGTAAGGCCTTCGACCCTGATAGGCATTAAATCTTTCAGCACTGAAATACTAATATTAATCGACTATAACCTAGGACTGTGTATTAAACAAATTGAAAGGGTCGCTCTATAGAATTCGTTGATTAAACCTGAATTATATGAAACTTGATTTATGGAGTTGAAGAGGGCGAGGATGACGTGAGGTAGCAACCTTATACCTCGCCTTGTTTTGCAAGGGCTTACAATTATTGATTTGCGAAAGCCTAGAAAGAAACTTATTTTAATCAGTTAGGTAGTTATGATATGAATTTTAAATATGCTTTGATTGTAAATGATAGTACAGGTCCAACTTTTCTATATTATATAAAGGAAAAAAAATAACCAGTGCGCATATATTTATGTATATGAGCATTATACATATCTAGACTAGCGTAAAAGAATTTCGTTGGTTATATAAAAATAATGTTAGCTGTCCATACATTTAGACCGCGTAGGTATTGCTCTTTTCTAAGAAACAGTAGATTTTTTTTTTGATAACCGACGAAAAGTTTCTACTCTAGGTCTAGAATCATAATGCTGAATTTGGTTACAGTTTGCGTACTAGTTATTTTTTCCCCCTGTATATGTATAGAGGTTACCTTCTCCTAGAAGTTTGATTGTATGAGGGTATTATAGGTATGAGGTAATCCCTGGATATAGTGGTCAGATTTCGAAAATTCTTTCGTTGGCTGAAAGCTACACTATAGCCGAGTGCCATAGGATTGCGAAGTCGCGGGCAACTCTAGAACCTAGTAGTAAAATAATAGTGTTCAGTCACGCAAGCGCTTATAAATATTGAACTAGTTATATAAATGTGCACAAATGCCTACTGGTGGCATTTTGGTAATTAAAACAAATTATAATATGAAACCAATCATGGTTAAGATTGAACTTTAGCTACCATTGCTACTTACTGACGCGAATTAATAAAAAACTACTGTGTTAGACAAGCAATTTGACTCACTAATCTAAAAAAGTAAAAGTGTCTTACAAAAATGATCAATCAAAATTGACAACAAACGAAATTGAAATCTTTAAACAACCTTTGCACATACTCAACAACACGTATATACCTACGAATGTACCAAATGAACTTCCTAATATGTGCGTACGTATATTACATGCAAAATTGTAACATGCCATACAAGGTGTACGAAATCGTATCAATGTCTACGGTGTCTGTACAACTAATTTACTAGGCGCAATTAATCAAAACAAAAAGGAAGCTCAGGCGCATGCATGTGTAATTATTATGCACATTAATTAACACAACGGGCCGGTACATAAATTATTGTGTCGAGCACGCAACGCTACTGATGTAGGTAGAGTAGGTACAGCCTTATTTATATTTTGTTAGTAGGTACAGTTTTATTAGAGGTGCGGTGTTTGAGAGTATACATAATATTGGAGTTAATACAAAGTTTAATATTTTTAGATCAACATAGAGTATGAGGAATATGGTGATAATTTTACAAAACAATTTAATTATTTAAGCAGACTTTTGTTTACCGATTGCAGTTAGCGTACTACGAAAACTGTAGTTCACTAACGAACCCAAATGTTACATAGTTAAAACAAGATCCGACTTCTCCCGACCTTCAACATCACCAACACACGACATTTAAAATATTTTATTTTCTTTCACAGCAAACGGCCAATATCAACCTGGGATGGAACCGAAGCGCCAACGCACAGCCTACACGAGACACCAAATACTAGAACTTGAGAAAGAATTCCACTACAACAGATACCTAACGCGAAGAAGAAGGATAGAGATAGCTCACACTCTAGTCTTATCTGAAAGGCAAATCAAAATCTGGTTCCAGAATAGACGGATGAAGTGGAAAAAGGACAATAAGCTGCCCAACACCAAAAACGTACGGAGAAAAACAAATCCGGCCGGCGTCACCACAACCTCGACTAAGGGTACACCAAAGAGTAGATCGAATAAGAATACAAATAACAATGATAAGAAGAAATCAAACAACAATGGCCGACCAGACAGTATAGAAAATGTTACTGATAACATAATGAATGATTTGCATTGTGTTGGCGCACAGCAAAATTTGTCACACGATCCAGCTATCAGTCCGATGTCTCACCCAGGGAGCCAGATGAATGCGGGGCATCCCATGACACCACATCACCTCCACATGATGAGCATGCATGGAGGCATGGACCCTGCTTTACTTGCCAACCTTGCAGCCCACGGCTCTCCCGTCGGCTCGGCAGGCTGCGGCACCGGCATCCCATCAAACCAACCAGTCATCAAATCAGACTACGGTCTAACCGCCTTATAATCTTTAGATGTGTAAAGAAGAAAACTCTATTTTTCATTATCGAACTGTAATTCTTACCATTCCTTTGTGTCTAAGGTGTAATAAAGTGATTAAAATAATTTAAGGTTTATTTTTAAGTTGTGTAAGTATTTTAGAGTAACCAGTCATAATTGGATGTTTGGATAGTTAGGTGGAAAACTTTACAATGTCAAAAGTGTGATTATTATTATTTTAGGGTAGGTAAACATCTTCTGAGTGTTGAATTTGTACATTTTATTTTAAGTCATTGTCAGTAGTAATAATTGTATTTATTAAATTAATAACTAACTTTTTATACATATACTTTGCAAGGATAATAATATTGTCATCAATGTGCGCTGAACTGTCTACTTACTTTTAGTTACCATTTCAACTGATGTATTTCCTTATTTTCGAGACATCTACCAAACTGTTTTTATCTTGTGTATAGGTATTGAAATATCACTTTTATAAATTCTAGCTTATGTTAGCAGTATAGGAATCTATCATTCATTTTGATGAACCGAGGATTATAAGTTTTCTTTAACAAAACTTAGATATTTTTTAATGCTTTGGTGATTAGCTGAAAGCTTTTATGTAAAAAATAATATATTCAGTTGAATTATTTAATATACTGTTCCTAAATAACGCTACAGGTGGGTAGATGTATTGTGTATGTAAAAATAATCATATTGATAAAAATGTCGTTCATAATGTTCACGACTTATGTGATGTAGACAATGACTTAGGCTTAGGTACAAAATGTGGATTTAATTTTTAACGAGAAATTGTTTTGTAACTGAAATAGAAAAATGTGAATACAAAACCAATAAATATAGTAATGAAAAATACTTGTACTGCTTTTTATTTATGCTCTGAATAGTTTACTTATAGCTACCTCCAAGATCTGTCAAAGTCAGTAGACTCGTCGAAAAGGTTGTAATAAAATTTTCTCAAACATGCTTGGTTTGAGCATTATTTTGACAACCTTCTTCGAGATAAATCGAAATTGCTGTACTGGCCAAATACATGCGAGAAGCGGCCGGCAATAGTTGCATGAAAATCCATATCTGTCGTGCGTTAGCGGCCAAATAAATTACATATTAAACTCATATCTGTCGTGTAATTTAAAAATGGAACGATCTTTTACTCCGAAATATGGCAACCAAGGAGGTAACTTACCAAAAATTAAACCTGTTTAAAGTAATCAAGAAACGAATAAACATATTGGCGCGTGAACAATTATTGTTGATTCTGGAATTCATAATTAATTTACTCAGTTTGAATTTTCGCGCATTATTTGAAAAAAGTACTATACAAGCGTTGGCCACAACTAGGCATTGATGGACTTACACGTTCGTCCATCAATGCCTCTTTTGCTGGCCGCTGCAGTTATGTATTCGAGAACACATCCAGAATCACAAAGTTAACAAGAAAAGGATTGCCATACATTAGATACCCATTGCTTTTTAAAATTAAGCGTCAACAGTTTCATTATACACTTAACAATTATTCTTAACAGATAGAAAATCAATAGTAAGTGAATAGATTAATGAATGCTTGAATCCAAATTCAATAAATTACAACCATCATGAACATTACCTTGCCCGAAGCCATATCGTTAAGCAAGCACCCAATTTACATTCAACCAAAATTGCATCCAAGCATATCGGCATGCATCACAAGTCACTCCTACGCATTGATCGTTCCTCTGGCATCGATATCATAACCTTGTGACATTCGTATCGAACGAAATGAAAGCAAAAATCGTAATGTATTCGTTGAATGTAAGGTCATTAATCAAAGTCGCTGGCTCTTTGTGTGGCCGGCACGCAACATCTCCTGCGAGCCTGACGACTACGGTTTTATCAACTCTGATATAAATTGTACTTGTGTTCACAGTTTTAATATCGCTTGTAGGATTTTTCACACTTGGATATTATTCATTGTCGTTGTAGTTTTAGGTTACTTTTGTTGGATTTGAAGTTTTGGAATTTAAATGTACCAGTCACGATTTTGTAGTTGGGTGAAATTGGATACTTGGACTACCCAATTGAAATATATCATACGTTGACATATTTGTATCACCAAAATGGCACTTAACAATCTTATTTTATTATATCCAATTGTTTAAAATGGTCTTAAAATAGAATAAAAAATTTGTTGCAACGCCTAACGTTGAAATTCAGTCCCAAATAGATTTTCATATCATTTACATAAATCAATTCTTGGGCACCAATTATAGATATTAAAAGCCATTAACCAAATTGCCGATCAACAAAATATCGCGTGCCTCATTTGTACAGTAAGTGACCGCTAATCTTACACGAAATTACAAAGCAAATGGGAGCCTAAAGAAATGGACATTGAAATTGATTTGAAGTTTTAGTTCTGATGTCCAAGTAGGGATCAAAAGTAAAGATGTTGGCAAGACGCCAACAGAATTTTTGGAACAGTATATTACGAAAAGATTGTTGCTTTTTGTCCTAGACCCAGATGATGTGCAAAAAATATTGCAAAAACTCCCAAATTAGCCGAAACATTTTCTTATTCATTCGCAAAAGACTGGCAAGGTTTCTTCACAATAACCCTTTTTTGCACGGCGCGTTAAAGAGTTATAATTTTTGCAGATCTTCTTGGTGTAGACAAAAGAAGTTATTGTTGTTGAGATTTGTATGCAAATAACAAGATTATGCTACCGTCGCGGTTTGAAGGATTTATTGTGCTTTGCCGCTTGTAAAATGTTTAGTGTTTTTCGTGTCCCTTGAGACCCTTCTGTTTTGAGCAGACGGTAGCTGTTTTACTGTTATTTAATTTCTTACCCTGAGTTACATACATCCGAATTTCGAAACGAAAACGGTACCTAGACGTTGCTGCTGTCCCGCGCAGTTAATTATAATTTCATAGAATCGGTTGTTTGGTGAGGTTAGGTATTGTTCAGTTTTAGTTTGAGAGTGAAATTATTAAAATTAAAACTATAGGATTAGGACCTAATAGCCAGTGAACTACATATCATATCATATCATATCATTTATTCGCATTCTACAATGTTTAAAAAGTGACACTACACTACTGACACTGAAAGAGGAAGGAATCTTAATTTTGGTATCGCACCTATTTCAATTAGATATAATTAATTATAATAAGTTTTAATTTTAATCTTTTCACTCTCAAACCATATAAAATAACAGGTTTCCAGGAACCTGGTTCTTTTACTGAGATAATGCAGTTACTACGTAAAGTTAAGTCGCCTTAAATAAAAGGTGAAATAATTGAACTTTAAACTATTCCACCTTTTATTTTAGGCGATTTAACTTTAAAAACTTTGGAACTAATATCGCGAGGAAAAAAGCTTTAAACATTAAAGTTTTTTTCCTGAAATTACAGATCACTCCACTGGGATTGGGGCATTATTTTGCAACCTTCTAACATTTAGGAAACAAAGGGCGGTAAAGTAAAAGGTCTTAGAGAGAGGAGGCTTCGGCAGGTGAGTCCCATGGGACTAGTTGAGGAAGTGAAGTAAAAGTGCCGCCGAGACCGTGACTTGCTGGAATAAAAGGGTAAGAAGTTAGGTGAGATATTTACAAATAGTAAACGGTCAGTAAGAAAATCAGGAAGACCTCATCAATATAGTGGTTTCAAACAATGGAACTTACAAAATTTATGATTACACGTGGAATCATCTAGAAAGTAGTTTACTTGTGTACAGTTTGGAATTAACCAGTAAAATTATTTATTTAAGTACTTACGAATCATATAAAAACAATAATCTTAAAATGTCCTAAAACTGGAAACAATTTGATAGGACCTTTAACTCTCCTGGGACAGATACTCGTAACATGGAGTGCGGTTACCTTTTCGTGGATGACTTTAGCCTTACTCCGTGGAGTGACTTGCCATATTGCGAAAACATCGGTAAGTATTCAGATACGTCGGTAAGTATGACTGTCTACAAACGAGGTGAAGGGTGGCAAGTGAAGATTTATATTTCATATATTCTCATGCATTATAAGAACAAATCAGTTATTGATAACTTCGCGATTTGATGCAAAAATGAAAGAAGAGTTAGTAGAACTCCTTCTGGTTCTTCAGATTTGTTAGTGTGAGGTATCCACACTCAGAATTTAGAATAATCATGCAAGATTAAGTTGAGATACCAGCCAAAATTATGATTCTTTCGATTTCAGATGCATTAATTCACTGCTATCAATTTTAAACTACAAAGATGATGATCAAAACATAACTAAAGCAACGCAAGCTGAAAACAAACTTATATAATTAGCAATACACGTCATACAGAACAATGGACGTCTTAAATTTAAGCCAAACTTGGTAGACGTATACGCTTCAGCAACAGTCAGCAACTTTGGCGGCGCGAAGTGAACTCAAAGGGCTGTACGACGCGACAAATTTCAATACATCGTCTTGTTGCGTAGGGGCGCCACCCAACTGAATATGGCGGATGGTTTTCGTGTGGTACAAGTATATAAAGTTAATATTATAAATAAGATTTTGTCTTTAATACGAAAGGAATGTTATAGGATATGTAATTTTCTACATATCCTATAACATTCCTTTCACAGGATTAATTAATACAAACAAAAATGAGCCTAAAAAGCTTCCAAATTACTCTCCAAGCTGAGTTGTAAGGTTACAACCCCATTTTCTGCAAAAAACAATAAATTTGTTATAACCTAGGTTCGTATTTTACCGCTACTTCAGGTTTCTTTATTAAAGTAGACGAGAAAATACTTTTCAAAGCCGTACACTGCATATCAACCTACTAAAAGCTTAATTGAAATCTAAAACGTCTTTCATTTTTCTTTTGCACGCATTTTCTTATAAATTGTGCCTGTACATCATAGTATAGGGTGGCTCAAGTCGTCGGCTGTATGTAATCCATACTCGAGTCGATTTGAGAGCTGTAGAAATGTGCGTGAGAAGCCGACATATGCGGAGGGGTCGCTCAAGATATTGGATTTCTATGTTTGTGGAGTATGATATACAAAAATTTTCAGTTTAGTTTTGAGAAGTTCAAATAAGCTTTAAAGTTTGTTAGTGAATGAAAACTTTACTACCAAGATTTGAATTTGTAAAATATCTTTTAGGCAGTTTAACATTAATTACAGAATTATTCCCAAGGAAATGGAGTTCGATTCATCACTAGACATAATGTTGACTTTCTAGTTTTGTTGTTGTATTTACATATTCCAGTTTGAAATATAAATATCAAAAATATCTACGCCTAAATATCTTTTTGTATTTATTTATATAGTTAGTCTTTTAATGTATTACCTAGTGTAAATAGTTAGTTAAGAGAATATGAAAATAAATTATGTACATAAATAATATATAAAGACAAAAAATATCAAAAATAATCCATACTGAAGAGTCACTTTCTTCGTGTGAGGACGTATTCTGACAGATAGCCTATACAAGGTGATTGATATACATCAACATGTATGATATAAGATTTAATATGTACTTACGTTGATGATCAGTAGATATAGTACCAGTATATACGCATTTTTATTTTTCCTTTTTAGGGTTCCGTACCCAAAAGGTAAAAACGGGACCCTATTACTACGGCTCCACTGTCCGTCTGTCCGTCTGTCACCAGGCTGTATCTCATGAACCGTGATAGCTAGACAGTTGAAATTTTCACAGATGATGTATTTCTGTTGCCGCTATAAAAATAAATACTAAAAACAGAATAAAATAAATATTTAATTAATTAATATTTAATTCCTATACAACAAACAAGTTATTTTCGGCGTTTTTGCCTTGTGGTACGGAACCCTTCGTGTGCGAGTCCGACTCGCACTTGGCCAGTTTTTTTTTCTTACTTTACCTTTTAAGTAAATAACAACACATTTGGGTGTGAGTACCTACGTGAGATAAGATTATAGCAGTCCTTATAAATTTATTCAATCATCTTTATATCTTTTAAAACTAAAGTAAATTATTATTTATTACTGTTTTATTGCTGAATGGTTAGCAATGTGTTTTGTGGATATTTGAAACTAATGGAACACAGTTTGTAAAGATTTGTTGTTTGTAAAGACGCTTCTCAAAGTTAAAATAAAAGAAAAGTCAAGTCAAGCCAGCATCACAAACACTTTCTTAATTCGCACTTCATTGAAAATCAACGAAGCACACTCGCACTTTGTTTTGCTCTCAAACGCGTTTCCAGACGCTTCATATACTACATAGATTATTATAAAGACATACAATATATCACGGCTGTATATATAGCACATATCTCGGTAGTCAGTCGGCCAAGCTTTTGTGCCCTTCTGTGGGGCGACGTACGATATGTGTGTATGTGGGGGTGAGTTGTGTGTGTGTGCGTTGATTTCCCGACACAACGCGACGCCCGCCGCGCCTGCTCGGTATGGTTCTGAGGTACGGTTGGAAGAAAGTACTGAGGTTATTGAATTAAATTGGTTTATCAAAGAGGATTTAATAATATGTGTAAAGTTTTTAAATTTCTTTTAGTTTGTTAGTAGTTTTTGCAGTTACTCCATGAAAGTATCACATGCTTGTTTACCTAATATTAATAATGTTGCCGAGCAAATTATCATCCTTTCTCTTGGCTCATAATGTGCTATGCACTGCGACTTTCTCTGTTAAATATAATTAAAACGCGAGTTTTATTTTCTCCAGATTTATGTCTGCTTGCAGTGTGTTTCATGAAACGCTCTAATTATAATTATTTTCAATGATTCAATAAATTATTTGATCGTTTATTAAAAACGGGCACGAACATTAAAATCAATTGGCAACTTTTATTCACAATATCATCAATATCCCAGTAGGTGTAAAATAAAAAAAAATAAAAAACCTTTTTTTTCTCATTTCAGTCAGTACTTTCCACTCCCCATGCTCAGCTGTCAGCCGCTCGTTCCGAGGGCACTCACACACCCACAATCTAATACAGTTGGCACTTACACCCATACACACACACTAGGGGTGCGCCCCGCGGCATGGTGGGGACTGTATTAAGTTCCTTTCTTTTCACTAAAATAATTTTAGGGGATGGTTGTAGTTCAATATTTTTTTACGAAGGGTCGTTGAATGCGTTCGTACACTTTGAGAAATGGCTGCTTCTGTAGGGTGCATTTACTAGTGGTTGAGATGTTTGCAACTGTGATAGGTATATCTTTTACGCACATTTGAGTTCTATGTGCGTGTCCCTGTAATGCTGTTTATTTGAAATAGTTCAACTGTGTGTATATATAAAGACGTTTGTTGAATACGTATCAGCTTTTAGCTTATTTTTATTTTATTACTTAGGCTTTTTTGTTTTGTTTATCGATTGCCCTAAAGTTTTGATGGAATTTTACGTTTAATGAAATTACATACTTTATAAAGTAGAGACATTGAAATAAAGCTGTCAATCTGTCTTCAAATATTTTGGTATTCAGTTACAAACTGTTTTAATCGACCGACCAATTATAGTAGATTTTTAAAGAAAAACAACCTACCAACATTTCAAAATACAAACCTAAATTATAGACACCTTTACCACAAACCATTAAAACATCCTGGCAGCTTTCCAGCCAACACAAAAACTAAAAAAAAATATTCAAAATTCGAACAGCTGAACGAAAAATAATAATATTTTTGAGATAAAAAGTAAAACCCGATAACATCGCCAGCAATCTTTTGCTGAAATATTTTTAATCAAACGTTATAGGTATCTCTGCCTACCTGGTAGGCCGCGGGCATCCGACCGACCTGTCAATCTTCAAACGTTAGATTAAAAACATCATCTTTGCTTTTTTTAGCATTAAGAGGATCAAGGAATTATGTTGGAAAAAAATCTTGGGCTGTATGATTATGAGGCGTTAGATAAAGTTTTGACGAAGGTCGGTGAGAATCTCTGGTTATGTATACTGTTTATTGTTGTATATAAAGAGCAGGTATACGTTTTTCTTTGCTTTTGATATTAAGGAATATGTGGTATTGTTGGTGCGTCTTCTCTGTAGATTTATTTTTGGACCGCACGAATGCTCCCTTTATGTGAACCTACAGGACAGGACGGTCACTTGGCTTCGTTTGTTGGACGGAATCGACAGATGCTTGTGTTTAAAAAACTCCACATCTTTTAAGTATTAAAATATTGTCTTTGTCTTCATAGCTGAAAACTCTATTTTCAAGAACTATCATGTGTTAGCTGTTGGTTTTAGGCATTTTCGGATCGTATAGTTTTGATAGTTATGAGTTACGCGGTTTATGTTCTGTGGTTTTGTTAATAGCCATATTATCAAAACCACAGAACATAAATTCCATGTGTCACGATTCACGAACACGATGATATTCGACGTGCATCATTGTCCGGGAATACTTACTTAGGTACTAATGAAATCCAAAAACAACTACATAACCTTGTAAATACTTCAATTAACAACCCGTATCTATCGCTTAAATCTCACTTAGGCTGCAGAAACTATGCTCAAATCACTTTACAGCAGAATACCCTTTATCACCTTCGTCATACGGCCCAAACTCCTATCTATCAACTATTCTACTTCGCCTTCTATGGGTTACTAAGGCAGGTGTGCAATAAGTGCTGAGTCAGCGCAGTGGCACCGGTAGTCCGTGGTAGCGGGTTCAGATCCCGGTCGATCACAATTTACATGTCAGTCGCGCCGCTTGATATCCGATTGTTACTTTGAACTATGCTAGTCATTCTGGTATTGGTATCGGTATCGGAATACGATTATGGTGATGCGGATTTTGGTGGTATTATAGGTGACGGGATGGTTGATAAGGATGTTTGGATGTGGGTAATATAGATCTTGTGGTTATTCCTTTGGGTCGTGTCATCTCTAGCTACAGGATTACCCCAATACATAGGTACCCTTCGGTGGTAGATCACAGATATTTGAATCCATGTTTCCAATTGATTTTATAACAACTTAAAAAAAACAGTGCAAAATTTCAGAATAATAATTTTGACTGGAAGCCGTCCCCAACCTAGTTGGGAAAAGGCTAGGCAGATGATGATGAATTTAATAATTTTGAAAAACCCATAATTTGAAGTTGTAGCGCAAACTGGAGTTAATATGTAGTATTAAAAGTTATTTTTTCAAAACACGTAAGTAAGTATTTGTTTACATTTTCGGAAACTAAATTGTGGACACAGGATACCTAAGTAACCCTTCACATAACAGGTTTAGGGGCGACTACAGAATGCTGTGCAAAAGCGTATCAAGGATATTTTTTTTCAAAATCTACAACTTCAGCTTTCATAGAAGAGTAAATATTTCCAAAGCAAAGGCTGGGAAGCAACGCCTACAAGTTGGCAAAACGATAATTCAGTAAAATTTAACAGTTTTTCTTAAACAAAAATAATTTTATGAGGAATGTGAAAAACCTACAATGTAGCTCGTAAAAATACCTATACAATGGTAGATTTTTAAGACGAGATCAATGAAGCTTTAGTTTCCTAAGAAAACGGACAATAGTCACACATATACAATAGTCCAAACACAAGGCGTTTTTGACACCTTGTCAAATACTATATAGGTACTAATAATACCTACGTATAATCTCAGAATATCAGCACAGCGGCATTTATTTTTTAAATATCGCAGCATTATGCTGAGATAGTAGCCTTTTTGACCTCACAATGGTGTTTTTTGGTTTAATTTTTTTCTGGTAGTTTTTAGTGTAGGTAACTTTATTAGTTTAAAATGCTCCATTTTTACTTTTTGTGTTTCATGAGTGTCCCATATAAAAAAAACTTTCTTCTAAATACTGGTGAAAATGACAGATTTTTATGACAGCCGTTAACATAGACGGAATCAATTTCCTAGAAAACCGTAGCTTTTGGGTAGGTACAGTAACCGTTGTAGCTACAGAAAAACGTTAACGAACGTAACTTAGATGTAAACTTAGTTTATGTCTGATATTTCTTGCCTAGCCAAATAAACTTGATCATTTTCGCTGACAAGAAAAGATAATGAATCTGTTTATTGAGGTGTGAACAGACTTTATATCGAAGTGATATAATAAAAGATATAATATAATAATAATGACATACTTATTATGATAAAATAATAATGACATACTTATAACAAATAGTGTGCATTTCAGATAGTAACAATCACAATATTAGCTGAATAAAACTCGGTCTACTCGCAAATTGACAGACATTATCATCAGTATCATCTTCAATTAATCTCTGGTCTGGAAACCTGTACTAGGTACAGGTTTTTTCTAAAACCTACTTCAGGCACCAGCTCTTACAATGTGAATTTATATAGTTCAAAACTGTAAAGTGCTACAAAAACATTGTGAGAGAAAATATAATAAACTTATTATTATTATTAATTCATGAGCGATCACAGCGCTATATAGCAATATACATAAGTGCAACAGAACTCTTTTGCTAATGCTAACATGATCCAGCAATACTCGTAACACTGAATAAAACAACAAAATATTTTAAAACCTGAAAGAATATAAAACAAACAACTGACAACATTCGGCTTGAACGTAATCCGACGGCTTCCGTTATGAAGACGGACATGTCAATTTGAGCCAATAACTAACTCAATGGCCACCAGCCAGCTACAATATAACACGATAAATAAGTGGTATAGTGTGCTCATGAGGAATGTGTCGTCGAAGGGTTTCGTAAAGGTTGAAATATTCAATGTAGGTGAAAGAATATGACGAACAGAAAAGAAATTTTCTCACGTTTTTTCCAAATTTTACTATCATTTTTCGTAGCTGTGTCATCCTATTCCCATTAATTTGATATTTTTCGCACCAATATAAACCAGAAAATATGAATTCTATTATTAACCATCGGTAGATCTTTTACGATAGATTTCCAACATAATATAGACGAATATTTAAGTTTTTGTTACCTGCATCACATGTGTTAACGAAATAACAGCTGGCTACGCCTTTTTGATTATCTAAATAACCCACAAAAAATTAAGTTCTAAAGGGAAACTAGTTTTTACGTAGTATGTGAGAAACTACGATTCGACGACTTGTATCGACAACTATAAGCTTGAACAAGATGCAAAAGTTTCAATTCAATAAAAATCTAGTAAAGCAATTATTCAGTAAGAGGCACAATGACATAGCTCGTCACATACAAACATTACTAAACTAGTTCGTCGATTAAAATGGCCCCGAAAAACTAATACAGACGTTCAACCACCATAACTGCACTCTATTCAATTTGCGCAAACACTTTCTTTTTGAAAGTCATGCCAACATATTTGTCTTCATTCGACTGACGGCTCAATGCTGGACGCTATGACCAGAAATCTGACAGAATTGACACACAGCCAGTGAGACAATGGTGTGAATTAAAAATGATAAAAACTGTGGCAACTGTCAGTTTTTATTGAGACAAATGGCTTGGTGAAAAGTCTCTTATCATGCTAATCTGGTGGAGTTTGGAAACAAACAAATATTGTCATGGTCGTGACCTGCACTGTTCGAGTGTACGATAACAATTGGTTGTTTTGAAAATATAGTTTTGGTTTAGCATAGCATAATAAACCTATAATGTTCCCACTGCTGGGACACAGGCCTCCTCTCGGTGAGAGGCAGTGGGTCGTAATCTACACAGGCGGTCCCAGTGCGGGTTGGCGGATATCACACGTTTTAGTTTGGGTTCATTTAAATTAAGTACGAGAAGAAGTAACGACATAAGCACTGATTGCCTCACAGTTTGTGTTATTTTGATACAAAGATTCTCAGTAATCAGTCTTGATTTAGATTGTGCCCAGTAATAAATGACAATGGTTCGCCTGTATTGCATGGAATGCACTGATCGCGATAACGCTGCACTCGTCAGCGAACACGACGACCATAGTGTAGAGTGCAATTCTGCATGTCGGTAACAGCAAGGGTCAAATTATTTTGTAAAAATGAGTAGGTAGGTATAGAATTTGTTATGTAGACTGACACAGCGAATGATCAAGTCAAAACACGACCGGCGAACCAAGTCATTTAGACTCTGCTCTACTGCCAACTATTTTACTACAGCTTTCGCTAAACAATATAAAACAAGGTGCGCAAACGTAGTTTTTTCATTGATATTTTAACGTGTACATAGATAATTATTTACACGTGAAACTGTCAGTGAATATTTAATTGCGGGCAACATAAACATAAATCCGATGGTTTCGTATTTCGTAAATCCGACTTAAGGGCCTAGACGGCAATCGTTTCAAAGCGTTGCGTATTTCCACAAAGACTTTCAACAGTATTGACATAATCTTTTCGGTAGCATAAGTGAATTCATTACATTTTTTATTTTTCCATCATCGCTCGGTCTTATTTCGTAGCACGAGAGAAAAGGAAAACACAACGGAATTTCCAAATTCAAAAATTCGCCAATTTAATCAATAACCCTAAAAAACAAAAACCAATCAATAACACCCAATCAGAAAGGGCATAAAAAGCTCACATCTGTCTCATTCCCCATTGTGTAGAACGTTGAGCACGTGCTCCGTACATGCAACGTCATCGGGCAGTCATTATCGGGGTCAACGGCCCGCTGATTACCTTGCCCTGTCGTTCATCATTAGCCTAGGTTAGGATGTTTGTAAACATAGCCTCCATTCAATAGTCATATCCCGTGTAATTGGGTCACATGAAAAATTGTAAGTGTTGAATTTGATGGGTCAATTTTAGTGTTCAGACTTTTTTTTTTAGATTTATTGTAATATTTTCTTACTAACTGGCTTCGCTCACGTGTTTTCAAAAGCAATACAATCGTACTGAAAACAAAGTCAGTGAACCTATTATTAATTTAAGCCAAAAAGTCAAGTGTTTATACCTAAACGCACTGCACTGACGGACAGCCTCAAGAGAGTTATTGCCTTTTATAAAATGTGAAGAAGCTGACGGGCACACTGTCACTGCTTTCAATAGTAGGTTTAGGTATTATACATTGTATCAGATAACTTAATATATTATTCATCAACTGATTGTTTGGAGTGACATTGGATTGAATTGGAAGTCTGACAACCAGTCTTACCAAGGGGTATTCGTATTACCCAGTAACTGAGTTGTGGAGGTCAGATAGGCAGTCGCTCCATGTAAAATACTGGTATTCAGATGTATCCGGTTAGACTGGAAGCTGACCCCAACATAGTTGGGAAAAGGCTAGGCTGATGATGAACTGACATTGGAAGTGACCAATGCAACTTGAGAGCCTACAAAACCTTACCCGTACAAAACCGTATCTACTCCAAATCATGAAGTTCCGAACTCACAGTTTTAGACTTCATGTGTGTATTAGTATTTATTTTTGTATATTACATTGTTATTTTCGATCTATCCATCTCTTATTTCGCACCTGCCATGTTTTGTCTCTGCATCACCCTAAGATTGACTGGTAGAAAATGCCTCAGGCAGTAAGTCCGCCTTCAGTTTATTTTTAACTTGTGTATAAAGCTTTAATAAATTAATAACAACTGAAAAAAATCTAGCATGACTGTACTTTTCCGTAACGAAATCTGTAGTTAATACATGTAAGTATTTACGTTTTTCAATTTTACTTTTTAATCTGAATAGAAACGGTATTTAATGATTAAGTACATAAATATAATTTATACAAAATTAACGGTTATTTTACCAAGAGCTTCCTAGGGCTACCAACTAAAATTAAATTAACACAAAACTAACATCGATTAATTTGAATTTGCAAAGATCAATAACATTTTAACCTGACCTCTGACCCGTAATATATCACACTAAAATAAACATTAAATATAGTTTAGTCTAGCCAGAAGCGCATTACGTACGGTTACAGAAAAACTACATGATCAATCATTCGGAACATCAGGTGTCCAAAAGAAAATATTTATTACCTGTCATTAGGTACTGTGGTTCTTCTAATCAATTATTAAGTACTTTATATTTGATATTTTCGAAAAAACGGTTATTATTTATCAGTAGGTTTGAAAATGAGGATGGTTGTATGTTTGTATGCGTGTGCGCAGGATTGACGGGTAATAAATCAAGCTACGCACTCGTGCGCACGATTCTGCAGCGCTGAATGTATCAAATCAGCTTGGTGCCTCACGATCACTAGCTTTTGTTTTGTTTCGAACAGTGATTTCATTTCTGCTAACCTAGTTTCCAATTGTGTGATAAACGGAACGTTTTAAACTGCGAAGTACTTAATTATAAAGTTCAAACCGTTTGATCCTATATTTTAATGACTTGTCTGGAAGGTGTTAAACTTTGATTTCGATGTTATTTCATTTATGGGTAGGGTTCAGTAACGAGTTATAACGTGTAGTTACCTACGGGCTTCAAACCACTAGAGACTAGTAACAGTGCTACGAAAACTACCAACCAACATATTTAAAAAAATCCAACAACGGTAGTAATGGCATCTGTTGGTTATTCTTTATGAAACATACTATTTTTTTTTTGGAAATATTTTCAAAGTACAGAAACGCCTCGTCTACAGATTTCTTAATTATGTATAGATTGTGTACTAAATTCAGAAAACTATCTTAGTGATCGCAATCGTAAATCATTATCTTCTTTCTACTTCTTGCTCTTTTCAATATCTACCTTTGACAGCCAGCATGTTACAATTCCATTGAATAGAGTCACTGTAGGTACAGACGACAGCACATCAAGCAACCCGAAACTTTCAAATGTTCGAATTCAACTTTAAACCTTATGCTTTAGCGATAAAGTTGAAAATCTATTAAAGAAATTTGACAGATTGTAGTAGCTTGATACGCTGGCGTCGTCTGTACATCAAAGAAGAAAGAAGATTATTGATTCAAAAATATTTGAGTTTGAAACTATACCGTTGACAGATAGTCAATGATTTTGATCCTTATATATTTCCAGAACATACCTACATTTTCTACATTAGGCATGCTCTATTGATTTGTTTACAACATAAGAAATTTTCATGCGATCCTTCTTAGCAATGTATATCATAATTTACATTCTGGTTGCGCATGAGTGGTCGGTCGCTTTGATCTCCGTTACAATCGGACGTAATTGATGATTGCGCGCCAACTCCTTATATAGTAGGGACACGGAGTAGTGAAACTAAAGAGACAACGGATCAATACCTAGGGATGCAGGGAGAGTTTTTTGGATAATAAAACATCAGGAGTGGGAAGATTGTCTGGTGTCTGTGTATGATATCCTACAACATGCTGCTATGTTGGCGACATTAATTTAACACACGGGAAGGGCTAGTGGCCAGTAATCATAAAAAATATAACAACATAAAATAATTAGTAATTTAAAAACTACAGCTAGCCAACATAGGGCGAAAACTGGGCAAAGAGCACGATTTGCACATTATTCGCGATGTTATTATCCGTGACACCGGCAAATGACCCTTGTGCTACAAGTTCTTTAAGTGAAAGTTACTCCAAGATGCTATTTTGGAAAATTGTTAATAAATAATAAGGTTTAATTAAATTAAAATATGTTCATAAAACGAAAAAGTGAAATCGTGTGTTAATTTAATGTCGTCATTAATGCGGCACGCTATATAAAAATGTAGAAGTGATGTGTTTTTATTAGATGTAGATAAAACGGAGTGTGTGACGTGCGTATCACAGACAGATTGTGCAGTACACTCATTTATTATATTTAAGCTCTAAGGACACAATAAAATTATATAGCCAAGAACCACACAGCATGAACTTCTTTTTGCTCATTACCGCTTATTTTCTTAATAGTTAAAAGTATAAATATCGAAGCTCCTGTTTTCTACTTAAAGATATTTTCTCATAACTCCATTTGTTAGCTACTCCGTAGATGATGCGAGACCAATCGAACGCGCGCGCCGCTGTCACGCCGAGCCGTGCGCTAGCGCATGCCTGTACTACGCGCTACGAAATACGATGGTGAAGAAAACTTTTTATGAAACGCTACCTGCGTGCGTGAACCTTACATATTACATAGTATGCTTATTTTATTTGAATACTTTTGTATTAGTCCTCTGCAGCTTTGCACATTCTAGGATAGGTACTGAATTAAACTAAAATTAAAAAATGCAAGTAGGTACACGGTACCTAATTGAAAAATCATGCACAATTCCGTTCTAATTTTTTCAGTAGTTTTATTAAAGTTTTGGGTGTACAGAAAACGTAACTGTAAAATATCATTTTGTGCGGGTTTTTTAATCAAAATAGCTCTTCATCTTCTAATGTCTATTCAAACTTATGTTTCAAAATAATATTATTTCATGTTAAACAAATATTAACTTTATTTTAATGGTAATTAAGTTCATTTCAGAGTGACTGTATTGAAACAGTTATAAAAATGTTTGAAGTTGTAGCGTAAACTGAACTTTATTGCGTAGGATTTAAATTTATTTTTCTATAAACTCATATTTGTTTTCATTTTTGGCAAATAAATCGCGAATGCAGTTGATAGTGTTTCTGCCATTTCAGCCGTTTACAGTCACCTTAAAGTTACGCAAAATAATAAAGCCTTTATCTCGTAAAATCCATACTAACCCATACTTATATTATAAATCCGAAAGTAACTCTGTCGGTCTGTCTTTCTGTCTGTATGTTACCTTTTCACGCCTAAACCACTAAACGGATTTCGATCAAATTTGGCACAGAGATAGATTGCATCCCGGGGAAGGACATAGAATAGTTTTTATTGCCATACCTCGCGGGCGAAGCCGCGGGCGGAAACTAGTAATATTATAAATGTGAAAGTTTGTCTATCTGTCTGTTACCTCTTCACGCTTAAACCGCTGAACCGATTTAGATGAAATTTTGTATAGAGATTGTTTGAGTCCCAGGAAAGGACATTGGATAGTTTTTATCCCAATATTCCCACTGGATCGAAACTTATGCGGGTGAAACCCCGGGGCGCTGCTACTAAAAAATATAACTTTGAGAAAAGACCAATTTCATATTATAGGTATAGATACATCCACATCGAAGTTACTTTTTGTGTAGTAACGTTAGCAAGTGTTAGTACAACGAATAACAAAAAGTTACTTAGCAGACTTACTAAAAGTTACTTATTGTTATCATGTTGCAAAATGTTGCTCTACAAAAAGTAATTGCGGTGTGGATGCTGCACCTTAATAGTAGGTATTGGTAACACCATAAAATATCAATCAATACTTTAGGAGAAAGTCGCTTTTGAATCTTGCGTAAGTGTAAGGTATTTAGACTCGTGACTTTTCGGTTTATGACTCGAATGTATAGCAAGCTAAAGGCTATTGAAATTCATATAAACTTTTATGGTCTAAATTATATACCACTCCCGATTAAATTTGCGATTTTCTCCCACTTAAATCTCTGCACAAAATCTTCAATTTCCATACATAACATAATCAGCTTATAACGTTCCCACTGCTGGGACACAGGCCTCCTCTCTACCCTCGTGAGAGCGAGTGGCCCATAATCTACGACGTGGGCCGAGTGCGGGTTGGTAGATGTCACATGTTTCGAATTTTTTGGTTCTAGGACATGCCGGTTTCCTCACGATGTTTTCCAAAACGGTGAATCTTCAATTTATCACACAAAAAACCACATCGAAGCTGATTTCGAAAACTAACTGAGGATCCAGACAAAAACTGCGCCTCATAATATACTTTTAATACCGTACTTATAACATGAACAGAATCAATATGTAAAACCGTAATTGCAGCGTGGTGCATATTTATGTGCAAGGTATATTAATTTTCAATCCTCTTTAGATGACCGTCGCGACGATTACCGCATGGAAAATTGCTCTTAATGAAGTCATTACATCCCGGAGTCATCAACCTAATGGTTAAAAGCTCTTAAATCTTAATCGATCTTCATGTTTTTGAGCCGTGTTGCAATTTAAAATTATGGACTTTAACTCCTAAGTTTATGCGAAAAGGTAAGCAGTATATTATTAGCGGGGTTTATGGAAATTATTTAGGTGTTCAGTTTTTAGGTTGTTGCGTAAATGATGTTTTGTATGTAAGTGTTGTTTTATGTACCTACCTTTGGTATAATTATATAGTTAGTTATTATATATAGTTTTTATTATTTAAATTGAAATATGCATTAAACTTTTTTATATTGTCCTGTCCATTGTATTCATCTTAGTTCCAGCGCTGAGGGCGGAGCGAAACAAAAGAACCAGATACAAGTAGGTAGGTGGAATAGGTATCGCACCTATGTGATATAAGTAGGTTTCATATCGTGTACCATTCGTTCAAACTCTGACGCGGTACAGCGTAAACGTATCTCAATCAATTTCAGACCTTTGACAGACAATCGAAATATATTCATAATTGTTTCAAAACGAAAACGTTACATTGTTGTATTGTTTAGTGAAACTCGGTCTGTCGCGTTGGAGCCAAAAGTCGGCCACCAAAAATGTAATAGCTGTCAGTGGGCATGATTAATGCAATTAATCCCACAATGGCCGCATCGCAGTACACTGGCTGCCTTTGAATGTGTAGCGTTTCAATTTTAAAAGCTTTTGTTTTTATTCGTTAGTTGTTGGAATGGACTGTAAAAGGAAACAAAAATACCAAATAACATTTCCTTATACAGCTCTGAAACTTTGTGAATATATGTTTTTAAGTTTTACTTCTAGAAATTAAGAAAAATTAACCTATTTTCGCTCACAGAAGAAAGTTTTTTATATTTCTCTCTTTCTCTTTCAGGTGCAGAATTCATATCAAAAAAGGCCAAAAAATGATACGACGAAACGATAATTATTTCGGAATGAAACATGCATATAGCAGAAGGTTTGTTAATCGCTTTAGGAGCAGTTAAGCATTTTACACAAAAATACCAATGACCAACTAAGAGAACTTGCCAAGCGCCAATTTCAATTTCGCCAAGTGAAAACTTAGGTGAAGTGAGTTTGTTTTTACTAGGAATTGACACTATTGACAGCTCACTCCACGCTCACTTCACCTAAGTTTTCACTGTGAGATTTTAACAGAATAGCACCGCTGCACATTATTATATGTATTCCCCTAATAATAATATTATTCATTCAGCGACATGAACGACACGAGTAGAGATGGCGCTGCCGTCACGTAAACATTAAGCTCCGTATTTAATTCTAATAAAAAATAATAAAGTCGGTCTAACCAGGATATTTTGTTATTATAAGGAACAGTAAAGTGTAAAGGTTAAGTGGAAGTGTTATCAAAACGTAATTTTCACATTAAATATAGTTAAAGTGTGTTAAAAATTCTAATCCTAAACCGTGCCAAAACTGTGCCTAAAATCAGAAATACTCTCTAAAAATTCAGTGCAACAATCAATAATATTGCAATACTATTATAATGTTCATAAATACGAGCAAGCAAGTGTTAATTCTCAAATAATAACAATAAAGCAGAACCAACAAATTAAAAGTGCGCGCGCATACGAATTTTGAATTTGAAAATAGACGCATCATCATAACGAACATTTTTTATCTCGATACTAAAAAGAAGACCTATAGACCTATTTCAGCAGTAATTCAAGCGGCGATTTAGCTCATAAAAACGTTGCTCGACATGCCAAGAGTGATGGTGTGAGTTCGCGCCCCGCAATCTGCGCGTATCTTTTTGGACTTTTTCAAGATTTGTTTACGAAGACTTTTTATCTAAACAACACGTAATTGATGAATTGCGTTCTGTTGTGCCCTTTTGCATGTTATCTGAACATTTTCTGATAAAATTGAAAGTGTTATTATAGCTTGAAGTAAAAACTCGTCACAATTCAACTAAGTACAAAAGTATTGAATGTATTTTTTTTTCTGTCAACACTGTGAGGAAGACTAGAGCAGTTATTTTAGTGTACTGGCGTTTTGATGATTTTCTGCATAATTTAATAAATATTTTTTGAAAACATGGAAGCCTTCAGTAACGTTACTATAAGGAAAAGCCGCATTCCACGCTCTCTCTCTCGTTTTTCCAATGAATCTATTGACAGTTTAGCATCAAACTTAAGCGTCAAAAGTATGATGGACCTATCTACACACCTAAAAACTGATGAAACCATACACTTAAAAAACACAGTTGAGAATCTTAAGGAGCAGATCATGAGCGTGCGTATTGAAATAGAAACACTGGGCTTAGAGAATTCTTCACTGAAACAACAATTAGCGGACGAAAAGCTTAAAACTGAACACTTCAGACAATTGTACACCACAAGCACCAATTCCAAAACTACCTCTACGTGCAATACAAGAGTCTCCAAAAAATATTTACCTAATAAAAGCAAGCTATCCGCTAGAAAACTAGATCTAGACATTGACTTCCATACGCCTGAACCATCTTCTAGTCAAACTGTTACTGATATACTTAGAAAAGAAAACAAAAATGAAACTACAGAAACCGACACGAAAAATATTGATTCAACAGAAACGGGTTTCATTGCAATTACCGAGAAGAATACACTAGAGTCAATCTCACACGAAGAACATAGATACAACGAACAAGCCAAAATAAGTAGCAAACCTGGATATGGAAAGATACTTATTCTGTCGGACGACCAAGGAAAAGGTATAGTTCAAGGGCTATTGAAGCAGAAAGAAGAGAATAAATTTATTATAAATAAATATGCCATAACAGGGATAAGGAAACCAGGTGCAAGTACAGAAGAAGTCTTGTCGAGTTGTAATAAATTAACTGAAAATTTTACAAAAAATGACAACGTGATTATAATGACCGGTAGAAATGACTCAAACCCTATTAAATTTATGGCTGAAATGTCTGCAGCAGTTAAGATTCTGAAAGATTGTAATATCTTTATTGTAAATGTTAAGTACAATGCATTTCTGAATGAGCGTAAACTTAATCTTCAATTGAAACTGCTTGCACAAAACTATAAATACTGCAATTTCATTGAAGCAAATAGCTACAATAGTATTTTAAAACATCTAATACACGAAATAAACGTTGTACAATACTACAACAAATATCTTGTGTTCAACGATAACATAGGTTTAAAGGGAACATCAAAAGATTCAGAGCATGTATTAGTAGCTCCAAAAATGGTGTCATGTCCCGTCGTCAACATTAGTGCGATATCGGTTGAACCGACGAATCAACCCAAAAAAGGCACTATTCCTTATTATTTTGGTAAAGTTAATATACCACAACCTATGTCTAAAAACGTGTCAGCGGAGAACATACCGGTAAGTAAAGAACCATTTTTTCGTACACAATAAAAAAAAACATAATAGTAGTAGTTTCTCAGTCCTACATCAAAATATTGCTGGGGCTTTAAACAAACTTAATGATATAGATCTGACCATTAATGATATGCGTGAATCTGGTATAAATATAGATGTAATATGCTTAAGCGAACATTTTGTCATTGAAGGGGAAGAAAAGTACCTGAAACTTAATAATTTTCATGTTGGTGCCATTTATTCGCGGCCTGACCAGCGACGAGGGGGAACATGCATACTTTGCAAAAATCACCTCCAAAGTACTGAATTAAAGGAAATTAATGAATTCCGCATTGAGAAACACTTTGAGATTTGCGGACTTGAAATCAAATCTATACATGTAATCTTACTATGTGTATATAGAACACCCTCATCTAACATAAATATATTTTTTGAAAACTTAAACAAAACCCTACTAAAACTACAACATAAAAAAAGTAAAATAATAATAGCAGGAGACTTCAATATAAACCTTCTGCGCAAAGATATAAATAGCACAAAATTCAAAGAACTAATTTCAAATTATGGAATGCGGTGCCATATTCAAGAGGCCACCAGAATGAATACATGTATCGATAACATCATCAGTAACATTCCAAATGTAATAGGTAAAACTTTTAATGTCTGTTTATCTGATCATAACACAGCACAGGTTGTTAAATTCAAATATAATGAAAAACCCATATCAGGTTCTTATTTCATGTCCTTAAATGACCTGAGCAAAGACAATATCAACAAATTCATTGAACACATAAGTAAATTATCTTTTTCTGAAATTTATAACCTTTCCGACACGAATAATGCCTTTGAAACATTTCACGACACAATAACTTTATTCTATAAGTTGTGTTTTCCGCTCATCAAAGTAAAAAAACAATTCAAATCCAGTAAATTAAAATGGATAACCAAAGGGATAAAAATGAGTAGTCACACTAAACGTCTACTAAGATATAAATATTATTTAAACAAAACAAGTGATAATAAAACTAAATTTAAGGCATATTCTAATTTGTTAAGAAAATGTATAAATAATTTGCAATCTTTGTGTAATCTCAAACATATTGCATACTCAAAAAATAAGGGTAAAGCATCATGGGATATCGTCAAACGGAGCACAGGTAACGTAGCATTTCGTGAATATATTAATAGTATAGTTGAAAATGATATTACAGCTACATCAGGCTCTGATATCGCAAATTTATTTAATAACTTCTTTATTAATATTGTTGAATCCAACACAGCCTTACATAATAACACTAACAACCAAAATAATATAAAAAGCAACGACAACAGCATATTTCTAAACCCTACTAATCCTACAGAAATTTTTACCATATTAAAAACATTAAATAATACTAAGGCATCCGGCTATGATGATATTACTACAGACCTTCTAAAACATATCGCTCAATACATTGCAGAACCACTTTCATATATCATCAACTTATCATTAGAGCAAGGCTGCTTCCCGGATAAACTCAAGATATCTGTAATAAAACCACTCCATAAAAAAGGCTCTAAATCAGATAAAAATAATTACCGACCTATTGCTCTGATACCAATCCTATCGAAGGTCTTTGAAAGAGTTATGCTCAAAAGACTTCTCTCTTTCTTTGATAAGTACAATGTTCTTGCTAAAGAGCAATACGGGTTTAGGAAGAACAGATCAACTTCACTAGCAGCGTTTAACCTAGTTAAATCAATTTTAAATAATATTAACGCTAAAGTTACAACATCAGCTCTGTTCTTAGACCTAAGCAAAGCTTTCGATTTTGTTCATCATTCAATTCTTCTCGATAAATTGAATAAAATCGGTATAAGAGGTCCAGCCTTAGAATGGTTCAAATCATATCTGTCGAATAGAAGTCAAATCACGAGGATCACCAAATTCGAAGAAAACGGTAACAGTATCATCAACTTCGATTCCCAACCTCGACATAATTACTTTGGTGTGCCGCAGGGAAGCATTCTAGGGCCACCGTTATTCCTTGTATATGTTAACGATCTTCCTCAAGCAGTAGAACAAGATTGTGTCCTTTTTGCTGATGACACGACGGTAATTATAGATTGTAAGAACGTTGAAACCTACGAGTCAGATATAAATAACACATTAAATAACATCATCACATGGTTAGATAACAATGCTTTAAAAGTTAATATAGATAAAACGAAAATATTAAATTTCAAAACGCAAAAGAGTAAATGCCTCCAACTTAAAATATCTCATAGAAACCAATTAGTCGAACAAGTACACAAAATCAAATTTCTTGGGATAACACTCGATGAACACTTCACCTGGAAAGAACATATTGACGAAATATGTATGAAAATAAATAGATTTGTTTATGCTCTAAAAAAAGTTAAGGATGAGACATCTGAAAGAACTGCGATGATGGTGTATCACGCCTATATTTGTTCCATTATTCGGTATGGTATTATTGTTTGGGGAAATTCCACGGAAATATCTAGAATACTAATAGCACAAAAAAAATGCATTCGTACAATCCTTAACATGGACTGGTCTGAATCATGTAGACCAGTGTTTAAATCACATAAACTTCTTACCGTTCCGTGCATTTACATTTACGAAATCGCAAAATTTGTTAAACTTAATTCTAAACTCTTTGAAGCTAAAAATAATTTTAATAAACGAAAAGTCACACAGTATTTATTGAAAATCCCTGTACCTAGGATAGAACTATTCAGGCGCAGCTGCGTGTATATGGCGCCACTTATATATAACTCATTACCTATCTGGATAACAGAACTGCCTTACAAAAAATTCTGTGTGGTTTTGAAAAAATGGTTGATATCGCACAGTTTTTATTCTGTCGGCGAATTTCTGAATAAAAAATCTTGTCAGTCCTACCACTTCAGAAATGCATTGTAATATTTTTTAAATGATTTATCTTCCTTTGTTAATATAATTAAATGTATGATATTAGTATGTTACTGCATGTTGTTAACACATACCTACTTCATGTAATAGATATTTGCATGCCATTATTATATGGCGAAATGTGTCTTTGCACTATACAATTTTATATTATCATCTTTTGTACCTACCACATTTTATGCAAATAAATGATTTTGATTTTGATTTTGATTTTGATGAAAATTTTCCCAGCCCGTCAAAAGCAACATCACCAACTAAATCCCAGACGTTGGCCGCCGCAACAAACGCATAGTTCGGCGCCCCGTCTGATACATTTCATAAATAACGTGTACAATTTTTGTACATAGATTTATTACGTTCGGCGAGCGAAAATGGTTAGAGATTGTTTTTCAATTTAACCGGAGGTATCCTGCTGTTTGACATGCCGCGCGGCGGGCCTTCCGCGGCCCGGGCCCACGGCTTGATGTATCGTGTGGATTTATTTCCGTTTTCATTTGTATATAGGTAGGTATTAATAAAGTTTGGGACGGCTTTGTTTTTTAGAGGCGGTATTGGTTGGGATGAAGTGAGGTTTTGATAAAAAAAACTTGGCTATTTATAAATGGAAGGTATACCTACCTACAAAGATTTAAGATGCATGGATCTAGTGGGTGGTACCTGTGAGTTATTATAATATGACGGATGTATCAGTCGGACTTTTAGGTATTATTAACTGATCAAAGGGTAACTATAATCATGTAAGAAATATACGCTAAGATTGCTGCTTTGAACGTCTTTGTAAAGTTGCAGTATCCTAACATAGATTGGAAATTTATTAGGTGCCACTAACATTCTTCTTTTTCAGAAACTTTAAAATTCGCAGCTGCCCAAAAAAGTTTTGATTGGGTAGAATCGGCGTCGGGTTGATCAGACCGGAATAAATCGAAAAAAAACATGGCGCACACAACGCGCGATTACGACAGGTTGGCAACTAAACGCAACGGCAGGCTGCATGCCCACAATTTTCATACACTTTGTTCAAAGTGGAGCCACTGCCCAGCAGTGGGATGATGTAGGATAACAGTAACAGTTGTTCAAAGCTCTGCGCTCTTGGCATTGAGTCGCTCTCGCTACTTACACTGGCTGGAGATGATATTCGATTCGAAGGTTTAAACGCATGTCAAGTAATTTAATTTGTTATTTTGTTCTAGAGTTTTTTCATTCATATAATTACCGCGAAGCTGTAACGTAGGTACAATTTTTAAAATATAGTAATTTCCAAGTCTAAAGTCCTACCTCCCAGAGGTACTCTAGAGGATCCCTCCGAACCTCTACAGTACGGTGACAGTCACATGCGACAGGTCAGCGTCTTGTCGTCGAGCTGTCGCAAGTCGCATATCATATAGTGTGCGAGGGGGTTGATGCGTGAATGAAAACAGGCAGAGGTAAGGCGGAAGCTAACACCAGTCAGTAGAAGAGAAGCATAGTTAAACCAACGTGTTTTACTAACCTGTAAATGTCAAAGTCTATTCTTAACCATGGACCACACATGACACAGCATACGCATGACAATGTGTAATAATTAGCTGAAATCGTTCGTGGACGCCCACCGTCAACGACGCCCAATATATTGACTCACGCATTCCACGAAGTCTATTTTGAAACACGCGCTTCTATTTATACTTTGTCAAGATTTCCGTTTCAAATAAACATTGGGATTTTCCTTGGGGCTTTTCATGCGGACAACAGCTGAGGTTGATGCACAATTTTTTTTGGAAAAGTTTTCGTTAGCTAAGACTCAGGTCAGTGACAATTATAGACATCGTCCTAAGGTACACAATATTTACTATTACATCTTAGGACCAACCACAATGTGAATCATTTTGAAGTATATTGCAAATCCATTGCTTCATATATTCAAAAAAATTGTCTGATCAACAACGTAAATAAGGCAATGAATGTTGTTGAGCTGTCAAAATGAAAACCATTGCTACTAATAGTGTGTTACGCGATTACCCCGCAGGACTCTTTACTTTCATAGCTGTGTAAGGAAAGGGTTGGTTGTAAGATTTTAAATGTCGAAGTCAAGGATTCATGTCATGGTGAAAGGCACGTATATTCCAAATACCAATATGGTTCTGTATCACATCGTATACTTTTAGTTTCATCAACAGCCTATCGCAGTCCATTGCTGGACATAGGCTTCTACCAGGCTGCGCCGCAACACCCTGTCCTCCGCCTTCCACATCCAGTTTGTCCCAGCTACCTTCTTAAGGTCGTCAGTTTATCTAGCTGGGGGCCCACATTACGCTTAACGATACGCGGTCTCCACTCTAGGACTCGCCTGCTCCACCGGCCATCGGTCCTTCGACAAACATGGCCAGCCCACTGCCACTTTAGTTTGCTTACTCTGCAAGCTATGTCTGCTTTTAGTTTAGCTGCTACTTTTCTATTTCTACAGTAAAGTCAGGGTTATGTTTTACACGCGTATGTATTTTTGTACGTAGGATTCTTTATAACATTATTTATTCTTTTTTAAAAAACATCGTAAAGGCTGTATGGACGGACCCATGAAGTGTCACATCACGATCCCCAAAATATTCGTGCTTTAGACAACAAGTAGCTACACATATCATAAAAGTGATTTGTTTCGCGTACTTTAACATTCATCTATAAAACTATGAACCATCATTTGAAATCACACAATTTACATACTTACATATACATGAATGTATAAGTTATAACAGATTGATGGTTTATATTTTGACTACTTTTAATCAACAACATACGCTATGCAAGTGATATCTACCGCTCCACGCTGCTGACTATACTCGTACCTACATTATTTTGTTTACAACATTCTGTTTTAAGTGTTAGAGAGATTGCATGTAATGTGCGTAATTTATTAGATTGAATTATAAATATAAATACCCAAGTTTGCACTTAATTTTATTGAAAACTAGCGACCTGCCCCTGCTTCGCACCCGGCACCTGTCGGGTCCAAAACTATCCTATCTTTCAAGTTAGAACCAATGATACACATTCACAAAATTTTATTGGAAACGATTGGGTGACACGTGATTTTTATATATTACGAAGATATAGATAGAGATATTATTAAGAAGTAAGTTGGTTTATTTTAGTAGAACTACATAAAAGAAATTGAACCATACATCAAGTCTATATACCCCAAAAAAATATTGTGGTGAAATAAATATCTCAAACATACATATATAACACATGCATACTAATTTGAAAAATACTAAATAAAAATATACACACAAATATAACCTTCACAAAAAATATAAAAAAACACAAAATGAAATTGAGACGTGAACAAGACTTTTTACAACTATACCCAACCCGCACAAACTACGGAAGGAAAACTATCGTGTATGAAGAATCTAAAATATTTAATAAGTTACCGAGAGACATCAAAGAATCTAAATCCAAAACCACTTTTAAAAAGCTACTTAAACAATTTATAATAAAAAATTCACATTCCCTACAATAGTGTCGAGCCACATCCAGTTACCGTTTATCTATGTTACATGGATTTGGATACTTGTTTACGTGTATCGAACGAACTTTTTGTCTATAATGATTTGTAATCTACCCTCAAAACATTTTTATATAATCGATGTCTAATTTTTGTAATACCCCAACGTTATTGATATTTTAAGTGTTTAGTTTTAATATTCTCATGTAAGTGAATTTTGTAATTCTTATGAGAATAAAATGATCTTAAACCGCATCTGGCCCCTAGCTCACAGCCTAGACCTAACACACTAATCGAAACGAATTCCATTCTTTCTTTTACATCATAAAGGCGTACAAAACCAACCAATAGCGTGCGAGAAGTTAAAATCAATAGCCATCCCTTAATGAAATGTCAACGGCCACCGACCGCCTCAGAGTGCTTACATTAAAAGCCCTTTTATCAACAATCTTTAATCCAATTAAAAGCCACCTCTCAGCAGGTAGACCTACGCTGAATAAAACAAAAGTTGCGGTCACTCACCAGCCAGATTCCCAAGACCTCTAACCTACACCACATTACACCTGATACGTCATATTTTTGGAACTGCCAGAGAGGCGGGGAGGGTCATTTCCCCTGGTCACTCGACTGGACTTTGGGGATTTCACTCCGAGGGTCATGGAAAAACAACAGCAACTGTTAAGCTAGTGCTTTATGCTTAATGGACTATGTGGGAATGTGGGATAGTCTCCGGGTACTTTCACAATTAATTAGCACCTCCAAAGGGCTAACTTACTTGAATGTGGTTAAAAGTTGGAATACATTGAAAGCAAAGTTGGCGGTTTTGTTTTGTTTTTGGATTAACGTTAAAAGTTTTCTGAATAGTTTTAAAATTTGGTGAGTGGCCAGTGGTTATATTGTAAATTAGGGTGCGCAAACTTTTGATTTTTGGTGAAACATTATTGTGGTAGGCAACTCTGACAGAAGGTTACCCAACCTTCTTTTTCCAAACCCTTTCAGGAGTTTTGCTGAAAAGTAATTTTAGCGACTTGTTTATTTATAGCAAAAAAATCTGCTCTGTTTTGGTTACTAATATTATAAAGGCGACAGTTTGTGAGTGTGTGAGTATATGTGTGTTTATATGTTTGTTACTTCTTCACGCTCAAACGGCGGGACCAATTTTGATAAAATTTTGTAGCTGACACCCTGGATTAACATATAGGCTTTTCGTCTCGATATTTCCACGGGATCGACATTTACGCGAGTGAAACCGCGGGGCGCAGCTAGTATCTAATAACGAATAAACTCGTAAGTAAAAATAATTATTTGTTATTTGAAGTAAATATAGAGTTAGTTTAACTTTTAGCAAACTAAAGTATAGTTTCACCAATGAAACTGACTGCGATAAGTACATTTAAATCACCATTACATCATTGTTATGGAATATTGACACTGACAGCTTTTGAATGCGGTTAAGAACCAATGTCATGTGTTTTTAAGCAAGTGAATACAAAATTATTAAATAAACGCCGAAGCATTACTTCTGCAGAAAAAAAATTCTAACAAGCAAAACCCCTGAAATGTAAACAAAAACTCCTCGCCAGCTTTTTGCGTCAACGACAAATTTACACTTCAACAATTTTCCCATTCCATACGAGTGATTTTAAAAACTTCCCTCTTTTGCGCCCCTCGCATTCATCGTTCATTCCTCCCTCTCCCCTTTCGACCCCATGGTCCTTATTCCTCCCTTGGTCCTGTGTCCCTGCATCCCTACGGGCTACACGTCCCTTTACAGTGCTGATTGGCACAGCTCTAGTGGATTACAGAGGGCACTGTGATGACCACTCGCCATTTGGGAATTGGGGAATTAACACCAGTGTGACGGGGATTGGACTTTGTTTACGTGGTGCAAATCACACTAATATTATAAAGGCGAAAGTTTGTGAGTATGTGTGTGTGTCTTCATAATGTGCACATATTGAAATGAGGAAAACTAAGCTTAATTTTATCGACGGAAAAAAAAAAAAAAAAAATAAAAAAAAAATAATATTTTTATAATTCTTTTTCGCTGCTGTGACCCCTGTGTAAACAATCGCCCCTCAATTGAGAATAACGGTTTTTTTTGATAATTTTTCATCAATTTTTACAATAATTGTAAAATTACTCAATAAAAGCCCGATTACCTACCGTTTTTGATTACTTTAAATTATTCTCCATCATATCAGATTTCTAAACGTAAAAATACCATGTTTATAACTCAATCACAACATTTCCTATCAACTGTTAAAGAAAGGCCTTGCAATCAAAGGTAAAGATCCTTTTAATTTTTTTTTTATTTTTTCAAATATTTTTTCCGTCGATAAAATTAAGCTATGTTTCCCTCATTTCGTTATGTGCACATTATGAAGACTCACACTGTATGTTTGTTACTTTTTCACGCTCAAACGGCTGGACCATAAAGGCTACTTTTTATTCCGATATTCCCACGGGATCGACATTTACGCGGGTGAAACCGCGGGGCGCAGCTAGTAATATATAAGATGGTCGCCTTTTGATATTTTAGATGATCTGAAATAGTTTACTAAAACCATGTCAATACTATTGTCACGATATTAAACAGATATTTTAGTTCATCATACTTTTTTGTGTGTTTTTTCAAGATTTTTCATGATTTTAAAGGTTTTTTTTTATCCAACTCCTAGACCAATAAATATCTTTTGAATTCCTGTTAAAAACGACAATTGTTGAAAACATGATCATCGATCTTAGATTTTTTGGTAAATAACAAACGCTGTCATCGGCGCCCCTCAATCCCATGTCAAGAAAATAACGAAATCGTTTTTGAAAATAAATCGATTTATTTTATTCGATACGGACGCCACTCGTTTCGTTTTCATCTCGCGTCGAATTCGGATGCTGTAGAGATGTTTTATGGCGCATGAAATTGTTGCATTGTATGAATTCTTGCACATATCGACGGGTTTTCCATTTTCACCGCTACGTACAATACAATTCGGTTTTAGACGTGTTTTGTTAATGATTATGTTGAAGTTATTCTCACGATTTTTGCAATAATGTTAGTAATGATAAAATGACAAAATTGACAGGCTAGGTAATTGTTTTGAAAAGAGAGATAATATGGTATTTTTATATTTTTAGCTCTATGATGTTAAAAATTGTGTAAACTGTGTATTGTGTTGTTATTTTTTTTCATAAAAAAAAATACTGCCTAAATTGAAGCAGCTGGTGTTCAATAAGTATAGGAAAATTGTAGACGAGTTTTGAAAGAGTTGCTTCCCTTTTGTGTCATGCTTAGATTTTTGTTACTAGGCTTAAGATATTCGTGTTCCATTGCAGGTGAAGTCTTTCGAGTCCTTTTAATTCTGAAACGTAAAATAAAATTACTTTGAAATCCAACAAAAATAAACTCTGCCAGATATTTCAAGCTACGGATGTTTGTAAGCGATTTTACATCCCCGATCGCGAGCGGCGGTTTGTTCATGATTAATAGACTGCGATGTCACATGGCAGTGACGTCACGGATCATCCTCGGCACGCATTGCTTATTATTTCAAGAGAGCAAGGGAACCGCTTGACATACCAGCTCTGAAGGAATGTGCTTGAAAAACTTTTTGTAGTTGCTGTTGCATGTTATTCTTAGACAAACGTAACAAAGAGATGAGAGGAAGGCAATTCTCCTAGCTACAGCTCTGGAAAAGGTAATGGCGATTCAGCGGGGTGATTGCGTAACACACTAAAATAATGTTATCACACATAAATAAAGGATTTTTTGTACACGAAGTTACAGTAGAATACTCCTAAGTCCCCTAGTGTAGGAGGCAGGGTTTTCACTATTTATGCAACCTTTGTTTCCCAAAGTTTAATGTTCTTATGTGTATTGTATGAGCTTTTTATATTAAGGTTTTTGTGTTAATAAACTTAATTTATTTTATTTTTACTAACAGAAGCAAAATTTCATTTTGACATTTAACAACATTCATAGCGTTAATTACGTTGCTAAGCAGAAAAAAAATCCGTATTGTCTATGTATATGTGGTGTCCATCAGTTCCTGTAACGTGCACATACCAGGAGTCGTGGGACCTTCCATTATTTCGTTGATTTTGAACTCCTTGGATGTTCGGCTAAACAAAAAGACTTGTTAATTTTTTGCCTTTTATGTGTTGGCATAGTTAATGTTTTCAAATTATATTCTTCTCTTCTTGTTCTCTTGTATACATTTCTTTTTCATTTCTCCTTTCGCAGGTCTGCAGGAAGAAATTTCTTAAGAAATAAACCGTACCTTTGTACTCAATACTCATATATGACGTATCTGTACCTATCTGTTTTATTTTGTGTACATAAATAAATACTCAAGACATTTTAAGTATCTAAATTCATTAACATTCAGCCGGCTTTGTTACAGTTATTGCAATAAGTAAGACCTCTAAGATTCTAGTGCTCAGTTATAAAATGATGCTCAAATCAACATTCTCCATACATAGCGTCAAGTGAAACTAATTTAGATGGCCTTCAATTTACATGATTATCTTGGAAATAATAATAGAGTCAGTTGTTTACCTATTTTAAAACCGCAAATCGTATTTCAAAAGACATTACTAGGGAAGCACCCATGTGCCGCAGCCTTGACATTAATACTAAGAACTGTTGAGTTATTGGCTACAATAAGTTATTAGCCAAGTACTTTAGTTCAATCATTGCTGTTTGAACTAATGTTAATTACCACACTATGGAAAACAATCTAGTTTGTTCTGATTCCTATGACTTTATTATTCTAAATATTATCGTCATCGCATTTTTTCTCGCAAAAGGTCGTAGCATTATGCTGAGCGGTGGCCGTTTTGCGTGGATGTGACGCATATTTTCCCCCAACTTGTAATTTTTTGCATTTGTGAACACCATTTTTATTATTATTTTTATTACATGATTAATATATAACATTTTGAAGTCATAAGTTATTTGCATATCTACACTTGCAAAGCTTACGTAAGGATACACAATTGCAAATAAATGATTACGTTCCTTATTTGCACCAACATTGTAATCACACTAGTGCTCATTACACCTCGCATACACTACGTCAGCTTTCCATACACGAATCTATTAAAGTTCGTCTATGCCTCTATGGCAATTTAATTAACACTCGGTAGCAAAACAACGAATGCCCGTGAACCAATCAACCTCCTTTTTAAAAGTTTTTTCTGTCGCAACACACCGGACGCCCATTCAGATTTAACCCGTTGACCCACATCTTTCAATCACTGGCAATTTTTATTTAGTATCATGCTGCTTGAAAAATAGACGTGCGAATGAAAAACTTAGGAGTTTTTGGAGACAAAAGACGATCGTGGGCGACTTGAATGTTAAGAAGATCATTAGCGATAGCATTGTGCCGCGGTATGTCGGTTGTCGGCGATTCTCAAACTCTCATTGTATGCCATGAATGCCGCCGTTTGTACTCCAGGGTAAATTTTACTATTATCCGCGAGGGTATTGAATTCAATTAAAAGAAATCATTTATTTTATGTGTGACGGTAATGGAGGAAAATGTTTGTCTTATGTATGTAGGTGTTATAGTGTTGGTATGGTAAAACATATTGCGTGAGTGTATTGTTTGCGACCGTTTGCACGTGTCAATTCTGTACATGCTTTTAATATGTGGGTGATCAAACCACGTCAAGTCCTCTTGTCGCGTATAAGACTTCAATTAGTAGCAGAGCGCCTTTTTAGAATGACAGCTGAACTAGTTTATAATTGGTAATATATCCCTCAGTCAGTTGGCGTGAATGAAATCCGTAATTATCATCATCTGCCTAGCCTTTTCCCAATCATGTTGGGGTCGGCTTCCAGTCTTACTGGATACAGCTGAATACCAGTATTTTAAATGGAGCGACTGCCTATCTGACGTCCACAACCCAGTTACTGGGTAATACGATACCCCTTGGTAAGACTCGATCAAATAGCTAATGATGAACCTATTGAAATAGCAGAATTGAAGCAGCAAGCTGAAGTGAGCTACTCATATCAGTCTACTGAAGGGTGTCAATTGCAAAGTACAGGTAGCTAGAGGTGGCGAAGATACAGGTCTAGTTGACGTGATGCAGCTTAGTAAAGTCTACATCAACATCAAAATTAAGAAATGGAGTGAGTAGGTACAGTTCCATTGCACAGAAAGGCATCACCAACAAAGAAATACTGAGGTTAACTTATCTTTTCAACCCCTAGCAGTTGAGCATCGCTGCCTCCCCAATACAGTACAGTATCGATACAGGAAAACAGTAACTGACCTACAAAAGGGTAGTGACTTGCAAAAACCTTCGATTGTCACAGACCACCTTTACGACACCATAAATTATTTCTAAACAGACAAAAATTGTAACAGTTACAAAAACGGTAGTTTGCGAAAATGCCAAGAAAAGGGTTGTTATTGTTGCAAATTGTGACAATAAACATTTTGTTCAAGAAACAGTAAATCATTTTGTGCTACTGTTCTTTGTGATATGCAAAGTTTTGGATATAATGCTGTTGAGACATCTGCGAATGGGCACAATGACAGTTTTTTTGGAGAGGTTAAATGGTTAAATGCAGATGCAAAAAAACATGGCGTTGTATGCGGATGCAACTTACTGAAAGAGCTTAATGATCATATGCAACAATTAATAAGACCTTCAGAGGATACCAGGAAACACAATGCGCTCTCCTTAATGTATTTTTCCTAAATCACCCACTAAATAGAAATAAGTGATTGTCAGTGCTTTACTGATTCTACCAGTCAACTTGAGACAAGGTGCAAGTAAGAGTTCCACAACTTACAACCTGCTAACTGATAGACCATTTACATCGTTATTCATTACATTCGGTCATCATCATGCAATATTATGCTTTGGTATGTTTCAAGTACCTATAATTTGAAACCATAAAACAACTACACTACTTCATAAAGTTCCTGCAAGCTGTAATCCCCGTATCAACACAACTATTAACAATGTTATGCTTACAAGCACAATCCATAAATTAATTCATTATTTTTCCCAAACTTTCGTGAGCAACAAAGGCATATCTAATTCGTTGATACAAAGACTGGAACCCCATATGGCGCTGATCAACGCTAACTACTGTTCGATACTGGCTCCCTAGATGACTCGGCAACTGCTAACAATGTTCGGTGTACAGACAGACATACCGATCGGTTGTAAGTTGATAGAGATTGCTGTTATATTGGTAGCAACTGCCGATTTTGGTCGTGGGAGTTTGTACATGTAATTTTGAATTGATTGAATTTGACTGTTCTGGAGTAAAGATCGGAGTTGCAAGATATAATGGACACTAAAGCAACTGAGGTACACAAATTCGCAAATACAATAGCTTACCTAAACACTGAAACTTGAAGAAGTAGAGAAGGAAAATTGCCTGAATCTCCACACTTGGAAATCGGATACAGGTATGGCACCTATACAGGTTTGCCTTTAATGTGCCTATTTGAAATAAATGATTTGACTTTGACTTTGACTTTATTCTAGCACTAAGAAAATCGAAAGCGATTCTCCATTCGGATACCAAAAAACAACGTTTCATAAACATCCGAAGTAAAAAAAGTAAGGAATCCTTATACCGATAGTTTTCGAGTCTATTCCAGTTTGAATTTACTCGTGAGATCTAGTCTAGCCCTCATTAGTTAGATTATTTCCCACACTGCAGGACTATGTTTCTTCATCTGTGATACAACGTTATAAATTGTTGTCATTTCTTAACCTACGATAACATACAAATCTAGCTTTTCTGCAGTGATTTGTAGCTACCTGTCAGTGATAACTGCTGGCGTAGCGTGTACAGATTGACTGACATTCGATTAAAGTATCTCTATTTATGTACAGACTGGCGTCTGTATACACATCAAGCTACCCGAAACTGTCAAATTTTCCGAATCAACTTTGAACCTTATGCTTTAGCGATAAAGTTGAAAATCTATTAAAGAAATTTGACAGATTGTAGTAGCTTGATGTACTGGTGTCTGTACATTGCAAGATTTGGGTGTACGAAAATACTTTTTATTTTAATCTTTATTTGTTATAGGAAGTTTGTTCATTTTACATGTGTCCCCAGTAACAAACAATATTGAAATATACAGGTTTCAGCATATGCAAACCGTACAGTGGATTATATTAGATTTATATTTTCGAGTAGTTACTGGACCGCAGATCTGATGATGATTTCAAAATTGTCTCGTTGTCCTTTCAGTGAATATACCTAGCTTCATAATCTCCCTTTCCGACACCCAGAAAAAGATAAGCCAAAAATATTTTAGGCAATATCTGCCGACAAATGTACATAAATCCTGAAATAATTTTAAAAACTACACTGCAAATAACAGAAAAGCAATTTTCCGCAGTACCGCAAGCATTGCAGTGCAGTAGGTACGGCTAGTCAGCGTTCAACGTGAGCTAAAACTAGTGATTAATGGTGGACGCCCGCCGCGGGCGCCGTCGGCCGGCGACTGCGGCTGCGGGCGGGCCAGACCAGGTGACGTGAAGATGGGAAAGTTAGATGAGGTTTCTACCTACACGGATGTTTTTGGACGATAAAAACGATTTCAGTAGTCGAGTTATAGAGTTATAAAAGAAATTCTGGCTAGAGCAGGAATCAATCTGTGAATTTCTCTAGAAGACCAATTCTCATATTTAAAAACGTTCTGATTCAAGTCGTGACCTTATCTGAGCGACTTTCAATGTAAAATACTTGTAATTAGAGGTTTTTTTGTCAGATTTGGACCGAGATTAATGCGAAATTTCTTGAAAGTACAGAATTTGCCCCTTTGATTTTGCAGGTATGAAAAAATATAGTTGTGATAGAAGAAAAAAAAATTTCTACTGTCACAGCTATATTTTTACCTCTCACTTCTGTGAGAGGTGTGAAGGGTAAATTAAATCCCTGTTTCATGCCCTTTTCTAACCCGTCGGGTTCTTTAAGTAAATGTTGCTGAATTTTAGTGTTTTATGAAACCTGTAATCTTGAAATTAAATTGAATTACTGGACACATCTGCCGAATTTCAAACGATCAATGGTTGGTCCATTGAACGTTTGACGACCCAATGGCGTCCAATTGGACGACCTTTGATGTCCCAATGGATCTCGCATGGCAAACGACATTGCGGCAGAGCTGGACTCCTTTAATAAACATTAGTCCTTGGCAGCTCTGGCAGCAGTGGGACATCAATGGCTAGTAAAAAAAACTTGAAATTAATTTAATATTTTTAACATCTGCAGTTGATGTCTGGAAAGACGGCAGTATTCTTCGAGATATGTTACTATGAGTATAAGATACATTATCTATAATCACAACATCACCACAATAATATTTTCAAAATGTCCACTCTGCGTAGGTAGGTATGTCGTGGTTACTCTTTGTTTGTAGTAAATCGTTTCTCCAGGACTTGATTAAAAGTTCGCTGTGCAATGTTGCAATGGGATTTCGATATGGAAACTGCAATATTATAAGTCTCTAGACGCGAAAAATAATTTATTTTGTACAAACATACTTATATTTTATCGACAACTTGAACGCTAACCTGACGATGAAAGTGCAGTGAACATTTTTGTTCTTGAATGAGATACGTGTTTAATAAATAGTCAGGGAAGCGGTTTTGATGCTGAACTAATAGATAAGTACATTTCGGTAGCCGGCCTACATTGTTTTCATAAATACTGAAAGAAAGAAAAATATTTTATTTGGGACACACACTGGAAAACCAAACAGTCGTTACGGGTAGTCCAAGACAAGCCCGAATGTCTCACCAAGTCCACCACCAGTCTTACCAAGGGGTATCGTATTACCCATTAACTGGGTTGTGGAGGTCAGATAGGCAGTCACTCCATATAAAATACTGGTATTCAGCTGCATCCAGTTAGACTGGAAGTCGACCCCAACATAGTTGGGAAAAGGCTAGGCAGATGATGACTGGAAATACAAACAGTAAAAAAACGAGCATTTAAAACTAACAAAATTACATTAAAAAACAAAATAAATAAACAAGGAAAAAATACCTGGCCAAAAAGGCTCCACATAAGTAGATAATTATCCATAAAATTCTTAAATACATTATTAATTAAATGCTTTTCAAGAGGATCCTTTTTTTTTTTTTTTAGTACCTACAAGATTTTCACTAAACCTGCCCAGTTTAATAAAGTTCAGTAGGTATCTACAGCTAAGAGCCAAATAAAGTTATTAATTTTATCAACAACCAATTTCAAAAATCTCCCTTTTGTAACAATCAACAAAATAAGTGCCAATATAAGGGCAGGCACACAAAGCAAACGGCTAATCGAAAGCGTGCGACTGGGCATGCAAGCGTAAGCGTTACGTCGAATATCAGAAACACCAGTCGCTTTTCCCAGGGATTCGCCCCAGTAATAATAATGAGAAGGTGTCTACTAAGCCGACGAATAGCGAAAATATCAAAAGGAAAAAAATATTCGGGAAATCTCTTCAGACTACCATAAAATGAGCCCTCGAGCTTATCCGCGAACCGCTTTTCCAAACACTTTTCTTTTAGTACAGAAGTGGGGGGTACAGGTCACAGTAATCTGGAAAGTATGAACCTACGTATGAAGCAAACTCTGTTTTAGTAGAAAACATTTTCTCGTTACTTTGCTGAAGTTTTTTCCATTGTCTTTTTTGTGACCATTGTATGTGTATTGTTATTTCATTAGCTTAGTACTGATTATTTTAGGCAGAAAATTGTCTTATTTCTTTTGATATAATTAATAACAAATTACCATCCGTACACGATTTTCTGTATAAATATCTACGATTCAATGGAATTGTTAATATTTTGCCTGAATATTGGCCAGTACCTACATTAGTATATTTGCCTTTTAAAAAAATCTCGAGGATGGTTCAACTCACGAAGCTGCGAAGGAAACTCGTACCTAATGACTATGTCGCAGTTCTTTTAATATATTTATGCAGGTAACAAATAAGCGCATAACAAGGCGTAAATGATTACTTTCAACTGCTATCCATTACTATTCAAAGTACATGTAATTGTGCAATGATCATTAACTTACTTACCTACACACGCGTACCTACATAATAATCTAATAACGAACTATTGTCGACAAAAAATATTTATCCTTAAAATTCGTTACGGCTCTAGATGGGACTATTTAAAAATCGCATAAGGTAACGTTTTTTTTTAATTAATAGTATAAAGGAGTCCTTTCAAAGAAAAGGTCGGAACGTTTCAAACGTAAACGGCATGAATAATAGTTTTAAATGTATTTGAATAAGCAGTTCATTAATTATGTCGGAGGGTATAATAGTAATTTTTGACGTGGCCCTTCCTGCTTGCAATGCTATCGCTCGGTTACACAATTTTTCTATGGTAGATAGGTTTGAATTTGGGAGCGGTCGATTGGCGTTAGAGGTATATGAGTAAGATGTCTGTGGAAAATGGAAATAAATTAGTATATTGCAAGCTATGTGGTACGAAAATGATAACACTTTTTACAGCATTGTCATAAGTGGCAAGATTTAGTTTTTTCAGATTGTTAATTTCTACAGTACAAGCCGTTGCTCGATGGGATAACTTATCTGCAAAAATGACAAACTTTTATAAAAAGTTTTGTGTCCCCTATTTAAACCCTTTATAGGGGATGAATTTTCAAAAATCCTTCCTAAGTTTTGTATAAGAAACTCTTGTTCTTGTTTATGCACCTAGACCCAGCATTTAGGCTGTACATTGTCAGTGAATCTAAGATTTTGACTAAGTAGATATGTAGATGATTTGGTGATGCATTTCCTTAATAAATCCTACAGCACTTTTTACTCGACAGTTCAAAAGTCGCACACGAAAAAAGTCTACCTTCACAACTACAATAGAGATCTTAATTTTTTTTTCTAATCCATCACAAGTCTTTACACACTGCAGACACTGTTTAGTAGGATATTTTAATTTTTTTTAAATTATAATTGTGATTGTTAATTATTTGAATCTAAATATATAAAATTCAAAGTCCTGACTGACTGATATAGGTATCAACGCACAGCCTAAACCTCTAGTCCTAGAGACATGAAATTTGGAGGATGTGTTCTTCGTGAAGACTAGGTATGTACTAAGAAAGAGTTTTCCGAAATTCCACCCCTAAGGGGGTGAATGTGGGGAGGGTGAAATTTCACGCGGACGAAGTCGCGGGCTGAAGCTAGTAATGGATAAATAATTATTTGATGTTTATGTAATAACCTACTTCCCTAAGTATTATATATTTGTACGCCGCTACGGCAAAACATGACTGTGATAATTTTTATTGTAACATCTTGCATGCCACGTGTTTAAACTCATGTTTTGGACAAATAAATAATCTTGTCTTATCTTTAGTTTTGACACAGATGCAGGACGAAGATCCATGTCAAGTAGTGCTTAAGTTTAGCGAACAACGTAGGGTCTTCGCGTGATTAATAGTACTCATTACGGAGAAAGGCGAGCCCCTGTGTGTCAGATTTCCATGTTAGCACACGTGGCAGGCCTGTCCGGTGCGGGATTAGTGACGTAATCCACTTTGTTTAGAGTTATGGGTACCTGAGATAGAAGTGAAATTAGACGGTATGCTGGAGAGATAATTTTTGTATTACATCGAAGATTTTGCTGTTCTTAGTGAAACATCTAAAGCAGAATAAAGGCTTTAGAAGCGATTGATAAAGCGGGTTTTTTTTTTTTGTTTAGTTAAAAAAAAACATTTCTCCACACTAGGAATTTCTCCTGTATTGTGGGTGCGTTTACAAACATTTAATCTCACATACACAAACAGCCAGACCCGGAACAACTACTTGTAGGTCATACAAATATTTGTTCCGTGCGGGAATCGAACCCGCGACACGGAGCGCAGCAGTCAATCGCTTAACCACTGCGCCAACCGTGCCGACAAACTACGACTGGGTTCTAGGATAATAGGGCAATATCATATCTATTGTTGGATTGAATATGATGATGCATGGTATGACCTATACCCGTGGTAGGTATATTTTCAGTATAGACTGACATAGGTACCTAGGTACCTTTCTTGTAAATAGATACCTCGGTACCAAAACAAATTACACGCGCGGTTCTTACCTACAAGTATATCTACGAGTACCAGGCCACTAAGAAAAGAAAAAGGATGTTATAAATAAGGCACGAATAATCAACATAATTACCCCACAGCACCGCCCGCTCTGAAACAAAGAAGCATCACCATACATGAACTCACATGACCACACTCACTGTAGTTCCTGAAAGCTAAAAGGTCTCGGGTCGGGCCAATTATGAAAATAGCGCACCTGCGCCTGTCAAACGTGGCCGCGCTTGTCTGCCGTCCCGCGATAGTCATTAATCTTTTCTTTCCTTATACATTCTTGGTACCTCGGTACCGGCTCTCCGCTCTATGAAATTGTGAGACACAAATAGAAGGTTTTATTTAGATGTTTTAAAGGATTTTTTGGTATTAATAATGTTTTACCAAAAACCGTGTGTTTCGATCATTGGTTTTGTTATAAAATTTAAAAGTACCTACAGTTTTTGTTAGTCTCGATTTGCTCTATCTTAAAATGATTGAGTTTTTAAAAGTAGGTACACCCGAAAAGATGATGCTTAGATGGTTTCAAAATAGTTTTATAATTCATTCAAAATCAAAGCATCAAATATAAACATTGGTTTTGCTTATTTTTTTAGGTAAGCATTATTGCTGCAAGGTTTCGGCTGGGCCTGTCGCCGTGCAGCAGTGATGTCACAATTTATTTTCTGTTTTTGGTTCTGTTTTTGTCTTTGTAAGGGTATTACTAACATAGTTTGTAAGTACTTATATTGTTACTAACACTATGGGTCTTGTTGCTCGAAATAAAAATATTATTAAACCTTCAAGTTCCGAATCAAAAGTACGTCTGCTGACTGCTGTAAGAAACTGAATAGATGCTCTTCAGCCTAATTTAAATGGTGCTATTTAATTGCCTGAGGCATACTTACCTACGCAATAAAAGATTCGCGCGTAAACACTGTTTAGACGTTGCCAGTTATATGTTGCTTCAATTTTATTGTATTCCACAGGTAAAAAACTTGCATCATGTAAATTGGTCTCAAATAAATTGAGTACTGAAATTTTGAAATGAATGTCACAATATTTTCAGTTTTCTTGTGAGCTGGTTAGTTAAAAGGTAGGTACTTACCGGGTTTAAAAGAGTAACCGTGGAGTTTCTTGCCGGCTCTTCTACATAGGAATCGACCAATTGGAACCGAGTTTCTGACGTTTCATAAGTGCCCGTGTAGGTTTAAGGTGAATGGATAGTGGTAGACCGCGAAATTCAGATTTCTACCACCAACCACCAATCTCTTATGGAAAAGTGTTAATGGTAGAAATCTAACTTAGAAAGATGTATTAATGAATCTAAGGGCCTGTACACACTACGTTTTTTAAACGCGCCGTTGACGCGCGTTTTAGAAACGTGCGTCGACGGCGCGCTTTTATCCTACAGAAGGTCTACTACAGGCTGCGTCTGACTCGCGTGCGTATCGCGTCTGTATCGTTACAAACGCGCGTCAACGGCGCGTTTAAAAAACGTGGTGTGCACAGGCCCTAATGAAGCAAATTGCAAAAAACGTAAGAGAATGGTCTCAACTACCCATTTACCTTAAGTATGTGAAATAAGATATTTAGATTTTGACCTAGGTACAGTCACGAGCACTAATATGTCAACACTTGCCAACTTTAAATTGCGATTTGTTCACGAAATAACGAATGCAAAGTTGAAATATGACACTTTACATATACCTATAGGTTTGGAAATACTATGTTCGTAATAACATAAAATTTCATTCAAAAATAAAGGAGAAAAACGCCTTTGAATAAAGCCAAGTGTTACATACTTATGCTCGTGACTGTACTAGGTACTTGTGTACCTAGTATCATAATTATGTATTATGCAGATGTACCTAGGTATCTGCTAATGTTCTTGAAAGCGCATTAGTACACGACTTTCAAGCGATGGCAGTTTTTATTCAGTAATTTAATAATGGAAAAGTTCAATTAAAACAGTAGGTAGGTACCTACCCCCTATAACGGCGAGTAGTTAGGACTGTAATTAAAATTTTCTAGATTTTCTGTGGCTTATGAATTTCGTATTTACAATCTTTAGGAGGTACCTACCCATCTAGGTTTAAAGGTCATTGCAGAAATCCTAAACTTTTATTTGTTTTTGCCATCCTCTAGAATGGAAGGTAGGTTGCATTTTGAAACAATTTTCCACATTATTTTGTTAATTACTTACAAAAATAAGACATGTGTCAATTTTCATTGGTCGATAAAATGTCAAATCTAATTATTTTTTTATCAACATATAGGTACCTACTATTGAAACCGATTGAAACTCATAGGCATAATATAACCTTACGTACCTTACCGTTCCTCACTGGTATAAAATGAAGAGTGAGTTTCAATTAATAAATAAAGAGGTACAGTCAACCGCACGTCTGTAACACTTAAACTACGAAAACCGCCCTTACTGGTACAACGGTAGATTAGTAGGTAGTAGCTATTAAACACGCTGTCAACAAATTCTAGCTATGGATTCTGGTTATGCTATGGCTGTCTGTAAAAGACGTAAGCGGACAAAAAAGATTTTTTTAAACGTTTTATTTAATGTGTTATGCCAGTAACAACTATACGTTATGGGGATTGCGTTAACATCAAATCTCAGTAGAGTACACAATTAAAAGCTCCACCCTGAAAACGATTTTAGCGCCATCTATTATCGGATAGAATAAACAATCCAAAAAAGAAGCTTCGTTGAACTGTTTTACCTAAAACTAGCGACATCTACTGGGGAGTAGAGTAACTAAAACCTGCAGTATTAGTATTGATTTTTTAGAACTTTGAATACATTAGTGCGTTCCCTACCCCTCTGTCTGTTAATTTATTGCTGCACTGTGTAATTTTTTTTTGTGCAATTTATCGATTGCTTGTTATATTGCGTTGTATGGTCATATCTAGTGATATCGCTAAACTTAAGTAAGCTTTTGTAAAGCTTCTGAACTTTTTATAACATAAATTATTACTGTGATGTTGAAAAATATATCTATTCTTCGTAGACAATTTTGATTAAAAACGTCGTTTTTTATTACAGTAGGTAGGTACTTTTCGTCATTCCACATTTTCAGGTCTACTCGTAGCTTCATCTGGTTACCAGCAGTTCATACATCATAAAACATCCAAGTATCCGTGATTATTTTTCCGCAGGAAGATAAAAAAGACGTACGTTTTTTAGGAAACCGTAGCCTAAGAAAGGTTGTATTAGGTACAACTATCAGACATGAGAATTCAAAAGTCCTCCATCAACAGCATAGGTATAACCTACCGCTATCGCCACTCTCAAGTTGCCAAATTGTGGTGGCTAGTTTATAATTTCAGTAGTCTTTCAGAAGCCGAGGTAGTAGGATTTCAGTAAGTACAAGATGCCTGCGGACTGATTATTAAATCGCTTTCTGTAATAGGTGTTATACTTCAGGCATTCTGTTTTCTTTCTGAAGTTCTCATGAAGCATTTCATTTTGTATTCAGTGTTAGTTTGTAGGCAGGATCAAAAAATAAACAAAGAAAAAAATGTCATTTAATTTATTGTGCACACAAACTGTAACAAAATATATAAAGGAACATCTCAGTACAAAAACGGTATCTAATTCAAATCCTTACAGAAACATTTTCATTTAAACAATAGGTAATACAAAAGCATTGGTTTAAAATACAGACATGGTTAATTTAAAATTCAGTCGCTTTATCATTTGGAGAGAGGATTTTTAAAACTAAGTACACAGAAATATCATGAAACAGACAAAATATCCACCATGACTAGTCCTAATTAAAACAAATTCAAACATAGTTCTCGACATTTCTCGCCTCTATTTCACATGTTTATGGGTATTTAGCGAGTTTACGAGTTGGTACCTACGTAGATACCAACGCGTTAAATGGCAATTAACATCAATTAAGTTTTATGGAAAGGAACACCTAACACGAGCTGTAAACAAAAAAAAATAACTATTAGTAGGTACCTATCTACTACCTTTACAGTATGGTTACTGGTTATTTTAGATATGTATGTAACCGTACATGGCACTGAAGATTTACAATTAGTATTCCAGGATAATATCGACTTACTATTTTCATAACATATGGATTGACCGTATACATAGCTACTTAGCAGTTGTTGAAATATCAAACCTAAATATTTATTCAATCAAGCCATGAGGCAAAGGTTTCATCTCATACTTAGAATGAAAGATAATTTATTCATTATAATTTGACTATAGCTGGAAGATTCGATTTCTGTTAAAATAAGTTCTTAACACAATATTATGTACAAATACCTATACAAAAAAAAATGGTGAATACATGGGTAATTTAAAAATAAATAATACAAAATAAGTAGTATCCAATGCAGAAAATGCAGTTCCAATCAGTTTGATTACACAAAAGTATGCAAGTACAACGAACTATGTGTAAACCGATGCACTTGCACTAAGTTTGTGGTAGAAGAAACACATCGTTTGCAAGGATACCAGTGATGACCAAACAATTGCACAGAAATACATTGAAGAAACCAGAAATTTACACAAATTAGGGCCGGCCTGCACCATAAACTACTAAATATATTTAGCGCTAAACGTTTTTGAAACATCACCATGTCTACTTCAAACGTTTGATAGAAATAGAACAATGTTCTAAACTAGTTTAGCGCTCAATGTTTATAAGGATTTGTGGGCCAAGCGAACCTTAATTTGTATGGATGTCGCAAACCAAGAATGATGTTTTCAAGAATATCTCTTGAACGTATTCAACATTATTTAAGTATAGTATTTAAGTTCTTATGAGAAAGAAAATATATTTAAACCTATTTCTTAAAATCTTTTCATCTTATCATTTTCCCAGCCATTTCTAATAGTCCTCCAGGCCGAAATTCGGCCATGGCAACCAATTTCAACGGAGATTATCCTTCGGACGGCAATTCGACACGACCGGAGAGACATCAGGCGCAGGACCAACGCCTTAACGTGCAACTTAATTATATGTACGTTATAGTTACCTTGTTAAGTCGCATTGCGAACTATACCTATATGTATAATGTAACCTAGGTGGGTGTATCTTGAGAATCGACAGTGTTTTTAAGAACACTAAGCACCTACGATACAGTAGAGTACATTAATAGTTTTTGCACACAACAAAGTAGGAATCACATTATACTGCGTAAAACATACCTTAGTAGCCATTGTTACAATTATATAAATTAATTATGATGCTACCTTTGTAATTAATCATCGTATTAGGAAAAATACGACATGATGTGCATAAATATTAACTGCTCTTTAGAATAATGTTCCACACATTGATTGTTACATTGATATTATGTAGGTATGTCTATGTACTTGCGTACCTGTTGTTTCAAGGCTTTCCTTTACGTTATTGATTTCAAAGGGACCTAACAATAATCAGGACTGCATCAATTTGTTTTTTTTTTATTTGGTAAGGTTTTTATTAAAGTTTCGTAAGTTTAAAATACTTGTATTATTAGAACAAAAATGTCTATTTTCAAGTAATAAAGAAAGCTATTCGGTACTAAGCATTTCCAAATATATAATTAGACATTCTATAATAATTTAAAATCGTGAGGAAACCGGCATGTCCTAGAACCATCAATTCGAAGACATGTAGATCTACCAACCCGCACTGGGCCTGTGTGGTAGATTACAGCCCACTAGGAGGCCTGTCTCCCAGCAGTGGGAACATTATAGGCTGATTATGCAAACACGTCTACATCTAATGTAGCATAGTAACATAAATCACATAAAATATCCATTGTTTATTTCATTCATGAAAATATTCATATGCAGAAAACAAGATTCCCTCCTAAGCCCATTTCCATTTGCTAACAATAAGGAACTCTCATTTCATATGAGTGTCGGGAATAAAAATTTTCCTAAGACGTGCCCAGAATTTCATATTTCTAGATAAATTTAGTTTTATTTTATACAATACGTGCTTAGATTTTTTCATGACTTCTGAGCTGCTAAATGGAATATTTTCAATTGTGCTATGTAGGATTTTCTAGCTGGAAATTGTATACGGTACATCAATAAAATTGTTATATAGTAGTATAGCCTATGCTAACTAAAATCCCTTTCCCTAAATGTATTTATGTGGAAAATTATTTAGTATTAGCCTTCTAGAGATTTCTAACAAGTATACATTAGAAATCTCTAGGTTCATAAGGTTAGGTCAAGCCTAATTTTATGATACTATATAGTTACCGAAATTTTGTATTAGAAAATTACCTTCTTAGATCTGGCTGACAAAATGCTAAGAATAAGAAGAAGGAAGAAGAGACGACAATATTAAGTAGGTACCTTAATGGAGAAACAGACAGCACAATACCTAATGAGTCACAGTAACATAGCCCAGATTGTTCTGTGGCCCAGATACACATTGATTTAGCTTAACTTGCACTTTTTAACTTAAACTTACTAACCCCCTTATTAACAAACGTCATAATAGCGTCTGTACATATAGTTACACAACGCTTTGTATTCTTTCGAAAGTCAAAATAATGACGACTGAAAGAGAGAAATCGGTGTGTAACTATATTCATCTGATATAATACGTTTATTAGTAAAAGGGTATGAGTTTACATAAAGAGGTATAAACAAGAATTGTTATTTTTCCAAACTTTAAAGACAATTTTCTTAATGATCTGGCTTGACAAACAACTGTTCATATCAGTTACGTTACTGCGACTAACACATACAAAAATCAAGTAAACAAGAATATTTTGATAGTGATGTCATCATGGTCTTGAAACGTCGCAGTGCATGCACCACACAAACCTCTCTAGAACCGAATTTGTCGCCTCACTTCAAACAAATTCGGATCTACAGGGTAGATGTAGGGCACTAATATTGATGCCGATGGGCCCCAAAGATGTCCTCTTGAAGGTGTGTTCTTTGCAGAACATTCTGGAAACAGAAGAAATTTGTTTGCACTCTTTTTCACATGAGTTTAAGGCGAGGATCGTAGCAGTTGGCGTTATCTTGTTTTATGTATGTAAGAAAATTGTGTGAGTTTATTTTATATGTATTTCGATTTAGAATTTGGGGGAGACAAGCAGTGGGAGGCCTCCCACAAGGTGGTCCGACGACCTTGTGAAGGCCGCAGGAACCCGTTGGATGCGAGAAGCACAGAACCGGCCGAAGTGGAGGTGCTTGGGGGAGGCCTATGTCCAGCAGTGGACGTCTTTCGGCTGAAATGATGATGATGATGATGAAGCAGTGGAACAGTGTCGACTCAAAAATAATGAAATATAATTTGCATGTGATTATCATACTCGAGAGGTGTGAAGCCATAAAGCAGATATTTTTTGAAGAAGAAACATTTATCTTACTTATGTATTTCTGCTAAGCAGTAGTTGTGAATTTTATAGTCATAAGCGACAGAGTCGTAAATAAATAAATGTATCTACATTATTATATTTTTATTACTTGTCCATAAATCTTCACAAGTTACACCCATTACTTGAGTTACTTCTCATGCAATGTAAGCAGGGTAAGCAGCTTATTAAAAAAAACCGGCCAAGTGTGAGTCGGACTCGCACACGAAGGGTTCCGTACCACAAGGCAAAAACGCCGAAAAAAACACGTTTGTTGTCTAAGTTAACGGAAAAGTGTGCAATCCGTCATTCTATACAATTCCTAAAATAGATAGGTAGGAAATCTATGATATATTTATTAATATGCACTTTTCCTAGGAAATCTATACATTTCCTAAATAGCAATCGGAAATCTTAAAAATTCTATATGTTGTGCTACTAGACGACGTGGATGCAAGAGCGAGCGACGGGCATTCCGAGGTTCGGTTTAGTTAGGTTCCTTTAAACCCTGCAGACAGAAATATGCTAAATTTATGTTTAATCTGATTGCAGTTTACAAACGTGTTTTATTTCTTTTAGTCACAGAAAGCATTACTTTTTATATATTTCCTAGTATCATCTTGGAATTGCATACAATTCCAAGGAAATACATACATTTCACAGGAAATGTGTGTATTAAAGTATCTTTGAAAGATTATTGAAAGATATACGTTTCCTAAGTAGGCTCGGAATTTCATATATTTCCTAGGAATTGTGTAAAGTTCCTAGGTTTCATACATTTCTGGTAACATATACAACAAACGTGTTTTTGGTGTGCCCCCCTTAAATATTTATTTGATTCTGTTTTTAATATTTGTTGTTATAGCGGCAACAGAAATACATCATCTGTGAAAATTTCAACTGTCTAACTATCACGGTTCATGAGATTCAGCCTGGTGACAGACGGACAACAGAGTCTTAGTAATAGGGTCCCGTTTTACCCTTTGGGTACGAACCCTCAAAAACAACATGGCTTCTCATCTTGCTACATACCTATGAGAAATATTATGTAAGCAAAAATCGCGAGATTGTTTGCTTTTGCTGTGGAGTTTACAGACGTTTACATAAAGAGATAGCCTTTTTAGTGATATGAAAAAGAAATCGGCGAAAACCTATATGAATAATCTGCAGACTAATTACTTAGCCTGTACCTAATGTTTAAGTTTTCTGCTTAAAATCGAAAGTCATTATTCTAAATTAGGTTGAGAATGAGCACTTTTCGAACGTCAAAATTACACAAGACAGTCCCCCAAAACGGCCGCCCTCCACCACTTCCTAGTGCTTTCGCTGGGAAGCAGTGGCGCAACAAACTCCCCAGCAGCACAGTTGTCTGTTCAGTTATAACTTGATTCTATAGAATATAAATTTAATTTGTATGCAAAGTAATTTAAGCTTGTTATTAGTATTGAAAAGGAAGCCTATCTAAATTGCACAATGAGCACTAAAAAGTTGTGGTAACTCTGCATATGAATTCATATTTTTTAACACACTTAATTTAATTTGGAAGTACCAAATTAATTTATTTTTGAAGATACAACGTGGGTACATTACCAGTCGACAGCGATGCGGAGGAATTTTTCGACGCTATTTTTTAGTTTCTGTATAGTTTTAGTTAAGTTAGGATTTAATTTTGTTATTTTTAGATACTAGATGAATTAAAACAGGGAAAAACTGAAAATGACTTCCTATTTTCAGATGAGTGGATCATTTTTGTCGATCTTAGAATATTGGACTAAGTACTTTTACCAGAGATGGCTAATTTAATGCTAAAAGTAAGAGAAACAAAAAAAACTTCTCTATATCCATCGAGGTTGAATCTGCCGCTGCCCGAAGTCAGCACCGCGCGCCGCCGCCGCCGCCCGAGTTCATTCCACCTGAAATAAAAATAAAATAATCTTCAAATACTTGGAATCATACATTACAATTTTAAATTGACTTTAACAACGAATAAATCATTTAAAAAACGCAACATTTGGAACTAAACGTCAAAACATACATCCATCAAAATTAATAGTGTTGTCAACGCGCGATAGATTTTATCGATTACAATATCACCGTATGGTAGCGGCGCGTACACAATCGGATTCCGTATTAAGCGTGTAACAGAAGCCGAGTGTCGTAATCGATCATCGTAATTGCGCTGTTTATCTGTAGACAAGAGTAAGGTAAACACCAGAGACAGGTAAGGACATTAGTGTTTGAACAGCCTTATACTGTCCGCAGATGAATAATGGCTTAGTGATCGCATTTACACAAGGCTGAAAGTATGCAAGTGAGGGAAAGTTTTGTTAAAAACTTCTATTACGTAGGAATTTTCACATCCACGGAAGGAACTTGTAACAGGGACTCATTTTAGACCGTGCATGTTAATCAATAAAAAGAGATCGGTTTGTTTTTACACACACGTAATATCATTTCGCGAATGTTGCATCACGCTGACTCACAAAAACTTGTAGTAACGTTTGTGAATCACTAAGATAAATATCAACCGGTTTTATGGAATACCTGAACTGGTAATCCAGTTATGACGGTAACTTATATTATTTAAATTAAAATCGTAGTCGAACAAGTCTTTTTATATAAAAGCGCCTAACTACGAGTTTGATGTAATATTTTTATTGCTCGATTAATATCCGCTCGTAATCACGATCCAGGACGTCGATAATGTCAACATCGACATCGATTCTATATTTAATCACTGTTCATCGAACTTTAAGTAATCAGCGCGTCACTACGTCTGCGGGCTGCGAATTCGTCGGTTGATTCGCCAACCTTGGCATAACGAGGTCGCTATACGCCCGGCGGCGGCGGCGGCGCGGCGGTGGCGGTGGCAAGTGGGTCAGGGGACGCGCATGCGCTCCGGACACGAGCAATGAGCGCCGCCTCCGCCCTCGAATGAATGGCCCGGACCCCCACTTTAAACCTACCAGCCAACATAACCCGACCTCCCCTTCCTAGGATCCTATTTACGATGACAGCATGATTTGGGGTGGCTCAAAGGCTGGAAGAGCTCCGACTAGCCTGGTCTTTAGTCCTAGCAGCTGTTGTACAAATCTGTTGAGCGCTCAGCCCACTAGTTGCTAAGCGAATCTTGGGATGTTTGATTTTGTCTATTGTCTATGTAGGCATTTCATTAAGGCTACTACACAATATAACGCCTACTGATAAACATGAAAGGTTAAGATTAATGTTTTATCCCGTGTGAATTATTCAATGTAAGGATATTCAATAGTATGATTGCCCATCAGATAAAATCAGTTAAGCGTGAATGCAAATTCAGTCTACATTATGAACTCATTCTATTGCTCATTGTTCATAATGTGCGAGAGCTACCTATCGCTTGTCTTGTCTTGCGTTTGTAACAAAAGGACCAACCCAAAGAGAGACTCCCTAACTATTGTAAATGTAGGTAATTTCATTTCTCTCTACATTTTCATTTCCAATAATCACGTTTTCCTTTGAACAAACACAATCTTATTTCGTAGCTCTCAACATAAGAATAATTTATGAAGGCAGCAAACTTTTCTCAGATCTTTTATGTGCGTTATTTCCATTTTATTCTCTTGTATTCTAGAATCGTATTACATAAAGCTACCTACGACATTTCTATGAAAGAAACCCTTTACGTGGACACATTTTTATTTGTGTTCTTGGAAGATTTTGACGGTGCTAGCGAAATTAAAAGTAAGAAGATTTTTTGCAACAAAGGCCCAAAAAAATCTATGATATTATTATGAAGCTGGCTCTAACTTCATTGAAGTCTTCTGATTTTTATCGAGTCTGGGATTTTGATTGAATTATATGTACTTATATTGTACTTGCTTCTGGAATACCTATAATTATGTTAGGCATATTATTGAAAAGTAAAACTCAAAATACAACCTCTTTGTGTGTTAACGTTAGTTATATTAGTTGATTACATGTATTGAAAGTTATGAGACAGCCTGAGTCAAGTATAAATTATTTAGACAAAAAGTTTATGTTCGAATTGGATGAAATGAGACAGAATTCTAAACAAACAAACGAAATAAAAATGTTGTGGAGAACAATAAAATTGGAAAGGACGTCTGTGAAATAAATGAAAAAAGGCAAAGATTTATACAACGGATTCAACTACATTTTGTAGTCGTTAACATAAATTTCTTGCGCTCTAAATGCGAAGCTGTATAATATATTTCAACCCTAGAAGCCTGCACTGGCGACCTAGTTCTGTCAAATAAATCTAACTTAGCGAACGCTTAACTCTATAGTTGAATTTATGAACCGAATTGCTGAAATAATTAAACGAGAAAATGGAAGACTCACCGTTGAAATCCAAAAGCAGACAAGAACTGAATTGACGACAGAATATTTTCGAGACTATATAATTATGAAAACTGATGTTAGAGAAAAACACAACAAAACACGATGTGAGCACAACGAGAGACGATCTCGGTATGATGTGCTGTCCAACGCAGCGCTTGAAACTATTGGTGATGAAAACTATTAGTAAGCCACTAATTGTACGGCAGCCTACATATGCGGCGGTAATTGGCCCATTTACACATTTCGTTAGTCCGGCGTGCATAATTGTTGCCTGTTTACATGGGAATGGGAGATGATACGAATGTGGCAACCACGAACGGTGAAAAAATATCAAGGCACACCAAACGATTGCAGGGCCATGTATCCAAGGTGGTAATGGGCAAATTAGAAATTGTTCTAATTTGCTCATTAACACCTATGATACCTACCTTCCAAACATTCTCGGTGTCCATACATTGTGAAAGACATTGGACTTAGTTTCAATAAGTTTTTTATTGACTTTCTCCATTTCCTCCCCAGATAAGAGCTATGCGTTTTCTACGATAAAGACACTATTCAACTAATATATTGCGAATCAGTCCTAGCAACAATTGCTAGAGAGTACCAAAACTAATTTATTGAGTAATTATGGAAATAAGTACAAGATGGTACTTAAATAATCGGAAAAACCATGAACCACGGTCAAACATTAACAGTAACAAATATTAATTTAATAACACATTCGTACAATGTGGGTGATCGGGTGATCGGTTGATCATTAGCATATCTACCGTTGAATATGTTTAAGAGAAGACAATGAAGAGGCAGTTAGATAATAATTTATTCGCAATAGTGTATGAGTTGGGGGGCTTGGTGACAGACAAAAGCGTCTGGTAGCATTCAAATTTAGCAATCATAGATGCAGAAATATAAATCAATGTGATATATACAAACATATCTTGGATTTGTCAGCAGATTCAATTGACATGGGAGACGCGTACATAGACGGTGACAAACATTTAAATTCATATAAAGTCAAAGACCCTGATGACGCTAATCATCTCTATAATGATAAGTGTTGGGAAGCCAGTTTCAACATTTTTGATTTACAAGACTCTTTAGACGAGACAACAGGATTTGTGTCAAGAACGATATATTCCAAAATTGTAGAACATTTTTCTATATCACGTCCAAAAATACCAGAGGCAAAGACTAATGCAGCGTAGTTATAGTGCTAATAAATACCGACCCAGAAAGTTTGTTCGAGCGCAAACAATTAACGGGAACGCTTTGTTACATCTTTTAGAGCCGAACACATTGGATCTATTGTTTGAACATCGTCACCTTTTATAGGCTTTATGAGTTTATTTGAAACATCTTTGTTTGTTTTAGGTACCTGAGGTGGAACATCAAAGGCAGGTACCGATTTTATTGGTGCCAATATTGCTACATTGATCTTAATTTTGGTTCTCTTAGTTGGTAAAATATCTGTAACTGTACAAAACATTTTGGAGACTATTCATATGAGTGAAAATCAAACAATAATTATGTTTTAAAGGTATCTAATGGATGTTATCTAATTAATTATGATAATGATGATATTTTTTTTTGTTGGTCCATTCATATAAAACATAATATGCTCGTATGCCTACTGGAATTAATCCAATGTCTATAAAAATCTAGCACTTATGGAAATGAAAGCCATACTAACAACAATACATTAAATCACAAAAATATCATCACAGTTTTCACCACATCTAATAACGGAAGCAGACAATTGCCCATAAAATGTATAGCTGGTTAAACATGTCCTTTGGCACGATGCCAGAACGTCTGCAAACTTAAACATTGCCCGAAACAATTTTATCAAAACTCATCCACGGTGAGTAATTAAAGAGATACTACATTAAGTACTTACATTTTTAAGAAGTGATTTTTCTCCCAGCTCTCCTCGTTTGGCGCCATCTGAAATGATTTCCACATAAAACATTAATATTTATTAAAAATATTATGTCAAAAGATGAAAGCACTGCAGTGGAATTCAATGTAGCAGGAATTACAAAAAGCTTCCACTGATTGGAAACCGACCTTGTTCATCCTGCTTGATACGCGCCAAACTGGCGTTGACTTGACAGTCCCGCCAAACATGGCTGCCGCTCGTGTGGGAAGCGGAAATACACGAATTACTACGAGCCAGAAAGGATAGAACAATCTGTGCGCGCGTGCAAAAAAGAGACGGGCGACAGGTCCTGGCTGTTCGAACTTTTAGAAAGAGATAACGATATGCGATTTGACAGGAGTGCGAAAGGATAAGAATCTCATCTAAACGGTTTTTGGGTGGAGCTGTCTGGACTTTCGGATCGGCGAGACGCGCAGATGGTAACAAAAAGGGACCAGTCTCGGGACTAAAATTTGGGCATAAATTGAACGACATTTTTGCCACATTGCTGCGAGGCCGTCCATCGTCTCGGGAATGAACAGAACGTTTAGTCCCGATCCCGACATTATTATTGTTAGGTACAATTTTAGCTAAAATAATGTGATGTTGAACCTTAATTATTTAATATGAGGAATTAACAAACTCATTAGTCTTTTAAGTCAGTCCAATTTTCCTCATTTGGTATTTTTATTATATTACTAGCTGCGCCACGCGGTTTCACCCGCGTAAATGTTGATCCCGTGGGAATCTCCGAATAAAAAGTAGCCCTTATGTTAATCCAGGGTGTCAGCTACCTCCGTACAAAGCCGTTTGAGCGTGAAGAAGTAACAAACATATAAACACACACACACACACTCACAAACTTTCGCCTTTATAATATTAGTGTGATACCGGAATTCTTTTCTAGTATGATAATCATGTGTATATGTTTGTTCTAACAAAACACGTTTCGCATAACAGAATTAGCTGTATTCAAGTCACGGGGTCACTGACTCGGGATTTATTGTTGGTTTCCTGCCGTTTTATTAAACTTCATATTTTTCCTAAACGCGGGTTCGCCGACCAAATGTGTCTTCCGCTTTCTATTTGTTCGGACTATCATTGTTGTTCTATTTTAGGCGAAAAATCCTATGAGTGGTTTTATGTACGATATGCACGATCAGTTACATTATTTTTGGTTAAAGACGTCTCGTTATTATTATAAACTTTAATTCCAAGTCGAAAAGTCGACAGTTCCTTGGACTTTGACATCAAGAACTACGCGTACAGGCAAATGTTATTGAGATTGCATCGGGAGTATGGTTATCACCTTCACTGTATCGAAGTATTTTATTTTTAACCGTGATGTATGGCCGTATACAACGGTC